>OX276395.1:4532613-5732613 GCA_946251805.1 Cybosia mesomella
ATTGCTGGGATGGTTTCTACAGTGAAGAGGAACTAAACTCGCATTCGTGTCAACCAAATATAGATAATAAAGAAAAAAATAAGTCTGAACGAGTGTTACGTCAGTGTGATCAATGTGGGAAGTCATATCCCCCTGGTTATATAAGAATCCACATGTTAACCCACAGTAATGAACGTCCATACAGCTGTAAATATTGTCCAAAGAAATTTAAAGTACCTGGCGGACTGCACTCGCATGTACTATGGAATCATAAACGTACAAGAAATCATAAATGTGAAGTATGCAACGCAACATTCATATCGTCGAGTTCAAGAAGTTCTCACATACGTAAGAATCATTTAAAAGAGAAGAAATATGCCTGCGACAGTTGTGGTAAACGTTTCTTCTCAAAGTCAGAGCTACAAAGACACTCGTTAACGACACACTGGGGTGAAGAATTTCCACTGCCATATGTGTGATAAGTCCTATCAAACCAGATATGGATTAAATGTACATTTGAAGTCTCATTCGCAAATTAATGCAAACATATTGAATTTGTGAACTAAAGTACAAATATTAACTGATCTCATTATTTATTTTAAATATTAGTTTGTATTGTAATATAAGTCTTAAACAGCTTTCATGATTTTAATTTCAAACTTCGTAGAAATACTGGCAAACATCCTGGACATATTATGTTGGTGTACTGGAGAAACATTTACTCATTTGCACTATACAGACCAACAAAAAAAACAATAAAGGATTGATCAACTAATGACATGAGAGCCCTTTGAACCTGTGATTGGCTTAAGTTAATTTATGATGGGCCACTATACAAATATTCAGAAAAAGGATCCTGCAGCAAATATCTATGAAGCAGCTGAGGTATATTTCACCGATTATGTTTTTCCTTGAGCCCTCTACTTCCTCTGAGCACTTTTAACCCTTTTACTCTTACTTTCCATAATTGGCATTTGTTGACTTCTACGGGAGCGACTATCATCCAAAGCCTGCGCCAGAGCCTCATCCGTCAACAGAGGTATACCGGCTTACTGGTAAGATTGGCTTGGGACAACCGGAGGGGAAGACAAAAAGATTATCTCAGTGTTGTGTCCCGATTGCTTCTGAAGACTTCACCTCAGAGCCAGGGGTCCACTACCAAAGAGAATGTTGAATAAAACTCAATAGGTACAGGTACATACAGAAACTTTAATAAAATTATGAATATAATTTTACAATAAAAGTTCAGAAGGATCACAACACAATAATTAATATAATTATGACAAAATAATGTCAGGTAGTGGAATTTATAATTACTTGGATATACAATATGTATTAAGTGCTACATCTAACGCTATGCTTGTTGATAATTGCCTTTCTCGATGTACATACTGAGTACTGTATATTGTTAGTAATCATAAATTTTAAAAGAATGTCAAACATAAGCGCTTAACTCGTGTTCGTCTTTAAAACAAATTTTACATTAAAAGAATATATAATATTTTATAATAATAAAATAATTGACATGTAAAACTGTACTTACACATATTTCAACTACTAGTGTATGAAACTAAGCACCATGTTTAAGGCAAGATCTGTTTGTTATATAGTATTTAGAGTTCTAAGTTGTGTGACAAAGAATGAGTCAAAGTAAAGTGCTGTGGTGAGTAATATTTCAATCTTACACTTAAAAATACAGCTACATAAAGTTGACAATGTGTTAACAAGAAAGTGTCATCAATCAAGTATTGGCAACAAACTGTTATCAGCAATGTGTCGGATTTATAATACTAAAAAAAACGGCACAAACACCGGAACTAACTTGATTTTAACAAATTATACAACTTAAAACTCAACCTGTATATTATATGAATTTAATTTCTCTAACGAATAACGTATAAATACATTGGTGCAGGCTTTGGCCTTATCTAATTTAGGTGTGCAAGTATTTCTGAAAGGAATGTTTAGAAGAAAATTACATATTACGGTCATACATATTATGAAGAAATTTTCCGTAATGTTCTTGAGGCTTTTGCGCAAGGCCATTTTTTGACATGTGGCATTACAATGTTTCGATTGTAATAAATTAATATAAATGCAATTTATTTAATAGTTAATACCATTTAGAATAAGACTGTTGAAAGTGAAAATTTAGCAGGGGACAAATAATTTTGATACAATTTTTTCTTAGAACCTGCACCAATACATTTTTTTTAATACGGCTATTATCATTTTGCAGTAATCATGAATATTTCAAATGTACAATGACACTTCAGAGTGAAACTGGCAACACCAAAATTAAACAAATCGTTTTTAAAGGCAGCCATGCGGAAAAATATTACAAAAAAAAACATTTAAAAAAATACCTACATTAATTTTATTCTAATTTAACAATAAGAACTAAGAACGAAATAATTTGGTGTGGTACTGACGAATACTGCTTTATATAGGAGAATAAAATAAAATTGTCACCTGCTATGAAAAGTATATAGAAGTGGCTGATGTTGGCTTAAGGGTACATGTCAAGTCTTATAAATCTTGTATAATCAAAGTGTACACTATGTACAGTCTAGTTTATGCGAACTAACACATTAAGTTGCTGAACATCAATAAACAATGAATGTCCTTACTTTAAATACACCATAACATACAAAAAAAATAGGGATTTTTGTAATTCTCAAAGGAAAAGGTTAATTTTCGTTAAGTTCTATAAAATACATCTATGCCTACCCCTTCGGGGATACAGGCGTGAAGTTATGTTATAGTGTCTGCTAAGTTATTCGATTAATGTTAGAACTTGTTTCCAACTGTACTTAAAACGTGCTTCAAAAAAAAAAGAAGTCGCTCAAAGTGAAAGTCACCACATTATTTTATTTATTTTCAAAAATTTTGTTCGAAAATTCATTTTAAACTTTTGCGAAAGAAAAAACCATATTTTTTCACGTTGACCGACGTCGGTGTAAAATTTTATGTGTTTTATCATTGCGCCAGTTGGTATAATTTCATTGTTTATATGTAAAATCTTTTTTAATAGATTGCATGGTACAGATAGCTAATATATAATCTCACTTTAAAATTATTAGTTCACATAATTACTTTCAAGAGACTTACAAGACTTGAAATTAGTAAAAGATATTTGTCATCATATTATTAGATTTATAAAATATAAGTCAATATAAAAATGCACAGATGTAGGCGAGTTTTTTTAAATAACTTTTTTTAACTTTTGTTTCAGACAAATTTATAACAAGAGAGTGATCTTATAAAGGTTCCGTTTTTAACCATTTGAGGTACGACGTGATGATGAAATGGGCGTTGAAAACGATTTCTTTGACTTTTTAGCTGATTTAAGTGTATTGTTTAATAGAAGGTGGGATCGAGTACCAAAAAGACATAAATCAAATAAAGGCCAAACTTCCACAACTTGTCAAGCGTGATTTATAAAAATACAAAAAATATCACTTTATATGCAGTCTGTGACGTATATATAAATATGTACACACATTGTCGCTATGTTAGTAGCGCCCACACTGTTTTTGTTACTATATGTATTTGTATTCCGTTATATTCGAGCGTATCCTGGAATAGAAAAATATATAATTTAATATTTATGGCAACATTTATTGTACAATACACTATTTACTAATTTATTTTAACTTATATGCGAAACTTCAAGCTTTCTACGGCAGCTTATTTTCAAATACAATTTTGTGCGTTTGAATAGCTGAGAGCAGTGTTTAAAACACAGGGATATAAAGTATTGAGGAAATGTCATTACGGTAAACTCGATATTGTGAGTTAATTCTTGATGAATCTGAAATGTTTGTATCCATTCGCCTACCTTCGGCTGGTGTGTACCTTGCATTACTAATCAATTATTGAGTGTAATTATTAATTAAAAAAAAACGCAATTTATTATATGATACTACAAGAAATAATGGTACCGATCGTGTTGCCAATCTCTCTAAATTAAATGCTATTTGGCATCGAACTAAATTTAGACTTTATTGAGGTAGAATTAAATGTGAATTTTGACTTACTTATGCTTGGTGTAACTACGTCGTTTTTCACTAAAATTATACTATTACCGATTTTTACTCTAGTTTAGAGAGTTTTGTAACAGCAGAATCGGTATCAATAACAAATGTAGCGTAATGTAGGTAATCCTTAGTATGGTTGATTTTGAATGAAAAAAATATATATTAATCAAATGTATTCTAATTGAAAAAAAAAAACAGGTGACAAAATGTATTCTCATGGACATAAATAAATTGGTGCCTCATATTTTTATTGATTCTCCTAAATACCAAATTAAATATACCTACCAAAATTATGAGCCAGGAGACTTATATAAAGATTTAAACTTTGGTCTATGAAATTATGCATACCTTAATTTTAAAAAAAGGATTGCTTAAATTTATTCGACAACCATTAATGATTACTAATTTCCGTATTACGGATCTACCGCGCAGTTTGCCCGTGTACACATGTACAGGCGGAACATCCGCGTCGGGACTATTTATTATTATGAACTGCAATAGTGAGGTTAGGCTGAAAAAGCTCTCTCAAGCAATTTGAAACGTTTATGTACATTTTAAACTGGCTTAGCCGCATACCATAAGAATATAAAACAATTCGAGTACAGGAATGAATCTCTAGCACTAGATGGATCCAAAGTACAATCGCCATCAGAAATTGCTGAAGCCTAAAAAATTTATAAACGATATGTACATTGAAATAAGTCAATAAATGTCGTAGAATATTTTTAAAATAAATTTATGTATTAAGTATATATAACTAGGACGGTTACCAACTTCGCAATCAACCCAAACTTAAGCATAGCGAGATTTGCCTATCCATCAATAAGTCAACGTGACCGGTCGACTTTTTCCATTGATTTGGTTTTTCGGTGATTATTCCTCGATGGTAAGACCGATCTGGACATTCGACCCCTTACGACACTCAGTAATGTCTACTTGATCACCGTGGCAAATTTGGTCGAGATCGGTCAAACGGTCTCGGAGGAGTATCATTTGTTTGAAATGCAACTTTGAAACCAAAGACGCTTCGCTCGCCTTCGGCTCGCTACGCTTAATTATATTTGACATGTTCAGAAGACGAATTTAAAATTTTTCAGTTTTTGTTTATTATTTTATGTAACGTTTTAGAGCTAAGTGTGTTAAGCTAATATCGATGGCGACTGTACACACGCTATAACTGTGGGACACTCCCTCGTGATTTTACATTCCGTGGTCTCAATTATGTGTTATTGCTGTATGTATGAGTATGAAATAATGATTGTGGTTCAAGTTTTGTTGAAAAAAAGCAAAATACATATTGTGTATTTTCTTTTTATCAAACTCAACCTCTTTCAAGCCACATCACTGTCGTAGATGATCACTTTCAGATTTTATAAATCTCAAATCTGCATTTGAAACACATAACATAACTTCACGCCTGTATCCACGAAAGGGTAGGCAGAGGTGTATCACACACCCACGATTCGCCAGTTATGTTTCGGTCCCAATGTAAACACGTTTTAAAAATATTTTTATAGAACCCGCTAAGTAGTTAAACAGCATTTTCTTTAAGAAAAATATAAATTACTTTAGTCTAATCTTGAAAACGATCATAAAAAACATAATAAAAATGTTTATTTTATTTTTTGTCAATTAAGTTACATGACATCCACAGGAAAATAGTGGGATGTAGGTAGGAGGGGACGCAATATTCACAAGACGATATTGAAAAATTCTTGTGCGATTAATTCTTATTGCTTTGATAACTCAGTTCTTGGGAAAGTTTATAGGCTTTGTAACATCAAGCTATGACCCTTGGGAGCCAAGCAATAAGAAAAAATGTGAATGGCGGGCGGGCGAAGCGATGCAGTGGCATAGAATCGAATTCAGTGCGTGAAATCATGGAACACAGCTAGTAAAGAGATTCTATTCTAAACTCGTAAAATGTATTATTCGTATGACAACACTGCAAACTAAATGCATATATATATAACATCAATCACCATCTCAAAAATTCATGTCTAATCCTATTTGATACATAACTTCTTCCATGTCCGGTCCGAACATGGCCGCTCTGTCAGTCGTACCATTTGTCTTCCCTCCCGAAGTTGTGGGCTCAGTGTCCTCCTCGTCCGACTGTGTCGAACTGGATATGGTGACTGTGGGCATGCCCAGGATGATACGTATCGCGTCTGTGAGGTGGGGCGCCGATATCAGTTGGTGGTAGATCCCTTCGGCCGTGCTGAGTATTTTGTCAACGTCTAGGCACATAGATAGGTCGTTTACGTGCTGGAAATTAGAAAAATAAAGAGATTAATGTCGACTGCTCATTGTATGTTTTTATACTATACGGCTCTATTGCTTTTTTGGTCATATCTCCGGTTCTACTCAACCAATTGCAATCAAACATACGGCAGATTTTAAGTCGGACCAAGACCTGTTAATAGAAAAAACAGCATCAAAATTCGTTCAGTAGTTTTTGTGTCCATCGCGAACAAACAGAAAAGAAAAAATAATATTTTTGTGTTCAGAATTCTTTTTTTTTTATTATCTCCAATATACAGACACAACTAACTTACAATGTTATAAAAGTATAGAACTACCGGCAAGCAAAAATCGCTTATGTAAAAGTACTTACTTTCAATATCTCAGTAAAACCATAGTCTTTGCTGATTAGAATATCTTTTTCTGCATCGAGTATGGCAACACATATCAACAGATGGAAATTTGCACATGGTAACCCTGTCCATAACACTTCCCATAGCCTGAAAAGAAAAACAACAAGACGCTCAAACACCAGTGTGAACAGTAAGTATGTCAATAGCAACTGATATCTCGCGTATCCCCTTTTATGTTATGAAGATATCTGTAGGCCTACCATGAAATGTTCATCCGCAATTGCAGGCCCGGACAAAACACGACCGAAAGAAGTCTCATTTAGGTACCACTTCGGAGGGGTGCTTGGTTGGGGACCTCCACGCGGTGCACCCTGGGCAACGGAGACAGCAGCGCCTCTCTCCTAGGGCGGGAGAGACGCTGCCGCCTACGGCCAACTCCGACCGAGGCGAGGACGGCCCTGTTGAGGGCTGTTCGGAAGCTTTCCACGTGTCCCTCTGATTAGCAGATGGCACAGTGGAGAGCAAGTAAGGGGGCCATCTTGAAACCGGAGATGGCCCAGGGTCAGTCGGGGTGCGAGGGATATGCTCTATGGGTAACCTTACACCCTGGTGTAAGACCCGAGACGGCGTGCGGTTTTAGTCGGTTCATGCCCGACATAACCGACCCCGCTGGAGACCCCCCGCTCTCCAGCGGGGGCGGTATCCGAAGGGATTTCCGCAAAAAAAAAAAAAGGTACCACTTCGGATTTCGTTCTTTCGGTCGGGACCATAAAGTATGTTCAGGACTGAATCAAACATATCAAGGCGGTTTTCGTTTACAATATATTTCTATTAAAAAATGAACTATTATAAACTAACATATTAAAAAATACATTCCTTTGTATTGGATAATAATTTTTCGACCTTTTGAAATAAGTCGTATAGTATCGTTATACATTTTTTTTTGGAGGGCTGACAATATTCCGAATTCCGCTGTCAAAAATTTCGAATTTTTCGAGGGTCTTTTCATGATAGTGTTGAGGCCGAATGAACTGTCATATGCCGTCTTCGGGTCCGACTGCGGGATAAGTGCGTTTCATGGTTCCGATTGCCCGAAAATCAGTCCGCAATTGCGGATGTAAGTTTTTATATTTAGGACACGTCGGTAGGCCTGCTGTTTTTAGCGAGACTTATATGGGGACAAGAGTTAAAAAGCAAGGGGCCCTTTTAGAAATTTGATTTAAGAGCGGGCAACTCGTTACAATTTTCATACAAACGCACGTACGTAAACATGACATTGTTGTTGTGTTTTACTTCAGAAAAATCAAAAGATAAATGTGTCTATCTTTGATTCTTTTAAAGTGAAGTTTTGCTAACCAATTTTTTTTTCTCAAATATACCGAGGAAATTTAAGGTATTCTTTTTTAACTACTAGAATACATATCAGACTGGTGTAACGGAGAAAAAAAAAATTGAAATATGTAATTTTTTTTTTTAACTATAATTACCGACATTTTTGACGTAAAAAACGCTTATTACGTGTTTTATGGGTTCTATGATATAGTGTATCATTTCCGAGTTAAATGTTATTAGTTATTGTATAATGTTTTTTCTCCTTTTTGACACGACAAAATTAATTGATTTTAAATTTTTGTTTCTCACAAACTATGGTGAATTTTTAACAGGAGCGCAGCGTTTGAAGGCCTCCCGCAAGGTGGACAGACGACGTGGTAAAGTGCGCAGGGACTCGGTGGATGCAGGCCGCTACAGACCGGTCGAAATAGAAGTCGATGGGGGAGGCTATGTTCAACAGTGGACTTCCTACGGCTGATATGCTGATGATGATAATGACGTTTCATTGATAAAAAAAACGAGATTTTCCGATTTTAATTCAGGACATACATTTGTTTTCTTGCGGAACCCAGCCTTCCAGCGGAGGTGGTTATGTCGGATTCGCACCAACTAAAACCGCACGCCGTCTGGGTCTTCAGAGGGTGCAAGATGCAAGATGAGGTATTTCCCTCGCACCCCGGCTGACCCAGGGCCATCTCCGAGATGGGCCCCTTGTGTCAGGACATACTTACAGTGCGCTTTGATGATGTTGAGACATGCTGGCTCTCTATCATATCTTTAGGCAGATATAGTTACCTCATGATGTCCCTGTGCGAGAACTCCCTTTTAAACCAGACAAGCAGCCATCGGAAGCAGAAGTACATGTTCCCGGAGTCCTTTTGCGATAAGTGGTGCGCCAGCTCGGGACTAGCGAATGTCAGCAGCTGTTGGAGCTGGGAGAGCTGGTGCTTCATACCCGCTTGGTCCATGTCGAAGTTCGACGCCTGGATGTGGTAACATTATAAGTTAGTTGGCGACTGAGCTTCACTCGAGTTTTGATGAAGTAAAAGTCCGTTTATTCTGTATAAACCATTAAAACAGAACTTACAAAACGTCAACAAAAAAAATTAGACTATTGTTTGAAAATGGACGATCACCGGTTCAGAACGCGGCCCCGTCCTGAGAAGACTCCGGCAAGAAACTCAGCGGGCTATTTTTTTTGGGTCTATTTAAAATACGTTCACTTAATCTAATTATGATGTTTTGTTTGAGTAGCACAGTGAGGGTGCAAACAGTTCATATCCAAGCTGGTTTGTCGTCTAAATATTCTGGAACTATTTTTTTTATATATAGGACACGTCAATTTGACTTCACCTCGCCTGATGGTAAGCTGAAGCTAAAGTCTCGAAAAGAGGGTCACCATTACATACACGTACCATGTTAACAATGGTGGCACTCAGCTTGACGGCCTCATCAAAAGAGGATTTTATAATACTTTTAAATTCATGAAGAGGTAAATCCTTCATTTATCTAGGGAGCTTGTTGAAGAAGCATATACAGTTACCCTGGAAGGAATAACTGATCTTGTGGAGTCGACTATCACAAAACACAAGATTATTTTTATAACAACATAACATAACTTCACGCCTGTATCCCCGAAGGGGTAGGCAGAGGTGTATTTTTATGTCTAGCTATTATTATATACATACATATAGTCACGCCTCTTTCCCATTGGTGTAGGCAGAGACAACATCTATAACATCTTTCCAGTTGCTACGATCCTGTCATACGCCTTTCGCTTCTTCCACTTTCATAATCATTTAAATACATGCACGCCGGTTACGGGTACTTCTGACCTGGCCTTTCTTCAAAACGTCCTCGATCATATTGGCATACGTACGCCTTGGTCGACCTTTACCGGGTTGCCCAGTAGTATAATAGTCATAAATCTTTTTTTTTTTGTAAAAAAAAAAATATTAGTTACCGTAATTACTAATATTCCCCCTAAACCCTCCAGCTAGGCTAAATTGCTTGTGTTAGGAATGGGTTCACTTCGGTAGTGTAATGGCCAGGATTCGAACCCGGGACCTCTCGATCGTAGGGTCGACTCCTGAACCACTAAGCTACCGACGCTTCGTTAATCTCCTTTCATCCATCCTCTCTACATGACCGAACCATCTAAGCATCCCTTTCTCTATCTTGGTCACTACATCTTCTGCCATACTACACCGTTCCTCACTCGGTCCATCGGGGTCGCTCCAGCTATTATTATTATTAGATTATAGTAGATAGATATTACCGCGGTAGCCTAGTGGTATAGGTAATGGACTGCTGAGACGAGGTCTCGGGTTCGATCCCAGGTTTTACCATGGCACACACCAATGACTTTTCGATGCTTTTCGAAGTTATGTGTGTATTTATCGCAGGTTTATAAGTGCCCGGTTAATGGCAATAGGCTCGCCACCTATTACATTGGGACCTAAACATAAACTGGCGAAATGTGGGTGCTAACACCTCTGCCTACCCCTTCGGGGATATAGGCGTGAGTTTGTGTTATGTTGTGTTATAGTAGATATAAGTATAAGATACAACTTGATATTTATTACTAACTTTCCTATAACAACACATGGTGAATATTCCGTTGAATCTTATATAATGATAGTTTAATACAAATTTTGATGGATATATAAATCTTAAGGCTTTCACGGCCGGCTTTACATGTAGAATATACTGCTTCCGGGCTGTTTGGCCGTGGTCCATCGGAAACTTGTGTAATAAATCTCATAGCATGCTCCATAAATAAACCAAACGTCACTTGTCAAGTGTCATTGCCTGTCAATACCAGAGACTTTTCGAATACATAATAGCGCATCCCCCCTTGGCCTTTTTCACCGCTACAGCGTAATCAATTAACATCAGTGTCATATAATATTGTAATAACCATTAAAACTTTTAAGAAGAATAAAGAAACCTCCATTTGCAAAAAATCAAGTTTTATTTTAATTGTAATACATTACAACTTGTATTCCAGACGTTTCGGCGATCACTGCGGTCGACATCTTCAGGGGACGCCGTCGAGTGCGGAGAACCTTCCTCGGCGGCGACTTCGCTGGAATACAAGTTTCCGATGGACCGCGGCCAAACAGCCAGGAAGCAGTATATTCTACATTTGATAGATATCTTAGTCGCTTCACGGAAAATATGGAAGTCGGCCGTTTTGTAGTTCGACTGAAAGCCGATCGCAACTAATTTGGAACAAGGCTCGTGGGAAGAAGTTACTGATATCATCAAAAATATAAATACAGCAAAGATTTACAAGATGGCGTTATACTATAATGAAATCAATTTAATTGGTGGATCGAGATAGTGGATCCTACTGGACAGAGTGGCCAATCGTGTTACAATGATCATTTCCACACGGGTAAAACGTTCTACAATGAAACTTTTTTTTTATGGCTATGGCATCAAAAAATCAACATATGATTATGCCAAAAAGCGCGCGTATTTGCGTCACGACTGAGCATCGCATGTAATTAGGCTGTATGGATGAATTGCCTTTGCCTTTCACTTGTGGGATTATAACAACAAAACAACATTGCGCGCGCCGCGCTATTTTCGCGCCATTGTTAACTTTTATCTGCACTTATAAATAAAAACTAGTGGGGCGGAAATCACAGTGATTGTGCCAAACTTAGATATTTTTGTTGCAGTATTTTTATTCAAAATATAAACTTGTGAACAGACCTTAGGCTTTATGCATATTATTCGACGCGTCTTTATATATTGAGCAATAAATATGAAGAAAATGAAATCAAATCAAACGTCTTCGACGTCAAAAACACAAAAAAATGCTTTTTTAGGGATAATTTGTATGGTAGGTACCCTTTTTTTTTTTTTATCGTGCGGAAATCCCTTCGGATACCCCCCGCGTGCCAGCGGGGCGGTTATGTCGGGCTTGAACCGACTAAAACCGCACGCCGTCTCGGGTCTACAGACGCCGGGGTGTAAGGTTGCCCATAGAGCATATCCCTCGCACCCCATAGAGCATATCCCTCGCACAGTATTGTAGGTACCCGAAACCTTGAACGTACAAACCCCAAAATCTAATCAGTTCTTCCCATTAACCAAACAAGATGATTGGCGAAAGAATTTTTTAAATCGGATAAGTGGTTCTTGAGTTATTGCGTAAACAGACATCCAGACCAACAGACTGAGATAAAAATTTTTTTTGCTTAATTAGACTTAGAATCATGTGAAACGTCGAGAAAAGTAATAAAAGTGGGTGTAAGATTTTGATTTTTTTTGCGTGATTTTAAGACTTCGGTGTCCACCTGGTTGGTGGCCCGAAGTAAATTGTTTTGAAAGAGTTCAACATTGACGGTTTTTTGTATTTATTTATTTCATGGTCGTAGAAAAAGTTTTGTATGCCACTGCCGCAAACAGCTATTGTAATACTCGTGCTGATCTATCGAGCACTCGCGTTACAATAGCTAGCATTGCTTGACAGTAGCATAAATAACTTTTTCCGATCTAAATCTATCGGAAACATAACATAAACTCACGCCTATATCCCTGAAGGGGTAGGCAGAGGCGCTAGCGCACCCACATTTGGCCAGTTTATGTTTAGGTCCCAATGTAATAGGTGGCGAGCCTATTGCCATTAACCAGCCACTTATAAACCTGCGATAAATACACACATAACTTCGAAAAGCATCTAAGTCATTGGTGTGTGCCATGGTAATACCTGGGATCGAACCCGAGACCTCGTGTCAGCAGTCCTTTACCCATACCACTAGGCTACCGCGGTTATTAGGAAAAGTAAGCATACGAATTGCTTAAAAATTTAATTGAAGAAATCATGGTTGTTTTTTTTTCAGGAATATCACCTACCCGGTAAACTTCTTTTTCCAAGTACAAATTTTCATCACAATCGTAAGAGCAGTTTTCAAGATAGTTATGTATAAATATCAATCTATACCGAATAGAAAAAATAGAATTAATGCGTAGCTGAGTGGTTAAGCAGTCGGCCTAATTATCGAAAGGTCTCGGGTTCGAATCCTAGCCTTAAACTACCGCCTTGAACCCATCTAACACAAGCAATTTATCTTAGCAGGAGGGTTTAGTGGGAATTCTAGTAATTTCAGTTAGTAATATTCTTTATCTATACATACATACATATAATCACGCCTTTTTCCCATAGGGGTAGGCAGAGACAACATCTTTCCACTTGCTATGATCTTGGCATACGCCTTTCGCTTCTTCCACTTTCATAATTGTTTTCATACATGCACGCCGGTTACGGGTACTTCTGACCTGGCCCTTGCATATAAATAAAATTGGAATGTATGTTTGTAATATTGAAATAACCGTTTTTTACTACACGTATATGCATATATATATACGGTACATACAACAAAATAACATTTTTTACAATTTTTGTCTGCCTGTCTATCTGTTTGTTCCGGCTAATCTCTGAAATGGCTGTACCGATTTTTACGGGAGTTTCACTGGCAGATAGGTAATGTTACAAGGCGTAACATAAGGTACTTAAATTTTAGAAAAAAATTAGGGTTCCGCGGAAAAGAACCAAAACCAAAAAAATGTAATCCACGCGGACGAAGTCGCGGGCACAGCTATAAGAAATAAAAAAAACGATTGTACAGCAATCTAAATAAAGCAAAGCATGTCAATCTTAACCGAATTCGTTTCTCACAAGAATTGCATAGTATTAGATCAAAATGGGCTAGGTGAGATGACGATCTGCGAAAGACTGCGGGCAGATGCTGGATGCGGCAAGCTGAAGACAGGGCGCTATGGCGCTCATTAGGGGAGGCCTAAGTCCAGCAGTGGACCAGAATAGGTTGATGATGATGATGATGATGATGATGATGAGATCAAAATACTTACAATTTTATCCATAAATCCAACAAAACACCAGAAACTATCCACTTCATTCCCTAGCAGGAGCAACAAGGGCGCTAGTATGTCACTCATGCCTTGCACATATCCTAAGTCAAAGTTGTACATGACGTATGTCATGAGGATGTCCTGTAAGACCATCAAGTTAGGATTGTTGTCACCGGCGAAGAATGGGTGTGTCCTATCTGTTCGGTTAACGTCTTTCTCGACGAGGCTTTTGCGATCTCTGTATTCTGAAAACCTGTAATCAAATTCTGTCTTTTTTTATTTAAAAAAAAAAGAATATTAGTAATCGGAATTACTAATATTCCCCCAAACCCCTCCAGCTAAGCTTAATTGCTTGTTTTAGGAGTGGGTTCACGTCGGTAGTTTAAAGGCCAGGATTCGAACCCGGGACCTCTCGATCGTAGGGTCGACTCCTTAACCACTACGCTACTGACGCTTTATTCGGGATAAAAAGGAGCTTATCTAATCACTGATAACGTTGCCTTAACTTGCGATGTGGGGTCCATTTAAGGTCTTCCGTGCCCAAGGCAACCTCATCTGCTAGCTGGTACACTCGCTGATTAACGTACGAGGCTCTGGCGCAGGTTTCCCCCTCGAGTTTAGAAAGTCAGATAACAGTCGCTCCAGGTAGGTGGTAGAGTCAAGCAACAGTCATTTTGGCCGTTGCATGAATGGGCCGACTCGACCGGGGAAGCACCACCCTCTCACAGAATATCGACGCCAAGTAACAGTATTTGAACTGTTGCGTTCCGTTTGGTGAGTGAGAGTGCCGGAGCCCAAACTCCTTTCTCATCCTCTCCCATCCCCTCCCAAACTCCTTCCCCATCCCCTCCCAAACTTCTTTCCCATCCCCTTTCCTTTACAGGGTCGGCAGCGCGAGTGTAACGCCACTGGTGTTGCACACGTCCATAGGCCGCAGTAACCGCTTCCCATCAGGTGGGCCGTGTGCTTGTCTGCCACCTTAGTGGTATAAAAGAAAAAAGCAAAAACCAAGTCAAATTAAGAGAACAGTAAGGGAGCTTTTTAATCAGTGCGTGTTACCAGTGATGACCTACGCTGCCGAGACGTGGTCTCTCACTATGGGCCGCATAAGGAAGCTCGGGGTGACACAGCGAGCTATGGAACAGATTTTACACGAATGTCACACATTGAAATAAAAGTATTTTAACGGATTCTATCGACATTTATTTGATGTTATTTTATTATTTACATTAAACCCGACGTTTTCTATCCGTGACCATAGCTGCTGAAAAGCAACCGATTGTGGTCGCAGCACAGGTGGGGCCAGTGTCACGCAGTGCTGCGACGACAATCCTCCTCAGATGAGGCCGTCAAGTTGAGTGCCACCATTGTTAACACGGTACGTGTATGTAATGGTGACCCTCTTTCCTGAGACTTTACCTTCAGCTTACCATCAGGCGAGGTGAAGTCAAATTGACGTATCCTAAATATAAAAAATAAAAAAATCGCGATAGAACGTTGAAAATAGTTTTATTTCAATTTAGACGACTTACCTAGCCTCCTGTCCGTCGGTCATGGACCTCCACTGCAGTTTCATAGTGAAGTACTCCTCCGTCCTCTTTTTATGAAGAGCTTTCAATTCTGCATGTGTCATGCGCCATGGGTAATAATCTAATAGGTATTTCCATACCGAATGTCGTATTGAATGTGCAACACCCTAGAAGAAAAAAATAAACAATAATATTGCCGCACGGTTTCCATCGAGGCAGAATAGAAGTGCCACTTGGCAACATAGGGTCTGCGGTGATTGACACGTCACGGTAGATTTCCTTTTTGTTTGGACTTCACCCTGCCTGTTTTGTATGTATGTACACGGGCCGCTTCTCGGAATCTGCTGTGCGAAACTAGCCGGGCTGCCACGAACAAATACGGTGAGCGAACAACTGACTACCTGGTTCCCAGATACATAAATAGATTATCCTCAACAGTGCAAGTTAATATTAAATATAAGTTAAGATCATTTCATATATATAATGAAACCGTATCAATCTAGATATAAGAACTTTTTTTTTTCGTGCGGAAATCCCTTCGGATACCCCCCGCCCCCGCCGGCCAGCGGCGGCGGTTATGTCTCGAGTTTGAACGACTAAAACCGCACGCCGTCTCGGGTCTTCAGACGCCGGGTTGTAAGGTTGCCCATAGAGCATATCCCTCGCACCCCGACTGACCCTGGGCCATCTCCGGTTTCTAGATTGCCCCCTCGGGTTTGGGAATCTACAGCATACAATACAAACCTTCTTGGTTTAAAGGAATGCTGCCATGCCATAAAACTTGTACTTACTGTTATTTAAATGTGAAATAAATTAATAAAAAAAAATGATAGCTGTTTTCCCGGTTGCTACCGAGGCCTTTGAGAAACCAGTGCACTACAAAACTTCACGCCTGTATCCCCGAAGGGGTAGACAGAGGTGTATTACACACCCACTATTCGCCAGTTATGTGAATATGATAACATTTATTTTGAAATATAACTAATCTACTAACATTCACATAAAAGTAACGAACCGCAATTTGAAAATATTAAGACGATATTTGTTTCTATAAAATCTTTAAGATTTATGATAGACTTGATCAATTCTATTTTATTTGCATTTGAGTCTTAATTCGCAAGTCTTCGGTAGTATAGTGGTAAGTATCCCCGCCTGTCACGCGGGAGACCGGGGTTCGATTCCCCGCCGGAGAGATTCTTTTTGGGTTTCTTTTTAAGAAGAATTTTCGTTTGCCAACAACGTATTATATTTTCTTAAAATTTTTGTTCTTTTTTTTTCAGTATATTTTAAAATTCATTTCCTTAAATTTCACTTAACGAGTGAGTATTTTAGTCTGAAATAGAGCATGATGACATTCGAAAGAAGGGTAGGACAAGATTTCGTGTTCTCTCTAATATGGGTGTGAGGGATATGCTTTATGGGCCCTTACACCTATGTAGACCCGAACGGCGTGCGGTTTTAGTCGGTTCAAGCCCGACATAAGCGCCCCCGCTGGCCGGTGCGGTATCGGAGTTCATTTCCGCACGAAAAGAAAAGGTATTACATAACATAACTTCACGCCTTTATCCCGAAGGGGTAGGCAGAGGTGTATTACACACCCACGATTCACCAGTTATGTTAAGGTCCCAATGTAATAGGGGGCGAGCCTATTGCCATCTACCGGGCACATTATTAAGCGAGCAATAATTAACACTTATTAATGCACACATAACTACGAAAAGTCAGAGGTGTGTGCTCAGGGCGACTGGGGATCGAACTCGAGACCTCGTCTCAGCAGTCCGTTACGTACACCACTAGGCTATCGCAAAAAAGGTATTACACCTATATAATAACAGGGTGGCTTAT
The DNA here is from genome assembly GCA_946251805.1 of Cybosia mesomella. Taxonomy (NCBI): domain Eukaryota; kingdom Metazoa; phylum Arthropoda; class Insecta; order Lepidoptera; family Erebidae; genus Cybosia; species Cybosia mesomella. The sequence goes on from OX276395.1 coordinate 4,549,822, forward strand.
GGTATCGCCCCATCAAGGCCTTTGGGTCAAGCCAACCTCACTTGCAAGCCGGTACACCTGCTGATTGACAGACGAGGCTCTGCCGCAGGCTTGTCAGTCGCTCCCGTAAAAGCTACATAATTCAAATTTAAAGGAAGAGAAGAAACATTTGGCGGTAGCCGAATTCGCGTCGTACCCGTCGACCGCTCTACCGCCACAAGTCGTCTTACATCGTACAATAGAACGATTTATTAATAAAATCATTACTTACACCTCTAAATATAAGCTGCTTTACTCCTTCCACTTCTGTTACTCTGCCCTCTGTGTCCTGAAGCCCTTCCCATTTCTCTGTTGAAAGTGGTGTGCCTCTGGAACAAATCAAAAGTGGAAATTATTTTACCAGTCCCGCGCATGGTAATGTGAGAAGAAAGACCGATGATGGGTATAGATAGACGTGAACTTTCTTCATCATTGAACGAACATTCTTCTCTTTCTGATGAAATACCCTTAAATACCCCGGATGAACAATTTAAACCGCACCCCGTCTCGGGTCTTCAGAGTTTTTTTGTTTTTTTTTTTAAATATTTAGGACACGTCAATTTGACTTCACCTCGCCTGATGGTAAGCTGAAGGTAAAGTCTCAGGAAAGAGGGTCACCATTACATACACGTACCATGTTAACAATGGTGACACTCAGCTTGACGGCCTCATCAGAAGAGGATTGTCGTCGCAGCACCGCGTGACACCCACCGGTGCCACTAGTGCTGCGACCATAATCCCCCTGCCCGACTATGCACTTGTTGACGCCTGAACGCAATCTAATCGAAATTGGATTACTATGGAGGGTGTTTTCGCAGATCGTGCACGGTGGTACCTACCCGCCGAATTTTGTGACAAATTTGTGTCATCAAATTTCTACCACCAGTGTAAAGTGGCTCTTAAGGCATTTCCATAGCACCCGGACAGATCCAGGGCCATCTCCGGGTTCGTGATGGCCCCCTCGGGTAACAGTCTTCATTATCTTAGCGTGGTTCCTGGTTGCATCTGATGGTTTCACCTCGGAGCTCGTAGTTCGCTGACTCCTGCTCCTTTTGATTCGGTGTATACGGCTTTTATGAAGGCGACTGTTCTCCGATATCTCATCTCCCAACCCCGAGAGGATGGCCTGCGCCAGAGCCTCGTCCATCAATCAGGCTTCAGGCTTGAGTTTTGGGCTCCAAAGATCTTAGTAGGGCCCCAATACACCACCACCAATGAAATGACACAAACAATTTATTGAACATAACATAACATAAACTCACGTCTATATCCCCGAAGGGGTAGGCAGAGGTGCTAGCACCCACATTTCGCCAGTTTATGTTTAGGTACCAATGTAATAGGTGGCGAGCCTATTGCCATTAACCGGGCACTTATAAACCTGCGATAAATACACACATAACTTCGAAAAGCATCGAAAAGTCATTGGTGTGTGCCATGGTAAAACCTGGGATCGAACCTGAGACCTCGTCTCAGCAGTCCATTACCCATACCACTAGGCTACCGCGGCTATATATACAATTTATTGAAATAAAACTATTTTTAATGTATTTTATAAGAACATTAGTAATCGAAATTAATAGTATTCCCCCTAACCCCTACAGCTAAGTTAAAGTGCTTCTGTTAGGAGTGTGGTTACATCGGTAGCGTAATGGCCAAGAATCGAACCCGAGACCGTAAGGCTGACTCCTTAACACGTTGAACGCCACGTTAAAATATACTGCTTATATATTATATAAAATATATTTTAACGTGGCGTTCAACGTGTTAACACGTTGTTAAGAAATAAAAATTATTATATTCAAAGACAAATTTTTTAAATATAATATGTAGCTATGTTACAAATTGTAGTCTTATTGTTCAGTAACTTTTGACAATAACCTGTTCATTGTATCAATTTTATTGAATGCGTCTATCTTAATGACCTAATTATCTTTTTTACGGTTTCCTAGAAAAAAAACACAACTTGAAAAATTGAAATAAATATAATTTTCTCTTTGGCGTAAACGAGTTTTATCACGCGGCTCACACGGTGAGCCACGTGGCGTTCAACGTGTTAACCTCTAAGACGCTTTCGGATTTATTTTGCGTTAGTTTTTCATTTACATTCCCGACGTTTCGGTTGTTTTCTGCAGATATAGTCGCTGGGATCGCTGCAAATTATGTTCGTAAGATATTTTTTCATAGTTATCAATTTGTGGCAGTACAATGTCTACATTTTCTACCCATATCGACATAGTGAGTGTAGTATAAAAACTGGCCAAGTGCGAGTTGTACTGGCGCACGAAGGGTTCCTTACCACTATTATATATATATTAAAACGACCAAAAAACACGTTTGTTGTATAGGTGTTTTATTTTTTTTTAAGTGAATATGTAACTATAAATATTCTGTGAATATTATTTCAAGTGTCGACCTGTTGCCGTTATCAGTATCGAGCAAAAAAAACACGTTTCTAGTATGGGATTCCCCTAAAATAAAGCCTTAGTAATAGGTTCCCCTTTTACCCTATACCCCAAAAAGGTACGGAACCCTAAAAAGGAACTTTATATCAAATAATATTATAATAAACAGAAGATACGAGAGATGACTAAGACAATGATCCATTGATAACTGTATAAAGACAACAGACGCGTGTAGAGTTATTATCACTTAACACATGATAGGTCATACGTTAGACCGATAAAGCAATTTATTGCTAAACTGATATGACTGTCAAGTGTATTATTAATCCTCTATAGCGAGTGCTGAGCTTCAAGTTTCGGGATCGATGCCCGAGTCGTGTAATATTATTTCGTTAACGTATTTTTAGTAGCAATGCGTTTTAACATCCACATAGGTACAGTCAACGACAAAAGTGGCTTAACAAATTCTAATTTATTGATCACTTTGGCTCTTAAACCTCTCATAAAAAAAAGCGGCCAAGTGCGAGTCGTACTCGCCCATGAAGGGTTCCGTACCAGCAAGTAACGTAATAATGCTTTTTTATAAAATTTTATATTTGAGTTGATTGAATGAAAGGTAAATTGCGGTTTACGATTTATAAGGTATTAAAAAAAAACTACTTGCTAGATCTCGTTCAAACCAATTTTCGGTGGAAGTTTACATGGTAATGTACATCATATATTTTTTTAGTTTTATCATTCTCTTATTTTAGAAGTCACAGGGGGGGGGGGGGGGCACATTTTATCACTTTGGAAGTGTCTCTAGCGCAAACTATTCAGTTTAGAAAAAAATTATATTAGAAACCTCAATATCAGTTTTGAAGACCTATCCATACACACATGTATGGGTTTGATGAAAATAATTTTTTTGAGTTTCAGTTCTAAGTATGGTGACCCCCAAAATTTATTGTTTTTTTTTTCTATTTTTGTATGAAAATCTTAATGCGGTTCACAGAATACATCTACTTACCAAGTTTCAACAGCATAGATCTTATAGTTCAGGAAAAAAGTGGCTGTGACATACGGACGGACAGACAGAAAGACATGACGAATCTATAAGGGTTCCGTTTTTTGCCATTTGGCAACGGAACCCTAATAAATGAAACATGATTATATTATGTAACTTTGTCTTCTGTGGAATAGAAAACTAACTATACATCAATTGTTAGTATATGTATTCCAATGGAAAACAATGTTTGTAAATATTTTAGCGTATATCAACTTTTGTCGTTGACGGTACTATGTATTTGGTGCCAAAGCGCACGTCCGTGCCTCGGAGAGAACGTTAAACCGTCGGGACTGACGGTTTAATGCCATACGAACATCTGTGGTAATCGTTATGGGTAGTTGTAGCCCTAAAAAACCCATCCAACTTGTCTACTACGAAAAATCGATATCGCCATGGGTAGATGAAGTCTGATGGCAGTAGTTTCGTAAAATCTCGAAGTTCGTAGTAAGACTGAAAGCCGTTGGGCAAAACCCAAGGAAAGAGTACTCGTTAGTTCTATATATACAAACTCACCTTGGTATGCTCGGTCTCGGCGGCAACGTCGGCTTGACGCTGATGACCTCATACTCCTCGCTTCTGGTGACAGTCGTGGCTTCGTCCATAGCACTTATACTCTTGCTCAGAAGGTCGGCTACCTCTTCGGAAACATCGCGTTTGCCATTCATTCCTTCATTGCCGTAGTACACTGAAATCAAAACATTGGGCCAATCATCATCATCATCATCATATCAGCCGTAGGAAGTCCACTGCTGAACATAGGTCTCCCCCATTGACTTCCATTTTAACCGGTCTGTAGCGGCCTGCATCCACCGAGTCCCTGCGCTCTTTACCAGGTCGTCTGTCCACCTTGCGGGACGCCTTCCTAAGCTGCGCTTGCCGTCACGTGGTCTTCACTTAAGAACCTTTCTGCCCCATTGGCCATTGGTTCTCCGAGCTATGTGCGCTGCCCACTGCCACTTCAGCTTGCTGACTTACTCTGCTATGTTGGTAACTCTAGTTCGTCTACGGATCTCCTCATTTCTGATTCAATCTCGTAGAGAAACCCCTAGCATAGCTCGTTCCATAACTAGCTGTGTGACCCCGAGCTTAATTACATTTTAAAACAATCAGTATGCTAACATTTCCAATAGATTTAGTTGCTAAAAACAACGTTTAAAAATGATTGTAACATCATTAATCTTTCCGCAAGTTCACAAGAATTACGGTAGATGGCGTCCAGCGTCGCCTCGAGACGCATCATATATATTGGAGAATTTCTAATATCTATAGGACGTGTCCAGGATGTCGACAAGTCCCGTCCGCGATTTTCACTTTTGACGAACTAAAGCTATTGACTCAATACTTAATTAGAAGCACCTTTGAGATCTTCTCATCAGCATCCCAGTGATAATGGGGACGGCAAGGGTACACGAGGTCTGCTCTTCTATTTCTGGTCATAGTTTGGTTTTTAGGGAAGGGACCGCCGCGTCGTCCGACCCCGCCACCTTCGAAAGGAAAGCTCGGCAGCCAGAGCTTCGTTCGTTGTAGTGCACCAGGTAATTTCGTAGTAAGTAGTACCAGTAAGTGCACCGGTTAGCCTAGCAATAATAGTGGGGTACCATACACCCACACATATTACGCAGCACTATCTAAATCAAAGTAACGTTTAGATCACAATAAAAAAAATTGAACACAATATAACATAACATAACTTCACGCCTGTCTCCCCTAAGGGGTAGACAGAGGTGTATTACACACCCACGAATCGCCTGTTATGTTAAGGTTCCAATGTAATAGGGGGCAAGCCTATATATTGCCATCTACCGGGCACATTATTGACCGAGCGATAATTAACATTTTTAATACACACATAACTACGAAAAGTCAGAGGAGTGTGCCTGGGGCGACTGGGGATTGAACTCGAGACCTCGTCTCAGCAGTCAGTTACGTACGTCTCGGCAGTTCGTTACGTACACTTAATAGTGATATTCCGGTAAATTCGGTGATAATATTAAACACATTTTTCTGTTATACAGCGTGGGTTGTAAAAAAAACATTTTTATTTTTAAATGAAATCACAGCACGAGATGTCTATGGAAGGGTCCTCCTTTACGATCACGACTTTTGTTTAGTAGCTATTAATCACTTCACAATGCAACACGCGTTAGTTGTAAATTATTGCTTATACCACGGGATATAAAATCAAGACGTTCAAGATAATATGCAACGCGATTGAATATATTTACCTATCTGTTGTTTTCTGTTGAAAATTATATATTGCAAAAACTATTTTTTAACGGAATGCTTCGCGATTTATTTTGTTATTTTATTATTAACATTGATCCCATATATATATATAGATATATATAACATTTAAGTAGATTTACACATCACCAAATAAATCGCGATAGAATCTGTTAAAAATAGTTTTTTTTGTTTGTTTACTCGCGTGAACTTGCCTCAATATCATGTTGAAAATTATAACTAATCACATCACTGTTTCCGGGGTAATGATTGGTTAGAATATGTGCGAGTTTAGCGATGATAGTTTCTATGTTAATGAAGTTAAAAGCACTTTTTTAAGTACGAACTTTACATTTCGTAGTTTATATAATTACCGTGTGACGATTTTTTCGAGTTTAGTTAGCGGAATATACGTCAGAGTGTTAGCACTAATTCACTTAAACAGTTTGTTGACGAAGTTCGCTGTAAACGATCCGACATTGGCAATTTTACGTCAAGGCCGCTGTCTTTATGAATGGTTTCGTAAATAATAATAAATATTGTAGGACAAAGTACACAACGCCATCTAGTCCCAAACTAAGCAGAGCTTGTCATATGGATAAACATACTTAAATACTTTTTTTTTGTAAATAAATACATAATATACATAGAAACACCCAGACCAATATTTGCATTGGTTTACACTGAGCGGAAAGCGAACCCGCGACCTCTGACTTAGCAGCCGAATGCACTACCGCTACGCCACAGAGGTTGTCTGCCTAAATAAACAAAAATGCCGATACTGAAGTGAACGTAGAGGGCCTTAGCTAAATCCTTGAGACCAAAGACAACTTCACCTGCTGGTCGGTGCACTTGCTAAACAATTGACGAGACTATGGCGCAGGCGCACCTCTCAGGGATGGGAGGTCAGACGGCGGTTGCTCCCGGAAAAGTCGACATACCAATAAGCGGACCTTCGTTCAAAGTGCAAACTTGGGACGCAACTCGAAAGGCACTATGAGGATGATATGATACCGATATATATACCTATAATATTATAGGAACCGAAATTACTATAATTCCCTCCTAACGCTTTCAGCTAAGCTAAATTGCTTCTGTTAGGAGTGGTTTCACGTCGGTAGTGTAAGGGCCAGGATTTGAACCTGGGAACTCTAGATCGGAAGGCCTCCTTAACCACTAAGCCGTCAACATCGTTGAAACACATACAGTTTGGATCCAACAGTTAAGGGTCTAATCAAACCTTATTTATTTCTTCGAAAAATAATTATTCCAATTTTTTATCTTTCGCGTTCCATATATACATACATACATACATATAGTCACACCTCTTTCCCATAGGGGTAGGCAGAGACAACATCTTTCCACTTCCTACGATCCTGGCATACGCCTTTGGCTTCTTCTACTTTCATAATTGTTTTCATACATGCACGCCGGTTACGGGTACTTCTGACCTGGCCTTTCCTCCAAACGTCCTCGATCTGATTGGCATACATACGCCTAGGTCGACCTTTACCGGGTTGCCCAGTAGCCCTCGCCTCATAAATCTGTTTCGTTAATCTTCTTTCATCCATCCTTTTTACATGACCGAACCATCTAAGCATCCCTTTCTCTATCTTGGTTACTACATCTTCTGCCATACCACAACGTTCCCTTATCACGCTGTTCCTCACTCGGTCCATCAGGTTCACTCCAGCTATACTTCTCAGACTTCTCATTTCAACAGCATTCAGCTTACTTTCATGTTCCTTCTGCCACACCCAACATTCACTACCATACATAAGTGTGGGGACGAGTACTCCTCTATGTACAGCCAGTCGTGCCTCTTTAGATACTTTCTGGCTGCTCATAAAATTATGCAGGGCTCCATTCACTTGATTTCCAGCTAAAACTCTTCTCACAATCTCACAGTCACACTTTCCATCCCTCGTAAACTTTGAACCTAAGTATACAAACACTTTCACTTGTTCTACTGTTTCTCCTTCAATCAGAATTCTACAATTTATCATGTTTTCTTCTCTTTCAAAAATCATCACTTTCGTCTTACTTACATTTATTTTCATTCCTTTGCTTCTTAAGGCCCTATGCATAATATTAACGATCGCCTGCAACTGCTGTTCCGATGATGCCAATATTACTTGATCATCAGCGTACAGGAGGCATTTGAAGGTCAAGTCATTCATTCTTAATCCATACGCACTCTCTTTCAGTTCTTTCAAGCAATCGTCTATAAATAAGTTAAACAGTCCCGGCGATGCTACACATCCCTGTCTAACACCTTTTTCGATGTTAAACCAGTCTGTGCAAGCTCCGTTTATCCTGACACAAGCACTGGAACCCTCATAGAGAGATCTCAGTGCTCGTATCAAGTTGCCGCTCACCCCATTCATAGACAATGTTGACCACAATTCATTCCTCAATACTCTAATAGACTTTTTGGTTGTGGGCCAAAAATTTCTCGGTTACACTTCGTAGGGAAAAGACCTGATCCATGAATCCCCTTCCTTTCCTAACTCCCGCTTGTACGTCAACTTTTCATTAAGACTTTTGCATACAGTTTGCCGACGATGCTGAGTAAGCTAATGCCTCGATAATTCTTACAGTCTTGCTGTGACCCTTTTCGTTTATACAGCGAGCGGTACGATGACGGCTTTGCACCAGTCTCCTGGTACACAGCCGCTCGTCCAGCAATCGCATTCCATGATATACAATAATGTTAACGGGAATTAACGCGATCATGTATGGTCCTCTCGCTCGGCAGCATGATTGCGGCCAAGGTGCGGAGTGCGAGCGCCTGGGCCGCCGCCGCCTCCTTCTGCGAGCATGTAATGTTCGCTAAGGAGATGGCGGAGCGCGCCCGGGAGAGATTTAGAACTCTCCCGGCCCGCCGACCCCGCAACATGCTCGCCGCGTGTCGCAGGCGACTCAGGCGTCGGAGGTCGCTTAACGACCTCCGTCCTTCATGAGGCCTGGGGGTGGCAGGTGAGGCCGCCTGTCACCCCAACAGAAGCAGGCTGGGACAGTGGGGCGACTAGCGCCCCTCCCCCAAACCGGGGCAAGACGGGGACACCGTGGTTCCCAAACCCGAGGGGGCCATCTCGAAACCGGAGATGACCCAGGGTCAGTCGGGGTGCGAGGGATATGCTTTAGGGGTTCCTTACACCTCCACCTCTACCTCCACGTGTGTAGGTATGCATTCTTGGTTAATAAGTAAGCGACTACCCTCTGGCCTTCCTCCTGACCCTGAGAGGAGAGTTATTTATACGGTTTCCCGACTGGCATGTGAGGTTGACTAGGTCTACGAAGATATCGGTGGAGACCCAAATACCCAGAAGGTACCCTCCTACCCCAAGCTACCCACGCTCATAAATATAATTAAGGCATAATTTTGAGATCCTTTGATTTCGGAATCGGACAGTATTACCTATTGGGCTTTAATGGTATGAAATTTTCGGTGGCAGTACAGAGTCTGGTGGCAGTATAGTGGCACTAAAATTATAATACACTAGCTGATCCCCGGCTCCGCCCGCGCGGAGGTCGGTTGTCGTTGTTTGATCATATCTCCGGTTCTACTTAACCAATTGCCATGAAACATACGGCAGATTTAAGTCTGACCAAGACCTTTCCAATAAAAAAAACCGCATCAAAATCCGTGCAGTAGTTTTTTTGCGTTCATCGCAAACAAACAGACAAGATTTTTGTGTTCAGAATCGTTCATTTACCATAACCCATTTTAAATATCTCTAATGTAAGTACAGACACAACTAATTTACAATTTTATAATTAAATACGTAGAGAGGATAGACGAAAGAAGATTGGCAGATACTTAGACGAAATGTGGGCGTAAAATACAGTTCTATTTACCCCTTTAGGATATAAAGACAAATAAAATGAAAAATAAATAAACCATCAAAATATTAAAAGCAACAATGCGATAATATTATACTTAAATAGTTAAATTTGTTGTGAAACTTCATGTATTCAACTTTTTACGTTACGGAGGCCACTCTTGCGCAGTAGGTGAATGTGAAATCAGTCGTGAGTTTTATTTTACAAATTCACAAAAATGTGTGAACCTCTATGTTATCAGATAGGGCGCTACAGTCTCTTACTCAATGGCCTACGCTACACTTGGCGGAAATTCCGTCGCGGACCTACCGCGTCGAAATGCCAATATATGTTATTGCATATAAATGACACAACGGAGCAACCGATCATCCGCGCAGTGTAGGTACCCGTTATTATTTATATGCAATAACTAGTATTGATGTGCGGAAGATCCGCGACAGAATTTCCGTCGAGTGTAGCGTAGGCCTACAGTCCCAACGGTGGCCTCTTTCAGATCGAAATATGGGCGGATATTTTTAGGGGTATTTTTTGCTGCACATAGAGGAGTACTCTTTCCCATACCAATGTATGGTAGTGAATATTGGCTGTGGCAGTAGGACCATTAAAAGTAGTTTGCATAACATAACATAAACTTACGCCTATATCCCCGAAGGGGTGCAGAGGTGCTAGCACCCACATTTCGCCAGTTTATATTTAGGATCCCAATGTAATAGGTGGCGAGCCTATTGCCATTAACCGGGCACTTATAAACCTGCGATAAATACACACATAACTTCGAAAAGCATCGAAAAGTCATTGGTGTGTGCCATGGTGATACCTTTTTTTTTTTTTTTTTTTATCCTGCGGAAATCCCTTCGGATACCCCCCGCCGGCCAGCGGGTGCCATGGTAATACCTGGGATCGAACCCGAGACCTCGTCTCAGCAGTCCTTTACCCATACCTGCGGACTAAAATTTTGGGCAATCGGTACCATGAAACGCACTTATCCCGCAATCGGATCCAAAGACGGCACATGACAGTTCACTCGGCCTAAACCCTGCCATGAGACGACCTGAAACAGTAAAATCCGGAATTTTGAAAGCCTATCAATTTTTTTAAAATTTAAATCTCGATACTACACGACTTATTTCAAAAGATCGAAAGGGTTATCATAATTCAATACAAAGGAATGTATTTTTTTATATGTCGATTTATAATAGTTCATTTTTAGGGTTCCATATCCAAATGGCAAGAAACTGAACCCTTATAGATTCGTCATGTCTGTCTGTCCGTCCGTATGTCACAGCCACTTTTTTCCGAAACTATAAGAACTATGATGTTCAAACTTGGTAAGTAGATGTATTCTGTGAACCGCATTAAGATTTTCACACAAAAATAGAAAAAAAAACAATAAATTTTGAGGGCTCCCCATACTTAGAACGGAAACTCAAAAATATATTTTTTTCTACCCCATACGTGTTGGGTCAGGCGACTCAGGCGCCGGCGGTCGCTTAACGACCTACGTCCTCCATGAGCGCAGGCCAGGGGGTGGCAGGTAAGGCCGCCTGTCACCCCAGCAGAAGCAGGCCGGGACGGTGGGGGCGACTAGCGCCCCTGTCAAAAACCGGGGCAAGACGGGGACACCGTGGTTCCCAAACCCGAGGGGGCCATCTCGAAGCCGGAGATGGCCCAGGGTCAGTCGGGGTGCGAGGGATATGCTCTATGGGCAACCTTACACCCCGGCGTGTTGATACCCGAGACGGCGTGCGACGGGTATCTATGGATAGGTCTTCAAAAATAACAGTGTCATAAGGGAATTAAGGTATGGTTGAAGATGTAGTGGCCAAGCAATAGAAAGGGATGCTTTTTAGGTTCGGACACGTAGACAGGATAGACGAAAGAAGATTGGCAGAACAGATTTATAAAGCGGGATTGAATGGGCAACCGGTAAAGGTCGACCTAGGCGTACTCGCATGTTAGCCAGATCAAGGACGTTTTAAGGAAAGACCAGTTCTAGAGTATCCGCAACCGGCGTGCACATTTATGAAAACAATTATGAAACTTAACATAACATAACTTCACGCCTGTATCCCCAAAGGGGTAGGCAGAGGTGTATTACACACCCACGATTCGCCAGTTATGTTTAGGTCCCAATGTAATAGGGGGCGAGCCTATTGCCATCTACCGGGCACATTACTAAGCGAGCGATAATCAACATTTTTAATACACACATAACTACGAAAAGTCAGAGGTGTGTGCCCGGGGCGACTGGGGATCGAACTCGAGACCTCGTCTCGGCAGTCCGTTACGTACACCACTAGGCTATCGCCGCTTATTATATATTATATTATTATGAAACTTGAAGAAGCGAAAGGCGAATGCCAGGATCATAGCAAGTGGAAAAATGTTTTCTCTGCCTACCCCTATGGAGGAGCGGCGCGGCTTTATGTATGAGTTTATTTTTTTAACCCCCGACATATATGTCTGTGGCATCGTAGCTCTCGAACGTATGAACCGATTTTGATGCGGATTTTTTTGTAATGCCGATATGATCGAGATGGTTTTCGCTATTAATAAATTTGTGTAGGGGGTTATAAAATTTTTTAAATTAATTTTATACTCATAACGCTGAAGAGACATAAGTACAGTCAACGACAAAAGTAGATTAACAAAATCTAATTTAGTGATCACCACACACCTACTTAAACCTTTCAAGAAATAATTTAAAAAAATGTCATATATCAGCTTCACCCTCCGGGGATAATAAAATTACTTTTATGTCAATTATTGACCCGGGTTATCCAATGTAAAAAAGGTTTCTAAATATTTTAGTATTACCCAAACTTTTGACGTTGACTGTATTGTACATAGACTGCTAAACTCAAAAGCCTTTGGTCTGGTATAGATATAAATATAGTAAATAATTGTTACCTATATCAGTGAGCTTCGAAAACGCTTCCATTGTGGTCTCATACGGTCTTTGCTTAAAATTGGACACCAAATTCCAAACCACATCCGTAGTATTCTCTGTAAAGATGTCCAGCTCTGCGAAAGACCTGTTAAGCACTTGTGACTCTATGTCAGGCTCCACTACCACATAAGTGTTCCTATCATGTCTAGTTTTGGCTGTTTTGACATGATTCTTCAGATACGCGACGAATATTTCAGCGTTCCCGTGTTGGAAATAGAACGTGGTTTGCCAAACTCCTGGTTTAGTGGAAAACTGCATTTGCTGGTTGTTGCGCGTTACTCTGAAGGTCTTCAACTCTTCGAGGGGTATTTTGATGATGCGGGCGCGTGCTGTTGCATAGTCTGATGTGATGTTGCCGCTAAGTGTTCGTTGGCGGCGACCTGATAGGAGAAAGGTGAATTCAATTACTGTTATATATTTATAATACTCATTCCTTATTAACTTAACGACGATCTAATTCCAGGGGCCTGTATCAACAAAATTATGTTTTTAAAACGTTTCACTTCAAAACTTACGAAAGCTTATAAAATTACAATTTCAAAATGTAATTGAAAACGAATCGAAATACGTGTGATACCGAAGGTTTTGTTTTGACAGATCATACGAAATACCAAACTGATTTTACGTTCTTCTATATAATTGGATTGAAATCACGCGTTTTGAAAACGTGGCTTACTGAATCAGGCTCCAGCAATGCTTTTCTTCTCCATCCCAATGCAAATCCCGGCTACGTCCAAAGCTTGCACATTCCGTGGTGTCCAAGGTCCACTCTCCTATAATCGTTGCCAAACCACTTGACAGTTTGACCTTGACGCGCAACCAATCACGCGAACCGTTTATCTCAAAGGACTCGCGTTGCGTGTGAAGGTCAAACTGTCAAGTATTTTGTCGTTGACTATACACCCCCTTATTTGGCTTATTTTAATTTTAGGTATGGGAATGACTTTCGGGGTGCGAGGGATATGCTCTATGGGCAACCTTACACCCCGGCGTCTGCAGACCCGAGACGGCGTGCGGTTTTAGTCGGTTCAAGCCCGACATAACCGCCCCCGCTGGCCGGCGGGGGGGGGTATCCGAGGGGATTTCCGCACGAAAAAAAAAAAAAATGTATGGGAATGACTGCAGTCTGACCCCCCCCAACCCTGAAAGTAAAACCTGCGCCAGAGCTTCTTTCGTCGATCAACAGGTGTACCCATTTGCGGGTTAGGTTTGCTTGGGCCCCGAAGATTTTGGTGGGGTTTTATACGAATTTTGACCTTTTCTGTATAAGCATAGCGCGCCTTTTTCTAATGCCATACTACCTAGTCCAGCCATAAGTTTTGTTACAAATGAAAATGCATTTTTTTTTAAATGAAGTAATGTAATATTTTAAAATTTATACCTACTTATCGACGATAAGCACCGAGCTTCAGGTCTTGTTTTATAATACGTGACATAGTCCTTTTTTTTTTTACGTGCGGGAATCCCTTCGGATACCCCCCCGCCGGCCAGCGGGGGTGGTTATGTCGTGTATCGACTAAAACCGCACGGTGTCCTCCCCAAGTGTCCGTTGCCGGGCACCCGGGTAAGCCCTTGGAGTCCTAACGGGAATCTTAAATTTCTCGCGGTAAGATTTTTTGCTTCCTTATGGGGTTTCGACAAATTCAGGCTTTAACAGCATTGTAGTTCTAACAGCACGCGGCTTCGACAGGCGAAGTGTTGTTGTATCTATTGACAGTACGATATACGAACATACGGCAGATGCCAAGTTTTTGAAGTGTCTGGAATATGACCAACGGATCCATACCCACTTTGTGCAAGGCGATCCTATTTTCTTTAACACCCCATTCCATATTGTAATTCGATAATGAACACGAAAAAATATGTGAAATGGCGCGAAGTCGAAAGAAGCTTTTAATATAATATACGTGTTCCAAATTCAAAATAATTAAAAAGTTGAAAAAGAAAGAAAAGCTTTGATGTATGTAACAGTATTTATGGCCAGACTAGTTATATACAGCTACAAAAGACGCGCATTGTTGCTGGTTAAGTAAAGTGGTCTTTCGCGATTCCATTTTTTAGTGCAGTACAGCCATTCCAGTAGAAGACATCTGAGTTTAGTATAACACAGTAAACACAATGAAATCCGAATCATATGCAATTTTCATGTTTAAAAACGATGACTATAATGATTGCGTGTGTGAGATGAGTCAAAAACGAAATAGTATATACTGTTACAACGATCGTCGATATCTCGGAAACTACTGATCGAATCTTCTAGAAATTAAAACGCATTGTTAATGTCGAAGTACTCTATCGATCCGTTTAGAAAGATTAAAGTCAATACAAAATCACACGCCCTTTTGTCTACCTATACCAACTTTACCTACAAATCGCGATAAAAAGGGCATTCACCTCTATCGTCGGCACGACTGTGTAGGTACTTATTTTCTCGAACGCCCCAGTAAATACCTACTATTCTCGAACGCCCTAGTACCTTCCGGAATATTCTATCCCGCTTATTAAGAGCTATAAAAGGACGCCCGGCTATCGACACGAGGCAGTTAATTTTCGAAAGCGAAAGTGACCTGCGACTTAAGCAACGATTGTGGACTACTGTGAACTGCTGAGCGACTTGAACTGTTGAAGAGTACTGTGTGTGCTAGTTATTTAGTTGTCTAGTTTGTGGTGAGCGAATAAACCTCTTTGTTGTGTAAACGGCATTTAATTTGTACCCCGCGCACGTAACAACTGGTGTCAGAAGTGCGATGCCGTTATTACCACGTGAAGACGAAGGGCGTACTCCACGGACCAGACGTCAAGTGGAAATGGATGCTGCACGTCAACGGAGCCTTGAAGAGGAAGGGCGTCAGGCCGATCCTGCTATCTCAGCGGTAACTACGGCAGCACCAGATGGAACCTCGTCCGATATCAACATGATGACGCTATTGGCTTCTATACAGCAGACGATGCAGGCCAACCAAGAGGCTAGTCGACAGACGATGCAAGCCTCCTTGCAAGAAATACAGGCCAACCAAGAGGCTAGTCGACAGACGATGCAGGCCAACCAGGAAGCTGTCATGGGTAAAATCGATGCAGGCATCCATGCACTGGGCGATAAAGTGAAGAACCTCGAAGACGGCTTGCAAACGCTTAGTAAGGAAGTGGCCTTGAAGACTGGGAGCATGGACGACCGCTTACAAGAGCTCGAAAAAGGGATCGGACCTGTTGACGACCGCTTGCAAAAGCTTGAAAAAGAGATTGTCAGGCTAAAAACCTGCGGACCTGTTGCCGCGACCTCACCATCATCAGCGAAGTTCGACCTACCACACTTCGATGGAACCTCCTCGTGGACAGCCTTCAAGTACCAATTTGAGATATTGGTAAAAACTAAAGCCTGGAGCAACGAGGAGTCTTTTATGGCCTTGACACTTGCATTACGAGGAGATGCCTTAGTAATACTGGAAAACCTGCCACCTGAAGGAAGGACACTGGAGTCTCTGATGGAAGCGTTAGACACACGCTACGGTGACAAGCACCTGGAAAATGTCTACCGAGCGCAGCTACGCGAGAGAAAACAAAAAGCTGGTGAAAGCCTCCAGGAATGGGCTGTAGAGGTTGAAAGGTTCGTTCGTCGGGCCTACTCATCGACACCCGTGATGATCGAGACCACCCTACTGGAGGCCTTCCTAAACGGTATACGGGACGCAGAAGTGAGAACTAGTGTGCAGTTGTGTCACCACCAGACCTTAAAAGAAGCACTGGCTTATGCCCTTGAGGTGGAAACCGTACGGCAGAACGCAGGGATAAGTAAGGTCAGGGAAGTCAAGGAGGTAGTTGCAGAGGCGAGGAAGCCGCGGTATGTCCCAACGTGTTATTCCTGTAGAAGAAGGGGCCATATCCAGTTAGAGTGCCCTTCGAGGAAACGGAGGAGGGTCACGGACGCATGGACCCAAGTGGAACATGGAGTCAGGGAGGTCAAGGAAGTAGTTGCAGAGGAGAGGAAACCGTGGTATGTCCCAACGTGTCATTTCTGTAGAGGAAGGGGCCATATCCAGTTAGAGTGTCCTTCTAGGAAACTGAGAAGGGTCACGGACTCCTGGACTCAAGTGGATCAAGATGTTTCGTTAAAACTAAATGTCGCCAGGGCCGCAGGGCGTGCGCTGGGTGGTCGATATGAGGCCCCAACCATCACTATAACTCAAGTTGGCAATGCTGATGCTTTGTCACGAAGGCCGTGTGTCGAAGATTGCAAGCATTGTCAAAGAAACGAAGCCCGAGAAGAGATTAAGGTCATAAGGGTGAATGGACTTGACGACGAATGGACTGGAAGCAGTATGAAGAAGGCGCAAGAGGATGATGATGATCTGAAACCTATACTGCACTGGAAACAGCTTGGCAGCAAACCCCAATGGAGTGACGTATCTGCTTACAGTTCGACGACCAAAAGCTATTGGGCCCAGTGGGACAGCTTAGCACTGGTAGACGATGTCCTGTATAGGAAATGGGAGTCTAACGATAGTAAGGAAGTAACCATGCAAGTAGTGGTACCAAGAAGCAAGGTGGCCCCACTCTTACGGCACATCCACGATGGTGTTTCTGGCGGGCATCTCGGAGTCAAGAAAACCCTGGTTAAAGTGCGACAGCGGTTTTACTGGCTTCGTTGTCGGGAAGATGTCGAGGATTGGTGCCGTAAATGCACTGCATGTGCTTCGGTTAAAGGACCGCAGACAAGAAGCAAAGGAAAATTGAAGCTGTACAACGTTGGGGCACCGTGGGAACGTATCGCCATTGATGTTGCTGGACCTTTTCCAACGACTGATGAGGGTAACAAATACATCATAGTAGTGCAAGACTACTTCACTAAGTGGCCGGAAGTATTTGCGACACCCAACCAAGAAGCAGTCACTGTAGCCAAGAAACTAGTTCAGGAAGTGGTCAGTCGATATGGCGCACCTATGGAGATCCACTCCGACCAAGGACGGAACTTCGAGTCTGCTCTGTTTCAAGAAATGTGCAAACTCCTCGGTATAAACAAGACCCGTACGACTTCAGCGCACCCACAGTCAGACGGAATGGTCGATAGGTTTAACCAGACGTTGGAAAATCACTTGGCTAAAGTTGTCGACGAACACCAAAAAGATTGGGACCAGTACATCCCACTGTTCCTGATGTCCTATCGATCTGCGGTGCATGACAGTACGGGACACACTCCAGCTAAAGTAAATTTTGGTCGAGAGATAAGGCTACCAGTGGATGCAATAACCGGCACGCCACCCGAAAGTCCTAAGCCCATAACGGACTACGTGAGTGAACTTCAAAACCGGCTGGACGAGGTGCACAGAATGGTACGGGAAAACAATTTGAAGACAGGTATAAGGATGAAAACCCGGTACGATAGAAATGCAAACACCAACGGTTTTGAAGGAACACTGGTATGGTTTCACAACCCGCTACGCAGAAAAGGGAAATCTCCAAAACTTCAAGCTCGCTGGGAAGGACCCTATACGGTTGTCACAAGAATCAATGACATCACCTACCGCATTAAGAAGGGTCTTAGGGGAAAACCAAAGGTAGTCCATGTGGATAGGTTGACGCGATATCATGGAACAAATGATGCTCGGGACGAGCATGATTAAGAGGGGGGTAATGTTACAACGATCGTCGATATCTCGGAAACTACTGATCGAATCTTCTAGAAATTAAAACGCATTGTTAATGTCGAAGTACTCTATCGATCCGTTTAGAAAGATCCAGAAAAGTCAATACAAAATCACACGCCCTTTTGTCTACCTATACCAACTTTACCTACAAATCGCGATAAAAAGGGCATTCACCTCTATCGTCGGCACGACTGTGTAGGTACTTATTTTCTCGAACGCCCCAGTAAATACCTACTATTCTCGAACGCCCTAGTACCTTCCGGAATATTCTACCCCGCTTATTAAGAGCTATAAAAGGACGCCCGGCTATCGACACGAGGCAGTTAATTTTCGAAAGCGAAAGTGACCTGCGACTTAAGCAACGATTGTGGACTACTGTGAACTGCTGAGCGACTTGAACTGTTGAAGAGTACTGTGTGTGCTAGTTATTTAGTTGTCTAGTTTGTGGTGAGCGAATAAACCTCTTTGTTGTGTAAACGGCATTTAATTTGTACCCCGCGCACGTAACAATACATATAAAACAAATAGCTGTTGCACGCGGTTCTGGTTCTGGTTCTGGTGCTTCCAGCTTCCCATGGGAACCTAGTCCAGGGATAAAAAGTAGCCTATGTCCTATTCCAGACTATAATCTATCTCTGTACCAAATTTCAGCCAGATCCGTTCAGCCGTTCTGGTGTGAAGAATGGGTAGACCTATTTTCAAGATCTTTGATTTTTTTGATTGTATCCGTCTTTATTGTGCCTTTTTTTGTAGTTTTTTGCGAAAATTGCTACGGTTACCACCCCCAACGCCCTCCACCCCCGCCGGAACCAACCAAAACCTCACGCCGTCTCGGATTTTTAATAACGGGGTGCAAGGACACATGACATTCACGAAATAAAATTCAGCTGATAAGGTAACCAAAATAACTTGATTCTCAGGCATAACAAAGTTTGCTAGGTCAGCTAGTAATATAATAATGCTGGATTTAGTGCCTGGGGTCTTTTATGTCCCTAGTACACAGTGGCCCGTGATGGGCCATGTGCTGCAATATACAACTGTAGGCCATTACCATGTAGGTGTTCGCACATAAGTAAATGGCTCATTGCTGCCTGTTGAAATATTTGGGATGGACGTAGTAGTAATAAGGAATTAAAATATTATAACAGCAATGGATAGTTCCGTTTTGCGTGAAAAAAGAAAAAAAATTACCAGCAGAACAAGCAAGCCTTCTGTGAATCCATTTAAAAGCTGCAGATTCGGCTAACATCACCATTCTGCTAAACCGTAACCAACGAACAAGAACAGATAATCTACAAATAATGAGATCAACATCCTAACAGGACCGGACAGTGATAAAATTTACAAAAAAAAAACAACAAGCGTTAACTGAAGTTTTTACAACGAAGATTGCTGTTCCTTACCCTGCGACCCCAAGCAATAAATCATCATCACAAATACCTTTAGCGTAAGACATGGATATACCAATAGTGTTGACGACAGCCCACTCCTGGTCCTGTGTATCAGAATCGATGGTGATCAGGTCGTTGGGTCTCCATTCAATACTCTTGCCACTGTCCTGGTTCTGCACAATGCACAGCATACCAATGCTGTTGAGATCGGTGACTGGTCTCCCGAGGCACGCCTTGAGGAGGACGCCATCTTGAGTGAACAGGTCCTGAAATAATGTAACTTTTTTAGGTATGCATTTACTTATTTTTGGGCTTAAACCAAACTCACCTGCTAAGCCGTGAGGCGTATGAAATAATATGAGTCTATAAGTTTTATTGAGCTGAGTGAGACGAAGTCGAGAGAAAGCTGCTCATACCAGACTTCAAGATTTTCTTTGTCACAGGTCTCCTCCTAAACTACTAATCCAATCAGAACCAAATTTGGCATGGTAAAATATATCCATATATATTTTGAAAAAATTAATGCTTCCACAGAGGAATGATCACCGTTAAAAAAATTCCAGATGGAATTACATAATAACTGCTCAAGACACTTTGACCAAACTTTACACGCTCAGAAAGCATCTCCAGAGTTGTGACTTTCAAAAAGAATTTTCAAAATCGGACTTGCCACGGAAGAATGATCACTGTTCAAAATTTTCAAATCCATATATCCATAAACCTTCCTCTGATTGACCTCTTTAATCATGCCAAATTTGGTTCTGATTGGATTAGAAGTTTAGGAGGAGACCTGTGCCAAAGAAAATACTGAAGTCTGGTATGAGGAGCTTTCGCTCGACTTCGTCTCACTCAGCTCAATTAAGTCATATTTTACTTGTTTATAGTTTCTATATAAAATGTCTTCTCCTTCAGTATAGTATAGGTGATGTATAACAAAAAGAAACTGTACATATTCACGTGGCAAACAAAACAGTATAGTTATGCTTCTGATCAAAATACTTTATTTTCCAATCCAGCCCGCTGAATACCAATGACAAATCATTTCCAATAAAAGCAGCTTAAAATTGTGTTGAGTATTTCATATGAGTGAATAAAAAACTGAACCAAACACTCTCTGTTTGTCATTCAGTTTGTTACTACTTGTGTAAGTTTTCAAAAAGGGAATTTACAGATTTAATTTTTCATCGATTTTACTTTGCTTTTTGCATCTTTAGTATGCAAAGTGCATTCATCTCATTCTATCTTATGCTGTACTATTCTAATCTCTTATCTGATCAACAACTCACACACAATAAAAATTTTCATGGTCCGGCTTTGAGCTACAGGAAATACTAACAAAAAAAAGTTTGAATATGCTTTTACAACAGCCGAGTTGTATTATGTTTTTTCAACCTATGCAAAGAATAAAGTTATATGTAATTATGAACGGAATCACTTTTTTTGTATTTTGTTGCAAATTTGTTGTATAATTTCTCTGAATGATAAAGGAAAAAGTTACCGCCAGTTTTGTGTTAGACAGACTAAAATTGCTGTCCTGTAAAGTAGTGATCTTGCAGAAGTATCTTTATTTGATGGATAGGTTCATTTAATGTTCCAGGTAGAAGTGATTGACGGGCATCATATCTTATTTCAATCATAGTTTTACAATCTTACCCACCATTTTCAATAAAAATGTTAAAACATTTTTAAGATTTTTATGTGCAACGCGCATAATGCGCTCCAAATTAATTGAGCGTACAAATGTACATTTCTTTTTTGGAGTAAAAAAACCATTGTTATGACGCAATACTAAGCTTGTCCTTGAACAAAAATATGTAAATACGTTGTTTACTAATAAAACGTTAAAAATAATACACGAGCAAAGGTCACAATGAAAACAAAAAAATTAATTTACTTACTTTACACTGTTCAGGAATATCTTCCACAGAACTGGATCCCGACATTTCCAGCAAACAATATACTTATGGTACGATATACACCGAATTGTACAGAACTACGTGCAATATTAGAGCTACGCCATATTCGTGAAGACTTTCCTGTTCAAAATAAATAAAATAGGTACACCTGGACTTCAGTATGTACACTTCACATTAAATCAGTGTTGCCAGAGCCTAATCTGCCCAGGTTGCCATTTGTAGGTTGAAATGTTGCCATCTGAAACCAAAGGTTGCCATTAGAAAAATCTGTTTTTATTTTAATAAAAATATTTATGCATATACCTATACCTATTGGGTACTGTTTATTGCTCTGCATTTTGGTTGATAAAAATTGAAATCCTCGAAGACAAACCAAAAACACTCTTTGCATTTGAAATTACCTACTTAGGTACTTTTTTTTTTTCTTGCGGAAATCCCTTCGGATACCCCCCGCCGCCCAGCGGGGGCGGTTATGTCGGGCTTGAACCGACTAAAACCGCACGCCGTCTCGGGTCTTAAGACGCCAGGGTGTAAGGTTACCCATAGAGCATATCCCTCGCACCCCACCTGACCCTGGGCCATATCCGGTTACGAGATGGCCCCCTTACTTGCTCTCCACTGTGCCATCTGCTAATCAGAGGGACTCGTGGAAAGCTTCCGAACAGCCCTCAACAGGGCCGTCCTCGCCTCGGTCGGAGTTGGCCGTAGGCGGCAGCGTCTCCCCCGCCCTAGGAGAGAGGCGCTGCTGTCTCCGTTGCCCAGGGTGCACCGCGTGGAGGTCCCCAACCAAGCACCCCAAAATACCTACTTAGGTACCTTTCGTCGATTTCATGCGCATTAACTTATGACTCTATGAGCAATCTTAAAAAGCGTCTTATTCCTATCCTAGGTACCCAAAAGGCTGGGAAGGGCGCTGATTATAAATAATGAATGAATGATGATTCAATCAGTAAAATTTGTTTTTCAAGGTATAAGTATAGGTTATAGCTTCTTCGATTAAAACAATAAAAAGGGAACTTACCAATAGATTTAAAAACAAAAGTATTTGTAAACCACGAAAACTTTCTTCCGTATATTACAAAATTTACAAAGTACTCTTTCACTTTCTTTAAGTTTCTTTGCACTGCACTGCACACTGCACACAGACACATAGGTACAAAAAAAAAGGTACTTTCTTCCATTTTTGTTTTGTTTTAGAGTTTTCATAAAATTACTTTTATCTCTAGATTCACCAAAATAGACCTTTAAACTGTAGAAATACGGGTACAATTTGTTTGTCTACTAATTATGTATTGTTTTCAATTGGGAATAAAAATGCGTTCAAGGATTTGATTTTATTCAATTCGATGCGAAGATATTCGATATTTTTTTTACTGATGATCACGCGACGAGTCGATAAGTTGCCAAAAAGTTGCCATTTGAGCTTGGTTGCCATTTGGTTGCCACTAAGGGTCAAATGTTGCCAAAATGGCAACCAAAGTTGCCAAATGGCAACGCTGCTTAAATGGATGGATGACTGAGTGAGTGTTGCAAGCCTTAAATTATAATCGACCATTTCATTTATCGTAATGTCAAATTTCATTGAATTGTTTTATTTCGTTCCAGATAGTATTATTTAGAGCAACTTGAAGAATATTTCATATGATAATTATTTTTTCACAGTTTGGTAGTATTATGCTATATTGCTTTTGCACACAATATAGCATATTTATTTATAGGAATAATAAAACGTCGACGTGATACTCGTACCGTGACGTGTCCCGTTGATAATAAAAGCCCGTCTCCCAGGGCCCGTCTCCTACGCGTGCTTGAAGGCGAGTCTCTTACACGTGTTTTACTCTACACACTACACAAAACACCCACTCTTTGGTCTCGCTCTTTGGTTTCGCTCTATATTCTATGGTTTTCGTTACACATTTTCGAGCTGTTCCTTTATATCCTTGTTTATATCAAACTGCAGGAGACCGAATGTGTATATCAACAAAATATGATTGTTGTAGATATTTTTTGTGTAGTGTGTAGAGTAAAACAGTACACGCTACACCAAAATGTCTACACAAAAAAACGGTTCCGCTTTATATTCTATGGTTTTCACTACACATTTTAATAAATGTTAGTATCAACAATGATTTTGCTTTCCGCAACTGATGGAAAGCATCTACACCTTTCTACCCGCGCGGGCTAAAGGGGGTGAGTATTGTCATTTCATGACATTTGATTTGACAGCATATGATTAGATTCACAAGCCAATAAATAGCTAAAAAAAACTAAAAATTAGCTTATTGCCCAATTTATAGAATAACAATATTGTACGTTATACTGTGGCCCCACACTATTATAAGTGATACTATATACATTTTTTTTTTACTTTCTGTTCGGGCGACTTCAAAGTTTTCTGGCATACTTCAAACATTTTGAAAAATTAGACCATTATTTGTACTACCTAAATAAGATCTTAGAACAATGAAAGCAGCCATGTTGTGACGTTTGGTTTTGCTTCTTTTTTTTTTTTTTTTTCTCTCTCTTCTGGCGATTACGCAGTTTCCGCCAACGACTTAGCACATGGATTTGAATTCGAGTTTCGACTTGGGGGTAAGTATGCGACTGTGCTAGATTACTTGGTGTACCCACGGATTAAAACTTTGTGAATGTACAAGAGAAGGTGTATATAAAATACAATAAAGGCCGAAAGTGTTGTAGCACGCTGGAGTACCTGAGTCAAAGCAAAAATCACAGGTTAGTGGTTATAGCAGACAAACACAATTCTACAGGTTAATATTATTAGAGTTAATATAGTTACATATCAGATATATAAGGGGAGAATTAGTGTAGGTGAGAAGAGAGTTAAAATTTATGGGTCGGGGAATACGGTTGGTGGGTAGGATATCATATAGTGAACTTCTTCTTGGGCACTCAAAGAAGATGTGATCAGTAGTGTGTTCATCCAAGCCACACTCACAGAGAGAGCTGTCCCTGACCCTGATCTTAGCGAGAAATACATTGGAGCAGACATGTCCTAAACGCAGACGACAAATTACCGATGTCGCTCTTTTAGTAGCTTCGCGAAATTGGTAAAACCAGGGTTTAGTTGGTATGTCAGGCTGAATGGAGGCATAGTGTCTTCCCTTCACCTTGCTGGATTTCTCCCAAAGGGCGGTCCATCTTGAAATTAGACAGGGTCTGGCGAGTAACAGGAGGTCATGTGCATAGACTCTATATTGGTTGAGAGTACCATTGTGTGTTGCTTCCTTGGCAAGGGAATCCACAAAAGTGTTACCCGCTATGCCAGCATGACCCGGGATCCACACCATGAAACCTCGAGTCCCTTAGTCTGACACCTGAACAAAGATTGTTTTATTAAAAGGATCAAAGGGAATTTTGTTTTACTGGTGAATTGATTAGCTAGGATGGCCATTAAGCAACTCCTGGAATCAGTAAAAATTACTGCCTTGCTTATATTATGCGATTCGATATATAGCAATGCTTCCAGTATAGCTATCGACTCACCAGTAAAAATGGAACTAATATTTGGGGATTTGTATGATAATATGACTTGGTATTTTGGGATCCAAACCGCGGATCCCACGCAGGTAGAATCTGATGATTTGGATGAATCTGTGTAAACAGCCAGCCAGTCCCGCCAATGTTGTCTGATTAGACAATTTAACTCCTTATTAGCATCCACAGAGTCTTTACTTATACCAGAATACAAGACGACATTAGGGCTGTAGATAATCGCGGCAAATGGAGATTCAAATAAGGGGCTAGTTTTACACCGAAAACAAGGGAAAGGGAGGCGAACATAATTTACGAAGCTGTTAAATAAACATGGATGACTTTTGTGTGTCCAATATCCACCAGAAGATATAAATTCTGATAGTTTATGAAGTTTGGGTATCAGAGGATGAAGGGATAGTTGGGAGGAAGCTTCTTTCACGGAACAGTTTTATATCGCAAACTTATTAAAGTCAAAGTCAAAGTCAAAGTCTTTATTTTTCAAAATAGTGCAACGTTATTACATCTTTTTGACGTCAATAACTGCTTAATACTAAGTATAACACCACCACCACCACCGGCGCAACAAACTCCACTGCGGCATTTTCGAGACGTCAGCTTATAATAGTGGTTTCTTAAGACTAAATATGGACGAATGTACATTTTTGTCTCGTGTCAAGATAAATAAAGGCATATAAAAAAAAACGTTATAATAAAATTTAACCCAAGTTAATCGTTCAAATAATTGAAAAAAATTAAAATATGGTAAAAAGGTCGCGTGCCTACTACAATATTATGCTGTAGTTGTAACATTTTAGCATTTTAGGAGGAGCCTTTTTTTTTTTTTTTTTTACGTGCGGAAATCCCTTCGGATACCCCCCCGCTGGCCAGCGGGGGTGGTTATGTCGTGTCTCGACTAAAACCGCACGGTGTCCTCCCCAAGTGTCCGTTGCCGGGCACCCCGGGTAAGCCCTCGAAAGTAACCCCAGGGTTGCCGGCGGACTTTGGCCGCCACCGCGGCCTCGCCTGGTGGGGTCGGGTTTTATCCCGCTTCGGTGAGTTGGCAGGCGTGTGTAGGGCACACACGACACGCCTCCGCCACGGCCTGCTTCTGTAAGGACGGCGAGTCGGCTAACTGCCGTCCTCAGGCCCCGATCATGGAGGTCGGTAGTCTCGGGCGTAGACGAGTCTGCGGCGTCCTCGCCGCAGACTGCGAAACTCGGGGGGCAGGGTTCTCTCCCGCTCCCTCTCCGCCGTCTCTTTCGCGCGCATTACCTGCTCGCAGAAAGAGGCGGCGGCGTGCCACTTGCTCCCGTCGGAGACCACGGCCCTCACCATGGTCTCCAACGAGAGAACGTCCACGCCCAGGACCGCAACGAGATCCCGGCGTTGACTCGCCCACGCAGGGCACTCCACCAACGTGTGGAGCGCCGTGTCTTCGCCAGGATTTAGGAGGAGCCTGCACCATGCTCAAACCAGACATTTTTGTCTTTAAGGTAATCATCTGTCCTATAGTATGCTTTTTTACATAAGGTGGTTTTAACAAAGGTTTTAAATTTATTGTCAGGCATACTAAGGACCGATTCAGGCAATTTGTTATAAAAGCGTATACCTTCCTCCCTAAAAGAATCACTAACTTTGCTAAGCCGATAACATGGAAGGATCAGTTTATTTTTATTACGCAGATTTCTGTCTGTGATGTCACTTACTTTTGTAAAATTGGATATATTTTTCCTGACATACAGTATGTTCTCGAATATATATTGGGAAGCTACAGTTAAAATATTAGTCTTTTTAAATCGTTCCCTAAGAGAATCTCTCTTGCCTAAGCAATAAATGGCACGAACTGCCCTCTTTTGTAGTATAAATATAGTTTCTAAATCTGCTGCATTCCCCCAAAGTAGTATTCCATAAGACATCAGACTATGAAAGTAACTAAAATATACCAGCCTAGCAGTAGGTTCATCTGTCAACTGCCTAATCCGTCTGACAGCATAAGCAGCAGAACTGAGTTTATTGGCCAAAATAGTGATATGGTCATCCCATTGCAATTTCGAATCTAGTGTTATGCCTAGAAAAGTAGTGCTGTTTACAAATTCCAACCTTTGCCCCTCCAGCACGACATTAACGTGTGCTTGCCTCACATTAGGCAGTGTAAACTTAATGCATTTGGTCTTTTCTGCATTCAACAATAGGTTGTTTGCATAAAACCAATTTGAAATGTCGTTCAAAATATTATTAATATTACTCGCATCTGTACTACGCCGATCTACTTTGAATATCAGTGATGTATCATCTGCAAACAATACTATGCCAGCTTGAGCCTCGATCGTATAAGGCAGTTCATTGTTATACACCAAGAAGAGAAAAGGTCCTAGGATTGATCCCTGTGGTATGCCTATTTTGGCGTTTGACCCGTTTGACTTGACGTTATTCACAACAACAGTCTGAAGCCTACCTGTTAAGTATGATTTTAATAGTTCTATTGATTTCTCATCAAAACCATATCGACGTAGCTTGAGCAAGAGTGTTTGATGGTCAACACAATCAAATGCTTTAGAAAGATCACAGAATACCCCAATAGCATCCTGCGATCCCTCCCAAGCGTCGTAAATCAGGCTGACTAGAGCCACTCCCGCATCGGTGGTAGATTTCCCGCCAGTAAAGCCATATTGTTGGCTATGGAAAAGATTGTTGGTCTTGAAGTACAGTTGCATCTGATTGAGCATCACTCTCTCAAACACCTTACTCAGAGCTGGCAAAATAGAGATGGGGCGGTAGTTTTCTAGTTCCGACTTAGATCCTTTCTTAAATAATGGTATTAGTTTACTGTTTCATTAAATTAGGAAATGTGCCTTCATCTATACATTCATTAAATATGAGTGCTATATCAGGTGCAATGATATTATGATATATTATGAATGATATATTTCATCTTATAAATATGGATGTTTTTAAATGGACTAAAGCGTCTGACAAAGCTTGAATTAACTTTAGGCAACGGCAATGTACACACGTCGTTCAGTTAGAATCGTGTAGTCTTCAGAATGTATTACTTTTTGTGTAGAGTGAAACACGCGCAAGCAACGCGTCTTAAGTTTCGGGTTTCAGTTTCGGCACGCAGCCACGCCGTTCCATTGTCGCTACTGCTGAGAGTTTGAGTTTGAAATAATAGTAGTTAATACATGAATTTAAATTCGTATTTTTATATTATGAATCCACATGTTAGTCAATGTAGAAGAAACATCCATCCGTATGATGGTTAAAACCGTGAAACTATAATCTCATCTCTAAAAGCCTCTATAAAAAAAGCGGCAAAGTGCGAGTCGGACTCGCCCATGAAGGGTTCCGTAGCAGCAAGTAACATAATAATGCTTTTTTTCAATTTTATATTTGAATGACGTATTATATAGAAACTACTTACTAGATCTCGTTCAAACCAAATTTCGGTGGAAGTTTACATGGTAATGTATATCATAATATTTTTTTTAGTTTTATCATTCTCTTATTTTAGAAGTGACCGGGGGGGAGGGGGGGGGACATTTTACCACTTTGGAAGTGTCTCTCGCGCAAACTATTCAGTTTAGAGAAAAATGATATTAGAAACCTCAATATCATTTTTGAAGACCTATCCATAGATACCCAACACGTATGAGTTTGATGAAAAAAAAAATTTGAGTTTCAGTTCTAAGTATGGGGAGCCCCCAAAATTTATTGTTTTTTTTTCTATTATTGTGTGAAAATCTTAATGCGGTTCACAGAATACATCTACTTACCAAGTTTCAACAGCAAAGTTCTTATAGTTTCGGAAAAAAGTGTATCTGACGGGCGGACAGACAGACAGACATGACGAATCTATAAGGGTTCCATTTTTTGCTATTTGGCAACAGAACCCTAAAAAGCATATCTTTTTAGCATCTGTCAAGTTTTAAATAGTAAAGTAGTAGAACTTTAACTTCAGATTACAATCACGCGCGTTTCGCTACTTATACAGCAGGCGGTAAATAGAAACATCTAAATTGGTTATTTTTAACTATGTGTCTGATGTATGTAGGTACCTACTATAATAAATTATAAGGTATCTACATTGCAAGGCCATTGTTTGTTTAGTTAATTTATTCATTCACTTGGGTAACACGTAATCTCTTCAGATTCAGGTTTAAAATGCAGCCATTCTGACATCCAGATGATGGCTTTGATGCTTTTTGTGATAACTGCGATTTTGAAAAAGTAATTTATATTCAATTATGCACGATGGGTGGCAGTCCAGTGTAAATACAATTTTGTTGATTTTACGAATGGGAACGATTATAATATCCTTAGGTAGACAAAATCTGACAAAAAAGATAGTAATATCTTATTGAAAACCTGGCTTTTTCGGCGCATTAGCAGCTACAAAGCTATCATCGTTGATAAATACCTACTTACCTACAATTATTATTTTTCTGTGGAAGAACCGCCCTCGGCGATAGACGCACTGCTTCCGATTAGTTGTAGGACTTAAAATGATGTTTTGTACATCATTGTATTAAATGGAATAAAAGTCAGTTACTTACATATTCATCATATAATCTAGTAAAAACCCTATTACAATCATACACACACTAGAAAAATATTATCCACACATCATAATTTACTTTAAACCATCACTAATAAAAACCTACTCAAAACTTATATCCAAATTAAGACCATGATCTTTTTACTTCAAAACCCTAAACGTTTCTGACATTAATTTTAACTACTTCCAAAACTATTTTTAATTCAAATTATGTCATACTGACATTTTCTTTTTAAAACATCAACCACAGACAAACAGTATGAAATTCCAACCATTAAAAACTCTTCAACATCCCCTCTGAATTTCATACTTTAAATTAACATCTCAAATTAATTAACTCCTCTGTCACTAACTCAAATAAAACCCATATATAAATCCCTACCTATCACCTATAACTAAATACATATTAAATATAAACCCCCCTTAATAACTTTCAAATAATCACCAAGAACTATATCTATAATAAGAAAACAATTAAAACTAAATTTGGAATTAAAGACCAAAACACTTAAGCCTATTGAAAATTATTCACCATTATGCTAATCAACAATAGTCACTCGAGTTTATTGATCACTCACTATACACTTCCTTAAACGTAAAAACTTTGTTCTATCTAGTCCTTTAGTTAAAATATCTGCTATATTTAAATTTGTTTGACAATAATAAATTTCAATTAATTTTTCCTTAATTTTCTCTTTAATAAAATGATATTTCACATCAATATGTTTACTCCGTCTATTGAAAATTCCATTTTTAATCAAAACAATTGCCGATTGATTATCCACATACAACTCGGTTTTAGGAGTTTTACCCGTTAATTCTCTGAACAAACTTTGAACATACAGCAAATCTTTAATACACTCGGCTGCTGAGATGTATTCAGCCTCTGTATTGGAAAGAGCAGTGACAGACTGCTTACGCGAACACCAATGTATCGGTCCACCGCTGTACATAATTATGAACCCAGTCGTGCTTTTCCTAGTATCCGGGTCGCCAGCGAAATCTGCATCACAGTAAGCTCTGAGTGTGAAATCACTCCCCTGTGAATATTGAATACCCGAAGAAATTGAATTTTTAACATACCTAAAAATGTTTTTAATATTACCAAAATCATTTAAATTAGGACTTTCCTGATGCCTACTACAATAACCTACGTGAAATGAAATGTCCAATCTAGTTCTGTTAACTAAATATAAAAGAGATCCCACAAGCTGTCTGTATTGATGCACATCACTAATGTTACTCTTCCCCTCTTGATGTGTATCAATCAAAATATCAGGATGAACACCTTCTTTAAGATCACTATAACCAAATCTTTGTAAAAGTTGTTCAAGTCTTCAAGCATACCTTTGCACAGGTAGTCTCACGCAATACAAACCGTCACCGCTCTTTACTCCAGTCAGATAGCAGACGTTACTGAATGCATCTCGCACCTCACATGGATTTCTGAAAAATACAATTTTGCAATCATTATTTGTTAATCTAGAAATTGAAATTAAATTTTTCTTCATTCCTGGTACAAACAGAACATCGTTAAAAGTAAGATTATTTTTGTTTATATTGCACTGTATTTTTCCAATTTTATCAATCAAATGTATATTGCCATCAGCAGTCATAATTCGCTGTGAACAATCCTCTATTTTATCTAAAAGATTTAAATCATTAATTATGTGGCATGTTGCTCCTGAGTCTAAAATAAATTCTGTTTCTTTGCTCGTTCCCATACAATTAATAAAATGATTACTCACAGAGTTATTTCTACGTTTTAAACAAAATTTAGTGTAGTGTGAATCCTGTTTACAGACAATGCAACTGTGTTGCTCACTGCAGTCAGTATTACGGTGTCCATTCTTTAAACATTTGTAACATTGTAACAGTTTTGTATAATTTTGATTATTTCTTATTTATTGTTATTATTATATCCATTATTATAATTATTATTCCTGCAGAATTTTGTGATGTGGCCTTTCTTTCCACACTTATAACACGTTTTAATAACTAAAAAGTTGTATCCATCCTTGATTGCATTTGTTTCTGAACTGTCATTACTGACATTAACAATTGTTTTAGAATTTTCCTGATTTTCTTTTAATTTCTTCTCCAAAATAATCCTTGAAATCAAATTTGTAATATTTTTCTCTGTACTAGGTGTAGATTCCCAGGCCGTTCTAAAATTTGCCAACTCCTTTGGTAGAGAACTCAAAATCTTCGACAAAATTTGCATATCTTTAATTTCAAAATTTAAATTCTTTATTTTAGTTACTATATTTTGAATATTGCTGATATCAATCAGTATATCATCATTCTTGAATTCATATTTGTAGAAATTTTCTAAAAGCTGACATAGTTGGGTTTGGTCATTTCCTAAGAATAATTTATCCAATTTCTCTATCATTTCTTTGAAAGTATTACAATTTATCACATGGCTAACATATTTATCATTTAGACTGTTAATGAGATAAAATTTCGCTTTGGCATCTTTTCTTTTAAAATCCTTATCCTTTTCCTCACCATCTATTGCGTCTTCTGCCTAACATTTTGGATAATAAAATGTTTAATTCTGGCCTTTTTCAATCAATTTTATGAATTACGCAGCCTTAGTTTTGGCTCCGCCTGGGCTATATTGCGTATATGGTAAATTTGGCGTCACAAAATATTGGACATGTTCCTTGTTCCGTCTGTGTCTCAATTATAATGTCTGTGGTATAAAAAAATAATATTTTATATGCCACATTATTACCGAGAGGTATACCAGCAAAATCTCTCTATAACCTACCTACCTTAAGATCTAGGCCTATCGAGAGCTACAGTAAGCTCATTACTAGGACGAATGTCTAAAAAGGCGGCACTAGTAGGTTCGCGACAAAAATGGTTAGGCAGGGAGGGGAACTTGGGTAGTAAAGATGAGTGTTGATGTACAGCAACAAAAGGGGCCCCTTCTAAACCTACACTTGGGTCACAAGTCCCAAACACTGTCCCGAGTTCCCAACCCGCACGGAGAATCCATGGATTGCTATGAATATCGGTCTCTAAAAAGGTAGGTACGAATTTTATTGAAATCAATTTCATTTTCGTGTCTAATTATTCACTTTAACGTATTCATTTTAGTTTTTGTTACATGGCAATTTTTTTATTCTGAGTCACAGTTAACAGCGTCCTTCATTCTTTTGATTTAGCTTGTGACTTGACGATAAGACTGCCTTCTGACCTCCCAACCCTGAGAGAAAAGCCTGCGCCAGAGCTGCTAGCAGGTGGCGTTAGCTTGGTTGCCGTAGATAACCGCCGAAGATGTTGATCGTGCCCTTATCCCGCCAAATGCGATTTATGGCGCCAATTGAATTGAATTAATTTTGAATGTAGGTAAATACGCGTCATATTAGGCTCACTGGTTATCGCATAGTCTTTAGGGGGGGTATCCGAAGGGATTTCCGCACGAAAACAAAAAAAAAAGGTACGGAAACTTGTAAGATTATGATAGGGCAGCGTTTTTTGCGCGTCATAATCAGTCATAACACATAACATAACATAAACTCACGCCTATATCCCCGAAGGGGTAGGCAGAGGTGCTAGCACCCACATTTCGCCAGTTTATGTTTAGGTCCCATTGTAATAGGTGGCGAGCCTATTGCCATTAACCGGGCACTTATAAACCTGCGATAAATACACACATAACTTCGAAAAGCATCGAAAAGTCATTGGTGTGTGCCATTGTAAAACCTGGGATCGAACCCGAGACCTCGTCTCAGCAGTCCATTACCCATACCACTAGGCTACCGCGGTTTAATCAGTCTTTCTAGCGAAACTCATCCTTGGCATTGTTCTAACGACGTTGATAAAATAAATTTTCCCAGAAAGAAAAAAGGCTACCTTTCATAAAACCTGTTTCTGATTTAACACTCATTGACGTCAATTCAATTATAGTACACATAAATAAAAAACATATACCTACTAAATAAAATTTATAATGAGGAAATTTCCATAAAAACTGTTTTGTTGCTCTTAGAACGTTTTATTTTTGTAGAACAGAGATACAATCACAGCTATTACTCCGTAAAGTAACTTTCAGAAAGTTGGAAAGCGGACCCCGCAAGATTATGATGATAATAACTCTAGATGATTCACACTAGGGCCTGTATTATGAACCCTGTCCCACGAGTTCCGTTGTCTGCGGCGAGGTCGCTGTAAACTTGTCTACGCCCGGGACTACCGACCTCCACGATCGGGGCCTGAGGACTATATTGTAAAACTCCCCGTGCGTTGTCATGCGTAACGATACAAAGCCCTATCGTATGCCGGGCGCCTTGTTGACGAACCAAGGTTTGGCGCAGGTTTGGGGGGTCTCTCCCGTAAAAGCCAAAATAGATTCATGGAAAGGAGGAGTGGGATCGCGATGATCAAATGCAGGAGAGTTGCTTTCGCTGGTGCGGCCACATTCAGCGACGTCCGCCAGGCTACATGGGTAACAAATGTCTGGCCATGCCGTCTCTGCCGGGCCCCGGTAGGAGGAGCAGACTACCATGCCGTCTCTGCCGGGCCCTCAGGTCTACTCCTAGTCTACACCTCCTACCGGGGCCCGGCAGAGATTTTAGTATAGATTGTGTGAATAATTTGGTGATTATTCACATTTTATATGCGGCGTCTGAAGACCCGAGATGGCGTGGGGTTTTAGTCGGTTTAAGTCCGACACCAGGGGGGTTGGGGTGGGGTACACGAGGGGATTTCCGCACGAATAAACAAAAAATAAGGTACTTGTTCTGCACATTTCATATTAATTTAGGTACATTCAAATATTAATTATAATACAATGTAATAGTAATTATTGTACAATGCAAATAAAAATGATAATTTAATAAGTAGGTATGTTTATTATTTAACTTCAATGTCTTGTTTATCCTAGTGCGGCGAAGCAAAAAAAGCGGCCAAGTGCGAGACGGACTCGGACTCGCCCATGAAGGGTTCCGAAGCAGCAAGTAACATAATAATGTTTTTTTTTATATTTGAGTTGATTGAATGAAAGGTAAATTGCGGTTTACGGTTATTCTATTATTTTAGAAGTTACAGGGGCCTCCCTCTGTAACTTCTAAAATGGGGGAAGGGACATTTTTTCTACTTGGGAAGTGTCTCTCGCGCAAACTATTCAGTTTAGAATAAAATGATATTAGAAACCTCAATATCATTTTTGAAGACTTATCCATAGACCGCACACGTATGGGTTTGATGATTGATTTGATGAGTTTCAGTTCTAAGTAGGGGAAACCCCCAAAATTTATTAGTTTTTTTTTGTGTGAAAATCTTTATGCGGTTCACAGAATACATCTAGTTACCAAGATTCAACAGCATAGTTCTTATAGTTTCGGAAAAAAGTGGCTGTGATATACGGACAGACAGACAGATATGACGAATCTATAAGAGTTCCGTTCTTAACCAATTGGCAACGGAACCCTAAAAAAGAGGATTAAATGTTTTACATGTAGGTATTGTATGTATGTGATTGACGTCGTTAAATTAGTCTTTATGTTCAGTGGGAATATTAAAGTTGTAAAAATAAAATGATAAATTTTCAACAAAAGAACATCGATACAGACAAACTTAAAATCTCCTCAATTTTGAAGTCGTTTAAAAAGTACCGCAGTTGAGTATTATATTTTTAGAAATAACTTAAACTTATGTTTATTCCATTATCTTCCTTAATCATATCAGATGCTTTTTCTGCTATCATAATCGTGGGGGCATTTAAATTTCCACTTATTATAGTTGGCATTACACTAGCATCTACCACACGAAGGCCTGACAATCCCTTCAACCTTAATCTTTCGTCAACCACACCTTTTCCGTCTGGACCCATAGCACAAGTTCCTGAAGGATGCCACACAGTAGTTACTGCGTTCAATGCAAAGCACT
This sequence comes from Cybosia mesomella, assembly GCA_946251805.1. Classification (NCBI taxonomy): domain Eukaryota; kingdom Metazoa; phylum Arthropoda; class Insecta; order Lepidoptera; family Erebidae; genus Cybosia; species Cybosia mesomella. The sequence continues at coordinate 4,585,212 of OX276395.1, forward strand.
TCCAGTATGCATGACTACCAAACGATGAATAGTTACATTGCGGAAGGTTCACTTCAATTGCCTTGGCATTTATACTTTTAAAGTACGGTGTGTTTAATACACTCAAGTAGTCTTCAATATACCGAGCGTGATTTTCTAAGTCTCTGTTATCAGAATAATAACCATTGTAAATTAATGGTGGATCTTCAGGGTTCCTACTTCTTAATTTAATTTTTCCTTTAGATGCTGGGTGCAACATAGTGGTAGCTGCAACTAAAAGATTCCTATTTTTGTTAACACTAAACAGAGTCTCACATATGTGGGTCTCAAGTCGAATATAATGAATACATAATATTTTTAAAAGAGGTGCGTTAACTGACACAGGAACAATTGTTGTTTGGTAATCAGGGACGGTTTGAGTTTTGTTCAGAGCTACATGACCTAGGATACATGGAACTGGAAATTTATCCAAATTAAGCAATACACCTAAATTGTCTATAATTGATGTAGGATCTTTCTCGACTGCTATATATACAGGGGCCGTTGGATGATCTTGTAGGTTAGCGCCAACATTTGGAGAGTCTAACAGCACATTGATCCCTACACTCTGCAAATGTTCTTTAGGTCCAATTCCAGACAACATCAGTACTTGAGGACTGTTGATAGCACCGGCTGATAAAATAATTTCCTTTCTTCCGAAAAGCTTCATTATTCTTTTGTTTGGTAACTGTACCTCGACTGCAATAGCTTTCTTATAATTATTGACTAATATTTTTCTAGCTAAAGTATTTTTTAGTACAAAGAGATTTTTCCTATCTTTGGCAGGTTCAAGAAAAGCTGCAGCAGTGTGCTGACGAACACCGTCATCGATTGTATATTGAGGTAAGAAGTATCCTAATTGTTCATCTCCATTAGCATCATCTATTAGTTTGTGTCCGTTTTGTTGGAAGGCTCGTAAGTATCGTTTACTGTTTCTCCTCCAAAGTGGTCTTGTCACTCCTAAATAGCCTTCAGTACTGTGGTAATAGCCATTGTCGTATTTGGTGGCGGTTCCGTCATTGAGACGTTCGCTTTTTTTAAAGTAATACAAAACTGTATTCCAATCCCATCCTTCGTTCCCTTGTTCAACCCAATCCTCATAATCTTTCCTGTTTCCTCTTATGTAGAACATGAAATTTGCTCCACTAGATCCACCAAGCATTTTGCCTCTTGTTAAGTGGACTCTTTTCTTTACGTATGCTTGGCTCGAATATCCATCATTCACTGTGTAATAATTCCAATCAGACGACGTATAGTCAACGAATGGAAACAGTCCTGGATACTGAAATGGAAACAACAAAATATACTTTGGTACTTTTGGGGTCTGCCTGTCACCCCAGCAGAAGCGGGCCGGGACGGTGGGGCGACTAGCACCCCTCTCCCAAACCGGGGCAAGACAGGGACACCGTGGTTCCCAATCCCGAGGGGGCCATCTCGAAACCGGAGATGGCCCGGGGTCAGTCGGGGTGCGAGGGATATGCTCTATGGGCAACCTTACACCCCGGACTTAACCTTAAACTCTGAAGATCCGAGACGGCGTGCGGTTTTAGTTGATTCAAGCCCGACATAACCTCCCCGCTGGCCGGCGGGGGGTGGGTTTCCGAGGGGATTTCAGCACGAAAAAAAAGGTACTTTTAGTGTACATCCCCACTAGAGTGGTTTGACACGAATAGATTAGTTTAAAGAGTTTATGAATACTCTTTAAACTAATCTATTCGTGTCAAACCACGATATGAATTTATAGCGGGGACATTTACCTACCCATTGGTATTTGCTTTTATACTATCGGAATGCGATATGTTCTTAAACCGTTTAATATTCATGTTAGCATTCAAATTAGCAAAATAAGTTTAATTCTCAGTGGTATACAGAATCTGTCGTATTTTCTGTTGCTTGATTGACTAGTGTTGTGGATGTCTATATTCAATTTACCTACTTACTTTTGCCGATATCGGTGGATTTCCCCCAGCTTCTATAAGTAGCACATTCCAGCCAGAGACCTCGGTGAGTCTGTTTGCGAGTACGCAGCCTGCTGATCCTGCTCCAATCACTATAAAGTCGAATTCTTGACCATCTGGAATGGAAATATTTAAATATTTTATGATATTCTACATAACGCTACCTAGACCCAAAGTAAGCATGGCTTTATTGTACTATTTCCATTTCTGTATTTTCTCGATGACAGCTCCTGTGGAAACTTGAACGAACGTCTTTTTTACATTATGTATACATTATTTAATAAAAATATGACGCTTACGTACGTACAAGGTCATAGCAGAGTCGGAGAAACTGATAGGGATGGAGCTATCGATAAACGTAACACGATAACAGACCCGATTTTTGTTTACAAAATGTAAGAAACTAAACTATTGCCGGATAATTTTGTACAAATTTATTAACTAGTATTACATTTCGATTGATGATAGATGTAATTATATTATGCTGATTCTTTATTTATTTATTTTAATCAAAATGTGATGAATCGTCACTGTCACTCGATGAGCTCTCCCCAACATTTATTATTAGTTCCTGTACTTCTATATTATCGAATGCCACATGAATTTCCCAATCCGACGCTGTTGTGTTTTGTTTGTTGTTATGTTTTGGGTTCTTCTCACAATTTTTTCCCGGTGTTCGGCAGTTACTTCCGCACATGATTTTTTAATAAATCTAACACCTTGTTTGGCGTAAAAGGGGGATTCCGTATTGTTTCGAGCGGCGGCGTGTCCTTTGATTTGTGCCCATATTAATTCTATAGCATTGTACTGACAATGATACGGCGGAAGTCGAATAACCCAATGACCACATTCGGCAGCTATTTCGTCGCAAATATATCTTTTAGGGAGGCTTTTTTCGATTTTAAAATAACCACTAATTGTACTTTTAATAAAGTATTATCCACATTTTCGCCATGACGTTGTTTATTGGCCTGTGTCGGCATTTTATTAATTTGTCTGGAGTGATTCGTAGCGTTGTCCATAATAATTATCGACGGTTCTTCCAGAGATTGCACCATTTCTTTAAACCATCCATCGTAAATCTCCGCGATCATTTCTCCATGGTAGTCCACTGTTTTCGTGGATTTAAAGGCCAGTAAAGCATCTGACACGAATCCTTTCGTAGACCCTGCATGGCATTACGAAATGTATGGGACAAATGGTGCCACGGGGGCGAAGTTTGCCACGAGCGAAACCGCGGGGCACAGCTAGTTAATTATATTAAGCGGGCGTGAAAAAGCATCTAATGAGGCCGTCAAGCAGAGGGCAACCATTGGAGCATTACTGGTATCTGTAATACTACTGTGTGTGTATTAGTGTAATACTAATTCCTGAGACTTAGCATCAGGCGAGGTGAAGACATATTGACGTGACCGTTTTAAAAAAAGAACATGTTTGTGAATGGATCACAAGAGAAAACTCACTGAGTTTGTTACCAGAGTCAACCTGTGAGGATTTCATCTCGGTGCCCGAAGTCGGCTTGCTTTTTTCCTCGATTCCATTTGGTTTATCTTGGGTTTTATGTGAGAGCCTGCTGTCCGACCTCCCAATCCCAAGAAAAAGCCAGCGTCAGAGCCTGGTCTACTCAGCAGGTGAGCATCGGCTAGCAGGTGAGGTTGGTTGGACCCCCAGAGGTGTTGGTACGGCCATAGACCAATATATAAACTACATGGTACGGCTCTGTACACTCACCTGGGACAGTGTAAGTATTTTAACGATGGCTCATACATCCAAAACTGTTTAGGCATTCAAAATTTATTGTGTAATGAAAAAACTTACATCGCAAACGAACTCTGAAAACATTAGGTACACTCCTTTTAGAAACGAACGCTTAACGACCTCCGTCCTCCAAGAGCGCAGGCCTGGGGGTGGCAGGTGAGGCCGCTGGTCACCCTAGCAGAAACCGGGACGGTGGGGCGTCTAGCGCCCCTCCCCCAAACCGGGGCAAGACGGGGACACCGTGGCTCCCTAACCCGAGGGGGCCATCTCAAAAACCGGAGATGGCCCAGGGTCAGTCGGGGTGCGAGGGATATGCTCTATGGGCAACCTTACACCCCGGCGTTTTAAGACCCGAGACGACGTGCGGTTTTAGTCGGTTCTAGCCCAACATAACCCCCCCCGCTGGCCGGCGAGGGGCACGGAAAAAAAAGGTACACACCTTTTAGAAAAGTTATGTAATAAGTAATAATAACGAACCATTAACTTGTGCTTGTTGGGGAAAGTCCCGGGAATCAAGTTGGAGCTCGTCTATTGCGTGAAACAGGAACTGCAGCAGGTTTATTAGCGGCTGCACGGTCCTCGCGTTGAACAGTGACAAGATCTGCGTAAGAATATTCATCCTGCACGACGGAAAGATAGAAAGAGAATATATTTTATTGCAGAACACAACGTAGGAGCATCACAATTAGAAAGGTATACCTAATAACACTTCATAAATTATTAATAACATTACAAACTAGGTAGGTATAGTCCCCGAGGGGTGTGTGTTGGGTAACCTCCTCGAGTGTCGCTCCGATTCCGATCCAGCTGCAGTCCGGGGGGAACGGAATCGGAGCGGCCGGTACACCCTGGGCGGCGGTCAATGGCTTCCCCTTCACCCCTTCATAGGGTTGGCATTGATCGTCGGCCAATACCCAACGTGGCGGGAACACATCGCTCTCCGTACTCCTCTGCTTTCAGAGGAGACAGGATGAGCGATGCTGTTAGTGGTGAGATGGCCCAGGGTCAGCCGGGGTGCGAGGGATATGCTCTATGGGTAACCTTACACCCCGGCGTCTGAAGACCCGAGACGGCGTGCGGTTTTAGTCGGTGCAAGCCCGACATAACCGCCCCCGCTGGCACGCGGGGGGGTATCCGAAGGGATTTCCGCACGATAAAAAAAAAAAAAAAAAAAAAAAAAACAAGTATAGTCCCCGAAGGCCTCTCGTACCGACTGACGCAAGTGATCTCCGGGAAGGGGTGCTTCGGGGACCACCTGCATCGGATCAGAAAGGAGCCAACGCCTGAGTGTCATCACTGCGACGCGAGCGAGGACTCAGGGCTGCACACGCTGGCGGACTGCCCGGCGTGGGAGGCGCCGAGGCGTGACCTCGTGGCAGCCATCGGGGTGGGAGTCCTCTCGCTCGGCAGCATGATTGCGGTAATGGTGCGGAGCGCGAGCGCGTGGGCCGCCGCCACCTCCTTCTGCGAGCATGTAATGCTCGCGAAGGAGATGGCCGAGCGCGCCCGGGAGAGATTTAGAACTCTCCCGGTCCGCCGAGCCCGCAACTTGCTCGCCGCACGTCGCAGGCGACTCAGGCGCCGGAGGTCACTTAACGACCTCCATTCTCCATGAGCGCAGGCCTGGGGGTGGCGGGTGAGGCCGCCTGTCACCCCAGCAGAAGCAGGCCGTGACGGTGGGGCGACTAGCGCCCCTCCCCCAAACCGGGGCAAAACGGGAACACCGTGGTTTCCAAACCCGAGGGGGCCATCTCGAAACCGGAGATGGCCCAGGGTCAGTCGGGGTGCGAGGGATATGCTCTATGGGCAACCTTACACCCCGGCGTCTGTAGACCCGAGACGGCGTGCGGTTTTAGTCGGTTCAAGCCCGACATAACCGCCGCCGCTGGCTGGCGGGGGGGTATCCGAAGGGATTTCCGCACGAAAAAACAAAAAAAGGTATAGTCCCCGAACTAGGCACTCCTCTTGAATGATAACTCGTATTTAAACGCTTCAGAGAGTAGGTAGCCTTACGAAGTTCCGTGATGATCAGCTGCGACTTCGTTGGTGGGTTAAGCAGCGGAACCTCCTAAGCAAAGTAAAAAAATAATTTTTTCAATCATTCCTGCCCGGTTGAAAATTCGTCAAATTACAGTTAACCCAATATCTTGAAGAAAAAATAAATATACCGAGGGAAAACTCGTCTGTTGATGCATTTAAATAGACGATAAATGGTTCCGTTGGGCTTTTGCATTACATCGTTAAGGTCTTCAGCCGACGACCTTTCCAATGAAATATGACCATGATTATTTATATTTATAATAGGATATATTATCATCTGACTAATTTTCAATTGAGAGGATATGACTGAACACAATTTTTTTTTTCATGTATATGGTCGTGTGACTATCTGATGACTATACACCACATCATCAGCTGCTGACTTTCTTTTTCCTTTAAGATATTGGATAAATTATCGAAGCGAATTCTTAACCGAGCTGAACAGAAACATTTTTTTTTTACTTGCTTGGGAATTTACCGCTGCTTAATCCACTAACGGAGTCACAGCTGATGATCATTGAATCAAGTTTATAATTGAACTCTCTAAAGCATTTTGGGAGTCCTGAGAGGACATAGGTCATGCAAACCTGTTGCTGGCTTGCGGACCGGAGTCCGACATAACCACCCCCGCTGGCCGGCGCGGGGGGTATCCGAGGGATTTCCGCACGGAAAAAAAGGTACTACACTAAATCATCATTATCATCATCATTATCATCATCATCGTAGGGGTGATCCCGATAGCGTCCGAGGCCATCACTTGGAACCTCGGGGTTCACTTTGCTACTTTTTCTTTTCCACTTCACCTGGTCTTCGGCATTACGTTTCGACTGCTGTCAAATGCTGTTCGACAAGACATCTAATACCAAGCTGAACAGAAACGAATAGCGCCTTGGCGTTCTCCCACTGATAGGGTAGGGTTTCGTGTCTAACCATGGAATCGGAATCGAGATGTCAATACATATACCTACGATTCTAGAACCTCTATAAACCACAGAGCCTACTAGATCATGGCACGAGGAATACAGTTAGAAGAATTTCTACACGCTAAAAACCGGTAACGACGAGAGGTATTTCTTCATCTTATATTTCTCGACGAAAATTCTTAGGAAAAAACAGGATCCGTGATGCCATGACCGGGCGGTAATCAATATCAACAATGCGAGAGAGTACCTACACTCTTAACGGATACGGGAGCTAATTGTAGAGCTTCACGGTGCGATATGCCCTTAATACTGCGGCAGTTGCCACACTGTTAAACCTGTCCTGGCTGAAATTCTCGTCGCTCAAATATGTATTAATTTTATTACAATATTCTTTAGATGGCTCAGACCACAGATTAATAAATAGCTACAAACGCTCAGACGGTGGTGATGGGTAGGTTAAGGGTTTGCTGTGTGTGACTCAAACGAATCAATCATTGTAAATAGATTAAGAAAACAGTTTTGTAAATAGACCACAAAAGTCCGCTTCTTGTCGGAGTCTTCTCACGACGACGGGGCAGCGTTTTAAGTTGTAAGTGCTGTTTAATATATAGAATACATTATTTTAGAATTTTGAATAATCCATCACCATATTTGTAAGCGAGAAAGTTAACATATACTTCCATAAATAATATGAAAATATTTACCTATTTATCGAGACGTTACAAGTCCACGCACACATATAAACGCAAATTAATTAAAAATTAAACTTAATATAATATTTTGATTTTTTTGTATTATCACCAGATTGCACACACCGGTAGCCGTATGCTATAAAGGGCACTCAGCCATTGCCACACAGACTGAAAGTCCGAATAAGGCTGACTATCAACGTATTTCTGGGAAGTCTAATAAACAACTGACTTTAATGTACTAAAATTATATAGCGTACCTACTTTATGGATGCAAGACACGCATATCTAATGCAATACGACCTTCATAATAATACTAGCTAAAACTAGCAGACTGGAGTTTGTTCCGCCTTAGAATCTAGTTATGTTTGTTACCTTATCAGCTTAAATTATTTCGTGAAAGTCTCCTTGCACCCAGGCATTATAGACCAGAGATGGCGTGAGGTTTTATTCGGTTGTAGTCCGACATAACCACCCCCTCGGGCCAGCCGGTAACCTCTGTGACTTCCACCACAAATCTACCACTCCGCGACAAATCTAAATAATCAAACATCATGAAAATCGATCCACCCGTTCTGTGAATGTCCGAAATGCAGAAGCGAGGGTTTTCAACGACTTTAGGTATTTTTGGTACAGTAAAGTTGCCTCTTTACGCCACAGCGAGGCGCTTGCGGTCCGCGTCCAGTGTTTTGCGTCAATATACAGAAAAATAATGAAGGTTAACTGAGGGTGGCGTTATATAATATTTATAACAGTGTTAATATTAACACTGTTATTTAGCCTAAACTGCTGGTCCTGGAGACTTGAAATTTGTAGGGTGTGTTTGTTTTGATGCGTGGAGGTGTACTAAGAAACAATTTTTTTAAATTCAACCTCTAAGTCGGTAAAAAGGGGTAAAAACGAACTTTCTTATAACTCAAGAACGGCTGAACAGAGTTTCATGATTTTTGATTTTTTTGATTTGTTTCCGCCTCGAAAGTATATAACGTAGTTAAAAATATGATAAATGCACGAAATAAAGTAGAATATTAAGAAAATTCGATTTTTTGTGCTATCTATAATTGTAGTCATGGCATCAGGAACTACAAGTGGCTTACTGTCATAAGCTTGATGTCTTACATAACGACCGTTGTTTACTTAAACATATTTAAGGTTTATGTCACTATAATAATGTATGTTCTAAACGGCATATTTGAAAGATGCAAAAAGGGAGTTAATGTGGAGGGCTGGCCTGGCATTAAGAAAGAACATGCTTTAGGAGAATTTTATACGGTGCATCCAAATAATACAGAATGTTATTACCTTCGTATGCTGCTACATGAAATCCAAAGCCCAACTTCATCTGAGGCGTCAAAATCTGTTAATGGAGTAGTATATTCAGCTTGCAAAGCATTGGGCTTGCTTGAAGATGACAAACACTGGCACGCTACGTTGGAAGAGGCTGCACTAAGCAATTTACCCTTTAAATTGCGAGATTTGTTTACAGTTCTGCTGGTGTTTTGTCAATAATCAGATTCAATGTAATTATGGAAAGAATTTAGGGATGATTTAACATAAGACTTTAAATACCAACTGGAAAACCTGCAAGATGGTAATATTGGGCATTTAACTGATGAAGCATATAACAATGGCTTATTTGCTATTGAGGAGGCCGTTTTGGCATTAGGTGGTCGTGCCTTGAAAGAGTATGGGTCAAATAAGCCCCAGAATACAGGGAACAGAGAATATTTGAGAGAAACTAATTATGATATTTCTGCTTGGATAGATATGTGAGCGATAATGTAGCAACACTAAATTTAAATCAAAAGGCAGCCTATGATACAATATTATCGAGCATAGACGCAAATGGGGGAAATCTTTTCTTCTTAGACGCTCCAGGCGGTACAGGTAAAACTTATCTAATTCATTTGATTTTGGCTAAAGTACAGAGCACTAAAGGCATCGCTTTAGAAGTAGCATCGTCAGGTATTGCAGCGACACTACTGGAAGAAGGTCGAACAGCGCATGCAACTTTTAAGCTTAATCTTAATCTAACACGTTGCGAGACTCCGGTGTGTAATATTTCGAAACAGAGTGATTTTGCTAAAGTACTCAGGAACACAAAGATTATTGTTTGGGATGAAAGTACAATGGCGCACAAGAGAGGTATAGAAGCTTTAGACAGGACACTAAAAGACATACGGGGAAATAATAGTTTAATGGGCGGTGTCACTATGTTGTTGGCAGGCGATATTAGACAAACTTTACCAGTGGTACAGAGAGGAACTCGATCCGCTCTTTTAAAGCTTGTCTAAGGAAATCTGTTTTATGGGCTTCCGCTAAAACTTTAAAGTTAACTAGAAATATTCTTTGAGACTTCATTTAAATGGTGATGTAAATGCTGGTAAATTTTCAGATATTCTTCTGCAAATAGGTAACGGTAATTATCCTACTGAAGGCGAGAAGATTACTATAACAGATTGTGTAAAGTTGTGGCAACTATTCAAGAACTTATCAATCACATTTATCCCAAAATTAATGAAATACGGGTGAAAAATTATGGACAGGTTTCGTGAAAGAGCAATTTTAACTCCTAAAAATGATCACGTGTCGTACATCAATGATGTGCTACTGAAATCAGTTGATGGAGAAGAAATGATTTATAGGTCTATAGATACGGTGTGTGACCATGATGCAGTAAACTACCCAGTAGAATTTTTCAATTCGTTAAATCCGGCGGGGCTTCCACACCACAGACTTACAATTCAAAGGACATACCCGTTATGTTATTGCGGAATCTTAAACCTCCAAAACTGTGTGACGGAACTAGGCTACAAGTAAAAACTCTTTACCAAAATGTAATTGAAGCTGTCATTATACCAGGGCAAGCTATAGGCGAGACAGTAATCGTGCCGTGCATTCCCCTTATTCCTAATGACCTACCATTCCAATTCAAATGGCTGCAGTTTCCTCTCAAGGTTTGTTTTGCCATGACAATCAATAAAGCGCAGGGGCAATCTTTAAAATACGCTGGGGTGGAGAGATTTGAAAGAGGATTGTTCCTCCCATGTGCTATTTTACGTAGCCTGCTCGCGGGTGAGTCACCCACTTCGCTTATTATTTTAGCACCAATGGAAAAAAAGTTAAAAATATCGTTTCTGAAGAAGTACTTTAACAACCACAAGCGGTCCCAGTCCTTCACAATACCACCATAAAAGGCCACCGCACGAGGCCAGTTTTGGCTAGCCGCCAGCGGTGGTCTCCACGTACTCTCTGCTCTTCACAATGCCACTATAAGAGCCCACCGCACGAAGCCAGTTTTGGCTAGCCACCAGCGGTGGTCTTCACTCCTCTTTGCCCTTCACCATCATAGCAAACGAGGCTACCGCATGAGGCCAGTTTTGGCTAGCAGCCAGTGGTGGTCTCCACATCCTCTGTGCCCTCTCCACTCCTCCCTGCCCTTCATCATCCCAAAATCATCTCTGACCTTTACAATCTCAGCCTAAGAGGCCACCACACTAGGCCAGTTTCGGCTAGCCGCCAGTGGTGGTCTACATGCGTCCCTGCCCTTCACTATCCTGACATAAAAGGCCACCGCACGAGGCCAGTTTTGGCTAGCTGCCAGCGGTGGTCTCCACGTCCTCCCTGCTCCTCACAATGCTACCATAAGAGGTCACCGCACGAGGCCAGTTTTGGCTAGCCACTGTTACGTCAATGAAAAGCAGAGATTCCAAGCAGACTGATTTATTACTGTGAATGTGCAACTACCTACATAATAATATATCTATTAAACACTTCCCTTATATTATACTAATTACAGATTATATGTAAATAAACAATGTTTTCAAACACTTATTTAAACGGTTTGTATAGGAAAAACAATGTAGGTATTTAAACTATAATTTGAACAATGTACTTATTATTAACTGTACTATCACATTACATATATATTATACATATTAAACAAGTTCGACGCCAAGTATCGATTCCTTAAGTAATATTAGAAACTTACAGTTAATGCTTCAGATCTTCACATTGAGAACAACAATAATTTAATTTTAAGGTATAGTGAAGTTATTTGCGGAAAGTTGGTGTAGGTATGCAATTTCATTATCGCAACTTTCTAGACAACGTAAGGCGGCCTGTCTCATATGGCGATCTTCACGAACAAGAACCTCTTGTAACGCGGGCGAAGAGGGTTCTATATCTTCACCAGGTGTGTCTATATTTTGAGGCGTACTTGTGACAGGAGAGATCGGTAAACGGTCGTCCGCGAGCTGCCAATCGTCGCCTGGATTGTCTGTGTGAACACTCTGGTCCGCATGTGTATTCTGTACCGAACCTGAACGTTCACCTTCTGGCACATTAGTAAGGGAGAATCGAGACTTACGTTTATCTTTTAGTATCTGGTCAATGTGTCGTTTATGTATCCGACCATCACCAGTTTTTACCGAATATGAAACGGGACTACAACTGTTTACCACTACCCCTTCCGTCCATTTTCGATTGCCCTTTGCATAGTCTCTAATAATAACGTGTTCGCACCATGGCGCACCTCATGGTGCTGTTCACATACCATCTGATGGTCACGTACCAGTTCACTCTTGTCAGGTCTCAGCAAGTCTAAACGTCCACGTAACCGCCGCCCTAACAGTGCGACCGATGGCTCACGTCCGGTCGTACTGTGTTCTGTATTTCTGTAGGTGAAAAGAAATCTGCTCAGCGCAGTTTCGTCTTCTTCACCTTCTAAATGTGCCTTTTTTAAAGCTCGTTTAACAGATCGCACCGCATTTTCTGCAGCACCATTACTCACCGCCCTGTACGGTGCCGTAAGAGTATGTTTGATGCCGTTTCGTTTGAAATACTGTCCTAACTCGGCTGAGGTAAACGGGAGCCCGTTATCGCTAATAATTCTTTTCGGTAACCCGAACTGTCCAAACATTTTTCTGAAACATTTTATTACAGACAAAGCGGATGTATTGTTTATTTTTTCCGCCTCTATCCATTTAGAGTGAGCATCAATAACAATTAAATAATATTTGTTATTGAAAGGACCGAGGAAATCTACATTCAGACGCGACCACGGCTCCTGAGGCCACGGCCACGAGTGCAGGGGCGCGGGCGGCGGCGCGGGCAGCACCGCGCGGCAAGCCTCGCACTGGCGCACCGTTTGTTCAATGTCTGAATCCAAAGTCCCCCACCAAACATAATTGCGAGCGATTTGTTTCATTTTAACGATACCAGGGTGACCGTCATGAATTTCTTTTAAAACGATATTGCGTAATGAGTTCTGTACAATAATCCTATAACCCCAGAGCAAACACCCTTGATCAATATGAATACTATCTTTGCGATGGAAGTACATTTTCAATGGCTCATCACTATCATTAATAGATTGAGGCCAGCCAAACATCACTTATCAATATACTTTATTCAAGATGTGATCTTTTGCCGTTTCGGTTTTAATGTCATTAAAACTGACCGGAAAAGTCTCTTGTACAAAATTAAGGTAACTGCCCTTTCTTTTGGCTCGACTGTCGGTCGAGCACAACGGAAGACGCGACAGAGTATCAGCTTGGCAATTTTGTGACGATCTGATAAACTCATCATTAAAATTATAAGCGGCTAAGATCACCGCGTATCGCTGCAATCTACTCGCAGCCATGATAGGGATGCTTTTATTTTTGCCTAGAATATAGCTAAGCGGTTTATGATCACTACGTAGTATAAAGCACCGCCCATACAAATATTGATGGTGCTTGGTTACACCAAAGACAATAGGTAACGCTTCCTTATCGAGCTGCGAATAGTTGCGCTCGGCGGCGTTGAGCGTGCGAGAGGCACAGCTCACGGGCCGCTCGCAGCTGGCGGCGTCGCGCTGCGTCAGCACCGCGCCGAGCCCGTACGCGCTGCTGTCTACTGACAGGATGAGCGGCCGCGCCGGGTCGTAGTAAGCCAGTACGGGAGCGCTACTTAAAACTTTCTTCATTTTATTGAACGCAATATCGCAATCGCTAGTCCAGAACCATGCTATATCTTTTTTCAATAAATTATATAGTGGCCGTAAAATATCGCTCATATTGGAACAAAACTTAGAATAAAAGTTAATCAGGCCCATAAAACTTTTTAGCTGTGTGACGTTGGTTGGTCGTGGAGCGTTTGCGATTGCTGTTTGTTTTTTAATCGGTATGTAAACCGTGTTTTTCAATATTATAACCCAAGTACGTAACACTTTCCTTAAAAAACTGACATTTACCGAAATTGATACGTAACCCATTCTCTTTGAGTCTCTGTAAAACCGCTTTTAAATTGGCGATATGAGTTTGCTATCTTTTCCGGTCACACAAATGTCATCTGCGAACACTGTTGTGGATGGTAAGCCACTCAGTGTTTCCTCCATAATCTTTTGAAAGTTTTCTGGTATACATTTAATACCAAATGGTACCCTACGATATGCATAGGTCCCTACATGAGTTGTGATAGCAGTCATAGCCTGTGAATCCTCCTCTAGCAGACATTGTTGGAGGGCATTCGATAAATCCAGCTTAGTATACTGTTCACCCCCTCCTAATGTCTTGAAGATTTCTTCTATTCGCGGTAGTGGGTAGTGGTAATCCTTAAGTATGGGGTTAATAGTTATTTTGTAGTCACCGCAAATTCGGATGTCACCATTTGATTTAATGACCGGTACTATAGGAGTGCCGTACTCCGATCTCTCCACCTTATATATAACACCTTCGCGTTGCAAGCGGTCGAGCTCCCTCTTCACACGGTCCCGTAAGGCTAGCGGTAGGGGGCGAGCTTTCACGAAAACAGGTTTTTCATCTTTAAGATAAAGACGAATACGCGACTTACAAGTTCCCAAACCTTCTGCAAATACTTCAGCATATTCAGTTTTTAATGAGTTCGCTATCGGATCACTGTCGGTTATATTGTGACATTGCGTTATTGTTAAGTATAATTCTTTTATCCAAGTACGACCCATGAGCGGAGGTCCACCATTCTCGATAATATATAACTGAAGATTAGCGGAATTACGCCCGAGGCAGACGTGAACATCTATTTATCCCAGTGCAGCGATAGCGTCTCCGGTGTAAGATTTCAAAATTAACAATTTTTTAATGATTGGCAAATGTGTAAAATATTTATCATAAAAACTTTTCGATATTGCTGATATTTTATTGCCTGTATCCACTTCAAATTTACAACTTATACTATTTACTATTAACATTATGTAATAAGGTCCATCGCTGTCTCCTTTTGTAAACAAATTGTAAAACTGACAATCCGTATCGTCGGATTCACTACTATTAGTTAAAAGGTACTGACCTTTCGACGCTTTTTTTTCAGGTAGATCACTGGCCTCACCTTTATTTAGACACATTATCTTCAAATGACCCTTAACGCCACACAAGTCACACGTAAAATTTTTATACCGTTACTTATTTGCCGCATGGGTAGCTTTCCCGCAGCGCGCGCAGGGCGGTAGCCGCGAGCTCGGCCCGGTGCCGCCGGCGCGTGCGCCGCTCCGGCCTCCGGCCGCGGCCCCCCGCGCTCACTCGGTGCAGGCCGTCATCCGCCAACGCCGCCGGAGCCCCAGCGGCCGGAGCACTCGCCGTAATCGCATGCCGCTCCACCGCCTCGAGGGAGCTGGATAACTCCACAGCCCTTTTAAAATCAATGTTCTTCTCGGCAAACAATCTCGATCGCATCTCCTCACTAAAGAGCCCAGACACGAATTGGTCTCTTAGAGTTTCTTCGAGATTAGAACCAAAATTGCAAGTTGTAGCCAAGTGCTTCAATCCTTGTAGGTAGACACGAATGCTTTCTCCTTGCTGTTGTGTTCTTTGCCGAAAAATGTGTCTCTCGGCTATCTCAGACCTTTCAGGTTCTAAATGATTCCTCAGTAAACTCACTAATTCCTCGAACTGTTTACTCTCCGGATCAACGGGTGAACATAAATCACACAATCACCGCCGACTAAAGTTAACAACGTGGCTACTTTGAGATCGTCACTTATACCGTTCAAAGTAATAAATTGTTTAACGCGACGCACGTAACTGTCCCACTTTTGGGATTCGATCGAAAAAGGTTCAATTTTTCCAATTGGCATTTTAACTATTCGAAACGAATACTTATACACGAAACTAATAATTTTAGTACCGACTGCGCCAATGTTACGTCAATTGTAACGCTCCCCCCTTACGGTGTCCCGAAAGTTTATGAACCGCCCACTGATGAGACGATGGACCTGAATGCAGCAACTGATTACAGTGCTGAAGGCACTGAGAGTATCCGTTACTATTATATCCTCCAAGTTTAGGAAGATACTATTAAAAGTTTGGCTTTATTGTGATCGTCTAAATATTTATAAGTATGGAACCCTTTATACGTTGTGTTTAAGCATTGTAGTAACTCATAGTCCTTTATTTGGTACATTGAGACAAGACAAGAGTACATGGTATTGAGAACACTGATTTCAATCTAATTCCTATAACTATTATTCTATCTAGTAATAAAGTTAAATAATGTTCCTATACAACTACATTGAATCCCTGAACCTAATATGATTTAAGATTTTGATTTTAGAAGCTACCTAGTCTCTATAGTGATAATTAGTGATATTTATAAAATTCTGAATACTAAGTTCATTCCTAAGTGATCCTAGATATAGAAATTTTAAGTTTTGTGTACCTTTAAATGCAAGCTAGTTCAATTTCACAGTATGATATATAAGCATTTAGTTTAGGTAAAGTAAAGATATAACACACACAATATGGAGTTGTCTTACCATAACTGGACCCTGCAAAGGAAATGTATATAGTTTTCTTTTATACAATTTGAGTTATTTAGACAAAGATATAGTAAATATTGGTGGTCAAGTAAATAAAATGTGTGATTAAATACATATGTGGTTAATAATTAGTTACCTTGAGATAACCTACATAGTAGATTATGTCAGAGTAGCCGGAAAAATGAAATGAAGCATCTGTTGATATGTGTAGACTGCTAGGATGGGGTATTTTTATAGGTAATAAGGAATCCTATGACCGGTTCCATTGCTGGAACCGGGGAGGCCGCATCCGCCAAAACCCCAGGCCCCCAACGAGCAACCAATCCTCTCCAGGCTGAAGGCATACTACTTTTAAGTTATGCACAACCTTGGTGCTTTACAAAATAAAAATAGTACCGAATTGGGAATGAGTGCCCATAGGTTAGATGCAAATATATCCAGTCTAACGAATGTATAGCTCGAATCATTGCTGTAGTGTATTCATACACAGGCAGTAATTGGGTAACCCCTTGGGCAGTTCATCTAGAACACGGCCAATGAGTTACTAGCGCTGATATGGGTACCAGCTGTAAACAGACATGGTAATATATATGGTAAGGTTTCGCGAGCTTGTGGCAACTGTCCACGTTTCAGGGTCAAGTGATACCGCGACCAAACGCTTTCAAGACACAATGCGAGCTTGTGGCAACTGTCCACGTTTCAGGGTCAAGTGATACCGCGACCAAACGCTTTCAGGACACAATGCGAGCTTGTGGCAACTGTCCACGTTTCAGGGTCAAGCGATACCGCGACCAAACGCTTTCAAGACACAATGCGAGCTTGTGGCAACTGTCCACGTTTCAGGGTCAAGCGATACTGCGACCAAACGCTTTCAAGACACAATGCGAGCTTGTGGCAACTGTCCACGTTTCAGGGTCAAGCGATACTGCGACCAAACGCTTTCAAGACACAATGCGAGCTTGTGGCAACTGTCCACGTTTCAGGGTCAAGCGATACCGCGACCAAACGCTTTCAAGACACAAGTATTTTCCCCACACCGATAAAGTCATAATAATAAGTAGGTAGGTAAGTATGATAGCATGTATTGCGAGGGCTTAGCCCAGCATGAAATATCACTTACAATGAGACGAGCTCACATCCGTCAAACAGGATACATAGATCGAATTGGACATCGATCCTGTAAATAATTTGTTTTAAATGTCTGAATTAAATCAGGCACTCACAAGGACTGGATAAAGACAAGGAATTGTCAAGAGTTAAATGAAACTGCTTTGTAAGACATAACAATCATTTACTCAAGTAATTACCCTACCTTTTGAGCTTCTCATCTTTACAATGAAAGTGAGGTCTGTATTTGATAGGAATAATAGTCCAGCAGATGGCTGTAGGTATATACAATACAACACAAAGTGGACCGTCTGATCTTGTCCTATCACCAGTTGAGAAACCGTATGATACTACAAGATGAGCTCAGTAGGGTTGAGCTAGCTAAGGGGCATCAGTTCGTCACTAAACCTCCCCTCAGACCGAACCAATATCAGCAATGAACTGAGTCAGGGTATGATTATGTTACCTTACTTGATTAAGCAAGGTTTCACAACACACATCGACAATCCATTACTAGCTATTGTTGCGTACAGTACTGTTGTCTCGGCAGACTAGGCAAGTAAAGGGACGCTACATTCCATCCACTAGAACAAACATTTAGTTTGTCTAGCACATAGAATGCGATATCCAACGCTGAACGGGCTCTGCCCAATTGGGGTTCCCTATAATAAAACAACGGTCGAATACAGCCATCCTCTGGACTCATCCCAGACAGACTGTTGAATTGCAGTAGAACCATCGTAAGAAATAAGATAGCTCAATTTCTCAAACCTTTACCTCATTCCAAGCAAACTTAAGAACTTGGGAGGCTCTTAAGCGTGCCTAGAACTACATATTTCGTGTACTCAAGGGTATTGTGTAGTGTGCAGGATGAGTGTAATGATGAGTGTATAAAGTAATATTTTATAAGTTAGTTTAACAAGTCATATGACCCGTTAATCACGCTTTGAATATTAAATGCCATTACAGATACAGGCTAAGAATCTACAATAGACATCCCAGGCTTATAGGAACTAGCCATCTAGATTTAGATAAGGTAGCATTAAAAGAAAATGTTAGTAGCAAATTGCTTACATATAGGTTAACGGCAATAAAAGTGTTCCCAGTCACCTCATTCCAGATAGAGCCTCGAGTACTCTAAACCCAGCATGAATCGACAGAGAACGCTATCATAGCATAGTCACAGTCTGATCCCTGACCTGACTTGGCCAAAGTCAACCCAGTTCACATACCACGACCACACCAGATATATAAATCTTAGGTTTTAAAGGAAAATTTATATTCTATTTTATTTTTCTACCTCCAACCCACAAAAGTAAATTATCATGAATACAATTTATGAAACCTAAATACAGTCAACATTTTAAGAATAAGAAGAACAGAAACTAAGATAACTCACCACCAGATTTAAACGCAGGCTTTCTAAAATTCGGATAGAAATTACGATGAACTTTTCCCTAATTTACTTTCTCGGTTATAGATTCGCGGCGTTTCCTATCACTTTCCTATTATATCCTAAGCTGAGCAGCGACTGATCGAAGGCTGCTCGGGCAGAGCTTCCGCTTGCTTATAGTTCGCGACGAATTTTTGAAGACTCATCCCAATATTCCCCGGTACGCTCCTTTTATTACCTCTTACTACCCCCCTTTCCTATAATCACGCCACTACACGTCATCTCTTCTGAGTTGCCATAAAACAATATGTTTTAAAGCCACTACCAACTATCGACTATTTGAAATTAATAACTGAAGCTATCAGCCTAAACAAATAAATTCACTTCAACTATTCCTACTCTTTAAATTGTCTTGTAACCAAATTAACATGAGATTATACCAAAATAATATTAAAAGTTAATAAAAGAAATCATTAAGCCTTAAATTGTCACCATGATGAAACAAATCACAAAAAACAACAATGCTCCCGCTCGGGTTCGAACCCACGACCCAAAATCTGCAACGTCTGAAGCCGTTCTGAACAGCAAGCCCCCATCCTCAGACCGCCAATGCAATCTCGATGGTTGGACCGTCACACAATGAAAAGCAGAGATTCCAAGCAGACTGATTTATTACTGTGAATGTGCAACTACCTACATATATCTATATAACAGCCACCAGCGGTGGTCTCCATTCCAAACTGCCCTTCAAAGTGCCACCATAAGAGGCCACCGCACGAGGCCAGTTTTGGCTAGCCACCAGCGGTGTTTCCCACGCCTCCCTGCTCTTCACAATGCCACCATAAGAGGCCAACGCACGAGGCCAGTTTTGGCTAGACACCAGCCGTGGTCTACACACCTTCGCTGCCTCCTCAAAGTACCACCATAAGAGGCCACTGCACGAGGCCAGTTTTGGCTAGCCGCCAGCTGTGGTCTCCACTCCTCCCTGCCCTTCTCCATACAAATCCTCTCTGCCCTTCACCATCTTAGCAAAAGAGGCTACCGCACGAGGCCAGTTTTGGCTTGCCGCCAGCTGTAATCGCCACTCCTCTCTGCCCTTCACCATACAAATCCTCTCTGCCCTTCACCATCTTTGCATAAGAGACCATCGCACGAGGCCAATTTTGGCTAGCTGCCAGCCGTGGTCTCCACGTCCTCCCTGCTCCTCACAATGCCACCATAAGAGGTCACCGTACGAGGCCAGTTTTGGCTAGCCACCAACGGTAGTCTCCATTCCAAACTGCCCTTCAAAGTGCCACCATAAGAGGCCACCGCACGAGGCCAGTTTTGGCTAGCCACCAGCGGTGTTTCCCACGCCTCCCTGCTCTTCACAATGCCACCATAAGAGGCCAACGCACGAGGCCAGTTATGGCTAGACACCAGCCGTGGTCTACACACCTTCGCTGCCTCCTCAAAGTACCACCATAAGAGGCCACTGCACGAGGCCAGTTTTGGCTAGCCGCCAGCTGTGGTCTCCACTCCTCCCTGCCCATCACCATACAAATCCTCTCTGGCCTTCAGCATCTTAGCAAAAGAGGCCATCGCACGAGGCCAGTTTTGGCTAGCCACCAGTGGTGGTCTCCACTCCTCCCTGCCCTTCACAGTACCACTATAAGAGGCCATCGCGACTGATAAAATCCACGCTCCGACCATTACCGGTTCAAATCCAAAACCCCGAGTGCTTTCAGCTCGAGCTCCAAAACCGCTTCGAAGCCCTTGAGAACAGCATAGATGTGGACGATCTATACAACATGGTGGTGGATACTGTCCGCACGTTTGGGTCTAAGTACTATAAAACCCGCCGTACCAAATTAAAGAAACTCTCCAGCCAGACTCTCCTACTCATGGATCAGAGACACGAAATGAAGCTACAGAACTCAGCGGATGCCCTTCGTTATCGGCAGCTCAATAGACAGATATCTCAATCTTTAACGAGCGACCTTCGCCAATTTAATACCGAGCGTTTTAAAGAGGCCATTGAGCGGAACAAAGGCTCTAAAGTGTTCGCGAGAGATCTGTCTATCGGGCAAAGTCAATTGACGAGGCTGAAAACTGAGAAAGGGTAGCATCATTTCGTCAACACCTGAAATCCTGAAGGAGATTGAGAGTTTCTATGGACAGCTATATTCCACGCAAACGCCTGTTGTAAGCAAGGCTACACACCCTAGAGCCAAGCTTACCCGACACTATACAGAAGATATCCCGGACGTCAGCATGTACGAGATTAGAATGGCTCTCAAGCAGCTTAAAAACAACAAGGCGGCGGGCGATGACGGAATCACAGCTTCTGAGAGCGGGCGGAAAGCCGATACTTAAAGTCCTCCAGAAGCTTTTCAACTCAGTCATCCTCGAGGGCAAAACGCCAAAGGCATGGGGCAGAAGCAATGTGATGCTGTTTTTCAAGAAGGGTGATAAGACTCTCTTGAAAAACTACAGACCCATCTCGCTTCTGAGCCATATCTATAAGTTGTTTTCGAGAGTCATTACGAATCGTCTCGCTCGCAGGTTTGACGACTTCCAACCACCCGAACAAGCCGGGTTCCGGAAAGGTTATAGTACCATAGACCACATTCATACGCTGCGGCAAGTTATACAGAAGACCGAAGAGTACAACTTGCCACTTTGCTTGGCGTTCGTGGACTATGAAAAAGCCTTCGATTCGATTGAGACCTGGGCGGTGCTGCAGTCTCTCCAGAGGTGCCAAATAGACTACAGGTACATCGAGGTGCTGGTTCGGGGTGCGAGGAATATGCTCTATGGGCAACCTTACACCCCGGCGTCTGTAGACCCGAGACGGCGTGCGGTTTTAGTCGGTTCAAGCCCGACATAACCGCCCCCGCTGGCACCGCTGGCTGGGATTTCCGCACGATAAAAAAAAAAGGTACATCGAGGTGCTGAGTCCGATTACAGAACCAGAGCTCTAATCCTATCCAAATACAGCGAGGTGTGAGACAGGGAGACGTCATCTCTCCGAAACTGTTCACAGCTGCGTTGGAGGATATTTTTAAGCTGCTGGACTGGAAAGGATGCGGCATCAACATCAATGGCAAGTTCCTAACACCCCTACGGTTTGCCGATGATGTAGTTCTTATGGCTGAGACCTTGGAAGACCTGAACACAATGCTCGAAGATCTTAGTAATGCTTCTCAAAGAGTGGGTCTTAGGATGAACATGGATAAGACGAAAATCATGTCCAATGCCCATGTTGCACCTGCTCCAGTTAATGTTGGGAACATTACACTCGAAGTTGTTGACCACTATGTTTACCTAGGACAGACGATCCAGTTAGGTAATTCCAACTTCGTGGTCCAACATGGTACGTGTATGTAATGGTGACCCTCTTTCCTGAGACTTTACCTTCAACTTACCATCAGGCGAGGTGAAGTCAAATTGACGTGTCTTAAATATATAAAAAAAAAAAAAGATATCTCTCGTCGAATCCAGCTCGGATGGGCAGCGTTCGGGAAGCATTTATTCGCGTCCGAAATACCTCAATGTCTCAAGACCAAAGTCTTTGACCAGTGTGTGTTGCCAGTTATGACATGGAAGCGAGACGTGGTTCTTTACTATGGGTCTCATAAGAAGGCTCAAGGTCACCCAGGGAGCAATGGAGAGAGCGATGCTCGGTATTTCCCTGCGTGATCGAATCAGAAATGATGAGATCCGCAGGAGAACTCAAACAACCGACATCGCTCGAAGGATTGCATCGTTGAAGTGGCAGTGGGTGGGACACATAGCGCGGAGAACCGATGACCGCTGGGGCGGAAAGGTTCTCGAATGGCGACCGCGTACCGGATGACGTTCCGTGGGCAGGCCCCCTACAAGGTGGACCGACGATCTAGCCAAGGTCGCGAGAAGCCGTTGGATGCGGGCAGCGCAGGACCGATCGTTGTGGAGATCCTTGGGGGAGGCCTATGCCCAGCAGTGGGCGTCGTTTGGCTGACATGATGATGATGATGATTCATATATTATACATTTATTGAAAACCTGTTATTTTAATGTTACACACAGACACTTCAATTTTATTTATTTGTATAGATTTAATACAAAACACATTATACAACTAACATTGTTTGTAACTTAAAACTATGAAAAAGAGCAATAGAAGAGTGGACCCCGAGCGCCAAGCTGCAAGATCTTGATGGGGCGCCATATACCCATATGGCCCCCTAAAACTATGGGGGGCCATACACTAATGGGCCCCCACACACGTCTGGGGCCTGTACACCCATGGGCCCCAAACACATATGTAACCCATGGGGCCCATTCACCCGTGGGGCCCCATACACCCATGGGGTGATATAGACCCAGTGCACCCCATACTCCCATACATATTAATTACCCAGGGGGCCCCTACACCCATACACCTATGGGGTCCCATACACCCATGGGTTCCATATACCCATGGGCGCCATTAAGATCCGTAGAGCATCTACCATCTGGGCAAGCAAGATGTGAGACGGCAATCACTCCCGTAAATGTCGCAATGAACCAGATTATGGAAAGGAGAAGTAGAAGAGCGTACCCTTTTTTTTTTTCTTTTTTTATCGTGCGGAAATCCCTTCGGATACCCCCCCGCCGGCCAGTGGGGGCGGTTATGTCGGGCTTGCACCGACTAAAACCGCACGCCGTCTCGGGTCTTCAGACGCCGGGGTGTAAGGTTACCGATAGGGCATATCCCTCGCACCCCGGCTGACCCTGGGCCATCTCACCACTAACAGCATCGCTCATCCTGTCTCCTCTGAAAGCAGAGGAGTACGGAGAGCGATGTGTTCCCGCCACGTTGGGTATTGGCCGACGATCAATGCCAACCCTATGAAGGGGTGAAGGGGAAGCCATTGACCGCCGCCCAGGGTGTACCGGCCGCTCCGATTCCGTTCCCCCCGGACTGCAGCGGGATCGGAATCGGAGCGACACTCGAGGAGGTTACCCAACACACACCCCAGAAGAGCGTACCCTGGGCTCCAAACTGTAAGCTTTGGATGCAACCTGGATTGGAGCTCGGATTCATGAGTTTAGGCCCCAAAGCAAAAGCTTCCTCAGCAATAAAAAATATTTTATAGATATTTAGAGGCAGGCTTACTTTTAGTGGTAGTATTTGGTAGTGTTGAAGGTTCATGTCAGTTTAAACTATGTCGCTGGTAGGTACTGTTCCTAATCAGGCGACTCAGGCGCCGTAAGTCGCTTATCGACCTCCGTCCTCCGTGAGCGCAGGCCTAGGGGTGGCAGGTGAGGCCGCCTGTCACCCCAGCAGAAGCAGGCCGGGACGGCGGGGCGCCTAGCGCCCCTCCCCCAAACCGGGGCAAGACGGGGACACCGTGGTTCCCAAACCCGAGGGGGCCATCTTGAAACCGGAGATGGCCCAGGGTCAGTCGGGGTGCGAGGGATATGCTCTATGGGCAACCTTATACCCCGGCGTCTGAAGACCCGAGACGGCGTGCGGTTTTAGTCGGTTCGAGCCCGACATAACCGCCCCCGCTGGCCGGCAGGGGGTATCCGAAGGGATTTCCGCACGAAAAAAAAAGGTACATAAGTGTAGTAGTGTTCTTTTATATCTTAGTAATTTCCATGATGTCGACGGCAAGCGGGGCTCCTATTTCTACGCGCAATGTCACAAGTGACCTAACACGTACATATAGGTTAGAAGGCTATGCTATAACCCTTCTAAGCTATATGTATCCGTGTCGGGGCGCGGTGTTGTAAATCGCTTAATCTAAGAATACTGTATCTCCTCTGTGTGTTCATTCACCGGTGTATGTCCGATTTAAATATAAATTAAGAACAGTTTCTGAGTTATACCATTAGTCCATTGTAATGTTACATTTTGTAGGCCTTACCTTGCGTTTTCTAGAGGACACAATGTTATTTTTTTGATGTGTAGGGGTGTCAGTGTCAAGCTAAAACCAAGTTTGTGGGGTCGCCACAACAAATAGGGGCTGAAATGGTTTTTACGATATATCTCTTAAACTATTTATCTGAAAAAAAAAATTTAAGAACATTTTTTGTTGCAAATTAAATTCTCTACAACTTTGGTCCAGTAACTTTTGTTTTTATTTTTATTTTGTTATTATAATTTTTTTAATTATTAATTTTGCAATATTATTAATAATTAATTATTGACTCTTTTCCCCACCACCCACGAGGTAGAGTCTGGAGGCACGTTTTTTTACGTGGTATTCCCAGTAGGCATAATCCACGGTGATTGTCTAAATTTGAACTACTCCGTCCTCAGTCTTTTCGATGGACCAGGCTGCGGCTCAACATCTGATCGGCTTTCTGAATTAAATATCAGTGGAAGAACTGGAGAAGGAAGGGGTGTTAATGTCGGCGGTTCATCATCAAAGTCATTTTCATTTATTAATTCTTTTTATAAATTGCGTCCTCTAAAAAACGCAACCCCAAATGTAACTTTTCAATGGAATACGTGGAAATTGGTGATTTTCGACATACAACAGTGCTTCTTAACATTCACTTATATTGGACATTCACAGTGTGGTGTAGTACTTATGAGACACGTGTAACCTCATTTTATTGTGTATTTAATCATGTATTATTCCAATAAACAGTTTGTCTAAATCATGACTTCATTGTTTGAATTGCTCTCCTAATACCTCCGCGACCCTGCCGAACATTCGCGCGACTCGGTCATTCGATGCGCTCTCCATATAGGGAATGGAATTTTCTATCGAAATAAAAGTGCAGTAATAAAAAGTGCAAGATGGGACTAGAACAAAGAAACCCGTTACGTGTAACTGTTGTATTTTCGGTTGTTACGAACTATTTGGTACAATTTTCAACATGAGAGGTAAATCAACCAAGGATCAAGTTGTGATCGCCCAAAATGCCGCTGGAGGCACAAACGAGGCTACAGCAAAGGACATAAAGTACCACATGTCCATGTCTAGCTTATTACTGTAATACTCGATATTATTCTGTTAGGTGTACTGTATTTTGCGTATAGCATGTATAAGAGATGCCATATACGATTGATATCGCGGGAGCTTAATAGAAGAGTGGTTAGTAGTTTCCGACTCACAACGGCGAGCCCCACTAATACTGATCGCGATCGAGAGGCACACGGTTTGAATAAACTGTATCCAGGAGTTGTTTAGTGAAAAGTGCGCGATTCAACGATAATAGTGTTTCGGTATTGTGCGGAATGCGTTTACAGCTCGGTACTGTGGTGTGCGACCTCGTTCGACACACTACGGTTCGTTTACCTGGCCATCATGTGTCAGAGTTTAAAAATAATTACTTATTTGATTTAAATAGAGCGTAGGGAAGAAAAAACAATTGCTGCGTGGGGCATTCGGCTGTGCGGCTGACAGCGGGCGACTTGACGCGCCGCCCGGGTCCGCCGGCCGAAGAGAAGATATAAGTGTATTAAATTTAGGCTCAGTCTTTGAGCGGAGTTCGCGATTCCCTAGTTCGTTTAAATATAAATATATACGCGTAAAAAACCCCCTAAACCCGATATAGGAAGCTTTGTTGAATTAATAAATAAATGAGATATATCTATCTTTTCTTGTGTTTGTCTTTTATCAACACGAGATATTGTGGCGTCCAACCCCCGGACGCTACAGTACTTATGTAATATGATACTCGATTGCTTAGAGGAATTTTTTAGTGGACTGT
Organism: Cybosia mesomella; assembly: GCA_946251805.1. Classification (NCBI taxonomy): domain Eukaryota; kingdom Metazoa; phylum Arthropoda; class Insecta; order Lepidoptera; family Erebidae; genus Cybosia; species Cybosia mesomella. The sequence goes on from OX276395.1 coordinate 4,611,545, forward strand.
AATCCGATGTTAGTATTATAATTAATAAAATAATGTGTTAATCGTTGAGATGAACTACAGGTATGTACTCATGTTGGGGTGTGTGTTGGGTAACCTCCTCGAGTGTCGCTCCGATTCCGATCCCGCTGCAGTCCGGGGGGAACGGAATCGGAGCGGCCGATACACCCTGGGCGGCGGTCAATGGCTTCCCCTTCATAGGGTTGGCATTGATCGTCGGCCAATACCCAACGTGGCGGGAACACATCGCTCTCCGTACTCCTCTGCTTTCAGAGGAGACAGGATGAGCGATGCTGTTAGTGGTGAGATGGCCCAGGGTCAGTCGGGGTGCGAGGGATATGCTCTATGGGTAACCTTACACCCCGGCGTCTGAAGACCCGAGACGGCGTGCGGTTTTAGTCGGTGCAAGCCCGACATAACCGCCCCCGCTGGCCGGCGGGGGGGTATCCGAAGGGATTTCCGCACGAAAAAAAAAAAAGGTATGTACTCATGTTTGTATCTTTACATTGTAATTTGATAGCAAATTATGGCAATTACTTTAAAAACCTTATATATAATGAATTACAGGAGATTAGAACGTATTTGATAAAAAAGGGCCAAAGAGAAATATTGTAATAAATAAACTAAAGAAATGTAGTGAAATATATGAACGATATTTATGCTGGTCAAATAAATATAATTTGGAATTACAAAAAGAGAGTGATGAGGATCCAATAGTGCAGAATTTTTGTTTGAAATTTTTAACGTTATATAGAGAAATTTTAGATTTATGCCAAAGTGAGCAATCCAGTTCTGAAATTATTGTGACAATGAGTACTTTTGATTTAAAAACGGCTTTGAACTTATGTTGTTGAACTTGTGTTATTTACACTGTATGACCGATACAGAGGTCAACACAAAACAATTAATTGATAATATTGAGTACTATGACTCTTTATTGGACAAGGATGACTGTAAAAAGAAATTAATTAATTTTGTACTTGAAAGTAGATTGTCTCAAGCTGCAAAATTAAGATTAAATTCTAATTATTCTAGTGTGAAAGATTTAATTACGGATATGAAAAAAGAACTTTTGCCCTGTAAGTCTGCCACTGCGATTTCGGCAAAATTGGAAAAAAGTAAACAAAATAATTTGACAATTTCTGATTTTGGGAAACAATTATCGGAATTATTGGTTGATCTTACGATATCGCAAGCGAATGGAAATTCAGATAATTATAAAGTGTTGAAGCCATTAAATGAAAATATTGTTATTAAAAAATTCGCTGACGGCTTGCGAAATCGTAGGATTAGTACGATTATTGCTGCCAGGAATTTTAGTTCCCTGAAGGACGCGATCCAAGCAGCCCAGGATGAAGAGGTCTCCACAACATCGAGTTCCGGGGAGATACTGGGTATGTACAAAAATACATACTTTAATTCTAATTTTAAAAATAATGGTAGAGGATACCGAGGAGGATTTAGCAACAGATTCCATTCATATAGAGTACCAGGTCGTACCAGTTTTCGAGAACATCAGCAGCGAGGAGGGCATCAACAGGCTACATTTCGGGGTGCTTCGACTCGAGGTCAGCAGTTCAGAGGTAAGAATAAAGGAAATAATATAGGAAACCAAGGGATACGGCAAATCCACAATGTTCACGTAATTAATGAAACGCGACCTGTTAGTTCACCGCAAGGTTCTGAACCGTCGTCTTCGAATATAGCACTAGAGTTTTTTCGTGCCTAAAGATGAGCATACGATTTTATCCTGTGATAGTGACTGTTTCACAAATTTCTCAGTAAACGGTAAATCATTTTCTTTTCTAATTGATTCGGGTGCTTCTTTATGTGCAATTAAGTATAAATATGTATTAGCACAAAATCTTTCCATACAGAACGAAGATCTTATCATAAACGGTTTAGGAGACAAAGTTCGTGCAATAGGATACGTGTATTTACAATTGAGAGCTGATGATCTAATTATTAGTCATAAGTTTTATGTTTTTAATTCATTGCCAATTATGTCAAACGGTATTATTGGTAGAGACTTTTTAAGGAGATACAGATCAGTCTTAAATTTTGATAAAAATATTTTGACATTGCGTGATCATTATAGAATAGTTAATTTACATATGTCACATAAATGAGATAATTTCTTAGAGATTTCCGCAAGGTGCGACTCTATTCACTATATTCAAACTGATTTTCAAGAAGATTGCGTAATTTGTTCAACTGAGTCACAGGACGGTGTTTTTTTAGCAAGTTCAATCGCCACTCCTGTAAAAGGTGTAATACCTATCAAAATATTGAAGACTACGGAAAATAATTTGACATTGTCTAAATTTAATATTGCTGTTCACAAATTAAGTGACTATAATATTTGCGCCTTCGACAAAACTGAGAATAATGCTAGTAGAGTTAAACAATTATTTTCTCAAATTAATTTTTCACATATGAATGATGAGGAACAGACTTCTATTGGAAATTTATGTGCTAAATATGCGGATATTTTTTATTTACCGGGAGATAAATTAAGTACTACAAACATTTATACACATTCAATAACATTAAAACCGGGTACCAAGCCAATTTTTTCGAAACCATATAGATTACCTCATTCTCAAAAATCTGAGGTTAAGCAACAAATAGAAAAAATGTTAGAAGAAGGTATAATGGAGCCCAGTACAAGTGCCTGGTCAAGTCCTGTCTTATTAGTTCCAAAAAAAATAGACGCAACAGGTAATAAAAAATGGAGGTTAGTTATTGATTACCGTAAGTTAAACAATTCTATAGTTGATGACAAATATCCATTACCACGGACACAAGATATTACTGAAATTTTGGAATCCGTATCAGGTAGTGTTTATTTTAGTCATTTAGATCTCCACCAAGGTTATTATAATGTCAAATTGGATGAAAATAGCCGAAAACTGACAGCGTTTTGTTCAGGTCAGTTTCAAATGACACGGATGCCGATGGGATTAAAAACGAGCCCAAGTTCATTCTCTCGTATGATGAATATAGGTTTAACTGGTTTAAATTATGAGAAATGCCTAATATATTTAGACGATTTAATCTGTATGGGAATTAATTTAAATATACATAACAAAAATTTACAGGATATTTTTGAAAGATTACGAAAAGTTAACTTGAAATTGAATCCTTCAAAATCTCATCAGATCAGACTCTTCTTTATGGAGTAAGGTTCTTTCTCTTTAATGTTGATTTAAAAATAATTTAGTAATGTGTAGGCGACATAGTGACTGCTTCACATACATAATGTGTAAAGATAAGTCACTTTATGTCATCTTTCGTTTTTAGTTAGGTAGGTCTTAAAAGTATTCTGTTACTAAGTCCCTTCAGGGCAAACCTTAAAATGTATCGACAAGTGATACCAATAACTTTTCTTTAAATAGGTGTGGTGTGGGTGGATCTTTTGCTGACGTTTTGCCCGTCCAAGAATGAAGCAATTTTTCTTTGTTCGTGTTTTTCAGTATTTATTACAGTTTAATTACTATAATTTGAAATTCTAATAATGATTATTAATTATTACAAAGATTGCTTCGTTATTCCCATTGTAAGGGCACCATACGTAAATTTTTTTTTTGTTGCGTCAGATGTAGTAGGCCTAGGGCTCCAGCTGTCACATGAGGCCTTGGGCGTAGCTGGTTGTGGTGTGCGACCTCGTTCGACACACTACGGTTCGTTTACCTGGCCATCATGTGTCAGAGTTTAAAAATAATTACTTATTTGATTTAAATAGAGCATAGGGAAGAAAAAACAATTGCTGCGTGGGGCATTCGGCTGTGCGGCTGACAGCGGGCGACTTGACGCGCCGCCCGGGTCCGCCGGCCGAAGAGAAGATATAAGTGTATTAAATTTAGGCTCAGTCTTTGAGCGGAGTTCGCGATTCCCTAGTTCGTTTAAATATAAATATATACGCGTAAAAAACCCCCTAAACCCGATATAGGAAGCTTTGTTGAATTAATAAATAAATGATTCTTGTGTTTGTCTTTTATCAACACGAGATATTGTGGCGTCCAACCCCCGGACGCTACAGTACTTATGTAATATGATACTCGATTGCTTAGAGGAATTTTTTAGTGGACTGTAATCCGATGTTAGTATTATAATTAATAAAATAATGTGTTAATCGTTGAGATGAACTACAGGTATGTACTCATGTTGGGGTGTGTGTTGGGTAACCTCCTCGAGTGTCGCTCCGATTCCGATCCCGCTGCAGTCCGGGGGGAACGGAATCGGAGCGGCCGATACACCCTGGGCGGCGGTCAATGGCTTCCCCTTCATAGGGTTGGCATTGATCGTCGGCCAATACCCAACGTGGCGGGAACACATCGCTCTCCGTACTCCTCTGCTTTCAGAGGAGACAGGATGAGCGATGCTGTTAGTGGTGAGATGGCCCAGGGTCAGTCGGGGTGCGAGGGATATGCTCTATGGGTAACCTTACACCCCGGCGTCTGAAGACCCGAGACGGCGTGCGGTTTTAGTCGGTGCAAGCCCGACATAACCGCCCCCGCTGGCCGGCGGGGGGGTATCCGAAGGGATTTCCGCACGAAAAAAAAAAAAAGGTATGTACTCATGTTTGTATCTTTACATTGTAATTTGATAGCAAATTATGGCAATTACTTTAAAAACCTTATATAATGAATTACAGGAGATTAGAACGTATTTGATAAAAATAGGCCCAAAGAGAAATATTGTAATAAATAAACTAAAGGAATGTAGTGAAATATATGAACGATATTTATGCTGGACAAATAAATATAATTTGGAATTACAAAAAGAGAGTGATGAGGATCCAATAGTGCAGAATTTTTGTTTGAAATTTTTAACGTTATATAGAGAAATTTTAGATTTATGCCAAAGTGAGCAATCCAGTTCTGAAATTATTGTGACAATGAGTACTTTTGATTTAAAAACGGCTTTGAACTTATTACACTGTATGACCGATACAGAGGTCAACACAAAACAATTAATTGATAATATTGAGTACTATGACTCTTTATTGGACAAGGATGACTGTAAAAAGAAATTAATTAATTTTGTACTTGAAAGTAGATTGTCTCAAGCTGCAAAATTAAGATTAAATTCTAATTATTCTAGTGTGAAAGATTTAATTACGGATATGAAAAAAGAACTTTTGCCCTTTAAGTCTGCCACTGCGATTTCGGCAAAATTGGAAAAAAGTAAACAAAATAATTTGACAATTTCTGATTTTGGGAAACAATTATCGGAATTATTGGTTGATCTTACGATATCGCAAGCGAATGAAAATTCAGATAATTATAAAGTGTTGAAGCCATTAAATGAAAATATTGTTATTAAAAAATTCGCTGACGGCTTGCGAAATCGTAGGATTAGTACGATTATTGCTGCCAGGAATTTTAGTTCCCTGAAGGACGCGATCCAAGCAGCCCAGGATGAAGAGGTCTCCACAACATCGAGTTCCGGGGAGATACTGGGTATGTACAAAAATACATACTTTAATTCTAATTTTAAAAATAATGGTAGAGGATACCGAGGAGGATTTAGCAACAGATTCCATTCATATAGAGTACCAGTACCAGTACCGTACCAGTTTTCGAGAACATCAGCAGCGAGGAGGGCATCAACAGGCTACATTTCGGGGTGCTTCGACTCGAGGTCAGCAGTTCAGAGGTAAGAATAAAGGAAATAATATAGGAAACCAAGGGATACGGCAAATCCACAATGTTCACGTAATTAATGAAACGCGACCTGTTAGTTCACCGCAAGGTTCTGAACCGTCGTCTTCGAATATAGCACTAGAGTTTTTTCGTGCCTAAAGATGAGCATACGATTTTATCCTGTGATAGTGACTGTTTTACAAATTTCTCAGTAAACGGTAAATCATTTTCTTTTCTAATTGATTCGGGTGCTTCTTTATGTGCAATTAAGTATAAATATATATTAGCACAAAATCTTTCCATACAGAACGAAGATCTTATCATAAACGGTTTAGGAGACAAAGTTCGTGCAATAGGATACGTGTATTTACAATTGAGAGCTGATGATCTAATTATTAGTCATAAGTTTTATGTTTTTAATTCATTGCCAATTATGTCAAACGGTATTATTGGTAGAGACTTTTTAAAGAGATACAGATCAGTCTTAAATTTTGATAAAAATATTTTGACATTGCGTGATCATTATAGAATAGTTAATTTACATATGTCACATAAATGTGATAATTTCTTAGAGATTTCCGCAAGGTGCGACTCTATTCACTATATTCAAACTGATTTTCAAGAAGATTGCGTAATTTGTTCAACTGAGTCACAGGACGGTGTTTTTTTAGCAAGTTCAATCGCCACTCCTGTAAAAGGTGTAATACCTTTTTTTTTTTTTTTTTTTATCGTGCGGAAATCCCTTCGGATACCCCCCCGCCGGCCTTCGGGGGTGGTTATGTCGGGCTTGCACCGACTAAAACCGCACGCCGTCTCGGGTCTTCAGACGCCGGGGTGTAAGGTTACCCATAGAGCATATCCCTCGCACCCCGGCTGACCCTGGGCCATCTCACCACTAACAGCATCGCTCATCCTGTCTCCTCTGAAAGCAGAGGAGTACGGAGAGCGATGTGTTCCCGCCACGTTGGGTATTGGCCGACGATCAATGCCAACCCTATGAAGGGGTGAAGGGGAAGCCATTGACCGCCGCCCAGGGTGTACCGGCCGCTCCGATTCCGTTCCCCCAGGACTGCAGCGGGATCGGAATCGGAGCGACACTCGAGGAGGTTACCCAACACACACCCCAAAAGGTGTAATACCTATCAAAATATTGAAGACTACGGAAAATAATTTGACATTGTCTAAATTTAATATTGCTGTTCACAAATTAAGTGACTATAATATTTGCGCCTTCGACAAAACTGAGAATAATGCTAGTAGAGTTAAACAATTATTTTCTCAAATTAATTTTTCACATATGAATGATGAGGAACAGACTTCTATTGGAAATTTATGTGCTAAATATGCGGATATTTTTTATTTACCGGGAGATAAATTAAGTACTACAAACATTTATACACATTCAATAACATTAAAACCGGGTACCAAGCCAATTTTTTCGAAACCATATAGATTACCTCATTCTCAAAAATCTGAGGTTAAGCAACAAATAGAAAAAATGTTAGAAGAAGGTATAATGGAGCCCAGTACAAGTGACTGGTCAAGTCCTGTCTTATTAGTTCCAAAAAAAATAGACGCAACAGGTAATAAAAAATGGAGGTTAGTTATTGATTACCGTAAGTTAAACAATTCTATAGTTGATGACAAATATCCATTACCACGGACACAAGATATTACTGAAATTTTGGAATCCGTATCAGGTAGTGTTTATTTTAGTCATTTAGATCTCCACCAAGGTTATTATAATGTCAAATTGGATGAAAATAGCCGAAAACTGACAGCGTTTTGTTCAGGTCAGTTTCAAATGACACGGATGCCGATGGGATTAAAAACGAGCCCAAGTTCATTCTCTCGTATGATGAATATAGGTTTAACTGGTTTAAATTATGAGAAATGCCTAATATATTTAGACGATTTAATCTGTATGGGAATTAATTTAAATATACATGACAAAAATTTACAGGATATTTTTGAAAGATTACGAAAAGTTAACTTGAAATTGAATCCTTCAAAATGCAATTTCTTAAAAAAAGAAATACTGTATCTAGGGCATGTAATATCGAGTGAAGGTATTCAGCCTGATCCTGAAAAAATTAAAGCGGTAAAAAATTATCCACGTCCAGAAAATTGTGACGACGTAAAGAGATTCGTTGCTTTCGTAAATTATTACAGAAAATTCATAATTTTTTTTTCGGAAATAGCATATCCATTGAATGCTCTTTGTAGAAAACATATCCCTTTTAATTGGGATCAGAAATGTCAAAACTCGTTTGAAACGCTGAAAGAAAGAATTATTTCTCCTAATATTTTACAATATCCAGATTTTTCTGAACAAAATGAATTTATATTAGAAACACATGCATCTAATTATGCCTTAGGCTCAATTTTAACGAACAAAGATAGACGTCCCATAGCTTTTGCTAGTAGAAATTTAAATAAAGCCGAGAAAAACTACCCTGTAATAGAAAAAGAGCTACTAGCCATAGTGTGGGCGGTAAAACATTTTCGTCCATATTTATATGGTAGATATTTTAAAATCCGTACTGACCACAAGCCCTTGATTTATTTGTTTAATATGAAAGATCCTTCAAGTAGATTAATGAAATTCAGATTAGCTTTAGAAGAGTACAATTTTGATGTAGAATATGTAAAAGGGTGTAATAATTCTGCAGCGGACGCTTTATCTCGAAAATCGATAAATGAGTTAAGAGAAATGAATGACAGTGCAGTAAACGTTATGAAACGTGCACAGTGCGCATTAAAACAATAGGCACACATATTAAACCGAAAGAATCTGTATAGTTATTATTTATAGACCATAATAAGTATAATAAAATGAAAGACGAAGGAATTATAAGTAAAGTGAAATATTTTGTTACGTAGAGAGTAAAATAACTATTTACATTAAATATTTAGAGTCCCAATCGCGAATTACACGATGTGAATTCGTGAGAGAACTAGATGATTTGTGTAAAAATATTAATGTTGAAGAAATTTCTATAGTTAACAAGAAAGATTATGAAGTTTTTATTAAAAAGTTATTAGAAGAAGTGAATAAAATAAAAGATAGGTCCGGACCACGTATATGTATCGTCAAAGATGTAGAAAGAATAGACAATAAAGATGACAGACGAGTTATTTTGAACGACTTTCATCTCCTACCAAGTAGTGGCCATACTGGTATGAGAAGAATGTCGAACAATATCAGGAAATATTATTATTGGCCTGGTATTGATAAAGATGTTAATGAATTTGTGAAACGCTGTGATAAATGTCAGCGACACAAACATTCTACTCCAACTAAAGAACCAATGGTTATAACTAGTACTGCCAATTCGGCATCTGAAATTTTTTTTCTAGATCTTGTAGGTCCTTTAGATATAGGATAACGATAATTATACTTACATATTTACTTTACAATGTGAACTTAGCAAATATGTCGAAGCTTATCCCTTAGTTTCCAAGAAAAGTGATGAAGTAGCAATAACGTTAGTTGATAATTTTATCCTTAGATATGGAGTTCCAAAGGAAATTGCTACTGATAGAGGTAAGGAATTTATTTCAAATACATTTCAAGAAGTTTGTAAGTTATTACAAATTAAACAAGTAAATTCAACCGCTTATCACCATCAAAGTATAGGTGCATTAGAGGTTTCACACAAACACTTAAACTCTTTCCTTAGAATACATACTGATAAACACCCAGAGACATGGAGCCAATGGCTTCCCTTTTGGTGTTTTGCATATAATACTTCAATACATTCTGAAACACAGTTTACTCCTTATGAATTAGTGTTTGGTAAGAAGTGTATTCTTCCAAGTAATTTAAGTAAACACATTGTAGACCCTATTTACAACTATGAAAGTTATCCAAGTGAATTAAAATATCGCATACAACTTTCACAAAGAGAGGCAAGAGACAATTTACTTAAGAGTAAATCTATAAGAAAATCTAAATATGATAAATATGTCAATCCTGTAAAATATAAAATTAATGATTTAGTATTGGTGAAAAACGAAGTAGGTAATAAGCTTGACGATTTGTATTCAGGGCCTTATAAAGTTGTTAGAGACATATCTCCTAACGTGGAGATATTAAAAAATGAGAAACTAGATATAGTTCATAAAAATAGAACTAAATTGTATCACTCTTAACGAAAAATGTTTTCAAATGTATTATATAATATCTTTAGCTTAGAGTGCAAGAGTATACAAATATACTATGGAATATGTTATATATTACTGATATGTAAATTTACAAAAAATAACACAAAAAAAATGTAAAACACTAGTATTTTAATTTTTTTTACTAAAAGAGGCAAGAGACAATTTACTTAAGAGTAAATCTATAAGAAAATCTAAATATGATAAATATGTCAATCCTGTAAAATATAAAATTAATGATTTAGTATTGGTGAAAAACGAAGTAGGTAATAAGCTTGACGATTTGTATTCAGGGCCTTATAAAGTTGTTAGAGACATATCTCCTAACGTGGAGATATTAAAAAATGAGAAACTAGATATAGTTCATAAAAATAGAACTAAATTGTATCACTCTTAACGAAAAATGTTTTCAAATGTATTATATAATATCTTTAGCTTATGTGCAAGAGTATACAAATATACTATGGAATATGTTATATATTACTGATATGTAAATTTACAAAAAATAACACAAAAAAAATGTAAAACACTAGTATTTTAATTTTTTTTACTAAAAGAGGGAAGATGTGGTGTAGTACTTATGAGACACGTGTAACCTCATTTTATTGTGTATTTAATCATGTATTATTCCAATAAACAGTTAGTCTAAATCATGACTTCATTGTTTGAATTGCTCTCATAATACCTTCCGTACAACAGTGACATAGGTATGTATAGATAATGACCTAAATGCTAAGGTGACCCCAAGTCATTGAAATGACTACAGTTTACGAGGGATCGACGGAAGCAGTTTTTGTTAAAAAATTAATTGGAAAAAAGCGGCCAAGTGCGGGTGGGACTCACTGATGAAGGGTTATAGCAACAAGTAACATAATAATGATTTAAAAAAATTTTATATTTGAGTTGGTTGAATGAAAGGTAAATTGCGGTTTACGATTTATGACATATTAAGAAATAACTAGGTACTTACTAGATTGGGACGGTGGGGCGACTAGCGCCCCTCCCCCAAACCGTGGCAAGACGGGGACACCGTGGTTCTCAAACCCGAGGGGGCCATCTCGAAACCGGAGATGGCCCAGGGTCAGTCGGGGTGCGAGGGATATGCTCTATGGGCAACCTTACACCCTGGCGTCCGTAGACCCGAGACGGCGTGCGGTTTTAGTCGGTTCAAGCCCGACATAACCACCCCGCTGGCACGCGGGGGGGTATCCGAAGGGATTTCCGCACGATAAAAAAAAAAAAAGGTACTTACTAGATCTCCTTCAAACCAATTTTCGGTAGAAGTTTACATGGTAATGTACATCATGTATATTTTTTAAGTTTTATCATTCTCTTGGAGGGGGGGGGGGGGGGGGACACAGTTTACCACTTTGGAAGTATCACTCACGCAAACTTTTTAGTTTAGAAAAAAATGATATTAGAAACATTAATTTCATCTTTGAAGACCTATCCATAGATACACACGTATCGATGTGATGAAAAAAAAAATTGAGTTTCAGTTCTAAGTAGGTATAGGGAACCCCCAAAATTTATTGTTTTTTTTTCTATTTTTCTGTAAAACAACACAACAAACGGTGAACATTCTTGCCGTCGGAAACATTTTTAATCGATAGACCATTTTTAAGGCTAAAATAAATGTCTGAAAAGTTTTTCACTAAAAGTTACCGTTTTCGAGTAAAAAAAATTAAACATGTTAAAAATGCGCTCGGCGTGGACATAGAAGAAGCATAGGTCATAGAGGGGCAAAAAAATATTTCTAACCGATAGGTTATTTTTTGCTCTAAAATAACCACCGTCGTAAAAGTCCGTAGTTCTCTATATAAAATAATATTAATTGTTTCAGGAAATCTACCTGTGCGTTCCCCCTGCGGGAACGGATTTTTTGACTTTGAGCCCGCCCTTGGTTTTTCAATCTTTTTCAATGTTTTTAGGGTTCCGTATCTTTTTTTTTCATGTGGAAATCCCTTCAGATACCCCCCCGCCAGCCAGCGGGGGCGGCTATGTCAGGCTTGAACCGACTAAAACCGCACGGCGTCTCGGGTCTTAAGACGGCGGGTGTAGGGTTGCCCATAGAGCATATCCCTCGCACCCCGACTGACCCTGGGCCATCTCCGGTTTCGAGATGCATGGCCTCCGCGGGTTTGGGAACCACGGTGTCCCCGTCTTGCCCCGGTTTGGGGGAGAGGCGCTAATCACCCCGTCGTCCCGGCCTGCTTCTACTGGGGTGACAGGTGGCCTCACCTGCCACCCCCAGGCCTGCGCTCATGGAGGACGGAGGTCGTTAAGCGACCTCCGGCGCCTGAGTAGCCTGCGACGCGCGGCGAGCATTACATGCTTGCAGAAGTAGGTGGCGGCGGCCCACGCTCTCGCGCTCCGCACCATTGCCGCAATCATGCTGCCGAGCAAGAGGACTCCCACCCCGATGGCTGCCACGAGGTCACGCCTCGACGCCTCCCACGCCGGGCAGTCCACCAGCGTGTGCAGCCCCGAGTTCTCGCTCCACGACTTGGGCAACCGCGGTCGTGGCCTTCAGGGTCGCTTCGCGGTACGCCACCCCGCACGCCGTCACAAGCGTTTCGTCCGCGTAGCACGTGACGGCGGCACCATCTACGAGCTCACTCCGATGTTCTACAAGAGCGGCCCCAGGACCGATCCCTGTGGAACACCGCACGACATCTCACGCCGACCGAGACCGGTCACGGTTGGGTAGATGACAGCTCTCTCCGTCAAATACGACCCGACTATGCGGCGAAGGTAGAGAGGCACTTCGTGATACACGAGCGCCTCCCTAATGCAACTTCAGGGCAAGGTGTTGAACGCGTTGGCGATGTTCAGGGACACCGCCAATATCACCTCATCCCGGGCGACTGCATTCTGCGCCAGAGCTCTCACGAGCATGATGGCATCCACGGTGGAGCGCCTCTGGCGGAAGCTATATTAGCCATCCGCCAGGTCTGGCCCCGAATGACGTCAAACCGAATGTATCGGTAATCCGAACTTGTCTCCTCCCCCAAAACGACGCGCCAGCCCTGAACACGTTGCGTCAACGAGGGGCTCGCGAACGAGATGTCCACGATGGAGCTGGCCGTCGAGGTCACGAACGTGTCCACGGCTCCCCGATTTAGGAGAACTAGGTCGAGTCGTTCGGCCCAGTCCTCCAGTGCCCTGCCTCTATGCCCCCTTGGACTCCTATCGTGTCGGGAACCCCAGGCCAACGACCAGGCGTTGAAGTCCCAGAGCACAACTACCGGACGAGCCTGCAAGCATTGACGACGAGTGCCAGCTGCCGGAGCCATTGCTCATGTGCAGCCAACTCGGTTCGGCGTCAAATAAGCAGCCACGACGGCAACAGGGGGGCTGCCCACTGTGCCATGCTCTGGAGCAGAAGGCCCTGAGCATGGGCACCTTGGCCCACGTTCACTTGCAGGATGTGGATTTTGGGATTCATTTTTTTTTTCACATATATATTTATATTATATATATATATATAATATATATATATATTTATATTATTTATATTATATATATATATTTATATTATATTTCATATATATTTAGGACACGTCAATTTGACTTCACCTCGCCTGTTGGTAAGCTGAAGGTAAGGTCTCACGAAAGAGGGTCACTATTACATACACGTACCATGTTAACAATGGTGGCACTCAGCTTGAAGGCCTCATCAAAAGAATATTGTCGTCGCAGCACCGCGTGACACCCACCGGTCCCACTAGTGCTGCGACCACAATCCCCCTGCCCGGCTATGCACTTGCTGACCCCTGAGCGCAATCAAACCGAAATTGGATTACTACGGAGGGTTTTTCGCAATCGTGCACGGTGGTACCCACCCGGCTGAATTTTGTGACAAATTTGTTTCACCAAATTTCTAGCAACAGTATATTATATTATAGAACCCCCATCTCCTGAAACAGTGCAGTGCTACACGTGCCGGCCTTATGACCGGGCTGGCCACCGCGGCACCTGAAGCACCTGGCCGGTCGGGCGTGGTAGGAACCAGGAGGCTCCGCTCGTCGGCAACCTTTTGGGCCGCTGCGATAGGGCAGCCGACGACTACTGCCCCCTGTCCACCGCAGCCTTCGCATCCGTACCTCAAAAGGTAAAAACGGAACACCTTATTTTTTTTATTACGTGTGGAAATCCCTTTCGGATACCCCGCCGGCCAGCGGGGGTGGTTGTGTCGCGATCGACTAAAACCGCACGGTGTTCTCCCCAAGTGTCCGCGGGTAAGCCATCGAAAGGATAACCCCAGGGTTGCCCGCGGCCTCGCCTGGTAGGGTCGGGTTTTATCTCGTTTCGGTGAGTTGGCAGGCGTGTTTAGGACACACACGACAAGCCTCCGCCACGGCCTGCTTCTGTAAGGACGGCGAGTCGGACAATTGCCGTCCTCAGGCCCCGATCATGGAGGTCGGTAGTCCCGGGCGTAGATGAGTCTGCTGCGTCCTTGCCGGAACGCGTACGGAACACCTAAAGCATCAAATTTTAATTTATACCATATAGCTGTTGCCCACGGCTTCCCCCTCGATGAATACTGATCCCGTTCCAGCAACCCCTGGTAACCTTTTCCAGGAATAAATGCCTATATGTTATTCCAAATCTCTAAGTCTCAAGTCTCAAGTCTATCCTTGTACCAAATTTCATCCAGATCCGTTCAGCCATTAAAGTATGATTGAGTGACAAAGATGTAGACATCTTCACAAAATTGCAAATTTATAATATTAGTAGGAGAATAGGAAATAGGATAGGACAGGATGTGGGATAGGAGTGGTGAACAGGCCTCATGTGACGCTCTATCTGGTCATGAAACGCAGATCTAAACGCCAGCGATCAGCTGATGCCCGCCTTAGGTACATTTAGAGGGGGTGGCCGTCAGTATACACACTCTTTCCCTGCCATGCAGTGGAGGTGTGGACTGTATCTTTCGAACGAGGTCAGGGTAAGTAGAGTTACTCGTCCCTGTGCGTCTCTCTAAGCGAAAGGATAAACCGACCGCGAACGGTACGGTTCCGAATTGGATTGAATAGGAACACCAGTAAATAAGACACAGAATTCGGTTGAATAATCTGGCTTTAATAATGGCCCATCCATTCAGTGCAAAGTCTGAGAGAAGTCTCGAAGACTATTGCTGGCGACTCGGCTAAGATGTCGCAATCGTACGAATGTCGTGCCAGCTTAGCTACTCTCAGACTTTACCATAACGAGAGCCGTCAAAACACAAACAAATTATATGGAATTTTTACACTGATTTTCGCTATCTATTTTACAGTTTTTTACGTCTATTTTACAAACTATGTACTAGAATTTAAAGGTCTAAATGCAACAAGATGGGTAGCGCGATCACCCATCCCATGGTAAGGGTTTTTATTGTATATTGACTATTATTTAATAATTACAGCGGTTTATAAATGAAATTATGAGTGGCTGGGCTCTATCATGTGACATTATTGGTTGATTACATAAAGCTATATATCGTACAATATTAAATGAATTGCTATATGGTAGCCACTCATCGACTCTATATGGTGAACAAACTTTATTTTACACACAACAGCTCTTTTATGGCTGATTTACCAAAATTATAATACAATGATTTACATAATAAATTCTTATAAATTACTAACAAAAAAAGGTGCTGCGACCGTCTCATGCGTACGGTGGCTATATTAATTGAATGTCTAAATGATCAGTTACTTTTGTTTTGTCACAAATCACTTGTTTACGATTTAGTCACTAATTTTTAATTTCATCTTTATGATTCACAAAATCACTTGCACTTCACTAAGTGTCGGTCGCGAACATCTCTCCCGCCGTGCAGCAGAGTGAGGCGCGGCCGCTTGTGATGCTGCAGTCCTCGGTGAGCGACATCACTTAGGCAGTGGCACGATCTTCTTAGTAGGGCGCTTGAGCACGCCCCCGGCTGTGCGCACTTAAACGGTCCGGACTTGACCGTCGGCGCCTGTGTAGACGGCGGTGACTCGGCCCCTTGGCCAAGTGTTGCGGGGCAGCTGACCGTCGGCGATCAAGACAGGATCGCCGAACTCGATGCGAGGGCCCGACCCATGGGGCTCCCGCCGGTGTTGCAGCTCGGGTAGGTACTCGCGCACCCATCTGTGCCAGAACATGTCGGCGAGCGCCTGAGCGCGTCGCCACTGCTTTTTGTGGTCGATGTCGGTGACGTCAAACTCACCGAGTGGTGAAATTCGGGAGGAACCACCGAGTAAGATGTGGTTCGGAGTTATAGCCTCGTCGTCTTCGGGGCTCACGGAGACGTGGGTGAGGGGGCGGCTATTTACTGTGTATTCCACCTCACACAGCAAAGTGGAGAGCACCTCTTCATGGGGATGGCGCTCATGTAGGACCGTAGTGAGTGCGGTCTTTACGCAGCGTACTAGACGCTCCCAGACACCCCCCATAAAGGGAGCAGCGGGGGTGATGAAGCGCCACACGATGCCTCGATGAGCGGCTTCGCGAGACAGAGCCTCGCGCATCTCGCGGTCGGCACCATGCATGTTGGTGCCATTGTCCGAGTAGATATCAGCAGGGCAGCCTCGGCGCGCGGCGAACCTCCGCAAAGCTAGGATTGCGGAGTCTGCGCTCAGGCTGGCGGCGACCTCCAGGTGGACTGGTTAGGCAGGTGAACAGCGCCACATAGCGCTTTTGGTGTTGCCTGCCGATAGTGACACTGAGCGGCCCGAAGTAATCGAGCCCAGTGTAGGTGAAAGGCCTGCGGTGGTGCGCAAGGCGTGTCTTCGGATGGTCACCAGTAGCTGGCTCAGGTGGCTGCGCCTTCCTGATGCGGCACTGCAAACATAGGTGAAGGACCGACCTGGTCGTCGGCCGTAGGCGTAGTACCCAATAGTGTTGGCGTACCTCATTAATAACAGTTTCAGTACCACTATGATGCAGTTTTCGATGCGTCCAGTCTATGTACAGCTGTGTGATTGTGTGTCCTCCATCTAATATTGGTGGCCTTTTTACTGCTTCGGACACGTCTTGTGTTGCTGATATTCTGCTTGTTAATAGGATTACTCCGTCTGCGAGCTCAACACGGAGTTTTCGGAGTCGACTGTCTAGGGGCACTTCCTGCTGATTTTCTAATCTTTCGATGTCCTTTTTAAATGCGGTGTTCTGTACGCATTTGACGAGTTGTAATTCGGCTTTATGAAGGTATTCGGCGGTTAGAACTTTAAAATTATGATTGGGTACAGTGTTCTGGGGTAACACTGGCTCTTTACATACCTTTACTCACCGAGTGGTGCGACGCCAATCGGGATCCTTTTCTTTGTTTTTGATCGTCCTCTTGTAGGCCACCTGTCAAGTCTGAGGTTTTCGGAGTGCGTCTATGAACTGTAGCACCCGGGCGGTGGTGCGTAAAAGCTTCTCCCAGCTGGAGAACCTAGTGACATCAAATATTGAGGCACTTACGTTTGTTGCGGTGGTGACTCTCTCTTCGCCGGTGGCTTCGGTTAGTAGCGGCTTCTTGGATGGCCAGTCTGTCGCATCCTTATACAGGAAGGCCGGTCCGTTGTACCACTCGTGATCGGATGTGAAGTTAGCAGGTACATCGCAAGTGGCTGCGTCTGCTATATTTGACTTTGACGGGAGCCATCTCCAGTCCTCGACCTTACTGCTCTCTTCTATGGCGGCGATCCTGTGAGCCACAAAGGGTTTATAAGTACGAGAGCCTTTCCTTAACCAAGTTAAAACCGTTTTACTGTCAGACCAGTAGGTAATAGAGTCTGGCTGAATCCTGTGGTTCTCGGTGACGGCTGTAGCTAATCGAGTTCCCATCACCGCAGCTTGCAGCTCCAATCTAGGGATCGACGTGAGTTTCAATGGGGTCACCCTCGCCTTTGCCGTGACGAGACTGACTCTCACCTGTCCGTCATGGGTGACGGTCCGCCAGTAGATGGCTGCAGCGTAGGCTGCTTCGCTGGCGTCCGAAAAAACATGCATCTGAATTGTATGACGATCGGTGTATCCCGGGTAGCACCTAGGCATCCTGACGAACTTGAGGGCTTGGAGATGGTCTGTCCATACGCTCCATTGGGCTGAAAGTTTATCGTCTAGCGGTTCGTCCCAGTCTGTGCCTAGGCGCCATGCCTCCTGGAGAATCTGTTTGGCTCTCACGGTGACCGGTGATGCCAGCCCAAGAGGGTCATACAATGACATAATTATTTTTATCTACACCCATGCTTTAAATCCTCTATAAAAGATTCTGAAACAGTTAGCTTATTGCCAACATTAATACATCCAATGTCCTAATAACCATAATATCATCCGAACGGGTGTTATAATGTTGTATGAAATTTCATAATAACACTCCTTTGGCTTTTTCAATCTCTTCCGCGTAAAGGGTTACTCATCAGACAGCCAAATTCTTACCACTCGATGCGTGGAATCTGTATGAGTTTCAAAAAAAGAACTGTCATTCACGCGCGTTGCATTGCACTACCACAGCGGCGGCGCGCCGTAAAAAAAGAATTAAAGCTTATTCGTTCCAATTCGAATTCCCGCTATTTTTCAAACTTTTCATGAATTTTAACTTCTTAGATCGCCTCATGGTTTCAGAATATTTTATAGAGGACACATCATGGGTGTAGATAAAGTCTTGTATGCAACTGTATAATTAGGTATTAAAACACTCATGTGATACTATTATCACACTCAGCTTCGCTTCGTGTGATAAACCCACATTCATGTTTTAATACCCCTCATTATACCACAGTTGCATAAATAACTATTAATGCTTCCCTCTTGGTAGGCGACGTTTTGTTTACTAAGTTTTCAGGCAGTCTGGCTAGTTTTAAGTTAAAACTTAGAGTGTCTGTATGTGGGTCCCAGATCAGGCCAAGGATCTTCTCTTCCTGGGCCTTAGATGTGATATTCACACATTCAGTGTGGTTCGGACTGTTCTCTAATCGAT
Source organism: Cybosia mesomella (assembly GCA_946251805.1). Lineage (NCBI taxonomy): Eukaryota > Metazoa > Arthropoda > Insecta > Lepidoptera > Erebidae > Cybosia > Cybosia mesomella. The sequence goes on from OX276395.1 coordinate 4,630,295, forward strand.
CTTTCAACTGTGCAGAGTTAGAGACCCATTTTCGTAACTCGAACTTGGCCTTTCTGTGAATGTCGCGTACCTGTGTGGTGATGCGTATCGCCTCTTCTGTGTTTGGGAAGCTGTCGAGGTAGTCGTCCATATAATGATGTTTGACGATGGCGTCCACTGCTTCGGGATAGTCGTCTGAGTGCTGCTTCGCGTTCCAATTCTTCGCGAAGATCGCGGTGCAAGGTGAGCTGGCTGCACCGAAAATGATGGATTTCATGCGGTACTCAACTGGCGCTCCCTCCCGCCGGTTACCTCTCCATAGGTATCTTAGTGCGTCCCGATCTTCTGGACGCACCTGCACCTGCATAAACATATCGGTGATGTCAGCTGAAACGGCGATTTGGTGGCGACGGAAGCGCATCATGACACCTAAGAGTGACTGCAATAAGTCCGGGCCTGTTAATAGGAAGTCGTTGAGAGACTTTCCTCCTGATTTGGCGGCAGCGTCGTGGACTATCCTTAGCTTGTCTGGCTTGCTAGGGTTGTGGACATCAAAATGCGGTAAGTACCAGGTCTAACCTGGTCTGGCTGGCTTCGGAGCTTCCTCCGCATACCCTTTCTGTATGAGTGATTCGATCTGTTCGGTGTATTTCGATTTTAAATCTGGATTACGATCTAATTTTCGTTCTATTGAAGTTAGTCTGTTAACAGCGTTATTATAACTGTCTGGCATAACGTCGTCGTTCTTCTTCCATAGAAAAACGGTCTGTATGCGGCCATCGGTTAGTTGAATGGTATTGTTTTCTAAAATGTTTGCAGCTAACTGTTCCGGATCGGATTTCGGGCGACGCGGGTTGATTAAAAGCGATTGTATTGCGAAATATTCTTTCAATTGATGGTCAATGCTGTCATCAATGGTTGAGAGTTGATTAATAAAATGTATACTGTGACCTAAGGCTCGGCTGTGGCTTCCATGCAGCACCCATCCCAGTGCTGTGAGCGAGGCGACTGGCTGTTGGCGAGGTCCCCTCTTGGTGTGGCTAGATATTAAAAGGTGCCAGTTGTCTTGGCCTATTAGTACCTTTGGGGTTCCTCCGGTGTAGACGAGCTGATCCTTAATGTCTGCCAGATGCTCGCAGTCTTCGATGTCCGTCTCGCTGATGGTCTGTGACGAGAGTTGCAGCTTGGGCACGGTTCTCACCGTCAACGGGATGCTGGTACCATCGGGGTTGCCTATATAGACTTCGACTCTTCGTGAGTCCGGTAGGTCGATCGCTGTATCCCCAATGGCCTTGATGTTAAATGGTTCAGTCTTACCTCGGGCTCCCAGCTCGGCTGCTACATCTTTATCGATGAGGGATATGGTAGATCCATCGTCAAGTAGAGCGTACGTCAATATCTCTCCCGCCGGTCCGGAGAGTTTAACTGGTGCTATCTTTAAAAAGGCTTGTTTAGTTGACCGGATAAATGAACTAGCGACTGTCTCCTCTTGAGGTTTCTGCTTACTATAATGAAGTAATCTGTGGCCGTAAAGGCTCTCTGAGGGACACGACGATTCGGCTGGTTATCTCGGTTATCTCTATTATCTCTGATAGTCTCGTCTGGTGCGAAGGCACTACAATAGCGGGCATACTCAGTTACGTACTCGCTGAACGAAACTAGATCAGGAGTAGAATTATATTTTTCAGTATACGTGCGATACTATTGAACACGGAGTGAATTAGGCAGTTTATCTGTGAGTATTCGTAATAATTCGGCATTCATTAGATAATGATTTTTCTTTAAGGACTGAAAATTGACGACGCTACTCCTTATACGACTGGCAAACGTACAGATGTCCTTAGGGGCTTCGGTACATCGCGGCAAAGCTCTTAATTTATCAGTTTCAGATTGAGCGATGGAGTCAGGTCGTCCGAATTGGAGCTCTAGTTCTCGAATAATATGCTCCGGCTGTGCATTAGCTATAAGTTCGGAACTAACAATTTCTAGAGCTCTGCCTTTAAGGCTTCGTCTGAGTCTAGCTATATTCTCGATATCATTAAAATACATCTTAGTGGTGTCATATATTGCTTTAAATGACAGCCATTCGGTATGCGACCCACCAAACACTGGTAAAGTCATTATGACCTTCGATGCCGATGGATGCGAGGACGTAAATGAAACCTCCATCGGTTTTCGGTATCAGCGAGCGCAGCTATAGCAGATGTTAGTTCGGTAATAAACGGTTTTAAATAATTATCATTTGACTGTACGGTAAATTCGGCTGTGCCCCCAACCCGGGGCACGTTAAAAGGCTCTTTCTGAGTCTTAATATAAGCGGTTGTACCCCCAACCCGGGGTACCAAAGGAGTTCGTTAAATTCGGCTGTGCCCCCAACCCGGGGCACGATAGGAGTCTCTTTCTGAGTCTCAATATAAGCGGTTGTACCCCCAACCCAGGGTACCAAAGGTGCCTCCTTTTGGAGTTCCTTATAATCGAAATTAGGAACTGTGCCCCCATCCCGGGGCACGATGGGAACCTCTTTCTGAGGCTCATCTTCGTGGGTCTCCTTCTGGAGGTGTCCACTTACTAAACGTGGTTCTAAGCCGAGTCGTGTCGAGGGCGCATCTTCTTGTAACCACGAACGAACATATTCGAACCTTGAATGGGCATCATCATCATAATCAGTGTCTTCGGCTGACTCTTCAGCCCTACGTAGTGCCACCTCAGCTAATTGCAGTTTAATTTTTAGCATCTCCTCCTGAGCTTTCAATGCACGCTTGCGCGCCCTCGATTTACTATGTATAGTAGATCTGGATCTAATAGTCACGCATGGCTCACGGCTGAATGACTCAGAGGTACGTACTCCTTCTATGGGTTTCTGTTCCACTGGACGTAACGTACTGTCTGATCTATTCTCTTCCAGACACCACGGTTTTTTACTAATATCTGTTTGCGTCTTGGCGTTAGGGGGCCGTGGTGTACTGGTCGACGGTTGAGTCATGCACGATGGCGCGCTTACCTCGGATCCGACTGGTATTGAGGGTGAGCGTGGCGGCTGCTCATGACGGAGGGTCTCTTCTCGAGCCAGAGTCTTCTCAGGCTGGCTCGGTTCTGAAGCTTTGGATCTGGTGGTCGGCATGTTGGTTGGCACTAATTCACACGACACTTAACACAGATTCACTGATTCTATAGTTTACTGGTTCATACGACGCTTAACACAGATTCACTGATTCTATAGTTTACTGGTTAAAACTGGCTTATTTACTGGTGATAATACGGGTATAAATCGCGCACACGTTACTGTATACTGTTTGACTATTTTGTCTGATAAGAACGGGTATAAATACGCGGAACTGACTCTAATTACTGTTTTAAAAACACTGACTCTAATTAGACAAAGAAATTAGACGCACAGAGAAAGAAAGCTATTATGCGATACGTCCGGCTGGAAGCTATCCACAAGTAGACAGCAACGCTTTAATCCGGCTCGCAATGAACCACATAAATGTGGTCAGCAGGCTTTTAATCCGGCTACGAAGGACCAATAAATGTGGCGAACAGGCCTCACGTGACGCTCTATCTGGTCATGAAACTCAGATCTAAACGCCAGCGATCAGCTGATGCCCGCCTTAGGTACATTTAGAGGGGGTGGCCGTCAGTATGCACACTCTTTCCCTGCCATGCAGTGGAGGTGTGGACTGTATCTTTCGAACGAGGTCAGGGAAAGTAGAGTTACTCGTGTAGGTGCCGCTGCCGATACGATGCGATAAGATGTACCTATGGTTACAATGTAATCACGCACTTAATATGGTTACACATAATGGTTACAATGATGATTATACATGATGGTTGCACATGATGATGGTTACACATGATGATGGTTACACATGATGATGGTTACACATGATGATGGTTACACATGATGATGGTTACACATGATGACTTCAAACATGGTTACAAATGTTGTTCTCAAAAGAACAGTTTTATTCGGAACTTGGAGGCGGCGAAGTGGGCGCGGGAGCGTGAGCGGCTCCTGGCAGAAAGGAACGCACATCGGCGTGCCACTCATATTTATAGATTCGTTCGCAGTTCGCAGTACACCGCTGCCTACGTTCGAATCGTGCCGAAGTTTTGAAACCTACCGTCTTTAGTGTACTTTTGTTATACATGATCTGGATGACCATATTTATTTGTACCCTACAATTGTTTATTAATATGCATAACTTAAGAGTATATATTCAAGCGAAATTCTAAATAAAGTTTATCAACAATAGTATTTCACTTGATTCAGATCCCTAAACTCGTCCCTGTGCGTCTTTCTAAGCGAAAGGATAAACCGAACGCGAACTGTACGGTTCCGAATTGGATTGAATAGGAACACCAGTAAATAAGACACAGAATTCGGTTGAATAATCTGGCTTTAATAATGGCCCATCCATTCAGTGCAAAGTCTGAGAGAAGTCTCGAAGACTTGCTGGCGACTCGGCTAAGATGTCGCAATCGTACGAATGTCGTGCCAGCTTAGCTATTCTCAGACTTTACCATAACGAGAGCCGTCAAAACACAAACAAATTATATGGAATTTTTACACTGATTTTCGCTATCTATTTTACAGTTTTTTACGTCTATTTTACAAACTATGTACTAGAATTTAAAGGTCTAAATGCAACAAGATGGGTAGCGCGATCACCCATCCCATGGTAAGGGTTTTTATTGTATATTGACTATTATTTAATAATTACAGCGGTTTATAAATGAAATTATGAGAGGCTGGGCTCTATCATGTGACATTATTGGTTGATTACATAAAGCTATATATCGTACAATATTAAATGAATTGCTATATGGTAGCCACTCATCGACTCTATATGGTGAACAAACTTTATTTTACACACAACAGCTCTTTTATGGCTGATTTACCAAAATTATAATACAATGATTTACATAATAAATTCTTATAAATTACTAACAAAAAAAGGTGCTGCGACCGTCTCATGCGTACGGTGGCTATATTAATTGAATGTCTAAATGATCATTTACTTTGTTTTGTCACAAATCACTTGTTTACGATTTAGTCACTAATTTTTAATTTCATCTTTATGATTCACAAAATCACTTGCACTTCACTAAGTGTCTCTCGCGAAGAATAGTGGGATATGATAGTAGGATAGGATAGTAGGATAATAGTAGGAATAAAAATAGCAAGATAGCATAAGATTTTCGTTTGAATTGTAATTTTAAAAGTGTAAAATACAGAACATAGTTATATACCTATACTGGCTATTGCCCGCGGCTCTGCCCGCGTGAATTTCTGATCCCGTTTCCCGCAACTCATGGTCATTTATAATAAGCACATAAGCTGGCCTATGTGTTATTCCCTACTATAATATTTATCTCTGTTCCAAATTTCAGCCAAATGTCAAGCATCAAAATGTACAATAAGATTTTTTTAAAGCTTCCCATATTTATGAAATTAGTTGTTTAGGAAGTAGGATCTCTGCCGCTGTGGTAAAATTGTCTCCATTAGATTTTGCATAATAAGACAATATCGCAAAAAAATCCAATTAGCCACTACATACCTTACAATTTCTTCGCGAACAGTCTTTGCCCGGTCTTGAGTTCCAAACATTAAATAAGCCAATGTTCGAAATAGGCAAGCCCCATCACCTACAATAGGTATAACGGTATGACTCACCATTTCGCCATTAATATTGAGTCGTTCCTGAGCCATATTCGGGCCTAAAACTCTACCACACTATACAATACTATACAATACTACAATTACTAAACTACGCTTACAATACTATACAATACAATACAGCTACACTACAAATACTACGAATAATTACAATAAAATACAATATTATTATACAATACAATTAATATCTATTGCTAAGCTTTATAATGACGATATTACTCCAATGCACGCACAACTGTGACAACAGATGAAACCATGTGAAATTAGCGCACGTTCTAATCGTCAATTTGCAATTCAAAAGTTGGAAGATTAATATTCGTTTCGAACTTGACAGTGGCGTTTTCGCCAATAATAATTTTATAAACATTTATTATTTTTTACTTGACATTGGCGAAATTGCAGTAATTCTACAGCAGAAGCCATTAACTAAAAAAAGAAGAAGAAGAATCGTCAATTTTGACACAATCAAACTAAATAAAGAAAAGTTTCAATTGAAAAAGTTTGTAATTAAAAAAGGAGTCACGGGAATAGGAGCAAAATTTCACGCAGGGCAGGCCGCGAGCATCAGCTAGTAATAATAAAATTCTCTTTGCCTTTCAAAAAAAAAGAAACAAAGAGTTCATGCAGGCATAGCTAAATTCCGTTGCATCTAAGGTACTAAAGAAATATTCTAGACACTAAAATGACAATTATAAATCTAAGAGGAACTCCGAATTACATCATTCTTTCGAATCACTTTGCCTCGTAGAACCAGTTTATAGAAATAATAATAGATTATTTTTAAAATAAAAGCTCATAAATACTTTTGATGGCGGAAGCCGACAACCACGCAGGCGGAGCTGCAGGCGGAAAGCTAATTTTACCATGTTAGCGCATGATTGGTTTGGTACCCAGATCTTGTGATGACAAGTACATGTTGTCAATCTGATAAGGTGTCAGGTAAGGTTAGGCAGAGGCGTATTAACACTCACATTCGGTCCCACGTAATAGGGGGCAAGCCTGTTGCCGTCAAACGGGCATTTAGTCATGGCTGTATAATTATTTACTGTAGAGAACACCTTAGTCCCCTTCAACGACACCCACAAGATGAGATGGGATGGCCTTATTCTAGGTACTCCACCGAGAACCAACACATCAAATTACGGTATTGTTTTATCTGAATACCGACAGCCTCCGTGGTGTGGCGGTATTGAAAGCGGCCGCTACGCAGGAGGCGCGGGTTCGATCCCCGCTCAGTGCAAATATTTGTATGCATGAATATGAGTATTTGCATTGGTCTGGTCGTGCCTCGGAGAGCACGTTAAGATGTCGGTCCCGGTTGCCATACGAATATGTATGACAGTCGTTATAGGGGAAATGGGTGAAATAGCCCCACATAGAAGGGCTGATCACCCGTCTGGTCAAACGGCGTCCCCACTGGCAGTATATATCTGAATACCGAACCCACTTGAATACCTACCGAATAAAATTCATTGGACACTATATCCTGATAACCTATTGACTTCCTTTTGTTGTACTATGAGCGAAGTATGGCACTTACATAGTACATACCAATACAATACCTGCACATTCTGCACAATCTTTAGTCAGGATATGAATTTTTATGATATTAATAATGTATATCTATATAATAATAATAAATAATAAAGCGGAATCGTTTTTATTAATTTGTGTAGGTACAGTATAGTAATAGCAACCCTTTAATATAATATATCTACTACTCCTGAAAATGGTAGTGAGACCTTTGGCACGTATGTCCCCCTCCACGATGTTAAGTCAGGACTTCTCGGGACTAACTCCTACCTGAAGCGCATGGTGCTCCGTCATATCGGCCAGTGTGGGTGGGGAATCTGATACACCCTAGAAAGGAACCGCGAGTCGTTCACCCACCAGCTTCTCCCACTTGAGCCTACTTCTACTGCATTATAAAATAACACGATGGAAAACAATCTAAAAACGCAACCAATTTATATCGATACTAATAGATAATTGTAAAGTGGTCGTGTCTGCACATTGGAGGTATTTAAAAAAATACTTGGGTTATGTTATGTTAACGATGCTGAACACGAAATTTTTTTTTTTGAATTTCCTGTCTGTTTATCTGTTTGTCCGCGATGAACGCAAAAAGTACTGGATGGATTTTGATGCGGTTTTTTTTGTTAGAAAGGGCTTACTCAGACTTAAAATCTTACGTTTGTTTGATCGCAATCGGTTGAGTAGAACCGAAGATATAAGCAAAGGTCCCGTTAACCGAGATGCACGCGGGCGGAGCCGCGGGGGGAAGGCTATTATTTATATAATGACAACTGATATGACCATTGACATTGACACCATCACTTTTAATTTCCGTTGTCATGCCAACAATTTTGTTAGCGATATTAGCGCCATAATACATCGTATTTTCTTTAATATTACGTTATTTCGTGAATTTACCACATTTTAATTGTGATAGCTGCTATTCGGCGATCGAGACAAATTCAAAAAACCAAAGATCATGAAATTCTGTTCAGCCGTTCTTGAGTATAAGAAAGTATGTTTTGCCCCTTTTTTGGCCCTTAGGGTCTGAATTTCGAAAAATCATTTCTTAGTACACCTCTACGCCCCTAAACAAACACTCTATATAAATTTCAAGTCTCTAGGACCAGCGGTTTAGGTTGTGCGTTGTCTCTAACGGCCGGTTTCAATAATCCATCTATCCTTTACCAGCAGTTAAAATAGCTACCATTGGTACCTATCGGGGATTTTTCCTGTTTCAATAAACAAAGATAAACAGAAATAAACATCCATGACTTTGATCTATCTTTTGGAGGGCTCGTCGCTTACCATAGATAGGTAGTTGCTTAGAATAATACTCTAGAGCGTTTCAATAACGCTTTTGAACTAACTGTGGATACGTCAGGTAACTGGCTGTCAGAGTTTTACATTATCGCTCAATTTCGGAGGATTATCTAATCTAGAATTAGCGCACAATACTTACGGTTACTTGTTTTGCCATTTTTTAACACAGTAATGTAATTAAGTTAATACCGAGGAATTAAAAATATATACACACATCAAAGTCATGCTTAATTTTACATATTCTGCAAATTATATTGGTCAATTATTCTACTTTTTTTACCATAGGTGGGCAAGTATGTAACCTGTTTGATTAGAAAAAAAACTCGATTTTGGTTTGTTTTTTTTAATAAAGGTATATAGCTACTCTATTACGCACAAAACAAAACAAGGCACCTAAAAAAAAAACTTTTTAAAACAAAATTAAATCGTTAACCAAAATTAATTTATTCTTAAAGAATTCTTTAATTGAATACAAAGTGTGTCCTCCTCTGTTGTTTAAAACTTGTTGGCTCCGATTATTCATGCTTTCGAGGAGTTTGTTAATGGTATCCTGCGGCAATCGCTCCCAATGAAATTTTAGCAAAATTCTGTTGGGTTGTTGTCACGTGGTCCAGGGGGCTCACTCCCTCAGACGGCAGTCGTTCCCATAAAGCCAGGCCAGACCGCTCAACGGCACTCGCCTCCATAAAAGCCAGAGCAGGCATCGGCATCGTAATCAACCGTCGGAATCGAGTTCAAGTCGACGACACTTGGGCGGTAGGCCCACAGGTCCTCTAATACACATCTCTGGAGCATATCCCATACATGCTCGATGGGGTTGAGGTCTGGCGATTGTGCAGGCCCCTGACGCAGACCTTGATGTTTTCTGTTGCCAAGTACTCCCTAGTCCGCATCGCTGTATGAGAATGTGCATTGTTTTTTTTTTTTTATGCCACTCAGGTGGCAGACAAGCTCACGGCTGAGTCACGGCCCACCTGATGGGAAGCGGTCACCGTGGCTTATGGACGTGTGCAATACCAGGGGCGTCACACTCGCGCTGCCGACCCTATAAAAAAGAAATTGCAAAGCAGGAATAGCCTTTAGTCTTCCGGGAAGACCAAAGGCTACTCCCGCCTCTCCCTTCTTTTTTAGTTTTTGTGCTGTCACAAAAACTCTCATTGTCATGCATTAACTTAAAATCGGAGCCAAGGGTTTGTGCAAATGGATGAACATAAGGCCTAAGAACATCCTCAACGTAATTTAATTTACAAAAACGAGCTCAGTTCGTCTGTTCTTCATAATACCCGCATAACTGCTGATCCTTCGTATGGATGAACTTCCTGAACGCACCTCAGTCTTTCAGTATTGCCGGGGCGACGGTACACTGTTACTCTTCTCGTATCAAGCCTAAACCCGAATCGAGACTCATCGCAAAATAAAATGTTGTCCCCTTGTTCCTGGGTCCACGTTATGTGTTCCCTAAACCATTCATTTCGACGAGCGCGATTTCCGTGATGTATAGGCGGGCACCTGATTGGACGTCGCGCTCGTAACCCTTCTCAAGGCGTCGATTTCGCAAGGTTTGGGGGCTAACAACAACACCACTTGAGTTTTGTAGCCTTGAACCTATCTCTCCGGCGGTTAACATTGATTGACGTCTTGCGGTTAGTTGTATGTATCGGTCTTGCCGAGTAGTTGTACTCCTTTCACGGCCCGGGTGCTACTCAGCGAGATTTCCTGTCGTAGTGTAACGCTGCCACAGACGGCAGATAATGCTGTTCACATCTAAATGGCGAGTTACCTCAGATTAGTTTCTTCCCGCTTGTATCATTCCCACAGCTCTTTGCATATCATCAGCGGTCAAATGACGTCGCTCCATAACGTAAAGAATATCTAATAATTCCATTTTATCAAATACTCTATTAAAACTTGGTTAAAACTATAAAATTCAAACGATACCAAATTTCTTAATTATCAAAAGAAAACATTTAAATTGGAACTAATGTATCAGCTTTTAATTTTATGAAAAAAAAAAAACAAAACACAATCGAGTTTTTTTCCTGACCAGCCAGTAGGTAATCTGGAACCAAAAAGGTTATATACCTGCCCACCTATGGTAAAAAAGTAGAATAATTGTCCAATATAATTTACAGAATTATGTAACATTAAGCATCTTGCTTAGACTTTTTTGATGTGTATATTAGCACTATTTTTAATTTCAAAGTTTGAAGCGAATTGCTTTTTTTTGTAGAATGGAATTAAAAATGAAACATGGGACGTCACGTGTCACTATTAATGTAGAGCAACAGCAGTAGTAAAACTTAGTGATTGTATAATCAAACTATGTATTTCTAGTACCTTTTTTATTTTTTTTATTGTTTTCGTGCGGAAATCCCTTCGGATACCCCCCGGCTTGAACTGTCTAAAACCGCACGCCGTCATAAATTATTGATTAACAGATAGATAGATAGATTCTTTTAATTAATGGCTTCTGCAGTAGAATCACCGTATTGATTAACAGAAGACATACTCAAAAGTCAAAAGTGACAGACAGAAAATCGAATTAAAAATAAAGGAATATGAAAAGTATAAGTCAGTGAAAAAGTTTGTATACCTATGGCTATAAAAACTCTTTTCACTAGCAGTCACTCACCCACACCGAATGCGATGCGTTTCGTTATTATGAAATCTTTGTAAGAAGTTTTATTTGACATTATTTATATTCACATTCCGTGAATTATTCATATATTTTAGGTTATTAACTATAAAAAACACCAATCACCGTTAATAGTAACTCAATAAATATTGTTAATAATTATCTTATAGCATGACGTTATTAATTGTAAATGCAAAAATAAAACGTTTCAGAGTGACGCCCTTACTGAAGTTGATATATAAATCTATCTTTGATCTAAGATAGGTTAGCATAGTTTATAATATTGAAACGGCAGTTACAGAGAGATTATATCTGGGATAGCTATCTACCTTTAACTGTAGGTAGATTATTGAGACTGGCCGTAAGTCAATCAGTCAGTCAGTCAGTCAGGACTAAGAGTTTTATATATGAGAAGATTACTTGTTACTTACTTACTTTGACTTTACTTACTTGAGCGGCGATAGCCCAGTAGCGTACGTAACGGACTGCTGAGACGAGGTCTCGAGTTCGATTCCCAGTCTCCCCGGGCACACACCTCTGACTTTTCGTAGTTATGTGTGCATTAATAAATGTTACTTATCGCTCGCTTAATAATGTGCCCGGTAGATGGCAATAGGATCGCCCCCTATTACATTGGGACCTTAACATAACTGGCGAATCGTGGGTGTGTAATACACGTCTGCCTAACCTTTCCGGGATACAGGCGTGAAGTTATGTTATGTTAGATTACTTGTTTACTTTGTTATAGCACAACAGTTTTGAAAACGTTTTGCTGGTTTTCTTGGAGTAACTGAGCTAGATGACGGAATTTCTGGTAAGATAACAACTTTCAGGTAAAGTAATATTTATTCTTAGCCAATTCATAATTGTTTTCTAAAAAACGGTTCCGATGACGATGGCATTTAGTCCATTTTACTTCAATTTGTCGGCATAGTGCTCTCAACAAACTCTTGATGAAGTTTCAACAAACTATCAGCTTCATTATGATGGTATATGCTTCACTATATAATGCCATGTAATTTGATTACAAGTCCAATGAAATTAAAACTTAAAAACATTAATCGAAATCAACTTAAATTTTTTAAAGTTTTAAATTCATTGGACCTGTAATAGCTCTATTATAAATCGGACAAAATGTTTATATAATTACGTATTAAACAAAAATACTATAATTAATAATAGTACATTATGATATACTCATAATTGCGGTAAGGACAAAAAAACCGAGGCCGTAATTATCAAAGCGCACAAAAAATTTGAACAATTTGTAAAATTGACTATTACTTTTACAAATTAATAATCAATTTTACAAATTGATTATTATTTTTTTTATATTTTTTTATAATGTTGATGGGTTTTGCATGTGCTGGACCACGCCTAGGCAGGGGTTTTTGAGGAAATCATTCCACCATTAAGCCTTACATATAATTTTCAAGGCTTTGACACAAAAAATTCTAGTTGGAATGTAAAATTTATATAGAGGTGGAAGGCCGGCCTCTCGGCTTCGGCTCCCCTCCGGCGCAGGCCTTGCTGCCAATCCTATGGTCAGCCGGCTTGCCTCCCATATTTAATTGAAAATTATTTTCTGTAACAAAAAAAAAACAAGTTTTGGGGGTTCCCCATATTTAGGACTGAAACTCTAAAATTGTTTTTTCTTCAAGTCCATACGTGTGCGGTATCTATCTATGGATAGGTCTTCAAAAATGAATAGTTTGCGCGAGAGTCAGTTCTGCAAGAAGAGAACGATAAAACTAAAAAAATATATGATGTACTGTACCATGTAAACTACCACCGGAAATTGGTTTGAACGAGATCTAGTAATTAGTTCTTTTTTAATACGTCATAAATCGTAAACCGCAATTTACCTTTCATTCAAGCAACTAACATATAAAAAATTTACTTGCTGCTACGGAACCCTTCATGGGCGAGTCCGACTCGCACTTGGCTGGTTTTTTTCTTTTTCTTCTTCATCGAATCAAATGAATTGTAGCGACTTGAAAGTTTGAAAGTTCTTTATTAGAGACCTAACTCAATAGTAGTAATATAGCAAATAAATACCGCATCACCGAGAAGTAGATAAGTTTTGCTACCGCCGGGTGCCTGTAGAAGGGGAAGAACCAAGAAGTTCTGGCATGAAGTCTTTAGAGATGCGTGCCATGGTCTCACTACGCGGAATGACTTTAGTGACATTAGTTGATTTCCTTAGATATTGTGTTTTGGGCAAAGTTCACACTGTTTGCATGTTGTATTTCACGGTATTCATTTTTAATCTTCTTGGGGTAAGTATGTAAAAACCACAGACTTAAGAGATACAGACTGAACATTTTTTGTCTTCTTTCGTTCTAGTCACTTAGAAATATGAGCTATCCTTTTCTTTTCACTGTACATATACATTAGTCACACGTTGACGTATTATTTTTCAGTTGTTAGGGTTGGATTCAGTGCTAAAGAAACAATTGTACACGTTTCATTTCTAATTCCAGTGGTCTGCCTAATATTTTGGATAATAAAATGTTTAATTCTGGCCTTTGTCAATCAATTTTATGAACGTATGCAGTTACGCAGCCTTAGTTTGGCTTCGCCTGGGCTACATTGCGTATATGGTCAATTTGGCGTCACAAAATATTGGACATGTTCCATGTTCCGTCTGTGTCTCAATTATAATGTGTGTGGTATAAACAAACAATGTCTTATATGCCCTATTTTTTGAAAAGGTAGGTACGAATTTTACTAGGGCACGCCGCAATAGCGGCGGTAAGGCCCATTATGGAGGATTGGCTAGAGAGGCGACACGGAAGCCTCTCATACCGACTGACGCAGGTGATCTCCGGTAAGGGGAGCTTCGGGGACCACCTGCATCGGATCAGGAAGGAGCCAACGCGTGAGTGTCATCACTGCGACGCGAGCGAGGACTCAGGGCTGCACACGCTGGCGGACTGCCCGGCGTGGGAAGATCCGAGGCGTGACCTCGTTGCAGCCATCGGGGTGGGAGTCCTCTCGCTCGGCAGAATGATTGCGACAGTGGTGCGGAGCGTCAGCGCGTGGGCCGCCGCCACCTTCTTCTGCGAGCATGTAATGCTCGCGAAGGAGATGGCGGCCCGCCGAGCTCGCAACATGCTCACCGCGCGTCGCAGGCGACTGAGGCACCGGAGGTCGCTTAACAACCTCCGTCCTCCATGAGCACAGGCCAGGTGGGGTGGCAGGTAAGGCCGCCTGTCACCCCAGCAGAAGCAGGCGGGGGGGTATCCGAAGGGATTTCAGCACGAAAAAAAAAAAGAAAAAAAGATACCCTGAAGTTACTTCGGAACTCTTTCAGTAGACGCTGAATTGAGTAGAATGGAATTTGGAGCCCGGAGTCCGTTCTTTCTCTTGATTTAGCTTGTCATGACTTGACGATAAGACTGCCTTCTGACCTCCCAACCCTGAGAGAAAAGCCTGTGCCAGAGCGGCTAGCAGGAGAGGTTAGTTTGGGTGCCGTAACCGCCGAAGATTCAATTGAATTGAATTAATTTTGAATGTAAGTAAGTACGCGTCTATTAGGCTCACTGGTTATCGCATTGTCTTGAGATACTTGAACTTGTAATTTTATGATAGGGCAGCGATTTTGCGCGCCATCATCAGTCTTTTTAGCGAAACTCATCCACGGCGTTGTTCTAATGACGTTGATAAAAGAAATTGTCCCAGAAAGAAAAATCGTCATCCCATCTTTTCCCGTGGCTAATCAGGGCAGGATAAGACTGTTCTTCATGAGCCAATAAACTTACAGTAGTACCCTACAAGGATCTTCAGGGTGCAAGTCAACCTCACCTGCCGGTTAACAGACTAGCTCGGGGTCCGAGGTTTGAATCCTTATTAAAGGGCCTGCTAAGTAGATTAACAGCATTTTCATTATGAAATGTAGTTTGTTTGCTCAAAACGAATTTCAACTAGTAATATAAAAAACTGTTTTTAAAACCAACCTTTATTAAATAATATTGCAATGTCATACGATATGGTATATGCGTCCAAAATATTATCTGCATCGAAAACCGGGAAGTGTGTCTTTAACTTGCAAGATTTGATTACAGAAACCGGACAACAGAAAGTAAATAAAATCTTGTTAAAACTGAAAATGATTAAGTTAGGTACCTGCTTTTGATGTTGACTGCACATTACAATTTAGGCACAAAATACCATTTATTACCTATATTTTAGCCTTAGTTTGGCTTCGCCTGGGCTACATTGCGTATATGGTCAATTTGGCGTCACAAAATATTGGACATGTTCCATGTTCCGTCTGTGTCTCAATTATAATGTGTGTGATATAAACAAACAATGTCTTATATGCCCTATTTTTTGAAAAGGTAGGTACGAATTTTACTAGGGCACGCCGCAATAGCGGCGGTAAGGCCCATTATGGAGGATTGGCTAGAGAGGCGACACGGAAGCCTCTCATACCGACTGACGCAGGTGATCTCCGGTAAGGGGAGCTTCGGGGACCACCTGCATCGGATCAGGAAGGAGCCAACGCGTGAGTGTCATCACTGCGACGCGAGCGAGGACTCAGGGCTGCACACGCTGGCGGACTGCCCGGCGTGGGAAGATTCGAGGCGTGACCTCGTTGCAGCCATCGGGGTGGGAGTCCTCTCGCTCGGCAGAATGATTGCGACAGTGGTGCGGAGCGTCAGCGCGTGGGCCGCCGCCACCTTCTTCTGCGAGCATGTAATGCTCGCGAAGGAGATGGCGGCCCGCCGAGCTCGCAACATGCTCACCGCGCGTCGCAGGCGACTGAGGCACCGGAGGTCGCTTAACAACCTCCGTCCTCCATGAGCACAGGCCAGGTGGGGTGGCAGGTAAGGCCGCCTGTCACCCCAGCAGAAGCAGGCGGGGGGGTATCCGAAGGGATTTCAGCACGAAAAAAAAAAAGAAAAAAAGATACCCTGAAGTTACTTCGGAACTCTTTCAGTAGACGCTGAATTGAGTAGAATGGAATTTGGAGCCCGGAGTCCGTTCTTTCTCTTGATTTAGCTTGTCATGACTTGACGATAAGACTGCCTTCTGACCTCCCAACCCTGAGAGAAAAGCCTGTGCCAGAGCGGCTAGCAGGAGAGGTTAGTTTGGGTGCCGTAACCGCCGAAGATTCAATTGAATTGAATTAATTTTGAATGTAAGTAAGTACGCGTCTATTAGGCTCACTGGTTATCGCATTGTCTTGAGATACTTGAACTTGTAATTTTATGATAGGGCAGCGATTTTGCGCGCCATCATCAGTCTTTTTAGCGAAACTCATCCACGGCGTTGTTCTAATGACGTTGATAAAAGAAATTGTCCCAGAAAGAAAAATCGTCATCCCATCTTTTCCCGTGGCTAATCAGGGCAGGATAAGACTGTTCTTCATGAGCCAATAAACTTACAGTAGTACCCTACAAGGATCTTCAGGGTGCAAGTCAACCTCACCTGCCGGTTAACAGACTAGCTCGGGGTCCGAGGTTTGAATCCTTATTAAAGGGCCTGCTAAGTAGATTAACAGCATTTTCATTATGAAATGTAGTTTGTTTGCTCAAAACGAATTTCAACTAGTAATATAAAAAACTGTTTTTAAAACCAACCTTTATTAAATAATATTGCAATGTCATACGATATGGTATATGCGTCCAAAATATTATCTGCATCGAAAACCGGGAAGTGTGTCTTTAACTTGCAAGATTTGATTACAGAAACCGGACAACAGAAAGTAAATAAAATCTTGTTAAAACTGAAAATGATTAAGTTAGGTACCTGCTTTTGATGTTGACTGCACATTACAATTTAGGCACAAAATACCATTTATTACCTATATTTTAGCTCTAAACTAGGCGTAGTGGCATAAAATACGGTATTCTCTCGTTTTCCATAAATTCATTTGCACTAATATTGTTTGCCATAATCATCCCCGATCATAATATTTACTTGCACTATTATCATTTATACTAATAACGTTTACCTTAACAACTCAACAGTGATAACTTTTATTTGCCATAAAATGACTTTCTATAACAACATATACTCGTATCTTAATAATTAGTTTCCATAAGTAACACATCTCATTATCGACTCTTGACATAATCAAAATTTGATATAATTATGAAAATAATACATAATATTGTTAGGTCGAAATTAATTATCGTTAACACCCTGACTCAGTGCAATCCGACTCGGAGAGGTTAGGTTAGAAGACTAAGCGAAGCGAAGCGGAGCTCCCGCCTGTCTTCGTGGTTTTTTTTTTCAACCTCCCAGTAGTAGGAGCCCCGCGAAGCGGGGCTCCGTCGAGCTTAGTTAGTAGACGCCATATGAGGTTTAGTTTTAGGTTTAATTGTGAATAAAAAATCTGTGTCGTATAATCATTTATTAATCACACATATCCAACAATACGTATTTTTTACTGCCTTCCACCTTCGTACGTGAATCCGTAAACATTTATTTTATTGCCACCTTTTGTAGTTTTAAACACTTCACAACTTTCACTCATCTCGACAGGACTAATAGTGAATTGACGACTAATGTTAATAAGGACTGTCTATTTATGTCCGACTTATTTTATTTTACCCTCATACTATTACTTTAACTGTGAATATGTTAGTAGCAAAAAATATATTAACTTACTCATTAACATAAAAATTGCAGGCGCTTCTACTAAATTATCTTTATTTATATTATGGCGAATAAAAGTTATGGAAAATGGCATTATTGAAAATGAAAATTATAGCAAATACATTTATGGATTTAAATTATTATGACACTTGATCGATTATGACCAATGGAATTAGTGAAAGTCATTTTATGTCATTTCACGATTATGGCAACTGAAGCGTTATTTCTAATG
This sequence comes from Cybosia mesomella, assembly GCA_946251805.1. Classification (NCBI taxonomy): domain Eukaryota; kingdom Metazoa; phylum Arthropoda; class Insecta; order Lepidoptera; family Erebidae; genus Cybosia; species Cybosia mesomella. The sequence continues at coordinate 4,648,268 of OX276395.1, forward strand.
AAATTATGGCAAATACCAGTATGGCATATGAAATTATGGCATTTTACATTATGGTAAACATTAGTAAACCATAAAATACATCATATTGCAAATAATATCTCTTAAACTTATTGCTTACGTATTGTAGGAATAATCACCAAATTATTCACACAATCTATCTATACAAATAAATCAAATTGAAGTGTCTGTTAGTAACGTTAAAATAACAGTTTTCAATGAATGCATATGAAGGTATACATGCTACTTACAACAAAAAGAACGTTTATTTTACTTTCACTGTCTGTATGTCCTTCTGTCTGTTTGCATAAGGTAATCTCTGGATGGGTTTTTCACTGGTATTATAAGGTCTAATATAGGCTACTTTAATTCTAGAAAAAATTAGAGTTCCGAGCATAAATAATTAGAACCCATATCTAAGTCCACGCGGACGAAGTCGCGGACACAGCTAGTAGGTACATAATTAAAATATTATTATTAGGTAATAGTTGTGCGTAGGATGTTGAAATCAACATTTTAAATTGTAAAACTTCCTGTGCGTTGTCATGCATAGCGACACAAGGTAACCGCACACAGTAAACGCCTATCGAGTACTATTTTAGATATTTTGCTTCCATGGCTTTTTCAGTTCTGGGGGCTAAAACTGAATAGTTTCGTACCCATACCATGACGTCGTACTAGGTCGTTATGTTTCAAGTTCTAAATGTCAATACACAAACCAAACACGAATGAGTTTCACTATAAGCATGTCATAATACGGATCATAGCAATTCAGCTTATAAACTTGTATTGAATTGCTACGAAACTGAACTGTTTAAAGTCATCATGGTAAGGCCCCAGTTCAGTTTCGGCTTCTTGTTCTCAGAACTATCCATCTATCTTCAAACAATTCAGTTATTTCAGTTCAATTCAGCGATGGTGGGGGAGAAAGATGGAGCTATAGACCGTGCATTTCCATCTCTCGCTCTCTCAGCTGCGCCGCCCAAAACTGAAATGTTTTATCGCGCAAAGCGCGTCGTCGTTAGCCCGCTGAGCTTAAAAGTTAACTTCATATTTAATTGAACTCTCTTAATATTTGGATCGAGTTAATTTTATTTAAAATAATACAGTTTCTTTGATTTTACTTGTTTGTTTATTTTATTGTAATATTTACAAAACTATAATTGCCAATTTACTTGCGTACCTAAAATACCCTCCTGATCAGAAGGTCTAAGTAGCTGAATGACCAACATCGCGAAAGTCTAGCATCAAGTAAAGTCGAGCATTAAGTCTAACTAGCACAAAGTACACCGTGGTTCCCAAACCCGAAGGAGCCATCTCGATACCGGAGATATCCCAGGGTCGTAGCAGTCGGGATGCGAGGGAAATGCCGTAGGGCCACCTGCACCCCGGCGTCTGAAGTCCCGAGATGGCGTAGGGTTTTAGTCGGTGCAAGCCCGACGTAACCTCCCCCGCTGGTCGGCGGGTTATACGAGGTGATATCAACAAATATGATTCCGAAAATACAAAAAATAAGGTACTTATACTACACATTTCATATTAATTACATTCAAAATTTAATTATATTAAGTAATTTTTATACAATGCAAGGCGATAATTTAATAAATACCTACGTATATTTATTTTTTAACTTCAATGTCTTGTTTATCCGAGTGCGGTGAAGCAAAAAAAGGAGGATTAAATGTTTTACTGTAGGTATTGTGTTCAGTGCGTGAACCGAGCGAGCGCAGTAATAAAAAAAACAATTAACAGCTCTTCTACCAGTCTCCTTTAACCCGGAGACAAGGGTGAGGAGTAAGACCACAAGCAGGTAGTATTCAAGCTGTAGCCCCACCACTCACTTTCACGCAATCACTACTTCGTTCCGAAGCGTGATCTAAAGCCGACAGTGAAAACGCAAATAAAAACTAAAACTTAATATCTAACTAAAATAAAGTGTCTAATGATCCGGATCTATACTAAGGTGCAGTCAACAAACGGTACAAAATCATTAATCGAACACTTACCGCAATTTTATAAAAACCGGTTAACCGAACCTACTAAAACCGCACGAAGCATTAAACACAGGAAGTCGGCACGAATATAAAACGGTTCAAACAATAAAATACCGCAATTTTATAAAAAACCGGTTAACCGAACCTACTAAAACCGCACGGATAAAAACCAATCAAATCATACATTACACTTACCGCAATTTTATAAAAACCGGTTAACCGAACCTACTAAAACCGCACGAAGCATCAAACACAGGAAGTCGGCACGAATATAAAACGGTTCAAACAATAAAATACCGCAATTTTATAAAAACCGGTTAACCGAACCTACTAAAACCGCACGGATAAAAACCAATCAAATCATACATTACTTTTAATTTTATAGCAAGTAAACACAAATGAATATCTATTTAGACCTCCCGGCGGGTCCAATCAAACATGAATAAACAACAATTCTAAATTAAACAGATTTTTAGCACGTACTTGTCACAATAATCAAATTAAGCCGCAATTGACACCCGATCGAAATCGACCAGTAAATATTGAAATTACAATAACAATTTCGAGTTTAAGGTGAAAATAGTCAAATTAAATTGTACCAAAAGGCAAAATAATACCGATAAATTAACACTCAAAATGGCGGACTCTAACCGCGTGTTAAGTTTCAAATTGCACTCCAAAATTAAATCAATCCGTTATTTATTATCAACAATACATAAAATATATTACAAAATGGGTCACTGAACTTCAATGGACCGGGATTCAGCCGGGAAAGTAGCAAAGATTGGAAAGTGTGCCTGTCTAGTGTATGTAACTATTTGTGACATGAATGTACGTGTAATTTTTTATTTTTTTTAAATGCACAAAACACATCACTATCATAAACGTATTATATCGTAAATACAATGTTTAGATCTGGATCGTAACGTAAATAATATGTGCACACATAGAGAAACAAAAAGTTTACACAATATAAATCTCTGATATATAAATACTAAAATATAAGTTTAGATTTGGATGCCTCCACCGGAGATAGAACCATCCAAACCCAGCTCACTATGAAGGATGTCTTTTACAATTTTGATATATCTGTTAAAGTTGCAATCAAAACATCAAGTGATTTATAGATTTTCACCAAACCATTATATTGACGGGCCATTCTTGTTAATGGATTATAATAAGAAATATTGTTTTTATATATCAAAAGGGCAAATATGTTCGTATCATTAGCCCTACGGGCACTAAATTTAATATTGAAGCTAATTTGAGAAAGTAACTCAGGTGAATCAATAATATAATGTATAATTTTAGGTTAGGTTAGGTTAGTCGACAAGTCGCCCTCTTGATATCTTGCCTGCAGGCGAGTTGTACCCTCTTGCAAGATGTTAATACCACATTCGCCCAAATTTAAATTTATAATTGGGCCAGTTCTACCTCTGAATATCCACTAGGAGTCAAGTGGACCATTGATTTAGTTACACTGATAATCGGTCGTTCCAATGTTAAAGGCATTATCTAAGTAAACAAATTCAACTTACCTACAAATTATAATTAACATGATACGCATTTTGTGTACATAATTATTTATTATAATATTTTGTGGCTAAGTGTTAATCAATCCGTAAACTTGTACCAAAATTACATAATAAACACGACAGAAAAAAAGGACAACAAACTGAAATCAAATATTAATTTGTTACTTGTTTAGTTACTATTGTTTTGTGTGCGCTATAATCGACGCAGTTACTTGATATATAGGTTTAAATGGAAAAGTCAGATATTAGTTAATTTTTCAATAGAATGACCTACACTGGGATTATGGTGTAGGTTGGGTTGGTTGCCTGGTGTAGGATACGACAGTATCAGTACATGGATAGTCAAGGAGGTGGCATGTATAATTAGCTCTCCTCTGAGTTTTATAATAAACTTGTGCATAGAACAAGGTATTTATCCTGACGGTCTAAAAATAGCCGTTATCAAACCTCTTCATAAAAAAGGTAGCAAATTGCTGATGAATAACTATCGGCCTAATGCACTACTAATCATATTTTCAAAGATCGTAACGGACTGCTGAGACGAGGTCTCGAGTTCGATCCCCAGTCGCCCCGGGCACACACCTCTGACTTTTCGTAGTTATGTGTGCATTAATAAATGTTAATTATCGCTCGCTTAATAATGTGCCCGGTAGATGGCAATAGGCTCGCCCCCTATTACATTGGGACCTTAACATAACTGGCGAATCGTGGGTGTGTAATACACCTCTGCCTACCCCTTCGGGGATACAGGCGTGAAGTTATGTTATGTTATGTTATGTATGTGTATAATTTCTTCCAAAATTATAACCTATTTTCAACATGTCAATATGGTTTCAGAAAAAACAAATCGATAAACGTGGCTGTATATAATTTTATACATGAGGTGATGCTGAATATGGATAAAAGGAATCCAGTAATAGCTCTTTATATAGATATGTCAAAAGCATTTGGTCATGTGAATCACGAAATTCTTTTAGACAAAATGTATGCGTGTGGAGTTAGAGGCAATGTATATAATCTTATTAAATCCTACCATAGTGATAGGAAACAGTTTACAGAAGTCAAAAGACTGTCAATCGAACTACAAAACAGAAGAAACATATAAGTCATCCATGAAAAACATATAAACTGGTGTTCCCCAGGGGAGTGTATTGGGATCGCTCTTTTTCCTTATTTACAATAATGACATGCCACAAACAACTAATAATAAAATGACCTTATTCGCTGATGATAGCACAATACTATTTAGTGGTAATGACTTGACTATCATAGAACAGGACATTAATATATTTTTGACATCTATAATTGACTGGTTGAATAAAAATGAATTAGTTATTAATTTAGACAAAACAAAAATTATGAATTTCAGACAAAGATTAAATGTCAGACCACTGCGTGTCTCTTATGAAAATACGATAATTGAAGAAGTTGATGTTACTAAGTTCTTAGGTATTTACGTTGATAATAGAGTTAATCGGAAACAGCATACTGAACAGATCTGTAAAAAATTGAATCAATTCTCTTATGCGCTATACAAGTTAAGATACGTAGTAAATGATACAGCACTATTGACAGCATATCATGGCTATGTTGCTGCTACCTTACCATTTGATATTATATTCTGGGGTAATTCCACAGAAAGAGAGATAGTGTTTCGGGCGCAAAAGCGTTGCATTAGGAGTATGTGCAATATAAAACAAATAATGTGCGCTAATGTGCCCCCCCCCCCCCAGAATACGAGGGGCTGCCTGTATCACTGAGTGATACAGGGAGGGATTCTCCGGCGTTGCCGGTACCCTCCTGGGGTAGTTTTTCTTTTTCATTTGCGCTGCTCATTTTGGACGTATCCGGGATTGCCGGATTTGGGTTCAGGTTGGGGGATAGGATGAGTGGGAAGGAGATGCCACGGCTCTGCGCATTACACACACACGCATGCGAGCTGAGTCGCGTTGCGGGTGCGTGCAATGCACAGGCTCGGGCATAAGGATGGGATTTGGGGAGGGTGGGAGGTAGCCCGGCTAGAGGTTTTTGTTATGTCTGTTTCTTAGGGAATCAGACCAATAACAGGCGGCAACCTCGTGAAGGATAACTCTCTAGCCTTGCCCTGAGGATCCTAGCGACTTGCGCTCCAACCAAGACCACACCAAACTCTTCAGCGGAAAAGGTGTCGAGAATGGGGTTCTCCAACCAGACGCACATTCCGCAGGTTGAATCCGCCCCGCCCATGTTCACCGGTTAGAAGTTATGATTTTTTTCCCGAAAAATTTTGGTTTTTCCCCCCTCCACTTTTAGTTAAAGTTTTAATCTTATAGGTTTATAATTAAAAGTTGTTGGTATTCATGTATACTATGGGATAAAATTAGAACGGTTCGAATATCTTTCATGGAACGTGAAATTTTGAGGAAAAACTGATTTCACAAAAAGTGAGGCCCTACCGTCCCCTTAGGCCGGATTTCACCCGTTCACGAACTTAAACTAAGTTTACACCCAAGCAATTTTTGACCGCAGTTTGAAAGCGATCGGGGTAAAAATGCGACCGTGAGAAAATAATTGGCTAAACATGGCTGATCAAGTTTTTTTTAATACCATCTATGTACCTACCTATGTTTCACAATAAAGCATTTGAATTTGAACTGATTTCGTTATCCATCAATTCCTTAATAACGCTTCTTAATTTCTTCTGGGACCACATACTTTCTTTTGTTTTTGCACTAAACAATCCTTTTTTCTTAAGTAACCCAAAGTAGTACATGGAATCCTTTTGTAAATGAAATAATAACGTCGCAAGATTTGGTTTTGGTTATAATTTTTTATTTAACCTTCCATTTCAGGATTCAACGACGTTATTAAATTTTATGCCTTGCGTCGAAAAAATGCCACTTATGTAAACACCCCCCTTTTTTTTTTTTTTTTTAACGTGCGGAAACATCCACTGGCTTCACCCCACCGGAGCTAACGGTGAGATGGGTATGTCGGACTTGAACCGACTAAAACCGCACGGTGTCCCTCTTGCCATGTGGTACGGGGAATCTGGTGTGCCCTAGGAAGGATATCCCAGAGACCCCGAACGGCTCCGGTCACCAGCGCTGGCGACCCCAACGCGTTATTGGGGATGTAATCCACCCTCCCCCTAAGAGAAGCGTGCGCAGAAACACGACGCGCCGCCGCCCTGGGCCTGCTTCTGCCAGGGTGACGGCTAGCCCCGACCGTCACCCCCAGGCCCGCGCTCATGGAGGACGGAGATCGTTCTGCGATCTCCGCCGCCCGGTGCGCCTTCTACGGCACGGGACAGTGCTAGCTCTCTCCCGTACCTTTTCTGCCGCCTCTTTTGCGCGCATCACTGCCTCGCAAAAGAAGGCGACGGCGTTCCACACACTCTCGCTGCCAACCATGGCCAGCACCAGGGTCTGCAGCGTGAGGCTTCCCGCTCCGACGGCTGCTTCAAGGACACGGCGCTGCTCCATCCACTCTGGGCACTCTGCCAGTGTGTGAAGCGGCGTGTCCACAGAGCAGCCCCGGCAATGGTGGCACTCGGGCGTCGGCTCCCGGCGTATACGATGCAGGAACTCACCGAAACAGCCATGTCCGGTGAGCACCTGCGTCAGCCGGTAGGAGAGGCTTCCGTGGCTCCTCTCCAGCCATTCCTCCATGACGGGTCTTACCGCCACAATCGTGGCGTGCCCTGCGCTTGGTTGCCCAAGTCGTTCCTTCCATTCCTCCACGAGCACCTGGCGGAGTTGGGATCGCTGCCCCTCGATTTCTCGTGGAGCAGGCCTTAGATCCCGCGCCAGCGCCTCCTTGCGCCACTGGTACAGTGCCGCAAGGGCCCTCGCTTCCAGGTCCCATGGAGGCGTCCCGGCAAGGAGACTCGCCACCTCAAAGGAGACCGTGCGGTATCCCCTTATAATCCTGACGGCCAGCAACCGCAGGGGGGATCGCAGGATTGCGACGTTGCTAGCCCTCAGGTTCACTGCCCATACTGGTGCCCCGTAAAGAGCCATGGACCGCACGATTCCAGCGTAGAGCCTCCTGCAGGAGGCGTCGGGCCCCTTCAGATTGGGCAGCAGCCGCGACAGCGCAACCGCCACCCCCTTAAGCTTAGAGGCCAGACTTCGGAAATGATATCCAAAGTCCCACCGCCCATCGAGTATGAGCCCTAGATACTTCATCGAGGACTCGATAGCGATGCGTACACCTCCTACGATAAGACTGGATCTCTCTGGTGGTCGATTCCGAGTCCGGGCCCCATAGAAAAAAAGGGCCTCGGACTTGTGGAGGGCCACCTCAAGACCCAGCCGCCGAATACGTCCAACGACTTGGGCAACCCCGGCCGTGGCCTTCATGGTTGCCTCGCGGTGCGTCTGGCCTCGTACTGTCACGAGGGTGTCGTCAGCGTAACACGTCAAGTCAACACCCTCCAGAAGACCACCGCGAAGCACCCAGTCGTAACCGATGTTCCACAGGAGCGGCCCCAGTACCGAGCCCTCTGGAACACCGCACGACATATCTCGCCGACCGAGCCCTGCCCTACTTGGGTAGACAACGGCTCTCTCCGAAAGTTAAGCCCCGACGATACGGCGGAGGTAGAGAGGCACTCTGTGATAAACGAGCGCCTCTCTAATGCAGCTCCAGGGTAAGGTGTTGAAGGCATTGGCAATGTCAAGAGACACCGCCAACACCACCTCACCCCGGGCCACAGCTTCCTCCACCAGGGCCCTCACGCGCATGATCGCATCTACAGTGGAGCGCCCCCGGCGAAAACCAAACTGGCTGTCCGCCAAAATCCGGCCCTACTGTCATGAGGTACTCGACGAGGCGCTCGGCTATGAGCCGCTCAAAAAGCTTGCAGATCTCGTCGAGCAATACAATAGGCCGGTAGGCGGACGGTGAGTCCGCAGGACGCCCCTCTTTGCGGATCCCCTTTTCAAAAGCCATGTTTTTTCAAAATAATCATTGAAAAGTAATATTTTGTCATCTCCAATAGATTCTCCTTGAACGTACAGCCAACCGTCTGTAACGTAATCGTCAGGAATCTTCCTGACGATTACGTTACAGACGGCATCTGCGCCAAAGCTATGCAACGTCTTATGTGGGATGTATACATTTTATTCTTTTTCATCTCTCCTGTTCGGAAAGTTTAATTTTCATAGGTAGATAGCCGAGTGGAAAGTAGCTTATTTCATCCCTAGGGCGGAAAGTATTTTTTTTTTTATTTTAAGTTTTGCCATGGAGTCCATGATAATTTAATTACGTCATAATGCCTTGATATCATGACGCTTTTTTTACATGACCGCCTAAATGCACATCTCGTGACCAACTCGATTACAATGTAACCAATAGATTCGATTTTCAAAACTTTTCTTATGTTGGCAGTATGTACCTACTTGATTATAACTTTTTTTTCAGTATTAAAAAAACAATTTAGGTTTGCTAAAGAATTAGCGGGAAAAGGAGATTCAATATAAATACCTTGTGTTAAAAATTGTGGTTAAAAATGGTTTCGGAAAGTGATTCCAGTGACATGGATATTAATTTAGCTGTTGTTAATAATCTATTTTCAATTTGTTCAAATTTTACTTTAAATTTTAACTTACTGATAATCAATATACCGGTTTAATTAAAGGTGTGTGTAGTATTTTAATTTCCTCACATAGTCGAAATGAAAAGTAAAGTGTTTACCTCGGGACCAGAAATATCTCGGGTGAAATGGCTGACTTTCAACCCTTGTGTAACAATCTACTATTTCGTGCCCAATTTTTCAGCTTTCCTCCATAAACATCTATGGAAATGGAAAAAACAACCTTGAATTTTAGCTCTGGGATTATATGTTGAAATAGCTGACATTGCGCTAACTTCAAAATTCAATGTGTAAATGTTCGGATTTAAAGCTGGAATCTGACTTTTTATAAGGGCTAGCAATATTTCATAGGTTTTTTGTTGCTTATTATTAAGAAAAGCGTACGACACTGGTACAATACTGTGAGTTTCCTCAGTGCTACCTAAATCCGCATGAAGAGTGTAAAGTTGTGTAAATGGGAGTTTTATACATTTAAAAGTTTCGTCTAGGAATATATGCTTAGCTTTTTTTAAAGCAAGTTTTCCTTTTGGAGATGAAAATACTAATATTCTTTTATCGTTGTCTGCATAGTCTGAGAGTAGAAATTTGGTAAATTTACCTGGAATAACAACATCCTTAACCTTTAGAAAACGTTGTTTGTTAGTTTGCAGTGATTTGTTTTAGTTTCTATACAATACTTTTTTTATGGTATTGTAAGTAGGCATAGATTTAACAACATCAAAACCTAGATTATTATAACTTTCCACTTCGTCTGCACAAATAGTTGGTATAGGCGTAATATCGTGTTTAGCTTTTTCTATGCATTTATGAACCCTATACCTAACTTCATTTGACACCTCGCTGGGGGTACATTTATTTGTTTCTTCTTTAATAACCAAAGAAACAAAGGAGACGAGAGTAGCGTTGCATAATTTACTGTTCACACACCGCCAAACAATGTGTTCATTATTTTTTTTTTTCTAAGATTATGTCTGTATCCATTTCTTAAAAGAAGATCGCAGCCTCTTTGGGACTTGATAATTTGCATATTACCTGTGTAACCATTACTAGAAGAGGGTTCATCTGTCAAGTCCAAAACAAAATGAACCAGCAACTATATTAGTTACAACACTTAAGATGAAGTGGGAACACGCTCATCGCGTTTGTGAGGGGGTGAGGTATGAAGTGCGGCGGGAGCATGCGCGGGGCAACCATCTTCCCCCCGCGTTTTATGTTCGCGGACCATAAGGGTCACCGTACACTTGACCGGCTATCGGTATTGTCTTATACGAATACCAATTTTTTTTTCATCAGTATGATGAGTTGACGTGAAATTGAGGGTCAACGTACATTTGACCGGGTATCGGTAATATCGGTATTATTATGTAAAGATACCAATTTATTTTTCACCAGTATGAGTAGAAGTGAATTGATCACCGTATATTTGTACGTACGTAACAGCCTCTGTAACGTGGTCGGGCGAGCGCCAGCTTACGATGCAGGAGGTTACGGGTACGATTCCCGCTGGGACTTAATATTTGTGTGAACCACAGATATTTGTTTCTGGTCTTTAATACACGTTTCTATATGTATTATAAGTATGTAATTTACGCAAGAAAAGTAATTCTGACTTTTTTTTGAAATGAAATCAATTAGACCATCTTCACACTATAAGAAAATTAGTTGTGTTCGATTAGAAATTGTCTGATCAGATATTTCTTATAATGTGAATGCATCCATGAAAATTCTTGTCTTCTGCAAGTTGTCGAAAGTCAGTTGATTGCCACAAGTTTTGGGTTCAATTTCATACAAACCAATGTAGGTATAGCGGACTAAAAAATCTAAGTTATCTATTTATTTTAATGCTTTTATTTCAATTTTTTCTAAAACGTAAAAAGAGAGTTCCAAAATAAAGTGACACTTATTAGATCTATTGAAAAAGTTTAATATATATAAAATAATCCCGTAGTAAATTTAAATGACTGTAGTTGCATTTAAATACAAATTCATGCTCCATTTCTTTTAATTGTTTCAAAAAATAGCCGATGTCCACTATTCTCCTGCCAGTAATTTCCTCAAAGTTCAATGTATCTTCAGGAAGATGACAAGTTCACAGTCAATATTATCTATGGACCTGAAAGGTAAAAATGCATATTACAAATCTCTCAATGATTATTTAATTACAATGTTGTATGTACTAATAACTATGTATGTACTAATAACTATACTAGGAATTCAGTACAGGGTGCGACTGAAATAAATTGAGCTGAGCGAGCAGGACTCTTACTTGAAAATAAGAAGTCTTACTACAGTCGCGCGCTTAGCTAAAGCCGCGCGCTCGTGAAACTGTTTTTCGTTGATTATTCCTCAATGGTACATCGGCCATGAACCATCTTCAAAACACTCCTCCCAGTCTACTTAAAAGAACGCTTTAATTTCCTCTGTGACACACATTCAAGGTCCTTAAGATCGTCAGAGAATCTGAGGCTGAAAATGCCAGCACACTCCACAAAGTTCATGGATAAGTCCTTTACTGTTCAAGCTGTTCGATTGTGGAATGCCGTACCTGTCGCCATAAGACGTGCGCAATCGTTTTCAGTCTTCAAAAACTTAGTCACGGCCCACTATCTACAGGAACCATAGTCATTAATTTTTCTCCTACTCTCTCTACATCTTCCTTATTTATTCTAAACTATATCTTAATTATAAGTATATATTGTATGTATGATGTACCTAAAAATAGGTACTGTTCCAGTATATATTATATGTATAGTGATAAATTTATATATTTATAATTTTATATTTAAATGTCAGAGTACACCAGAAACTGCCCTATATCTTCTATTAACTGTTTTTTCTCCATCCAATGGTTGCCTGTAAGAGATTGCCCTGTGCGATAAGGCCGCCAATTGTATATGCCTCAAAACTGTACCAGCTTATATTATGTATCGAGTATTCTTGTGTACATACAATAAAGAGATTTACTACTACTACTACTACTACTACTCAGTGTCCACACTCGCACCGCAGTAAATTTGGTCAAGATACGGAGGAGTTCAGCCACCAACGAATGAATAAAAATAATGAATATAAGTTGTAAAATAAATAGCTTTGACACTCACTGTAATGGAGTTTCTGAACGTAAGGCATTAGAAGTGGCTGATAATAGGTCAGCATACACAGGAGTCAGTTCCGTTGGTGCACTTTGGTCTAGTAATGATGGAGTTCTGCAATGTAAGTAGGTACTTATTATCATTTCTTTAAAAAAAAATTACTTCATAATGTTTATTCCCACTCGACAACTGCAATTTATGATTTGATAAATGGTTATGCCTTACGCTGTCTCTGAACTCAGTTTTTTCGAATTTGTTTGCTCAGCCAATGCTCGTAATCTGCAAAACAGTAAGACTTCTAATTTTTTTTTTCAGTTTATCAAACATAAGTAATTTCCAAATACCTATTCAAATCACCATAACAAAAGATTCACGTATATACCCTTAAACCATTTACACTCTATAAGATTTTTTTCTTGTCAGACACAAGAAATCCAGTTAGATTGGTGGTTGTATGAGACCGTGCACATTACAAGAAATTCTTTCTGATGTCCGATAAGACACAAGAATTCTAATCTAGAAACGTCATCTTCTCAACTATCCTTCGTGAAGGGTTCGTCTTCACTGCCACTGTTCCTGGTTCCCACCGTTCCTGGCGGGTCCAGAAGCCAGGAATATTTGGTGCAATAATTTACTATCACTATTATTTTATATATATTAAACTTTTTCAATCGATCTAATACGTGTCACTTTAAATTTCTTATAATGTGAAGATGGTCTTGTCATTCCCACTCATACTGAGATAATAAAATGGTATCGACACAAAACAATGCCGATATCCGGTCAAGTGTACGGTGACCTTTATTAGCATTCCCACTCGCACTAAGAAAATAACAAATATAATTATGTGGTACGTTGATACTCACTGAGATAGATTGTATTGGGCGATCCTGCTTTTCCGCTAACGGGATATTGTCCTTCCTATAAGGCTTTCATTGGCCATTTTACATCAAAATGCAATAGCGAGCGAGCGCTACGAAGCAGTACGTGTCTACTCGCGGCGAGGCTCCGCGGCCGACTGAGCTCGCACGCGAGCGCTATGTTTTATATAGTTAAAATAATGAACTTCTATTTAAGAGAAAACCATCTGTACTACCTATATGGGATTTGATGTAAGGTTTCTGAAAATATAAATTTTGTACTGGTTTTTTCTTTAATCGCCGTAAAATTGTTTCATTCTAACAACATTACGATTTTTCACGATATTCACGATCTTTTTCTATCGAGGCAAATCACTCTAATCGTGTTTCGAATTGTATAACAATATAAAGCATTTCTTTACCTTTACGACGGTAGGAATATCATTTCATGCATTTTAGCGTTTGATTCCCAAAAACTGTTTCTAAGACACCTCCTTTACGCTTCTGGACTTACCACTTCGTCTTAAATGCTTTTTCTAAATTTGATGCATGAAATATAGGCACATACCTTTTAGTTATGACTAACACTATATAATATATTTGATTAATTTTCCAGTAACAATAAACTTCAGCACTAATTACTCGTATAGCAACAGGGAAACAATAATAAATAAGCACCCAACACACCATTGATTGAAATGATTGAAGAGGGTACTTTATCAAATGGCATAATATGGAAAGTAATAACCTATTAGTACCCTCTTCTTTGTTACATCAAATACAAACACTGCAAACAAAAAAAAACTTGTGTTCTAAAAATTAAATATGTTTTGTTACAGGTACAGTTAGATTTTTTTTTTCTTTCCAGTCTATCAATAATATTCTACCACATACATTATAACATAATCTAAATATTGATTAACACTTAGCCACAAAATAATATAAATAATTATGTACACAAAATGCGTATCATCTTCTTTATATATAAAAATGAATTGCTGTTCGTTAGTCTGGCTAAAACTCGAGAACGGCTGGACCGATTTGGCTAATTTTGGTCTTGAATTATTTGTGGAGGTCCAGAGAAGGTTTAAAAACTTTATATATAAAAATGAATTGCTGTTCGTTAGTCTGGCTAAAACTCGAGAACGGCTGGACCGATTTGGTTAATTTAGGTATTGAATTATTTGTGGAGGTCCAGAGAAGGTTTAAAAGGTGAATAAATATGGAAGTTGTTATCGATTGAGGTAGTACGAAGTCTACCGGGTCAGCTAGTATTAAATATAATCATAATCCTTCAAAATTATTTGTAGGTAAATTGAATTTGTTTACTTAGATAGTGCCTATAATATTGGAACGATCGATTATCAGTGTCACTAAATCAATGGTCCACTTGACTCCAAGTGGATATTCAAAGGTAGAACTGGCCCACTTATAAAATTATATTTGGGCGAATGTGGTATTAACATTTCGCAAGAGGGTACAACTCACCTGCAGGCAAGATATCAAGAGGGTGACTTTTGTCGCCTAACCCATAATTTTGTAAAGGTAAACTAAGCCAAAATATATTCGTCGGCTTTCTAGTGACTGCACCTTATATTTGATGAGTCTACTTTCATAATTTAAATTTGAATGGCCTGGGTTTACACGGTAGTTGAGAATTTTAATGAATTTTCTTTGAATACGTTCAATATCATCAATTTGGACCTTGTAATTGGGTGACCAAATGGGGCTACCATATTCCAGAATACTCCTCACCAGAGCAAAATAAAGGTACATGGTACTGCTGGGTTTTTTGAAACCTTTTGTAGACCTCATAACAAAGCCTTGGAGTTCGTTGGCCTTGCGTATTATATGACTATAGTGATCCCGAAATGAAAGTTTGTCGTCAAAAAGTATACCCAAGTCTTTCACAGTTTGTGTTCGATTTATAATTTGATCGTCAATATTGTAGTTCCATATAAGTTTATAAAATTTTCGAGTAAAAGATATATTAAGACACTTATCAACATTCAAGAACATCAAATTCGCTTTACACCACTCAGATATCGTATTAATATCCTGCTGAAGGGCCAAGCAATCGTCCATGTTAGAGATTGACGTAAAAACCTTTAAATCATCGGAGTACAAAAAGGCAGCTACAAGTCAATTGTTGAATTAAATCATTTATAAATACAACAAAGAGCAGTGGACCTAGATGGGAGCCTTGAGGCACTCCAGATGTTACTGCCGTAGCCAATGAAACAAAGCCCCTTAATGCAACTAACTGAGCTCTGTTATCAAGATATGAGCAGATCCATCGGTATAAGCTTCCATGGACACCGTAAGAGGGCAATTTACGATAAAGCAGGTGGTGATTGACTTTGTCAAAGGC
This sequence comes from Cybosia mesomella, assembly GCA_946251805.1. Lineage (NCBI taxonomy): Eukaryota > Metazoa > Arthropoda > Insecta > Lepidoptera > Erebidae > Cybosia > Cybosia mesomella. The sequence continues at coordinate 4,663,695 of OX276395.1, forward strand.
TTTGGAAAAATCGGTATATACAGAGTCGACTTGACCACCGGCAGCAAATGCCTGACAAAGAAAATGTTTATACACTAATAAGTTGGTGATTGTAGACTTGCCCTTAACGAAACCGTGTTGTTTATCCGAGAGAAGTGGTTTCATATGTGTCATTCCCATTCATAATTGGATACACAATAAACTAATTATGCAGTAATGATAGCATAGGTTATAGATTAGTCTTTTATTATTGAGCAAAAACAGGCTCCGTATTATGCCGAGGTATATTTAAAAAAAAAAAAATATGCAGTAAAATAAAATGTGATGTTTACTTCCCTTAATATATGTTTTACACCGCAGCAAGGGTTACAAGTCCAACGAACGCGATGGGTGTATTCACTTAGTTTTTACAAAGAGATAACTATCTCGATTATTAATTTTCACCAATTAATCAACATTCAACAAACAAAGTCACAACAATGTCCGCTCAATGCGCGTGGCAAGGAAACCCAAAAAAGGCGCGGGCACAGGGTCCTCCAATGAGCTGACCAGCTCGGACCAACTCGGCGCTCAACTCGCCATGTACACGCGTCAAGTTCACGTACAATAATGCGGGTACGTAAAGAAAAAATATGATTGGTGTTGGTCCCATCAATACGCAGTACCAACATCAAAACATAAATACGATTACAACTAAACATATCGTATGTATGTGATTGACGTCGTTAAATGAATCTTTATGTTCACTGGGAATATTAAAATTGTAAAAATAAAATGGTATATTTTCAAAAAAGAACATCGATACAGTCAAACACAAAACCTCCTCCATTTTGAAGTCGTTTAAAAAGTACCGCAGTTGAGTATTATATTTATAGAAATAACTTAAAGAATTATGTTTATTCCATTATCTTCCTTAATCATATCAGATGCTTTTTCTGCTATCATAATCGTGGGGGCATTTAAATTTCCACTTATTATAGTTGGTATTATACTAGCATCTACCACACGAAGGCCTGACAATCCCCTCAACCTTAATCTTTCGTCAACCACACCTTTTCCGTCTGGACCCATAGCACAAGTTCCTGAAGGATGCCACAGAGTAGTTACTGCATTCAATGCAAAGCACTTCCAGTATACATGACTACCAAACGATGAATAGTTACATTGCGGAAGGTTCACTTCAATTGCCTTAGCATTTATACTTTTAAAGTACGGTGTGTATAATACACTCAAAAAGTCTTCGATATACCGAGCGTGATTTTCTAAGTCTCTGTTATCAGAATAATAACCATTGTAAATTAAAGGTGGATCTTCAGGGTTCTTACTTCTTAATCTAATTTTTCCTTTAGATGCTGGGTGCAACATAGTGGTAGCTGCAACTACAAGATTCCTATTTTTGTTAACACTAAACAGAGTCTCACATATTTGGGTCTCAAGTCGAAAATAATGAATACATAATATTTTTAAAAGAGGTGCGTTAACTGACACAGGAAAAATTGTTGTTTGGTAATCAGGGACGGTTTGAGTTTTGTTCAGAGCTACATGACCTAGGATACATGGAACTGGCAATTTATCCAAATTCAGCAATACATCTAAATTGTCTATAATTGATGAAGGATCTTTCTCGACTGCTATAGGTACAGGGGCCATTGGATGATCTTGTAAGTTAGCGCCCACATTTGGACAGTCCAACAGCACATTGATACCTACGCTCTGCAAATGTTCTTTAGGTCCTATTCCAGACAACATCAGTACTTGAGGACTGTTGATAGCACCGGCTGATAAAATAATTTCCTTTCTTCCGAAAAACTTCATTATTCTTTTATCTGGTAACTGTACTTCGACTCCAATAGCTTTCTTATAATTATTGAGTAATATTTTTCTAGCTAAAGTATTTTTTAGTACAAAAAGATTTTCCCTATCTTTGGCAGGTTCAAGAAAAGCTGCAGCAGTGTGCTGACGAACACCGTCGTCGATTGTATATTGAGGTAAGAAGTATCCTAATTGTTCATCTCCATTAGCATCATCTATTAGTTTGTGTCCGTTTTGTTGGAAGGCTCGTAAGTATCGTTTACTGTTTCTCCTCCAAAGTGGTCTTGTCACTCCTAAATAGCCTTCAGTACTGTGGTAATAGCCATTGTCGTATTTGGTGGCGGTTCCATCATTGAGACGTTCGCTTTTTTTAAAGTAATGCAAAACTGTATTCCAATCCCATCCTTCGTTCCCTTGTTCAACCCAATCCTCATAATCTTTCTTGTTTCCTCTTATGTAGTACATAAAATTCGCTCCACTAGATCCACCAAGCATTTTGCCTCTTGTTAAGTGGACGCTTTTCTTTACGTATGCTTGGCTCGAATATCCATCATTCACTGTGTAATAATTCCAATCAGACGACGTATAGTCAACGAATGGAAACAGTCCTGGATACTGAAATGGAAACAACAAAATATACTTAGGTACTTTTGGGGTCCGCCTGTCACCCCAGCAGAAGCAGACCGGGACGGTGGGGTGACTAGCGGCCAACCTCCCCCCCCCCTTTCCGGGGCAAGATGAGGACCCCGTGGTTCCCAAACCCGAGGGAGCCATCTCGAAAACGGAGATGGCCCATGGTCAGTAGGGGTGCGAGGGAAATGCCTTATTTACCACCTTAGACCCCGGCGCCTGAAGACTCGAGACGGCGCCGTGCGGTTTTAGTTGATTCAAGCCCGACATAACCTTCCCGCTGGCCGGCGGGAGGTGGGTTTCCGAGGGGATTTCAGCATCCCCACTAGAGTTGTTTGATACGAATAGATTAGGTTAAAGAGTTTTCATATTTAGCGGGGACATGTATCTACCCATTGGTATTTGCTTCTATATTATCTGAATGCGATATGATCTTAAACCGTTTAATATTCATGGGTCAACATTCAAATTAGCAAAATAAGTTTAATTCTCAGTGGTATACAGAATCTGTCCTATTTTCTGTTGCTTGATTGTATAGTGTTGCGGATGTCTATATTCAATTTACCTACTTACTTTTGCCGATATCGGTGGATTTCCCCCAGCTTCTATAAGTAGCACATTCCAGCCAGAGACCTCGGTGAGTCTGTTTGCGAGTACGCAGCCTGCTGATCCTGCTCCAATCACTATAAAGTCGAATTCTTGACCATCTGGAATGGAAATATTTAAATATTTCATGATATTCTACACAACGGTATCTAGACCCAAAGTAAGCATGGCTTTATTATACTATTTCCATTTCTTTATTTTCTCGATGATAGCTCCTGTGGAAACTTGAACGAACGTCTTTTTTACATTATATATACATTATTTAATAAAAATATGACGCTTACGCACGTACAAGGTCATAGCAGATTCGGAGAAACTGATAGGGATGGAGCTAGCGATAAACGTAACTCGATAATAGACCCGATATTTTTTTACAAAATGTAAGAAACTAAACTATTGCCGGAAAATTTTGTACAAATTTATTAACTAGTATTACATTTCATTACAAGATGTAATTATATTATGCTGATTCTTTATTTATTTATTTTAATCAAAATGTGATGAATCGTCACTGTCACTCGATGAGCTCTCCCCAACATTTATTATTAGTTCCTGTACTTCTATATTATCGAATGCCACATGAATTTCCCAATCCGACGCTATAATGTTTTGGGTTCTTCTCACAATTGTTTCCCAGTGTTCGGCAATTACTTCCGCACATGCATTTTTAATAAATCTAACATCTTGTTTGCCGTAAAAGGGGGATTGGGAATTGTTTCGAGCGGCGGCGTGTTCTTTGATTTGTGTCCATATTAATTCTATAGCATTGTACTGGCAATGATACGGCGGAAGTCGAAGAACCCAATGACTATATTCGGCAGCTATTTCGTCGGTAATATATCTTTTAGGGAGGCTTTTTTCGATTTTAAAATATCCACTAATTGTACTTTTAATAAAGTATTATCCACATTTTCGCCGTGACGTTGGAGCCAGTCAATTATCTCTTGTTTTTTATTGGCCTGCGTCGGCATTTTATTAATTTATCTGGAGTGATATGTAGTGTTGTCCATAATAATTATCGACGGTTCTTCCAGAGATTGCACCATTTCTTTAAACCATCCTTCGTAAATCTCCGCGTTCATTTCTTCATGGTAGTCCACTGTTTTCTTGGATTTAAAGGTCAGTAACGCATTTGACACGAATCCTTTCGTAGACCCTGCATGGCATTATGAAATGTATGGGACAAATGGTGCCACGGGGGCGAAGTATGCCACGAGCGAAACCGCGGGGCACAGCTAGTTAATTATATTAAGCGGGCGTGAAAAAGCATCTAATGAGGCCGTCAAGCAGAGGGCAACCATTGGAGCATTACATGTATCTGTAATTACTACTGTATGTGTATTAGTGTAATACTAATTCCTGAGACTTAGCATCAGGCGAGGTGAAGACATATTGACGGGACTGTTTTAAAAAAAAAGAACATGTTTGTGAATGGATCACAAAAGAAAACTCGCTGGGTTTGTTACCAGAGTCAACGTGTGAAACCGCGGTAGCCTAGTGGTATGGGTAATGGACTGCTGAGACGAGGTCTCGGGTTCGATCCCAGGTTTTACCATGGCACACACCAATGACTTTTCGATGCTTTTCGAAGTTATGTGTGTATTTATCGCAGGTTTATAAGTGCCCGGTTAATGGCAATAGGCTCGCCACCTATTACATTGGGACCTAAACATAAACTGGCGAAATGTGGGTGCTAGCACCTCTGCCTACCCTTTCGGGGATATAGGCGTGAGTTTATGTTATGTGTTATGTTTTCAACGTTTGAGAATTTCATCTCGGTGCCCAAAGTCGGCTTGCTTTTCTCCTCAATTCCATTTGGTTTATCTTGGGTTTTATGTGAGAGCCTGCTGTCCGACCTCCCAATCCCAAGAAAAAGCCAGCGTCAGAGCCTGGTCTACTCAGCAGGTGAGCATCGGCTAGCAGGTGAGGTTGGTTGGACCCCCAGAGGTGTTGGTACGGCCATAGACCAATATATAAACTACATGGTACGGCTCTGTACACTCACCTGGGACAGTGTAAGTATTTTAACGATGGCTCATACATCCAAAACTGTTTAGGTATTAAAAATTTATTGTGTCATGAAAAAACTTACATCGCACACGAACTCTGAAAACATTCAACTTGCTCGCCGCGCGTCGCAGGCAACTCAGGCGCCGGAGGTCGCTTAACGACCTCCGTCCTCCATGAGCGCAGGCCTGGGGGTGGCGAGGGAGGCCACCTGTCACCCCAGCAGAAGCAGGCCGGGACGGTGGGGCGACTAGCGCCCCTCCCCCAAACCGGGGCAAGACGGGGACACCGTGGTTCCCAAACCCGAGGGGGCCATCTCGAAACCGGAGATGGCCCAGGGTCAGTCGGGGTGCGAGGGATATGCTCTATGGGCAACCTTACACCCCGGCGTCTGTAGACCCGAGACGGCGTGCGGTTTTAGTCGGTTCAAGCCCGACATAACCGCCCCCGCTGGTACGCGGGGGGGTATCCGAAGGGATTTCCGCACGATAAAAAAAAAAAAAAAAAAAAAAAAAAAGGTACACTCCTTTTGGGGTGTGTGTTGGGTAACCTCCTCGAGTGTCGCTCCGATTCCGATCCCGCTGCAGTCCGGGGGGAACGGAATCGGAGCGGCCGGTACACCCTGGGCGGCGGTCAATGGCTTCCCCTTCACCCCTTCATAGGGTTGGCATTGATCGTCGGCCAATACCCAACGTGGCGGGAACACATCGCTCTCCGTACTCCTCTGCTTTCAGAGGAGACAGGATGAGCGATGCTGTTAGTGGTGAGATGGCCCAGGGTCAGCCGGGGTGCGAGGGATATGCTCTATGGGTAACCTTACACCCCGGCGTCTGAACACCCGAGACGGCGTGCGGTTTTAGTCGGTGCAAGCCCGACATAACCGCCCCCGCTGGCCGGCGGGGGGGTATCCGACGGGATTTCCGCACGATAAAAAAAAAAAAAAAAAAAGGTTCACTCCTTTTAGAAACGAACGCTTAACGACCTCCGTCCTCCATGAGCGCAGGCCTGGGGGTGGCAGGTGAGGCCGCCGGTCACCCCAGCAGAAGCAGGCCGGGACGGTGGGGTGACTAGCGCCCCTCCCCCAAACCGGGGCAAGACGGGGACACCGTGGTTCCCAAACCCGAGGGGGCCATCTCGAAACCGGAGATGGCCCAGGGTCAGTCGGGGTGCGAGGAATATGCTCTATGGGCAACCTTACACCCGGCGTTTTAAGACCCGAGACGGCGTGCGGTTTTAGTCGGTTCAAGCCCGATATAACCGCCCTCGCTGGCCGGCGGGGGGGGGGGGCCTTATCCGAAGGGATTTCCGCACGAAAAAAAAAAAGGTTTGTAATAAGTAATAATAACGAACCATTAACTTGTGCTTGTTGGGGAAAGTCCCGGGAATCAAGTTGGAGCTCGTCTATTGCGTGAAACAGGAACTGCAGCAGGTTTATTAGCGGCTGCGCGGTCCTCGCGTTGAACAGTGACAAGATCTGCGTAAGAATATTCATCCTGCACGACGGAAAGATAGAAAGAGAATATATTTTATTGCAGAACACAACGTAGGAGCATCACAATTAGAAAGGTATACCTAATAACACTTCTTAAATTATTAATAACGTTACAAACTAGGTATAGTCCCCGAGCTAGGCACAAATTTTATCAGTCATTTCCTCTTGAATGATAACTCGTATTTAAACGCTTCAGAGAGTAGCTTTATGAAGTTCCGTGAGCTCTCGTAAGGATAACCCCAGGGTTACCGGCGGACTTTGGCCGCCACCGCGGCGTCGCCTGGTGGGGTCGGGTTTTATCCCGCTTCAGTGAGTTGGCAGGCGTTTGTAGGGCACACACGACAAGCCTCCGTCCACGGCCTGCTTTCGTAAGGACGGCGAGTCGGCCAACTGCCGTCCTCAGGCCCCGATCATGGAGGTAGGTAGTCCCGGGCGTAGATGAGTCTGCGGAGTCCTCGATGCGCCACAGATACTTACCGAAACACCCGTGTCCGGTAACCATCTAGCACATCCGGTAGGAAAGGTCCCCATGGTCCCTCTCCAACCACTCCTTCATGATCGGTCTCACCGCCGCAATGGTGGATTCCCCCCACCTTGGGTGCTCAAGTCGTACCCTCCATGTCTCCGTGAGTTCCAGGTGGAGCTGGGAACGCTGAGCCCTGATTTCTCGGGGCTCCGGCCTATGGCCCCGCTCCAGCGCCTCCTTGCGCCACTGGTACAGCAGCGTAAGGGCTCTCGCTTCCAGGTCCCATGGAGGGGTCCCGGCTAGGAGACATTCCGTCTCGACGGAGATCGTGCGATACCCCCTGATGACTCTGACGGCCATAGCTTTTAACGGGCATTTAAAAGTCTTCAGCTGACAACCTTTCCAATGAAATATGACCAGCTGACATGATTATTTATTTATAATATGATATATTATCATCTGACTAATTTTCAATTGAGATCGAGGATATGACTGAACATAATTTTTTTTCATGTTCATGGTCGTGTGACTAACTGATGTACTATACACCACATCATCAGCTGCTGACTTTCTTTTTCCTTTAAGATATTGGGTAAATTTTCGAAGCGAGTACTCGACCGACTTAATTTTTTTTTTTTTTTTTACTTGCTTGGGAATTTACCGCTCCTTGACCCACTATCGGAGTCACAGCTGACGATCATTGAATCAAGTTCATAATGCAACTCTCTAAAGCATTTTGGGAGTCCAGAGAGGACATTGGTCATGCAAACCTGTTGCTGGCTTGCGGACCGGAGCCCGACATAACCACCCCAGCTGGCCGGCGGGGGGTATCCGAGGGATTTCCGCACGGAAAAAAGGTACTACACTAAATCATCATTATCATCCTCATCGTAGTGGTGATCCCGATTGCATCCGAGGCCTTCACTCGGAACTTCGGGGTTCACTTTGCTACTTTTTCTTTTCCACTTCACCTGGTCTTCGGCATTACGTTTCGACTGCTGTCAAACGCTGTTCGACAAGACATCTAATACCAAGCTGAACAGAATCGAGTAGCACCTTGGCGTTCTCCCACTGATAGGGTAGGGTTTCGTGTCTAACCATGGAATCGGAATCGTGATGTCAATACATATACGATTCTGGAACCCCTATAAACCACAGAGCCATCATGGCACGAGGAATACAGTCAGAAGACCTTCTACACGCTACAAACAGGTAACGAGGAGAGGTATTTCTTCATCTTATATTTCTCGACGAAAATTCTTAGGAAAAAACAGGATCCATGATACCATGACCGGGCGGAAATCAATATCGACAATGCGAGAGAGTACCTACACTCTTAGCGGATCCGGGAGCTAATTGTAGAACTTCACGGTGCGATATGCCCTTAATACTGCGGCAGTTGCCACACTTCTGACCTGTCCTGGCTGAAATTCTCGTCGCCCAAATAGGTATTAAATTTTGTTACAATATTCTATTAGATGGCTCAGACGGTGGTGATGGGAAGGTTAAGGGTTTGCTGCGACTCAAACGAATCAATCATTATAAATAGATTAAGAAAACAGTTTTGTAAATAGACCACAAAAGTCCGCTTCTTGTCGGAGTCTTCTCACGACGGGGCAGCGTTTTGAGTTGTAAGTGCTGTTTAATACAGAATACATTATTTTTGAATTTTGAATAATCCATCACCATATTTGTAAGCGAGAAAGTTAACATATATTCCCATAAATAATATGAAAATATTTACCTATTTATCGAGAAATTACAAGTCCGCGCACACACATAAACACAAATTAATTAAAAACTAAACTTAATAGAATATTTTTATTTTTTTGTATTATCACCAGATTGCACACACCGGTAGCCGTATACTATAAAGGCCACTCAGCCATTGCCACACAGACTGAAAGTCCGAATAAGGCTCACTATCAACTTATTTCTGGGAAGTCTAATAAACAACTGACTTTAATATACTAAAATTATATAGCGTACCTTGGCTATGGAAGCAAGACACGCATATCTAATGCAATACGACCTTCATAATAATACTAGCTAAAACTAGCTGACCAGGCAAAGTTTGCTCCGCCTTAGAATCTAGTTATGTTTGTCACCTTATCAGCTAAAATTATTTCGAGAACGTCTCCTTGCACCTAGGCATTATCGAGCAGAGATGGCGTGAGGTTTTATTCGGTTGTAGTCCGACATAACCACCCAAGTAACGCAGAAAGCATTTTAATAAACAAATATTAAACTTATGTAAAACTTAAGGTCCGTATAAACTCTTATATAAGTTCACCGAACATCTTGACGCTTCATATTGGCATTTCAAAACCATTTAGATGCTTTACACTGTATAATGGTTGGTTAATGGTATATCAAAATGCTTTTGTGAAGCCTTTAGTTTCAGTGCAGCAAACCACAACGCTGTTGTACAGCTGTCACCTGTTTTTAGTGCATTTGGATCTACACTAGCATTTTTAAGTAGTAAATAAATGCTTAATGTTGTTAAATTGCATAAATATGAACCATTATAATGCCACGTAAATCCTCTATACAACTTTCAGCTGGCATTTTTAAGTATTAGGATCATTATGCTGGTTTTTAGCAAAAACTTATATATTTCATTATAATGCACCGTAAATGAGTTAAACGGCTTTAAGCTGTATTTAGTGCCCTTTGATTTGTAATAGCACTTTTAAGTGGTAAGTAAAAACCTAGTATTGCTGAACAGCATGAACGTGAATCAATGTAATGCTTGTATTTTTAAAGATCAACTCAGTTCTGTTGTACCTACAGCTCTTTAATCAAATACAAGTGAGTTATTGTAATGGGTAAAGCTGTATATACATTTAATTTACTGTAGTCGTAAAACCATTTGGCGGCCATATTGGAGAAAAGCACATATTAAATTATCAACAAAACAACAACAATTTTTACGGTGGACGTATAGTATATTATATATTATTAATTTAACTGTGTGCGTTGCGTAACCGTGTGTGTATAACGAATATAATATGCTAATAACAACATTAAGTTGTGATTTCATTTTACGTGTAATTGAATATAGGTAAAAATAAGTGCAGCATTGTGTTTCACAAAATGTTGAAAATATCGTTTAAAATAAAAGTAAGAACCGGAGGAATCAGGCGAAAAATATCAAAGGAACATGCAAGAATTATGATGTCTACGAACTTCGAATCCGATCAATGCACAACAAAACGATTTGTGCGAAGTGAATTGTAGCGATATTAAAGAAGGTTCCGTAGGTCACCAAAATCAAGTAGAACCTGTCAACATGGGAAATACACGCAATACGGAATCGTCGTGTTTTGAAACGTTGTTTACACCCCTCACAGTATGGTCAGACATAATAAAATCATCCCGTACATGTCTTCGCTAAATAAATCTCATTTGAATTTGTATAATGAATCTATTTTTAATAAGGCAATGATAAGCAAACAAGTATATTGACTTGATTTTTATAAAACAATTCAAACTAGCAAGTGTCATGTTTATTAAAGTTACAATCTTAGATTATTATTATGACATATTAATAATCTAAGGTTACAATTTACACAATGGTTAAAACACTAGCATGTTGGATTTTTTTTACCCAGTCGATTAATTAAAATTCTAATCAAAAGAAGCTAGAGTCTAAAAATTTTCAATGAAACTTATATAGACATTTACAGTAAACTAGATTGCGCAGTAATATGAAGGTGGGCATTTTTTTTAAAACGTGTCCAGGTTACAAAATGGAATGAAATAATAAAAAAAATTGGTAATGAAAAACAAAATTTATAGAATGATTCGCTATTCTTGAAAGAGCATTAAAATAGCTACAGTTACCCTATAAATATACAAGTTTGGAAAAAATAAATACTTTCTTCGGACACGAGAGTGGTTTAGACATCCACTTTGTAACTTTTTAAAGTAAAATTATTAAATAAAATAGTACATTCTTAATGGAAGATTTTCGTTTATTTGGTTATAAATATAATAATCTTTTAAATAATATAACAGCATAAGTAAGATAAGCCATGTATTTTTAGTATTTTGTAAAAATGTAACCATTTTGTAACTATTTGGTAATTTAGCTCGGTTAACTTCCGATTTATATCGTGTAACAACCATCTAATAACGTTGATAATTTTTTTATGATTAACTCTTTCTTTTTAATTCAACGAAAAGTTAAATAAAATAAGGTATTTACTTTCAAAATCAGTAAAATTTTAAGAAATGGTAACAGTAAAACATAAGACAATTACAAAATGGAAAGCTTCAGTTACAAAATCGAAAAGGTAAAGGTTAGTTTACCCTGATAAAAAAATACTGCAAATCAGTACTGAAATAGGATGGACGTAGATGGTAGGACCATGAACGACGGTAATTTATAAAATAAATGAAAGTAAGTATGCTATTTTAGTAATAAAGTATTTTAGTATTTATTTCTATTCAGCCTTTTAATTCAGTTCAGTCTCAAAAAATCAATCTATGTAAAGACTGCCTTAAGTCAAATCAAACGAGCCCAAGCCATCTTCCAACTCCAGCATTAGACCCTGGTTACCATACAGGATCATAGTACTCGTTAATACTATTCAAACGATCCCAAACTCGATGGGGTTGTGTCGTTTTATTGAGTAGTTCCTATGACTACCTTCCTCCTCCAGCATCAGATCAGCTCCATGTTATTATAATATTGTATTGTCACGTTGCATGCAAAATTTCAGCTCAATCGCATAATCAGAAGTGATAAAAAAATTACTTGCAAAACTTCAGCAAGTAACCGACAATAATTATTGTACTAAAATAGTTATCGTTCCAAGATATCATTATATATCCACTAAAAAGATAAGTAAACATGCCTGCATGCATTTGTACTCGCCTTTATATTTCCATTTAGTAACTTTTTTATTCCACGTTATATGTAACCAAACAAAATGGAAGTAACGCATCTCCAATCGCCGACCTAAGATTGCTTGTAAATAAACTTTAATAAAGATGAAACACAAAAACATCTATTTTAATAGCTTAAAACGCGTTTGTAGTTTATCATCATTATATTTCTATAAACAAAAAACCAAACTTACCAGTAAAAATCACAATTACAAAATGGATGAAAAATCCGGTCGTCAAAATGGTCATTCTCTGACTGCTTTACAAAATGGCGAAGTCTGGAGTATTGTTGCCAGGGAAGAAATTTGTAGTCAGTGGTATATTTTTTGGTGACAAAGTCCATCAAATTACGGTTACAAAGTGTAATTCCATGCACGGCCGGAATTGTGAGACATAATATAATGTTACGAAAGATAGTTTATATTATTAAATTAGTGTTGTTTTATTTTTAATTCTGATAATATTATCATATTTCCATACCATTCATTCTTCTTTACCCTTACCACTGAAGGAAATTCACGAATAAACTTAACTCGAAACTAAGCCGCTCAATGTGGGACATAGTAAAATCAAGGGTATTCAAAATTATATTCAGTATTATTTTATATTTATCAATAAATTATACACATAATTTGATGTATTTCGGATACATTAAATATTAAATATTTTGACCATCGACACTTCATAACAAATTTTCTTTCATTTCTCCATAAAATTAAAGGTAAACTTCTGGGACATGCTCACTGGTATGAAATAAAAAAAAAGTCAAAAACTTACCCAGTATTATAAATTTTCTTTTGATGCAAACAAATATGGTGTCACTCACTCAGTTTGGACCATCTTCGTTCATATTATATTGCGAGACAAAGTAGTTAAATTGCAACGACGCGCGTTCAGTGTATTATAACATACCGTAGCATTAGATATCTTTTTACAATGAAGTAGGTTTTATTTAAGTTCTAGCTGTGAACACTTAAATAGCTTCAATCATTCTTTTACTACATTCTAATGCTAGTTTAATGCCTTTGTAATGCAATTAACATCTTCATTATCAATGCTATTGCTAGTGTAATGCTTCTGTAATGTGATTGGCAACTTCATTGACCGTAATAATGCTTCTTTAATGCAACTAATACTTTCTTTGACCACAATAATGCTACTATAATGCTCCTGTAATGCGGTTATATAACTATTGTGAACCTATTGGGGATCTAAAAGCCGTATAATTTGTGCCCAAATAAGCATTATAGTAGCCGTATAAACGTTTGTAATGCTACTATAGAACTAACTCAAAATGCGAAAACGATACAGAAATGCTGTAAGTCGGCCGTTATAATGCTTTGATGTGTTACTTGGGCACCCCCTCGGGCCAGCCAGTAACCTCTGTGACTTCCGCCACAAATCTACCACTCCGCGACTAATCTAAATAATCAAAGATCATGAAAATCGATCCACCCGTTCTTGAGTTTATCCCGATCATCACTAACACGACTTTGTATTCTATTAATGTTCCTGTGAATGTCCGAAATGCAGAAGCGAGGGTTTTCATCGACTTTAGGTATTTTCTTCATAGTAAAGTTGCCTCTTTACGCCACAGCGAGGCGCTTGCGGCCGCGTCCAGTGTTTTGCGTCAATATACAGAAAAATAATGAAGGTTAATAAAGGTGGCATTGTAATATTAACACTGTTATTTACATAGAAGATCTTATAGTTACCCTTTAGATAAAGGGAATAAAGCTTTTAACAAATATAATATTGTAATATAGCTATCAGAATGGCACTCCCGTAAAAGCTTATATGAAGAATACTATGAAAAAGAGTAATAGAAGAGTGGACCCCGAGCGCCAAGCTGCAAGATCTTGATGGGGCCCCATATACCCATATGGCCCCCTAAAACTATGGGGGGCCATACACTAATGGGCCCCCATAAACGTCTGGGGCCCGTACACCAATGGGCCCCATACACATATGTAACCCATGGGGCCCATTCACCCGTGGGGCCCCATACATATAAATCATTCGTGGGGCCCATACACCCATGGGGTGATATAGACCCAGTGCACCCCATACTCCCATACATATTAATTACCCATGGGGCCCCTACACCCATACACCTATGGGGTCCCATACACCCATGGGTTCCATATACCCATGGGCGCCATTAAGATCCGTAGAGCATCTACCATCTGGGCAAGCAAGATGTGAGACGGCAGTCGCTCCCGTAAATGTCGCAATGAACCAGATTATGGAAAGGAGAAGTAGAAGAGCGTACCCTGGGCTCCAAACTGTAAGCTTTGGATGCAACCGGGATTGGAGCTCGAATTCTTGAGTTTAGGCCCCAAAGCAAAAGCTTTATTTATTTTATTTTTTTTTATTTTATTTTTTTTATTCTTTTTGCACACAGAAAGAAAATGATAGTAACAATAACATTTCAAAAAAGATGTACAAAGGCGAGCTTAACTCAATATGAGTTCTCTCCCAGCAAACCTTTGAGTAATAGAGGAAGAATAGTTTACGAAAGGCTGTGAAGTGTTTACAAGACAAAAAGAAAAGAGAAACATGCTACAATACTTATAATAAAAAATGAATACATATATACACACACATACATACATACATAAATATATTCGTAGGTTAGATATATACACACTAAATTATGGAGAAAGGAAAAATTCTTTAATTCTTCTTCTGAAGATGTCCAGACTGGTACTACTCCGAATGGTATGAGGGAGTGAGTTCCAGAGACGAACAGCTTGCACCGTGAAGGATCCGTCATAGCAACTAGAACAGTGTGCAGGAGTATGAAGCAGAAGAGAGGAAGAAACACGACAGGGTTTGCCCCTAGGTACAAGATATTCAAAACGTTCCCGCAGATATGACGGAGAATTAGGATTTTGTAGTATAGAGTAGAGAAGAGATAGGATATGAGTGTTACGGCGCTGCCGAATAGGGAGCCAGTTCAGTCTTTTACGAAATTCACTAACATGGTCGTATTTACGAAGGCCAAATACGAAGCGAATCCCCAAATTCTGCAAGCGTTCCAGTTTATTCAGTAGTTCCTCCGAAGCATCGAGAAAGCAGACATCAGCATAGTCTAATATTGAGAGTAGAAGAGATTGCGCAAGAGTAACTTTAGTCTGAAGAGGTAGGAGTTTCTGGAGACGTTTGAGAGATTGAAATGCGCAGTATACCCTCCTGCTTACCTCCGCAATGTGAACATCCCAGGCAAGCTTGGAGTCGATGTGCACTCCTAAATTTCTTGCACTCTTGGAATATTCAATGGCCACAGACTCGTACTTAACTGGAGGTAGAGACTCATGATCCAGGAGGCCGAGCATATATCTGCCACCGACAATGAGTGCTTGAGATTTTTTTGGGTTGACTAACAATCCAAAAGATTTAGCCCAAGCATTAATGTTCTCAAGGTCATTATTGATGGCAGCTACAGCCCTAGCTAGTTCATCGGCTTTGAAATGTCGATATAGCTGCAAGTCGTCTGCGTAGAGATGATAATTTGAGGTTACGACCTTAGTGACGGCGTTTATAAAGACAGAGAAGAGGAGAGGAGAAAGAACGCCACCCTGAGGAACGCCCACCACTAAGTTGCACCAATCGGAGGAGGCCTCGTTCATTCGAACTGATTGTGAGCGTCCCTCAAGATAGGATTTAAACCAGGCAGTTGCAGAAGTAGAAACGTTAAAAGATGATAGAATTCCTAAGAGGATGTCAAAGTCAACCGAATTGAAGGCACTGCTGAAGTCCAATAAAACCAGAACTGTCAGTTGTTTGTTCTCCATGGCCAATCTTATATCGTCTGTTACTTTAACTAGAGCTGAAACAGTACTATGGCCGCGGCGGAAGCCAGATTGGAATGGACTTAGCAGGTTATTAGAGGAGAGGTAATAGGACAGTTGATCGTGAACAACACTCTCGAGTACTTTGGACAAGATGGGAAGGATCGAAATGGGTCGGAATTGAGAGTGCGTTGCAGGATTGGATACTTTGGGCAGAGGTTTAACAGAAGCTTTCTTCCATGATGAAGGGAAGCAGTTAGAATATAAGGAGTAGTTTATCATGTGGGTAAGGATAGGAAGAATTTGATTCAGGATGGGAAGAAGCATTTGAAGTTGAAGGCCATCGTCACCGACAGCCCTAGAAGATATGGTTTGCAAATGTTTCTTAACATCTACCTCTGAGACCGGCTGAAATGAGAAAGAAGTATTTGAAGGTAGTGGAAGAGAAGAGAGGAAATTTAGAGTAGAGGACTTAACATCACAAGGAATAGTAGTGGGAGGCGCAGAGAAATGGGCATTCAATGCATTGAGGTCCATATCGGTAAGGTTGTCATGAACGACCTTACCAATACCCAAAGATTTAAGAAACTGCCATTGTTGAGAAGTGTTAAGATTTTTCATAGAATTATGAATGTGGTCTCGTCTCGCATCCCTACACATACGATTGCAGCGATTGCGTAGCCTCTTGTACAGATCCCAGCTCTCCTCAGACGGACATTTAACATGTTTACGCTTGGCCTTATCTCGCTTCGACATAATATTTTTGATGGCTGGAGAAAGCCATGGCGCAGGATGGTGTCTAACTCTTACCTTTTTAAGAGGGGCATGTACATCATAGATGGCCAACAACGTGCTTGTAAAAATAGACACCTTCTCATCCAGGTTGTTGCAGTCATAAACAGATGACCAATCAATACCATCTATGTCACCCCCCAAACGCTCCAGATCAATATCTTTAAAATTAGAACTAGAAATTTACTCTTGCGTTTCGGAGGACGCAGTTTATAGGAAAGGTATAGAAGGTCGTGGTATCAAAAGGGAGCAGACAGCTGTCCATGTGAAGCCACCTTATGAAGATTAGAAACTAGAATAAGGTCAAGTAGAGAAGGCTTAGTATTAGGAACCTTGTGTGTGGCATTTAGGGGAAGAATATGCATATCTACAGAAGAGACAAGAGAGCAGAGTTGACGGCTGCGTGAATCATTTTTGAGAAGACAAGTGTTGAAGTCCCCGAGGATAATTCTATGTTCATACAGTGACGATAGATTTTCAAGTTGCATTTCAAAAGCGGAGAAATAATTAATATTACTACAAGGGCTGTAATAAACGCCTAGTAGTGTTTTAGTGTGCTTAAAATCAATTTCAATAAAGAGATATTCTGTAAAATTTGAGTATACACCTGGGGACTGGTCAACAACTTTATAAGAGATATCTCCACGAAATATTTTATAAATATTTAGAGGCAGGCTTACTTTTAGTGGTAGTATTTGGTAGTGTTGAAGGTTCATGTCAGTTTAAACTATGCCGCTGGTAGGTACTGTTCCTAATCAGGCGACTCAGGCGCCGGAGGTCGCTTAACGACCTCTGTCCTCCATGAGCGCAGGCCTAGGGGTGGCAGGTGAGGCCGCCTGTCACCTCAGCAGAAGCAGGCCGAGACGGCGGGGCACCGAGCCCCCCCTCCCCCAAACCGGGGCAAGACGTGGACACAGTGGTTCCCAAACCTGAGGGGGCAATCTCGAAACCGGAGGAGGCCCAGGGTCAGTCGGGGTGCGAGGGATATGCTCTATGGGCAACCTTATACCCCGGCGTCAGAAGACCCGAGACGGCGTGCGGTTTTAGTCGGTTCAAGCCCGACATACCGCTGGCCGGCGGGGGGTATCCGAAGGGATTTCCGCGCGAAAAGGAAAAACACTATCAGAACACTAATAGAACACTATCAACAGGTACCTAAGTGTAGTACCTAGTGTTCTTTTATATCTTAGTTATTTCCATGATGTCGACGCCAAGCGGGGCTCCTATTTCTACGCGCAATGCCACAAGTGACCTAACACCTAACTTATATGTATCCGTGTCGGGGCGCGGTGTTGTACATCGGTTAATTTAAGATTTACTGAATCTCCTCTGTGTGTTCATTCACCGGTGTATGTCCGATTTAAGTACAAATTAAGAACAGTTTCTGAGTTATACCATCGAAATTGGTGATTTTCGACATACCTACAACAGTGCATCTTAACATTCACTTATATTGGACATTCACAGTGACACAGGTATATATAGATTATGACCTAAATGCTAAGGTGACTCCAAGCCATTGAAATGACTACAGTTTACGAGGGATCGACGGAAGCAGTTTTTGTTAAAAAATTAATTGGAAAAAAGCGGCCAAGTGCGGGTGGGACTCACTGATGAAGGGTTATAGCAACAAGTAACATAATAATGTTTTTTAAATTTTTTATATTGGAATTGATTGAATGCAAGGTAAATTGCGGTTTACGATTTATGACATATTAAAAAATAACTATTTACTAGATCTCGTTCAAACCAATTTTCGGTGGAAGGTTACATCATAACATAACATAACTTCACGCCTGTATCCCCGAAGGGGTAGGCAGAGGTGTATTACACACCCACGATTCGCCAGTTAAGTTAAGGTCCCAATGTAATAGGGGGCGAGCCTATTGCCATCCACCGGGCACATTATTAAGCGAGCGATAATTAACATTGCACCTAACACTGGGCTACTATGGATTTTATGGGGGTGACTGGGTTCTGCTCTCCTATTGCACCTAACACTGGGCTACTATGGCATTTATGGGTGCAACTGGGTTCTGCTCTCCTATTGCACCTAACACTGGTCTACTATGGCTTTTATGGGGGCGACTGGGTTATGCCGTCCTATTGCACCTAACACTGGGCTACTATGGCTTTTATGGAGGCGACTGGGTTCTGCCCTCCTATTGTACCTGCGACTAATTAAAACACTCTTTAATCTTTACCTTACCTACTTAAACGTTTATGCTGTGTTGTTTGTTGTTTTCGTATGTTTCCGAAGGAAGGAATAAGCAAAGGAGTTGGAGGACGAAATTCCATCGTCGGCAGTCGCCCCCATAAAAGCCATAGTAGCCCAGTGTTAGGTACAATAGGAGGGCAGAACCCAGTCGCCCCCATAAAAGCCATAGTAGCCCAGTGTTAGGTACAATAGGAGGGCCGCCCAGGGTGTACCGGCCGCTCCGATTCCGTTCCCCCCGGACTGCAGTGGGAGCGGAATCGGAGCGACACTCGAGGAGGTTACCCAACACACACCCCCCCTCCTATTGTACCTAACACTGGGCTACTATGGCTTTTATGGGGGCAACTGGGTTCTGCATTTCTATTACACCTAACACTGGGCTACTATGGCTTTTATGGGGGCGACTGCCGACGATGGAATTTCGTCCTCCAACTACTTCGCTTATTCCTTCCTTCGGAAACATACGAAAACAACAAACAACACAGCATAAATGTTTAAGTAGGTAAGGTAAAGATTAAAGAGTGTTTTAATTAGTCGCAGGTACAATAGGAGGGCAGAACCCAGTCGCCCCCATAAAAGCCATAGTAGCCCAGTGTTAGGTGCAATAGGAGGGCAGAACCCAGTCGCCCCCATAAAAGCCATAGTAGCCCAGTGTTAGGTGCAATAGGAGAGCAGAACCCAGTCGCACTCATAAATGCCATAGTAGCCCAGTGTTAGATGCAATAGGAGAGCAGAACCCAGTCACCCCCATAAAAGCCATAGTAGCCCAGAGTTAGGTGCAATAGGAGGGCAGAACCCAGTCGCCCCCATAAAAGCCATAGTAGCCCAGTGTTAGGTGCAATAGGAGGGCAGAACCAAGTCGCCCCCATAAAAGCCATAGTAGCCCAGTGTTAGGTACAATAGGAGAGCAGAACCCAGTCGCACTCATAAATGCCATAGTAGCCCAGTGTTAGGTGCAATAGGAGAGCAGAACCCAGTCACCCCCATAAAAGCCATAGTAGCCCAGAGTTAGGTGCAATAGGAGGGCAGAACCCAGTCGCCCCCATAAAAGCCATAGTAGCCCAGTGTTAGGTACAATAGGAGGGCAGAACCCAGTCGCCCCCATAAAAGCCATAGTAGCCCAGTGTTAGGTACAATAGGAGGGCAGAACCCAGTCGCCCCCATAAAAGCCATATTAGCCCAGTGTTAGGTGCAATAGGAGGGCAGAACCCAGTCGCCCCCATAAAAGCCATAGTAGCCCAGTGTTAGGTACAATAGGAGGGCAGAACCCACTCATCGGCAGTCGCCCCCATAAAAGACATAGTAGCCCAGTGTTAGGAACAATAGGAGGGCAGAACCCAGTCGCCCCCATAAAAGCCATAGTAGCCCATTGTTAGGTGCAATAGGAGGGCAGAACCCACTCGTCGGCAGTCGCCCCCATAAAAGCCATAGTAGCCCAGTGTTAGGTGCAATAGGACGGCAGAATCCACTCGTCGGCAGTCGCACCCATAAAAGCCATAGTAGCCCAGTGTTAGGTGCAATCGGCATCGTAATCAACCGTCGGAAAAGAAAATAATATTCAAAACGACAGCTCATTGTGTGAAGTGTCATTTCATTACGGCATCTCACGAGGTGCCGTAATGAAATGACACTTCAAAGCGACGCCGTAGATTAGAATTTTTTTAGGCGGCAGCTATTTAACTGTCAAAAACAGCGTTTCATTCATTCTTACGCCGCGCCGGCATCGATTATCAATGGGGCGGTACAAAATGGCCGTCGACCTTGACCAGCGCAACATTTCGACGGCTGTGATATCGACGACACTTGGGCGGTAGGCCCACAGGTCGGTTTCCGCCTAGGGCGCTCCACCGTGGAAGCGATCATGGGCGTTGGGCGCCTGGCGGAGGAAGTAGTCTCGCGGGGTGGGGTGGTGGTGGCGGTGTCTCTGGACATCGCCAACGCCTTCAACACCCTACCCTGGAGCTGCGTTAGGGATGCGCTCGCGTATCACGGAGTGCCTCCTTACCTCCGCCGCATTGTCGAAGCATACCTATCCGAGAGGGCCATAGTTTAAACGAGCTGGCTAGGGCCAGGGCGGCGAGAAGTGTCGTGCGGTGTTCCGCAGGGGTCGGTCCTAGGGCCACTCCTGTGGAACATCGGATACGACTGGGTGCTGCGCGGTACGTTGCTCGAGGGTGTCAGCATAGTCTGCTATGCTGACGACACCCTCGTTATGGCGCGGGGAGCAACGTACCGAAGCGCGGCACTGTAGGCCACGGCAGGGGTTGCTCAAGTCGTGGGTCGAATACGGCGGCTGGGACTCGAGGTGGCTCTTCACAAATCCGAGGCTATGTGTTTTCGCGGGCCTCGGAGGGGGCCACCTGCGGGAACCAGCATAACCGTAGGAGGCGTAAGCATCGGCATCGAACCCACGATGAAGTACCTTGGGCTCGTACTCGATAGCCGATGGGACTTCGGACCTCATCTCTGAAGTCTGGTCCCGAAACTGAGGGGGCTGCGGCCGCGCTATCGCGGCTGATGCCCAACGTTAAGGGATCCCACGCCCCCACTAGGAGACTATCTGGGGATCGTGCGAAGCATGGCCCTGTACGGGGCCCCCGTATGAGCGGAGACTCTGGCGGCCCGCAACGTGGCTGTTCTAAACAGCCCGTTGAAGGCGATGGCCGTCAGAGTCATCAGGGGGTATCACACGATCTCCTTCGAGGCGGCATGTCTCCTAGCCGGGACCCCTCCATGGGACCTGGAAGCGAGAGCCCTTGTGCTGCTTTACCAGTGGTGCAAGGAGGCGCTGGAGCGGGGCCATAGGCCGGAGCCCCGAGAAATCAGGGCTCAGCTGTCTCTGCTCCGCCAGGAACTCATGGAGACATGGAGGGTGCGACTTGAGCACCCAAGGTGGGGGGAATCCACCATTGCGGCGGTGAGACCGATCATGAAGTAGTGGTTGGAGAGGGACCATGGGGACCTCTCCTACCGGATGTGCCAGATGGTTGCCGGACACGGGTGTTTCGGTCTGTGGCGCATCCACCGGGAGACAACGCCGCAGTGCCAGCACTGCGAGGATCCTGGCGAAGACACAGCTCTCCACACGTTGGTGGAATGCCCTGCGTGGGCGAGTCAACGCCGGGATCTCGTTGCGGTCCTGGGCGTGGACGTTCTCTCGTTGGAGACCATGGTGAGGGCCGTGGTCTCCGACGGGAGCA
This sequence comes from Cybosia mesomella, assembly GCA_946251805.1. Lineage (NCBI taxonomy): Eukaryota > Metazoa > Arthropoda > Insecta > Lepidoptera > Erebidae > Cybosia > Cybosia mesomella. Next base: position 4,685,584 of record OX276395.1, read on the forward strand.
AGTGGCACGCCGCCGCCTCTTTCTGCGAGCAGGTAATGCGCGCGAAAGAGACGGCGTAGAGGGAGCAGGAGAGAACCCTGCCCCCCGAGTTTCGCAGTCTGGGTTCTGCACTCATCTACGCCCGGGACTATCGACCTCCATGATCGGGGCCTGAGGATGGCAGTTGGCCGACTCGCCGTCCTTACAGAAGCAGGCCGTGGCGGAGGCGTGTCGTGTGTGCCCTCACACGCCTGACAACTCACCGTAGCGGGATAAAACCCGACCCCACCAGGCGAGGCCGCGGTGGCGGTCAAAGCCCGCCGGCAACCGTGGGGTTATCCTTTCGAGGGCTTACCCGGGGTGCCCGGCAACGGACACTTGGGGAGGACACCGTGCGGTTTTAGTCGAGACACGACATAACCACCCCCGCTGGACGGCGGGGGGGTATCCGAAGGGACTTCCGCACGTAAAAAAAAAACCCATGCGTGTAACGTGTAACAGTATCTATGGATAGGTCTTCAAAAATGATATTGAGGTTTCTAATATAACTTTTTCCTAAACTGAATATGTGTGTCCGTAACTGTCCGTACCCCTGTAACTTCTAAGAGAACGATGAAACTAAAACAAAAATATATGATGTACATTAGGAGGCACTCCGTGACACGCGAGCGCCTCCCTTAACGCAGCTCCAGGGTAGGGTGTTGAAGGCGTTGGCGATGTCCAGAGACACCGCCACCACCACTCCACCCCGCGAGACTACTTCCTCCGCCAGGCGCCCAACGCGCATGATCGCTTCCACGGTGGAGCGCCCCAGGCGGAAACCGACCTGGTTGTCCGCTAGATCTGGCCCCACTTTCGTGAGTTGCTCGAAGAGGCGCTCTGCAATAACTACCGCCGGAAATTGGTTTGAACGAGATCTAGTAAGTAGTTCTTTTTTAATACGTCATAAATCGTAAACAGCAATTTACCTTTCATTCAAGCAACTAACATATAAAAAATTTACTTGCTGCTCGGAACCCTTCATGGGCGAGTCCGACTCGCACTTGACTGGTTTTTTTCTCTTCGCCATCAAATCAAATGAATTGTAGCGACTTGAAAGTTTGAAAGTTCTTTATTAGAGACCTAACTCAATAGCAGTAATATAGCAAATAAATACCACGTCACCGAGAAGTAGATAAGTTTTGCTACCGCCGGGTACCTGTAGAAGGGGCAGACCCAAGAATTTCTGGCATGATGTCTTTAGAGATGCATGCCATGGTCTCACTACGCGGAATGACTTTAGTGATATTAGTTGATTTCCTTAGATATTGTGTTTTGGGCATAGTTCACACTGTTTGCATGGCGTATTTCACGGTATTCATTTTTAACCTTCTTGGGGTAATTATGTATCTCCGCGGACATAATGGAGCCTCAAATTGAAACCCAATTTGGTTTTGACTTGGTTTAATAACATAATAAATACATGGTATTGACTGTGCAAAGGTTGTTTCTTAAGTGACATTGTAGGTAGGTGGTACACTTATTAATATAATAACGCCTACGCATCTTGATAGGCAGCAAAACACATAGAAAGGATTCATTCCCTTATCAGGCGCTTGTGCCTGAACATACTCCCGCCCGTTGAAAGACCCAGTTTTTCAACAGAGAAGTGCTTCATTGGTGGGTAGCGGACACAGTCTTGTCAAAGGACGTCGCACTTGACCTCTTGCAGTCCGGATGTCTGCAACTCTTGTGATACGATCAGGTCCAGGAACTAAATGCAGGACTCTTCTCAACCTCCAGCTTAGTGTAGGAGCGTGATCCTCTTGGATTAGGACAAGATCACCCAATTTCAAATTCGAATGGTTGATGTGCCATTTTGTCCTCTGCTGCAACTCTGATATATATTCCCGTTGCCATCTCTGTCAGAAGTCTTGATGAAGCTTTTCGATCCGAGCATAGCGGCGTAAGTTGCTTTCTTTACAGTCGTCCTAAGCAGGAGCAGGCAACGCGGTCAGAGGTCTCCCGATAAGAAAATGCCCAGGTGTAAGGGACAGCAGGTCATCGGAAGATGCGGATAGAGGATATAGGGGGCGACTATTAAGGATAGCCTCCACTTGTGAAAATAGTGTAGAAATTTCCTCATACGTTAAAGAACTATTTCCCATAACTCGCTTAATGTGAAATTTTGCACTCTTAATCCCGGCTTCGAAAATACCCCCGAAGTGAGGGGCGTAACTCGGTGAGAAACAAAATTTTATACCTTCCTAATTAGTGAAGTTCAATAAATGGTCTTGATTTTGCCTTAAAAATGTACCTACCTCTTTCGAGGCAGCTACAAAGTTACGGCCATTATCGTATAATATTTCCACAGGCTTACCTCTGCGAGAAATGAATCTGCGAAGCGTCATGATAAAAGCGTCCTTTGTAAGGTCACTTATAGCTTCTAAATGAACACATTTATACCGCAAACAAACGTATAAACAGAGGTAACACTTTATCAATCTGCTACCACGGCCCTTACGATTTAGAATGAGAAAAGGTCCAGCAAAATCTAAACCTGTAGATATAAATGGTAAATCTGGTGTGATTCGCTTAGTTGGTAGATCACCTATTTTTGGACATAGCGTTTTGCCACGCATACGTTTGCAGCGCACACAATTGTTGCCTGGCAAGATGTCTTCCGTTAACAGGCCATACAGTTTCCCGTACTACCGCTAACAACAATTGAGGGCCAGCGTGAAGGTGTCTCAAATGTTCCATTTCAAAATATAATTTAGTTAAGTGATGAGATGCATGAAGTAAAACGAGATGCTTTTTATTATAGTCATAATTAGACTGATTGATTCGCCCACCCACTCTAATTACATTTTGTTTGTCGATGAAAGGAGACAAAGCTAAAATTTTAGATTTCGGACTTAAGTCTTTATTTTTGGTCAATAATTGATAATCAAATGGGAATGACTGAGTTTGAGCTATAGCGCATAAATCATGAAATGCCTCAGCCAACTCATCAGTGGTTAAACATCCTAAACGTTTTTCCGTAGGATGCTTAGTTAAAAAATTGTAGTAGTCTTTAAGGGCGCTACCTTAGATTTAGTACACAATAATCTAACTGAGATGTCACCATTGGCATCCATTGATCTCATATAAATACAGGCACCGTAACCTGAAAGAGATGCATCAATGAAGGAGTGCATTTCAATATATTTTGCTGAATTATACAGAACTGGTCTACTTATTTTTAAATTTAAAATATATAGTAAGTAAGTTTTGTTGAAATTTAATCCACTTAGCTTTAATCTCTTCAGGAATTGGTTGATCCCTGTACCCCCCCCTTTCTCAACTCCTAAACCCCTTTTCTAAATTCTTTTTCCCTACTCCTACTACTCTTATTACTACTCCGAAACCAACTCATTCACTCAATCCTTTTCACATTTCCTGCCCTAGATAACTACCTATATCTACCACTCATTCACTCCTCTCTTACGGCTATCCCAATTCCTATTCCACCTACTTGTTGTCATGTATGATTCATTAAAATAACTCACCAACCTACTTAAACTCACTGAATAATTGTACTTATTTCTAATAAACTTGGCCTGTGATCAATCTAGTGGTTAAAAGGAACCCTTATCATGATACCTAGTATCCCTAGTTCTATAAAGGTGAAGAATGCTGACTCCTATCTTAAACCTACGATAACCTTCCAACTATATGTAATCGCAAATCCCAATTAATTTACCCTTCCACATTAAACTTTAAACCTATTTTATTCGTAATGTCATCATATAAATTCATCAATAACCTTTCCTTACAACCTACCTTCCAACCTAACCATTACGTACCTATTTCATTTCTATCCAATTTACACAACCTTCTAATGACACTATATTAAACCATGAAATAACCAAATAAGCCTTCCTAAACCCTCTAGTCATTGGTAGTTCAAAAACTTACATTACGTGAACGAACATAAGTACTTCCTTAGATAATAAACAAAAGTCTCATTCAAGTATCCCATAATTAGAACCTAATTAGAACCCTTCCGTATTTATTAGCAATCCTCCAAATTCCATTATACTTACACAAATTCCTTCCGGTTTAACCTAATGTTCTTAGTAGCTTTGACGGGAGCGGATGGAAACAATCTATACTAATTCATTCGGCCCAACCTAACATGCAACAAACGAAGTCCTTCCCCCGTATTCTCCGTAGTATCCCCTTGTGGCTTTTATGAGAGCGGATGAAAACAACCTATACTAATTCATTCTCCTCAACCTAACATGTAACCAATAAACTCCTTCCTCCATAATCTCCGTAATACCCTTTAGTGACTTTTATGGGAGCGGATGAAAACAACCTATACTAATTCATTCGCCTCAACCTAACATGTAACCAACAAACTCCTTCCTCCATAATCTCCGTAATATCTTTTAGTGACTTTTATGGGAGCGGATGGAAATAACCTATGCTAGAAAATATCTATTAGGAACTGAAGCATTCCGGACATTTACCTCGTTTATTTAGATACCTATAACTATTTGCAACTACATAGGTACCTGCAGTTCACCGCTTTAATCATTCACTGTTTCTCTCGTATCGATTTTATTAAGTATAGCAATATCAGTTGAATTAGAACCTACTAATTCCTCTTCCTATAATGCTTACTACTTTAAACTAGTACTTTGAACGACAAGAACATGTAGATTATATCTAGACGTTTTTAATAACTTCATTTAGACTACTTCTTTATTGATTAGAACTTACTAATTCTTATTCCTATAATGCCTACTCCCTTAAACTAGTACTTTGAACAACAAGAATTTATAGGTTATATCTAGATGTTTTTAATAACTTCATTTGGATTACTACTTTATTGACGCTCACTTTCCCAAACAAAGGTACCTGCTTATTCTGAGGTTTCCTCCCCAAGGTGTTTGCTCACTATTACTTTCCTTTACAAAAGTACCTAGTTAGGTATTTTCCCCCCCGAGGTGGTGACCCCTATACAGTAGTACCTAGTTATATTGGATTTTCCCCCCGAGGTGGTGACCCCTAACAATAGTACCTAGTTATATTGGATTTTCCCCCCGAGGTGGTGGCCCCATATCACGCCAGCCACAGTAGGACCCTTCCACTTGTATTGTTTAAAGGTATATCGTGGTCTATACACCCTATTACACCGAGACTTCCGGTAAATATAATTCCCCATACTCTATTCAGAGCAAACATGAACCTGACAGAAGAACATACAAATCTTACCGCCATAATGTTTTGATTATACCTATTCCGTAGTAACTTACAGCGCCGCGCTTAAGCTGCTTTAAATATTGTTCACGAATAACATGTATTTTGGTGTGATACTTCACTTGTTTTTAAAATGTAAGACGATAAATTGAGTCAGTACTCAGCTTGGATATTAACAAACTGTTTTATTATGAAAATAACAAAGGAATATTCTTTTCCTACTGCTAGCTATTATAGCAAACTACAGCGTCCCTCGCTCAAGCCGCTTTAAATACTATTCACGAATAACATGGATTCTGGTGTGAAACTTCACTTGTTTTTAGAATGTTAAACGATAAATTGAATCTGTACACAGCTCGGACTCTCATATATTGTGTAATCTTATAAAAGGTGCTAGTAACCAATTCACTTCAGAATAATGTGGTTTCAAAGGTTTATTGTAAAGTATAATACACTCTCAGATCACATAAACGAATTGGTATAACTGACCCATGTTATAGGGTTTTAGTATACAGGAATTACACTCCCAGGGTTCTAGATTCGAGCAGTATCCACTTGGATAAGGTTCCCAACTACCGTGAGATGGCTCTTTGAACCCTGATTCGAACACATGCAAAGAGAGATAATCACTGAATTCAAATATAAAAATCACTCTTGGTCAATCAGTTATTAGCAGATATCGTAGGCGTTATTACCCAAGTTTTTGTGTAATTAATATTTAGTCTTGGGTGTGGTGTGGTTACTTTTGATTATTTATAACCCGGCTTTGTACACAATCAACACTTCTTAAAAGAATCACTAAAATTTCACTGTAGGTCTCACTTCCACAATTTTTACACACTGTATCACCACTCTTACCCGCTGACAGGCTCAAAGGGACTCTAGTCCCTTTCTTCAAAACCACTGACGGGCTCAGAGGGGCCGTGGTCCCTTTTTATGATTCGGTAGGGCGTGCACGCAAATTCCGACCAATTTCTTTTTTACACTTGTAATTATATCGGTTTTCGTCTTTTAAATCGACTAAATACTAAACGGATTTTCCCTAAAAAATTAAACGCGGTCCGACACTAGTGGTTTCGATTTAAAAAATATGTTCGAAGTTGATGATCTATGGGTAGCGTAAACAAGACATTACGCGTGTGGAGTGCTCTACGAATTTAAATGGTTTTTGTGATTTATTATTGTTATTTTGCAATAAAAACTTGTTTTTAGTGTATAATAAAACATAATTGAAGTGTGTGATAAAAGGATTTAACCTAAACGTAAGTATAATTCTGTTTTTGTGTGACTTTATTGTTCATGTCTGTTACGGTTACTGGAAATAGTCAAAATGTCACGTCAATTTATTTAATTGTAGCATTAATTCTGTGTAAAAATTAATCATTGTGGCATCGAATATATAATCCAAAATAGTTTTCAATAAAGATTTTGCAAAATACTACTAAATTGTAGTCAGGATTACAATTTACATTCATGATCGTGTGAAAAAACAGCAAAAAAAAATGGCCCCCATGTATGCAATACGCAGTACCCCCCCCCCCAGATTTATTCGTTTGTTTATTTTACAATCGCAATTGTAAAAATATACAGAATAATGTACAACAAGTGTGATATATCATTTTAAAGAGCGTTTATTGTAGAAAATAGATACGTATGATTTATTTCCTTTACTCAAACTTTACTGAACAAATAAAAACAAGTAAGGTACCATGTGTTGTTACGAAAGTGGTATTACCTACATTGAATCCCTTATTTTTTTGGAAAAGAAATACCTATCGTAATAATGTTTACGTTTTCTGTTACAATATGAATTAAGCTTTCAGGTGTTAACATATTTTTAGATTACGTAGGTCGATAAAAATAAAATAAATCATTTAATTTTGCCGAAAAATTGTTCGCCGCCAGCAAATGTTTCGTCCTAGTCATAGGCCTGTAAATAAATATTTTTGTACTATTACATATGCTTTTTTTTATATACTCCTATGTAGTAGGAACCTGTAGACAATTTAAAATTATAAAATACATAGGTTATCGATTTACTTTTTGAAATAAACACACTTAAAGTTGACATAGTAACAGTTTCAACTATCGTCAATGTTTACAGTCACATATAATAAATTCTTATAAGAATTCTTATAAGATTCTTATTAGAATTGAAAGAATGACTCATAATCTTAACAAAAAATAACACTTCAGCGTCTCTTATCACTTGTAAAGCCATAAATTATTTTTTGTTTCGTAACTCGACCCGCGCGGGCGCGGAATGACGTCATCTGATTAAGCACCCGAGCCCAGCAGCGGTATTAAATTAATCGGTGAGCCCGACAGCGGGCGTGAACTACAGCAGCAGTAGCCCACCTATATACCATCGAATAGTTCATATGGCTCTTTTGAACCGACTAAAACCGCACGATAAATCGATATAGAACATGATATTGTTAATAGTAATTTACCTACATACCATCGAATAGTCCCTATGGCTCCTTTTTGAACCGACTAAAACCGCACGATAAATCGATATAGAACATGATATTGTTAATAGTAATTTACCTACATACCATCGAATAGTCCCTATGGCTCCTTTTTGAACCGACTAAAACCGCACGATAAATCGATATAAAACATGATATTAATAAATTTTACTAAGCAGACTAGGTTTCCTACGTTCGTTGTGATGCCTAAGATTTTCACTAAACAAATGAGTGTACCTACCTATCTACCTACAGAATCTAATCCCTGTATTTACCTTTCAAAACCCATTGTATTTTACTTAATCGTGTGGTGAGTTGTGTTTTCCTTCTAGCTAACTTTGGGGGCAAGTTCGTGAAACTTGACTTTGTGTAATCCCTACCACGGTGTGATTGCCTCAGTTCACGAGCCGAAGCTCAGGGATGTGAACCGAAACCCTGACGAGATTATAGTTAGTGTATATATAAATAAATACATAAGACTGAACTGTGAGCTCCGTAAGTTCTGATCCTGGCCCGAATTGGACGGCTCCACTTCGACGGTGCCTACCTATCACAGAACGAACAGTCACCCACATCCAGGAAGCTTATCCGATCCTGTTTCCAGGGAAAATCAGATTGCCGCTCGCTTCAAAGTTATCGGCTACTAGCGAAATATAGAGGAATATGGAGTCGTTATCACCGTTAGGTATCCCTCCATAACCAAAGCACATCGCCTTGGGTTTCCTACGGGAATGCTAGCTAAGTACGCCGCAGCCCTAATTCCTACTTCTAACATACTAAAAATGAAAAAACGACAGCATTTGCTTTACGTGTGCACCGCCAGGCTCAACGGTACAAGGCAGAGATCAATTCACATGTGTATGCGTGTATTAATCCAGCCCAATGTAAGGTGTCTTCATTCACGTAAAGGTCCTATCCTATGTCGATCGCGTCCCAAAATGTAATTTACCTTTTACTAATTATTATTCAAATATACTACTCCCAACAATCCCATTCTAAACAACCAAACATGAACCAAATTCAATTTCACAAAATGGCGATCCCTCCAATTCAAATAACTAATTATGTTAACCACTATTTCTGCGAATTATTACTTCCCAAATCAAAACATCCCCTTAAAACAAGAAAACGCGCGAACCCCAACACATATATCACGACTAAGTCCCACTAAATGCTCTAAAAAACAGTCTCACCAGAAATATACGACGTCTCCACTACCCCTGACGAGTTCCCCAACAAAAGTGAAAAAGTTATTGGCGCCTTTCGTATTTCTCCCCCCGCCAACCGCGCTCCACCCGTGTCTCTATCCAATCAAAAACCTCCCCGTAATGCCAACCGCACAATTCAAACCCCCCCAAATATTACAAATTCCTATCTTTTTCAACGCCCATGTATACTTTTAAGCATTGAAATCTCTTCACTAAAACTTTCAACAATGAATTTCACCAATTACGCATGACATTCCCAAGTAATTCCTCGTATATCTTATTAAAACTTTTGTCCGCCAAAGCCTAATTAGTTCCTAAATCACCCACACGGAGGCGTTGCAGTCTCCCTTCTTCTCAAAGTACAAAATCTACCTTCCGGCATTACCGCGTTTCAAATATTACTATCTCATTATTAGAATGTATTATTTACATACATTCCTTATAACTATTTGTGATATTATTTAAGTGATTGCTTTTACTTCGATTTTATTGATTAATCTTCGTATTGAATTTTCTCTAAATAAACAATACTTAAACAGTCGTCTTAAACCAAATAATTGCCATGCGGCATTATACAGATAATCAAATTTTTACTATAATCGATTCATTTATAAATATTATTTTTCCCACAACGATTAATATATATATATATATATTTATAAATACATTTTCATATACATTTACGTATATTCACAACTATAATTTACCATTTTATACACTATTTTTAATTAGTTTCTTGTAATTACTTTTCTATTTATTTATTTTTTTCTCGACTGATAATTTTTTCATATAGTTTACTGCCACCTATGTCAAAACTGCTCAACTAATTCAATCCTTTTTCCGTTCAATCGAATTAAGACTTTCGCATCTTCGGCCACTAGATGACTCCCTAATATAAATCGTACCGTTATATAATTTATTTATCTTTTTTCATTGCTCCGGTAGCTCGTTACATCCCAGTCCCAGAGTTTTTGTAATAGCATTTTAGTCTGAACTATACAAGGACTTAACAATTCTAACGGATCGAAAATTTTAAATGAATTTGACATGATTGTTCTTTTGGTAATAGTATTATTCTTTGTATGTATGTAAACAACCATCTGATGGATTCCAACCTAACCCAAGAGTGAGAGATTCACTTATATAGAAATACTAGAAATAGAGTACTCAAATTAGTTTTATATTTTCTCAAATTGAAGCATCCTGTTTTTAGAGCTGCTGAAACAGATCTCTGTATATAACGCAACTCGTTTTCGTCATCAGACCCGGTTATCATGTCGTCGACAAAGAAATCATGTTTTATAATGTTTTTCATTAATTCGTCACTTTGCTCCTCTCCTAACTGGCTTAGACATTTTGTGCTTAGATAGCTAGCACTTGCGGTTCCGTAAGTGAGAGTATTTAGTCTCATTGTTTTGATTGGCTGTGACTCATCTTCTCACCATAGTACCAGCTGTAAATTGCGATCTTCTGAGTGTACTTGAACTTGCCGATACATTTATTCGATGTCACCCGACAAAATGTATCGGTATTGTCTTGCTCTAATTAAAATGGAGAAGACAGAGTCTTGTACGTTAAGCCCTACCATAAGGATTTGGTTTAGTGATTTGCCAGAGGTAGGAGCTGAGCCGTCAAAAACTACTCGGAGTGATGTTGACTCACTGTCCTTAAAGACTGCGTGATGACATAAAAAATAGCTTGAGTGTGGTTTAGCAATAGGAGAATCAGACAAATGTCCTCACTCTTCATACTCCTGTATAAATTTGGAATACTCTTATTTCAAAGATGGATTTCGCCTAAATTTTCCTTCTAAATTTAGAAAACGACGTTTAGCCAAATTGTATGAATCACCTAGACAATTGGGATCATCAGTTAAAGGTAATCTTACATTGAACCTGCCTGTGGGTAATCTAGAAGTATTCGCATAAAAATGATTTTCACATGCCTTTTCTTGTTGGCTTAAAACCCTTGCCTTGAGAACCTCTTCAAGGTCCCAAAATTTAGTAAGGAGTTTGTCAATAGAATTACTCGAATTTTGGGTAACCGCATTATGATTGCATTGTACATATTTTTGAGTTAAATATGTATTTGTTAAATTTGTTGATCCCGTGACCACACAACCTAATTTGGAATTTTGTAATTTAGGCCCCTTGGGAGCTAAAATCATTTGTTGGGAATTTATGATGTCCCAAAATAAGTCAGCCCCAATGATCATGTCTACTGGGCTTGGCTGGTGGAAATGAGGATCAGCTAGCAATAAATCTTTAGGTAAATTCTGTTCAAGCAAATTTACTCGAGACCTAGGTATGTCTCCAGTTAACTCCTTTTGAACTAAACATGTCAGTTTAGTACTGAAATCACTAGTTAGGGAACTTAATTGAATATCACAAGTTTCAGTGACATAGTTTGAACAGCTATTTCCAATGCCGATGACCCTTAAGCCGGCCACACACGTTGCGGTATACTTGTACAAGTCTAGACTTGTACAAGTCCGCGTTTTTTCGATGTTCCCACAGACGCTCAAGTATACATGTGCAAGTGTCATTTTTGTCACAGCGAGCGTCCAGGAATGTCGTGCTGCGATGGATGACGCTTTGGCAGTAGTTGGCATTATTTATGCTACAAATTTTTTTAGAAATATGAGAAAAAAACTAACTGTGTGGACTAAAGAGTGGTTGAAAAAACGAGAACACTATTCCCACATCAATTTGTTAAAGGAATTAAAATTTACACCTAAAGACTGGCATAACTATTTGCGCATGGATGAAGAATACAAAAAAAAACATACATACATCATACATACATACATACATCATACATCATACATACATACATCCTCTTTCCTCTTTACAAGACTTTGCCCTCTGCTTACCATCAGGCGAGGCAAATTCAAATTGACGGGACCTATATACAAAAAAAAACATACATACATCATACATGCATACATACTCTTTCCTACTTCCAAGACTGCCTTCGGCTTACCATCAGGCGAGGCGATGTCAAATTGATGAGTCCTATATAAAAAAAACAAATAGCTATAATAATTGCGTCTGGAGGTCTGGATAATGAATTTATTATGAAGAAAATCTCACTCATTTTGCAGGGAAATTGATCACAGAACATACGTACATAAAGGCGCGCACCTATTACGCTACTGAGACTTGAACGCAACGCTGGCATCTGGCACACACGTTCATGTATACTTGTACAAGTCTAGACTTGCGCAAGTTTGGAATCGAAAGTTGGAACTTTTTTTGAGACTTGTACAAGTCTAAAACTTGCGCAGTTATCTTCCAACAACGTTCAAGTATACTTGTACAAGTCTAGACTTGTACAAGTATACCGCAACGTGTGTGGCCGGCATTAGAGTTTCAATGCGATTGGATTTTAGACATAACAGTTCTTTAATGGAGTCTGTTATTAAAGATGCCTGACTTCCGCAATCCAACAAGGCGCGGATCTTTCGTCTTTGGTCAGTTCTAGGATTGGACACTTCTATCAATGCGGTTGACAGATGTGCCTGGTTACAATTTTGACTAGAAAGTGTAACTATAGATGCTGACTGATTGGCGACTACCTTATTTTCTAAGTCCGTGGAATGGAGTAAGCTATTGTGCCTCTCCTTGCATTCCCGGCACGGCCCCATACGGCATTCATTAGTGAGATGCCCCTGCCTAAGTCAGTTGGAGCACAACTTATAGGTAGCCACGTCTGCTAATCTCTCGCTTATAGTTTTAGCTTTGAATACAGGACATTCGTTTAATTTGTGATTATCCTTACAAATAACACACTGATAACGCTTTGAACGAGATTAATTCATGATCACAAATGATTTAGTATCTTTATAGGACTTGTAATGATTAATGTTATTAATACTAGGCTTATTGTTTGATTTAGCCTGAATAAATGGTGATCGTGATGTAGTCGAACCAGAATTATTCTGTTCAGTTCGTTTGCTGCGATTAAGTGCTTCGATGACGTTAGCATGACGTTGCGCGACGAGCGTTGCGTTCAAGTCTCAGTAGCGTAATAGGTGCGCGCCTATACGTAATAGGCGCGCACCTATTACGCTACTGAGACTTGAACGCAACGCTGGCATCTGGCACACACGTTCATGTATACTTGTACAAGTCTAGACTTGCGCAAGTTTGGAATCGAAAGTTGGAACTTTTTTTGAGACTTGTACAAGTCTAAAACTTGCGCAGTTATCTTCCAACAACGTTCAAGTATACTTGTACAAGTCTAGACTTGTACAAGTATACCGCAACGTGTGTGGCCGGCATTAGAGTTTCAATGCGATTGGATTTTAGACATAACAGTTCTTTAATGGAGTCTGTTATTAAAGATGCCTGACTTCCGCAATCCAACAAGGCGCGGATCTTTCGTCTTTGGTCAGTTCTAGGATTGGACACTTCTATCAATGCGGTTGACAGATGTGCCTGGTTACAATTTTGACTAGAAAGTGTAACTATAGATGCTGACTGATTGGCGACTACCTTATTTTCTAAGTCCGTGGAATGGAGTAAGCTATTGTGCCTCTCCTTGCATTCCCGGCACGGCCCCATACGGCATTCATTAGTGAGATGCCCCTGCCTAAGTCAGTTGGAGCACAACTTATAGGTAGCCACGTCTGCTAATCTCTCGCTTATAGTTTTAGCTTTGAATACAGGACATTCGTTTAATTTGTGATTATCCTTACAAATAACACACTGATAACGCTTTGAACGAGATTAATTCATGATCACAAATGATTTAGTATCTTTATAGGACTTGTAATGATTAATGTTATTAATACTAGGCTTATTGTTTGATTTAGCCTGAATAAATGGTGATCGTGATGTAGTCGAACCAGAATTATTCTGTTCAGTTCGTTTGCTGCGATTAAGTGCTTCGATGACGTTAGCATGACTAGTAAGGAACTTGCAGAAGTGATCTAAAGTGGGGATGTCATCATCTAAATTATTACGGTATTCCTCCCACTTCATTAACGTACTAGTTTCCAACTTAGGAGACAACAAGTATATAATAATTAAGTCCCATTTATCTACGGAAACAGATAAGCTAGATAAAGCACGCAAGTTTTTAGTTACGTGATCGACTAAAAATCGCAGTGACAATGAAAATGAATCTAGGTGATGAGTTATGAGTGACCGTTTATTATTATATCGCTCGCCGAGAAGCCTCCAGGCCTCCACGTAGTTAGCTGGCGAGATTACTAAATTAGATAGAATACGAGCTGGTTCTTTCTTCTTTCTAGCGAAACTCATCCTTGGCGTTGTTCTAATGACGTTGATAAAATAAATTTTCCCAGAAAGAAAAAAAGGCCAGAAGTAAAAAAAATATATATTATAAAAAAAAATTATAATGCGAAAATTGTATGAGTACATACAGATTGTTTTGTTGTTCTTTTAACATTTTAGTTTTGTAGAACAGAGCTATTATTCCGATTATCTGTTCAAATGTCTCAAATATTTATTATATTTATCACTTTTTGTTCATCAAATCAATAGTTGTGTTGTTAGTGGAAGACTTTTCTGAGGGTCATCCCAGTCTCTTCCCGTGGCTGACCAGGGCAGGATAAGACTGTTCTTCATGAGACCATAAACTTACAGTACTACTCTTCAAGGATATTCAGGGTCCAAGTCAACCTCACCTGCCGGTTAACAGACTAGGTCGGGGTCCGAGAATTGAATCCTTATTGATTAATTTTATCAAAATTTAAAATATTTTAAAGGGCCTGCTAAGTAGTTTAACAGTATTTTCATTATGAAAATAGTTTGTTTGCTCAAAACGAATTTCAACAAGTAATATAAAAAACTGTTTTAAAAACAAACCTTTATTAAATAATATTGCAATGTCATACAATATAGTATATGCGTGCAAAATATATCTCCATCGAAAACAGGGAAGTGTGTCTTTAACTTGCAAGATTTGATTACAGATACTGAAACTGAAATGATGATAACTGAAAATGATTAAGTACCTGGTTTTGATGTTGACTGCACATTTCAATTTAGGTACAAAATACCATTATCATTTATTACCTATATTTTATCTCTAAACTAGGCGGGTCCGTAACTAAATTTCGAGAGACATATGTTAGATTATTGTAATATCGACTGAAAGATTGTGCGAATAGAGTTTATTGCGAAACATTTTTTGTCGCCAAACGCTGCTTCGACTGAACGATTCTTCGAATATTTATCAATCGATGGACTGATGTTTCGAATGTTATATTCAAAACATTGTTTGTAGACATCTCGGTACATAGGAAGCACTGTACACAGAGATCTCTCTTCATAGATAGTATTTCTTGCCATAAAATTTCCGGACTAGTGGATCCGGCGCTTCGCCAGCCGCTGCCGCGGCACGCTCGCTCCGCTCGCTCGGTTCGCGCTCTGTTGGTGTCACAGTTCTAACCTAGCCTTACCCACTTCACTTATTTTTGGAATATAAGCCGAGCGAGGCAAGAAGTGCGAAACATCAGTCCATCGATTGATAAATATTCGAAGAATCGTTCAGTCGATGCAGCGTTTGGCGACAAAAAGTTGTTTCGCAATAAACTCTATTCGCACAATCTTTCAGTCGATATTCAAATATTCTAACATATATTATGTCTTGTAGTATATTTAATCTATGTTAATATGAATAATAACCTTTTTGTTGTATTCTTCATTGTCTCTGGTTTAGTCTTAATAAAATAAATTCATTGACAGGCATTCCTAACAAGAAGATTAAAATTCAAAGAAGAGATTCGGACGACATTCTAGGTTTCTAGTATATATATAATAATCTATGATTCTAGGGGGAGTCATGAAGCAGTAAACATGGCATAACAAAGGTATATTTGATGGACAAAGACACCTCAGTTTAATCATACCTCTTAAATTGCTCTACAATAGTGGAGAGCATTCTAATATCTCTTCTGTTCTAGCAAATCTATAGCAAAAGGCAACTGCAGTTCTTAACACGTTTCCTCACTATTGGCGAGTGGCTCACTATGGCTATCCCACAATTGGATTAATGAGATTGCAATCTCTCTTAATAATTTGAAGATTAAAAATCTTGTGAGCTGTTTATAAACTTTAAGTGATATTATTTAAGTTTGTGAATTGTGGATAAGTGAACTGTGGACATTATATATGTATTAATACCCCCTTAACATCTTCATTTTTCTCTCCTCCAGTTTTTCCTTTTTTTAATCTGGCGTACGCTATCCTTCATATGATACCGTTACGTTACAGTCTCTCGAAATTAAGTTACGGACCTGAACTAGGCGTAGTGGCATAAAATACATCATATAAAATAGTAGTATAGTAGTAGTATAGTAAAAAATACATATGGCAAATAATGGTAGCAATTCTGTTGTTCAAAAACTCTCTAAACTAAACTAAAAATCACTAAAATTTAGTTTAGTGATGTCAAACGACGTTTTGTATTCTGAAAACGTATGACTAAACTATTATTAGTTTGACACAACCAAAATTAGCTTAGTTACTCAACTTAGTCCAAATTTGCTTATTTGGTATTCTGTTGTACGTCCTAAACGTCTAAAATTAGAAACGTCACACTAAAATTAGACGCCATCTAAAATACTGCCGACCAGTTATAGTGATAATTGTAATTTCGTTAAAATTTCAATTCAAATAACATTTTTATGATGAATAACATTTCTTTTTTTTTTTTTACGTGCGGAAATCCCTTCGGATACCCCCCGCTGGCCAGCGGGGGTGGTTATGTCGTGTCTCGACTAAAACCGCACGGTGTCCTCCCCAAGTGTCCGTTGCCGGGCACCCCGGGTAAGCCCTCGAAAGGATAACCCCAGGGTTGCCGGCGGACTTTGGCCGCCACCGCGGCCTCGCCTGGTGGGGTCGGGTTTTATCCCGCTTCGGTGAGTTGGCAGGCGTGTGTAGGGCACACACGACACGCCTCCGCCACGGCCTGCTTCTGTAAGGACGGCGAGTCGGCCAACTGCCGTCCTCAGGCCCCGATCATGGAGGTCGGTAGTCCCGGGCTTAGATGAGGCGAGGACGCCGCAGACTGCGAAACTCGGGGGGCAGGGTTCTCTCCCGCTCCCTCTCCGCCGTCTCTTTCGCGCGCATTACCTGCTCGCAGAAAGAGGCGGCGGCGTGCCACTTGCTCCCGTCGGAGACCACGGCCCTCACCATGGTCTCCAACGAGAGAACGTCTGTTCGATACAAGTATCCGAACATGGATTTAAGTAGTTGTGTTGGTAGTTCTACTTTAAACACTCACTCTGTACGCTTGTACTGTACTGTGTAGTCGAATCAATAAATTACTATGAGATCTATAATCTCGCCAGTTTTATTTATGTTACCATCGCAAAATCAGCTAATTATATAAAGTGGCTAACAACGTCCACGCCCAGGACCGCAACGAGATCCCGGCGTTGACTCGCCCACGCAGGGTACTCCACCAACGTGTGGAGCGCCGTGTCTTCGCCAGGATCCTCGCAGTACTGGCACTGCGGCGTTGTCTCCCGGTGGATGCGCCACAGATACTTACCGAAACACCCGTGTCCGGTAACCATCTGGCACATCCGGTAGGAGAGGTCCCCATGGTCCCTCTCCAACCACTCCTTCATGATCGGTCTCACCGCCGCAATGGTGGATTCCCCCCACCTTGGGTGCTCAAGTCGCACCCTCCATGTCTCATGATGAATAACATAACATAACTTCACGCCTGTATCCCCGAAGGGGTAGGCAGAGGGGTATTACACACCCACGATTCGCCAGTTATGTTAAGGTCCCAATGTAATAGGGGGCGAGCCTATTGCCATCTACCGGGCACGTTATTAAGCGAGTGATAATTAACATTTATTAATGCACACATAACTACGAAAAGTCAGAGGTGTGTGCCCGGGGCGACTGGGGATCGAACTCAAGACCTCGTCTCAGCAGTCCGTTACGTACGCCACTGGGCTATCGCCGCAATGATGAATAACGATTTCGTGATTTTAGCTTTGGCCAGTCAAAGTCAAAGTCAAAAATCATTTATTCTGTATAGACCAATACGGCCCTTACAAAGCCTTAAAAAATTGGAAATGTTTCTTCTAACATACAAAAGATTTTCAAAAATATATTGCGACACTACAGAGACTCTTGGGCCCAACTTATAAATTGCCCGCACAGCCCGCTTTTGCAATACAAAGATTGTATTTAAATCTGCGGCATTACCCCAAAGGAGAATGCCGTAGCTCATAATACTATGGAAATAACTGAAATAAACTATTCTAGCGGTATCTATGTCTGTTAAAGTCCTAATCTTTTTCACAGACAAATGCGGGCAGAATTAATTGAAAGAAATTTTAATTAAAAACATATAATTCGTTTTATAAAGTTATTTTTTATACATATAATCACCAAAAATCACAATCAACAATCACAATCACATCAACACTATGTTACGAATAGTTTCTTGTAAGGTGCTATTGCTTTCATGCAGGGCATTCACTAAGTTTTCATAGGCAGGAGGTCGTGAAGGCCTAGGCAATATGCGGCGTCTCGGCACAATCCGATGGCGAATGGGGCCAGCTTCTGCCGAGACACCAGATTGAGGCAGTTGTGGCTGCTGTACCTCCTGAGGAGATTGTACAGAGGGCAGCAATAGAGATACAGGTGGCGAGCTGCTCAATGTAATTCCCTAAAATAAATATTAAATTGTTCATGTATTTCAAATCAAGCAATTATTTCCTTGCCAAATTTTTAACTGGTCCGATATGTCAATTGTGTCATGTCACGTCAAATTGACTTGCACATATTCCAGCCAGAGATAGTTTAGTTGCTTAGATAACAAAGAGGTTTACACCGGGTTGCCAGGCTAGTGAACTGAATAAAACCGTTTGTACTTAGCTATGACTAAGAAAAATAACGGTTTGTTTACTGTTTGATCTATAATTTGCATTAATAATCATTTTTCGGCATTCTAAAAACCTAAGAATATAGTTTTTAAAGAATTTAATAATTCACTCTTTATCATTCATTCTTATTTTTTTAATAACGGTAACACTTTCATATTTAAATTTTGGTGATGTCAGATTCAAATTTGGTGCTGTCATATTGAACACCAAGTTCGACGTAACAACAGAATAGCATTCCCTCTAAATTTCTCTAAAATAAGAAAATTTTAGAGAAAAATTAGTTTAGTGATGTCAGCAACAGAATTGCTACCAATGGTAGCAATTCTGTTGTGGCTTGTAATGCAAACACCGATGGCGATGTAAGCATCGGAATTTGTTTTTAAGCCGTCCATTGCACATTTCCACAATGTTTCTGGCTCTTGCATGGCAGGCGTTGTATGCCAGTTCTGCGTCCGTTGTGGCTTCCATGAGTGGCGTCATGAGCCAAGGTTGTAGCGGGTATCCCTTATCACCTGTTTTAAGAAATATTTTATACTGCCAACAGAGAAATATGTAGTACGTGTACGAATGATAAATGAATCCAAATATAATACCTAAAAGCCATTGGTTCCTCTCTCCACACAAATAATTTTGTTTCAAAAATTCGTGTATATTTGATGCTCTCCAGATAGCAGCATCATGTGTTGAGCCAGGAAAATTTGGATTGAGCCCAATTATTTTCCCCTTTGCACTGCACACCTAAAAGTCAATTAGTATTTAGAAACTATACATTTAACTACATAAATTTCAAATATGCAGCATGTAACCCTAATAATTGTTTTTCCTGACTGATCTATCAACACAACCAAAACAACTACCTAAGTGCTTAGCCTAAAATTCTTCCAGTTACATGTTTTGCATACTGTTGAAAGTTATAAAGAGTATGGATTATACTCACAATCTGACAGTTAATACTGTAGAATCCTTTTCTATTATAAAACAGATTTCCTGGTGCAGTAGGGTGATTTAGTGATGGCTTTGCTATTGCAATATGGGTCCCATCTACTGCACCTATGGTGTGGGGCATATTAAACATTTCTTGAAAACTGAAAAGGTGACCATTATATTTCAGAATCATAGATTTTACTATAGGCGTGAAGTTATGTTATGTTATGTGTTAGTTATCAACAAAATAGTAATGTCCAAGTGTAAACTTACTCTGTCATTGCAGCCAGTTTTTCTTGTACACTTGTGGGAAATTTTATACAGTTGTGTAAATGCTTATTAATTATTACGTCTGCTGTTAAAGTAATGCATCTGCTGACAGAAGGTTGGCTTAGCGCAATAAAATTGTCTTGCCCCACCGCAGCTTGGTAACTCCCTTGAGCAAAAAATTGGAGTGCAGATAAAACCTGAAAAATAGGTTCTGTGATGAGTAGGTAGGAACACTAGGAACATGGATTTATGTGGTGGTGATACAAAGTAATGAAATTCAAGCAAACCGTTATGTGTCTGGGTATGAAGCCTTCATCCAGACGATGATCATTGAGATTTTCTATTAACTGGAAAGCTCCAGACCTGGGGAGCCTGAAAAGCTTCTGGAACTTCTCCTCTGCCATCTGAAAAGGATTGGAGTTGTCTCGAAGTTGTTCCAAGCGTATCCTTTCTTGATAGTTACTAAAAATAATTTATTTGTAAGTATGAATAATCACGATATGACTGATATGGACATGACTGATCTAAGATGAATTATTTTAAGTATACTACATACCTTTCAGATAAACTGGCCAAAGCCAAAATCGCGAAATCGTTATTCATCATAAAAATGTTATTTGCCACAAAATTTTAACGAAATTACAATTATCACTATAACTGGTCGGCAGTATTTTAGATGGCGTCTAATTTTAGTGTGACGTTTCTAATTTTAGACGTTTAGGACGTACAACAGAATACCAAATAAGCAAATTTGGACTAAGTTGAGTAACTAAGCTAATTTTGGTTGTGTCAAACTAAAAATAGTTTAGTCTTACGTTTTCAGAATACAAAACGTCGTTTGACATCACTAAACTAAATTTTAGTGATTTTTAGTTTAGTTTAGAGAGTTTTTGAACAACAGAATTGCTACCAATATCTCCTAAACTTATTGTTTACGTATTGTGGGAATAATCACCAAATTATTCACACAATCTATCTATACAAATAAATAAAATTGAAGTGTCTGTTATTAAAATAACAGTTTTCAATGAATGCATATGAAGGTATTCATGCTACTTACAATGTAACGTTGTGGATTCTTTATAAATCAAATTAAAACTATATCCATAAATTAATCGATATTTTAGTATGTTTCGATAACTTATTACTAATTATCTAGTGCGAGCGAGATTGGACAACACTAGCCCAGTTATCAACTGACGGCTCTTAAATCGTCCCTTTCCTTGGGACCTTCGCCCACCTTCGCCGAGGAAGGTCACTTTGACCCCGTGGCCAACTGCTGTCGGCTCCGGGTAAGTTTTGAGATCAACATTTCCTACTTCTTTCTACAGGTGAAGACTTTCCAGCGGTGCAGCTTATTGCCTGCTAAAATGCATGGCTTAATATATTTTATTTTATACTATGTGCTATTTCAGCCTACCTATTAAGTGCCACGAGGCCGATGACCCCTAGAGTCAGAGGTCGCGGCACCAGCTTGTGCTGGATATTTATATTCTTTTTAGTTATAGCTTCTAGCTACGCTGCATTGCCGCTGGGAGCTCTTCACCAGCTATTTTAGCGGGTCACTTGGACGTAATTGCCTAGTGACAAACTGACCCGCCATTGTTTCTATTTCCAGGGTCTTCGCACCGGGCTTCGCACCATCATGGCGGTAGCGAGGCTCACCAGCGGAGACCCTGGCACGCCGACAACATCTAGCCCCGTGTCCACTAGCTAATTGCATACTACCATCTTTGCACAACGGACCGAACAACGCCACGGCAGAATATTTATTACGAATCCATTCCCTGAGGTTCATTTCTTCAAATACCTATTATAAATTCATGTAACGTTTTCTATCACCAATTATAATGTCATAATATATTGTAATCAACCTTTTATTTATCTCTGCTCACCTTAGCCGGTAGTTAGTAGTAATAGTAAAAAGAACGTTTATTTTACTTTCACTGTCTGTTTGCCTAAGGTAATCTCTGGATGGGTTTTTCAAGACCATGCGAAGTGGAGAAATGAAAGTCGGAAAGCGGAGCCCGCAAAGATGATGATGATAATAACTCTAGATGATACACACTAGGGCCTGTATTATGAACCCGTCACACGAGTTCCGCAGTTTGCGGTGAGGTCGCCGCAATCTTGTCTACAGCCGGGACTACCGACCACCACGATCGGGGTCTGTGGACGGCAGTCAGCCGACTCGCCATCCTTACAAAAGCAGGCAAAGACAGAGGCGTGTCGTGTGTCTTACACACGCCTTCCAACTCACCGAAGCGGGAATGATCCCGGCGGCCTCGCCAAAGTGGTCGCATATGAATTCGACCACTTTGGCGAGGCCGCGATGGCGACCAAAGTCCGCCGGTAACCCTGGGGTTACTATATGAAGGTAACCGCACACAGTAAACGCCTATCGAGTACTATTTCAGATATTTTGCTTCCATGGCTTTTTCAGTTCTGGGGGCTAAAACTGAATAGTTTCGTACCCATACCATGACGTCATACTAGGTCGTTCAGTTTCACGTTCTAAATGTCAATAAACAAACCAAACACGAACGAGTTTCACTATAAGCATGTCATAATACGGATCATAGCAATTCAGCTTATAAACTTGTATTGAATTGCTCCGAAACTGAACTGTTTAAAGTCATCATGGTAAGGCCCCCAGTTCAGTTCAGACTTCTTGTTCTCAGAACTATCTATCTATCTTCAAACAATTCAGTTATTTCAGTTCAAGTCAGCGACGGTGGGGGAGAAAGATGGAGCTATATATATATATGGGATATAGTGTATATCCATCTCTCGCTCTCTCAGCTGCGCCGCCCAAAACTGAAATGTTTTTTCTCGCTAAGCGAAAGTTAGTCGTCGTTAGCCCGCTGAGCGTAATATTTAACTTCATATTTCATCGAACTCTGTAAATATTTAGATCGAGTTAATTTTATTTAAAATAATACAGTTTCTTAGATTTTACTTGTTTGTTTATTTTATTGGAATAGTTACAAAATTAACATAACATAAACTCACGCCTATATCCCCGGAGGGGTAGGCAGAGGTGCTAGCACCCACATTTCGCCAGTTTATGTTTAGGTCCCAATGTAATAGGTGGCGAGCCTATTGCCATTAACCGGGCACTTATAAGCCTGCGATAAATACACACATAACTTCGAAACGCATCGAAAAGTCATTGGTGTGTGCCATAGTAAAACCTGGGATCGAACCCGAGACCTCGTCTCAGCAGTCCATTACCCATAACACTAGGCTACCGCGGCTTTTTAGAATTATATATTATATAAATTATAATTGTCAATTTACTTACGTACAAAAAATACTGTACACCGTGGTTCCCAAACCCGAAGTAGCCATCTCGAAACCGGAGATAGCCCAGGATCGTAGCAGTCGGGATGCGAGGGAAATGCCTTAGGGCCACCTTACACCCCGGCTTCTGAAGACCCGAGATGGCGTGGGGTTTTAGTCGGTTCAAGCCCGACATAACCTCCCCCGCTGGTCGGCGGGGGGGGGGGTATACGAAGGGATTTCCACAAAAAAATAAGGTACTTGTACTACACATTTCATATTAATTTACATTCAAATATTAATTATATTAAGTAATTATTAAACAATGCAAGGTGATAATTTAATAAATACGTATAGGTATTTATTTTTTAACTTCAATGTCTTGTATATCCGAGTGCGGCGATGCAAAAAAAGGAGGATTAAATGTTTTACCGGTAGGTATTGTATGTATTGACGTCGTTAAATTAGTCTTTATGTTCACTGGGAATATTAAAATTGTAAAAATAAAATGATAATTATATTTTCAAATAAAGAACATTGATACAGTCAAACACAAAACCTCTTCCATTTTGAAGTCTTTTAAAAAGTACCGCAGTTGAGTATTATATATTTAGAAGTAACTTAAAGAATTATGTTTATTCCATTATCTTCCTTAATCATATCAGATGCTTTTTGTTCACTGGGAATATTAAAATTGTAAAAATAAAATGATAATTATATTTTCAAATAAAGAACATCGATACAGTCAAACACAAAACCTCTTCCATTTTGAAGTCGTTTAAAAAGTACCGCAGTTGAGTATCATATATTTAGAAGTAACTTAAAGAATTATGTTTATTCCATTATCTTCCTTAATCATATCAGATGCTTTTTCTGCTATCATAATCGTGGGGGCATTTAAATTTCCACTTATTATAGTTGGCATTACACTAGCATCTACCACACGAAGGCCTGACAATCCCCTCAACCTTAATCTTTCGTCAACCACACCTTTTCCGTCTGGACCCATAGCACAAGTTCCTGAAGGATGCCACAGAGTAGTTACTGCGTTCAATGCAAAGCACTTCCAGTATGCATGACTGCCAAACGATGAATAGTTTGAACATTGAGGAAAGTTCACTTCAATTGCCTTGGCATTTATACTTTTAAAGTACGGTGTGTTTAATACGCTCAAGTAGTCTTCAATATACCGAGCGTGATTTTCTAAGTCTCTGTTATCAGAATAATAACCATTGTAAATTAAAGGTGGATCTTCAGGGTTCTTACTTCTTAATCTAATTTTTCCTTTAGATGCTGGGTGCAACATAGTGGTAGCTGCAATTAAAAGATTCCTATTTTTGTTAACACTAAACAGAGTCTCACATATTTGGGCCTCAAGTCGAAAATAATGAATACATAATATTTTTAAAAGAGGTGCGTTAACTGACACTGGAAAAATTGTTGTTTGGTAATCAGGGACGGTTTGAGTTTTGTTCAGAGCTACATGACCTAGGATACATGGAACTGGCAATTTATCCAAATTCAGCAATACATCTAAATTGTCTATAATTGATGAAGGATCTTTCTCGACTGCTATAGGTACAGGGGCCATTGGATGATCTTGTAAGTTAGCGCCAACATTTGGAGAGTCCAACAGCACATTGATACCTACACTCTGCAAATGTTCTTTAGGTCCTATTCCAGACAACATCAGTACTTGAGGACTGTTGATAGCACCGGCTGATAAAATAATTTCCTTTCGTCCGAAAAGCTTCATTATTCTTTTATTTGGTAACTGTACCTCGACTCCAATAGCTTTCTTATAATTATTGAGTAATATTTTTCTAGCTAAAGTATTTTTTAGTACAAAGAGATTTTTCCTATCTTTAGCAGGTTCAAGAAAAGCTGCAGCAGTGTGCTGACGAACACCGTCGTCGATTGTATATTGAGGTAAGAAGTATCCTAATTGTTCATCTCCATTAGCATCATCTATTAGTTTGTGTCCGTTTTGTTGGAAGGCTCGTAAGTATCGTTTACTGTTTCTCCTCCAAAGTGGTCTTGTCACTCCTAAATATCCTTCAGTACTGTGGTAATAGCCATTGTCGTATTTGGTGGCGGTTCCGTCATTGAGACGTTCGCTTTTTTTAAAGTAATACAAAACTGTATTCCAATCCCATCCTTCGTTCCCTTGTTCAACCCAATCCTCATAATCTTTCTTGTTTCCTCTTATGTAGTACATAAAATTCGCTCCACTAGATCCACCAAGCATTTTGCCTCTTGTTAAGTGGACACTTTTCTTCACGTATGCTTGGCTCGAATATCCATCATTCACTGTGTAATAGTTCCAATCAGACGACGTATAGTCAACGAATGGAAACAGTCCTGGATACTGAAATGGAAACAACAAAATATACTTAGGTACTTTTGGGGTCTGCCTGTCACCCCAGCAGAAGCAGGCCGGGATAGCAGGGCGACTAGCACCCCCCTCCCCTTCTGGGGCAAGATGGGAACACGGTGAATCCCAAGCTCGGGGGTGCGGTCTCGAAACCGGAGATGGCCTATGGTCAGTCGGGGTGTGAGGAAAATGCCTTATGGACCCTTACACCCCGTCTGAAGTCCCGAGACGGCGTGCGGTTTCAGCCGGTTCAAGCCCGACATAATCTCCCCCGCCAGCCAGCCAGCGGGGGGGGGGGGTATACGAGGGGACTTTTGGGGTACATCCCCACTAGAGTTGTTTGACACGAATAGATTAGTTTAAAGAGTTTCATGTTTAGCGGGAACAAGTATCCATTGGTATTTGCTGTTTTTACTACAATCCAGGAAAAAATAGGTCCACCAACAATACAAGTGTTATATTATCTAAATGGAAAATGTTCATGTGGTCAACATTCAAATTAGCAAAATAATTTTAATTCTCAGTGGTGTACAGAATCTGTCGTACTTTCTGTTGCTTGATTGTATAGTGTAGCGGATGTCTATATTCAATTTACCTACTTACTTTTGCCGATATCGGTGGATTTCCCCCAGCTTCTATAAGCAGCACATTCCACCCAGAGACCTCGGTGAGTCTGTTTGCGAGTACGCAGCCTGCTGATCCTGCTCCAATCACTATGAAGTCGAATTCTTGACCATCTGGAATGGAAATATCCCAAAGTAAGCATAGCTTTTAAATAAAACTATTTTTAACGGATTCTATCGCGGTTTATTTGATGTTATTTTATATTTTACATTGATCCCGACGTTTCGACTTTTTACTGAGATACATTTTTTTTGTTGTAAATACATTTATGTTATAGGTATACATTAACATCCAGACTAATGCCAATATTCATATTCATGCACATAAATACCATTATTTACACTGAGCAATATTGCAATTAATTTTAATTCATTTGTTTTAATAAAACCGAATGCATATTTTTTCCATTTGTAATTCGACCTTGATTTCCACCTGTATGTATTTAGTTTATAATGCAGCAGATCTTTCAGACATAATAAAATACGTCATTAACAACATCAAATGAGTCCACACGTTACACACACGAGGTCGAGAGCACACATCACACAGCAGCAGATTTAGTACTGGTAGTCAATCTAAGAGGTAAGTTCAGTATCATGATCTTGGCGTTGTTCTCGGTTCCATCTGGAACTCGGAGCCCGGGATCCGTTTACTGTTTTGGCGGCATTTCTGGGACCTGACCTGACGCCCAACCCCGAGAGGAAAACCTGTGCCTCGTCCGTCAATCAGCAGGTCTACCGGCTTGCAGGTGAGGTTGCCTTGATCCCGAACGTCTTAGTGTGAACCCAAATACCCATGCAAGGGCAGTATTATAGTTCGATATCTATTGGACTTCTGGGCCTATAGACAAAGTGACATTCTACTAGTGGACTTACTTCGAAGCGAACCTTCAAAAATCCGAATTGTATGGGAGTGCCATTATTTGTTACACGTGACGTGTCGACAAATAATGTCACTTGTTTAAAATAAGCACCGATTGTGACCACGGGGCCTAGACAAAGTGACATACTACTTGAAATTATGTCAGAGCGAACCTTCAAAAGTCCGAGATGTAAGGGAGTGACATTATTTGTTACACGTGACATGTCGACAAATAATGTCACCCCCATACATTTCGTAGTTCTGAAGGTTCGCTCTGAAATGATTCCACTAGTAGAATATCACTTTGTCTAGGCCCCCTGGCGACAATTAGTGTATACCTTAGGTCAGAGTCCGATTACTTCAAGAGTTTAACTCCTTGCTCACGTTTAGTGTCCATTGACTCTGTAACACTCCACGAACTACAGTTAAGAGGACTTTACGAACAGCCCGATACTGTGGTATTTATGTGATACCTAGCTACTTACGTATTATAACTATTTTGTTAGCGTGCGCCAGTAAGTTTCGTGGACAGTTGTAGGTGTACATAATAGTAGATGGTTACACAAGGGTTGAAAGTCAGCCATTTCACCGAGATATTTCTTGCCAATAGTTCGAGGGTGAAATGGGTGACATTCACCCGAGTTAAACACTCTACTTTTCATTTCGACTATATGAGGAAATTACAATACTACACCCACATTTAATGAAACAGGTTTATTGATAATCAGTTAAAATTTGAAATAAAATTGGAAAAATTGGAAACAGATTATTAACAACAGCTTTTGTCTGTTCTTTATTCTCACACATGTCTGCACTGGAATCACTTTCCGAAACCATTTTCAACCACAATTATGTAGTAACACAAGGTATTTATTAAGCGTGGCGAGCCGAAGGCGAGCGAAGCGTCTTTGTTTCAAAGTTGCATTTCAAACAAATGATACTCCTCCGAGACCGTTTGACCGATCTCGACCAAATTTGCCACGGTGGTGATCAAGTAGACATTACTGAGTGTCGTAAGGGGTCGAATGTCGAAGATCACCGAAAAACCAAATTGATGGAAAAAGTCGACCGATCACGTTGACCTATTGTTGGATAGGCAAATCTCGCTACGCTTAAGTTTGGGTTGATTGCCAAGCTGGCAACCGTCCTAGTTTATATTGAATCTCGTTTGTCTGCTAATTATTTAGCAAACTTAAATTGTTTTTTTTTTTAATTCTGAAAAAAGACTAATAATTCTCGTACATACTGCCAACATTAGAAAAGATTTGAAAATCGAATCTATTGGTTACATTTTAATCGAGTATCAAGTCTGCCATATAAAAAAAGCGTCATGATATCAAGGCATTATGACGTAACTTAATTATCATGCACTCCATGGCAAACCCTAAAATTAAAAAAAAAACCACCCGGCTATCTACCCATGAAAATTAAACTTTCCGAACAGGAGAGATGAAAATATATTATCTATTAGATTTTTACTAGCTGATGCCCGCGGCTCCGCCTGCTTGGATATCGGCTATCGCTATCGGCTTTTATTCATATCTCTGGTTCTACTCAACCAATTGCAATACGGCAGATAAAGTATGAACAAGCCCTTTCGTATGAAAAAAAGCGGCCAAGTGCGAGTCGGACTCGCCCATGAATGGTTCCGTAGCAGTAAGTAATATAGTAATGCTTTTTTAAAATTTTATATTTAAGTGGATTGAATGAAAGGTAAATTGCGTTTTACGATTTATGACGTATTAAAAAAAACTACCTACTTACTAGATCTTGGTCAAACCAATTTTCGGTGGAAAAAAAATGTACATCATATATTTTTTTTAGTTTTATCATTGTCTTATTCAAGAAGTTACAGGGACACACACACAAACACACATTTTACCACTTTGGAAGTATCTCTCGCGCAAACTATTCAGTTTAGAGAAAAATGATATTAGAAATCTCAATATCATTTTTGAAGACCTATCCATAGATACCTCACACGTATTGGTTAGATGAAAAAAAAAAATGTTGAGTTTCAGTTCTAAGTATGGGGAGCCCCCAAATTTATTGTTTTTTTTTCTATTTTTGTGTGAAAATCTTAATGCGGTGCACAGAATACATCTACTTACCAAGTTTCAACAGCATAGTTCTTATAGTTTCGGAATAAAGTGACTGTGACATACGGACGGACAGACAGACAGACATGTGACGAATCTTTAAAGGTTCCGTTTTTTGCCATTTGGCAACGGAACCCTAAAAACCGCATCAATAAACGTTATATACTTTTTACGTACATGCCGAACAAACGGACAGACAAAAATTCCAAAATAAATACTTTTATGATCTGAATCGTTCATTTAACAAGTACTTTTTATAAGTATCAACAATGAACAGTACGCAACTAATTTGATATTTTTTATAATGGTAGGTATAGATTCAATAATAAGAGGCAATAATGCATTGTTGTAAATAACTTTAATACTTACTTTTTGAATTATTTAAATATGGAATTAAAAATATATTATGAATTAAAGAATATTACAAACAAACTAGGTTGGAAATCAGGCTACTTAATCAAAAGATTTTAATCTTTTGTCTCTTTAATACATATTTATATATAAAATAATATAAAATATATATAATAATATAAAAATCCATGGTACGGCTCTGTCCCCTAACTTTTTTTTTTTTTTTTATCGTGCGTAAATCCCTTCGGATACCCCCTCGCGTGCCAGCGGGGGCGGTTATGTCGGGCTTGAACCGACTAAAACCGCACGCCGTCTCGGGTCTACAGACGCCGGGGTGTAAGGTTGCCCATAGAGCATATCCCTCGCACCCCGACTGACCCTGGGCCATCTCCGGTTTCGAGATGGCCCCCTCGGGTTTGGGAACCACGGTGTCCCCGTCTTGCCCCGGTTTGGGGGAGGGGCGCTAGTCGCCCCACCGTCCCGGCCTGCTTCTGCTGGGGTGACAGGTGGCCTCACCCGCCACCCCCAGGCCTGCGCTCATGGAGGACGGAGGTCGTTAAGCGACCTCCGGCGCCTGAGTTGCCTGCGACGCGCGGCGAGCAAGTTGCGGGCTCGGCGGACCGGGAGAGTTCTAAGTCTCTCCCGGGCGCGCTCCGCCACCTCCTTCGCGAGCATTACATGCTCGCAGAAGGAGGCGGCGGCGGCCCACGCGCTCGCGCTCCGCACCATTGCCGCAATCATGCTGCCGAGCGAGAGGACTCCCACCCCGATGGCTGCCACGAGGTCACGCCTCGGCGCCTCCCACGCCGGGCAGTCCGCCAGCGTGTGCAGCCCTGAGTCCTCGCTCGCGTCGCAGTGATGACACTCAGGCGTTGGCTCCTTCCTGATCCGATGCAGGTGGTCCCCGAAGCACCCCTTCCCTGAGATCACCTGCGTCAGTCGGTAGGAGAGGCTTCCGTGTCGCCTCTCCAGCCAATCCTCCATGATGGGCCTACCGCCGCTATTGCGGCGTGCCCTGCGCTTGGTTGCCCAAGTCGTTCCTTCCACTCCACCACGATGGCCTGGCGGAGCTGGGACTGCACGGCCTCGATTTCTCGAGGCTCGGGGTTCCATCCCGACTCCCGCGCCTCCTTTCGCCACTGGTACAGTTGCGAAAGGGCTCTCGCTTCTAGGTCCCATGGCGGAGTTCCGGCAAGGAGACTCGCCGCCTCGAAGGAGATCGTGCGGTACCCTCGGATGACCCTGATGGCCAGAACTCGCTGCGGAGCGCGCAGCATCTGCACAGTTCTGGTCCTCAGGGCCTCCGCCCATATTGGGCACCCATACAGGGCCATGGACCGCACGATCCCCGCGTAGAGTCTCCTGCAAGAGTCATCGGGCCCCCTCATGTTGGGCAACAGCCGAGCCAGAGCAAGAGCTGTGCCCACTCACCTGGGACAGTGTAAGCATTTTAACGATAGCTCATACATCCAAATCTGTTTAGGCATTCAAAATTTATTGTGTAATGAAAAAACTTACATCGCACACGAACTCTGAAAACATTAGGTACACTCCTTTACATAACATAACCACCCCCGCTAGCCGGCGGAGGGGTATCCGAAGGGATCTCTGCACGAAAAAAAACAAGGTACACTCCTTTTAGAAAAGTTATGTAATAAGTAATAATAACGAACCATATACTTGCGCTTGTTGGGGAAAGTCCCGGGAATCAAGTTCAAGCTCGTCTATTGCGTGAAACAGGAACTGCAGCAGGTTTATTAGCGGCTGCGCGGTCCTCGCGTTGAACAGTGAGAAGATCTGCGTAAGAATATTCATCCTGCACGACGGAAAGATAGAAAGAGAATATATTTTATTGCAGAACACAACGTAGGAGCATCACAATTAGAAAGGTATACTTAATAACACTTCATAAATTATTCATAACGCTACAAACTAGGTAGGTCCCCGAGGAACGCACAAATGTTATCAGCCTTTTGCTCTTGAACGATAACTCGTATTTAAACGCTTCAGAGGGTAGCTTTAGGAAGTTCCGTAATCGTCAGCTGCGATTTCGTTGGTGGGTTAAGCAGCGGAACCTCCTAAGCAAGTAAAAAAATATTTATTCAATCATTTCTACCCGGTTTAAAAATTCATTAAATTACAGTTAACCCAATATCTTGAAGAAAAAAAACTGTTGACGACAATGTGGTGAATAATACGTCAGCTGGTAATACGAATATGAAAAAAATATAAATATTTATATTCCTAGTCATTTCCTCTCAATTGAAAATTTTCCAGAAGATAATTTATATGATATTAGCTGACCCGGCAAAACTTTTGCCGGGTAAGGTAAGTTATGTTGGTTACCTTATTAGTTGACTTTATTTCGTGAATGTCTTCTTGCACCCCGGCATAAAAGACCCGAGACGGCTAGGTTTTGTCGGTTCAAGTCCAACATAACCACCCCCACTGGCTGGCAAAAGATGGCTGAAAATTTCTAAGCCGATAGTTAAACACATGATACGATGAACCATAAAAAAACAAGTTGAATTCCTGAGACGAGCTCAGCCGAATACAAGGGATTTTCGATTTTGCGATTTTTTGCGATTTTTTTTATCTTGCAATGGTTCACCCCAGCACGAATCTATTACCGAAAACAGCAACTCGATAGCTTATCTCCTTCATACCCAAAACCGTGACAGAAAATTGGCAACGACGACGACGTCGACGACAACTCCATAGCAATAGGGCTTTTCTAAAGAAAATTCCTAAAAATCGGCTAGCAATATACCGAGGGAAAACTCGTCTGTTGATGCATTTAAATAGACGTTGGGCTTTTGCAATACATCGTTAAGGTCATCAGCTGACAACCTTTCCAATGAAATATAACCAGCTGACATGATTATTTATTTATAATATGATATATTATCATCTGACTAATTTTCAATTGAGAGGATTGGACCGAACATATTTTTTTTTATGTTCACGTTCGTGTGACTAGCTGACGTATTATCCACCACGTCATCGGCTGCTGTCTTTCTTTTTCCGAATTTATAATATAATTTAGACTATAATTTAGCCAATTTTCAACCGGGAGAAAATGGCTGAAAATGTTTGAAGTGAATGGTAAAAAAGTTTAAACTGGTGTCACCTGATCGTAAGACAACAAATATAGAAGCGCTAATTTCACACTGTATTTAACAACCTTGGTGGCGCGTTCGTCTAATGAGTGGTTGTTGACTTCGTCAAGACTGAGATCGATTCTGACCGAGGCCAAAGAAACACTTTTTGTCATCATATAACTTTTTGTAATATTTATTATATTTTGTGCCATAAATCTATTGATATAAAATGGAAATTAAACAAAGTGCATCTATTAATGAAAAAAGTGAGGAAGAAATTGCGAAAGAAAATGAGTGAGTACTTTATAAATATATTGGCAATGATGGTTCTGGTAATAATGATGGTGAAACAGTCATTGAAATTATGGATGGAAGTTGATTTTTCTGAGAGATAAACTTTTTAATGTAAAATAATTGTAATAGTTCTGCAGTGTTAAATTTTTAATGTAATATAAATGTCATGTTTGTGTACGATAGCGCAATAAATGAGTATTGTATGTTACCACATAAATGATAGTACTTTTATACTGATAATTAAAGCAATTCGTGCAAAATTATTACCTAACCATTCCAAAATATCAAAAATGCTCAACGTTAATATTCAAGTTTTCACTTCTGCCGGCACTCCTGGATTGCAACCTGTCGTTTTTAGGGTTCCGTACCTCAAAACTAAAAAACGGAACCCTTATTAGATCACTTCGTTGTCCGTCCGTCCGTCCGTCCGTCCGTCTGTCAAGACCGTTTTTCTCAAGAACGCGTGGAGGTATCATACTGAAATTTATATCTAATACTCAGGTCTACTGTCCCTTGGAGCTGTGAAAAAATCAAACTTCTAAGCCAAAGCAACCAAAAGATACAGCCGTTTATGCCGCAAAATTTCCACAAATTTACGAAACTCGCACGGGAATCAAAACCTACAGGGTACTTCCCGTGAACTCAGAATCTTGAAATTTGTTACGAAGTAACGTCTTATAGTACAGATAAAGGAAAAATTGCGAAAAACGTAAATTTTTAGTTACAACATCATTATAATAAAAAATATTTTGAAAATTTTAAAGTTACTACTACCATAACTATGACTCGATTGTAGTGTTGAATGAACTTTTACTTATATACCTACAGGTTTGTAAGGCACCCTCAGTGTGCGAGGCCGACTCGCACTTGGCCTTTTTTTTTAATGTTTACGTTCCTGTGACTAGCTGATGTATTATCCACCTCGTCATCGGCTGCTGTCTTTCTTTTTTCGAATTTATAATATAATTTAGGCTATAATTTAGCGAATTTTCAACCGGGAGAAAATGATTGAAAAAAAAATTATTTTACGTGCTTGGGAGTTTACCGCTGCTTAACCCACTAACGGAGTCACAGCTGACAATCACTGAATCAAGTTCATAATGCAACTCTCTACCACCCCCGCTGCTCGGCGGCGGGGGGGGGGGGGGGTTACTGTAGAAACCCCCCCCCCCACTAAATCATCCCTAAATCTAAATCATCATTATCATCGTCATCGTAGGGGTGATCCCGATTGCATCCGAGGCCTTCACTTTGCTACTTTTTCTTTTCCACTTCATCAGGTCTTCGGCATTTCGTTTCGACTGCTGTCAAATGCTGTTCGTTATGACATCTAATACCAAGCTGAACAGAAACGAATTTCACTCCCACTGATAAGGTGGGGTTTCGTGTCTAACCATGGAATCGGAATCGTGATATCAATACATATACGATTCTGGAATCCCTATGAACCACGGAGCCTACTAGATCATGTCACGAGGAATACAGTTGAAGACCTTCTACACGCTAAAAACCAGTAATGTGGAGGGGTATTCTCGACAACAATTCTTAGGAAAAAACAGGATCCATGATACCATGACCGGGCGGAAATCAATATCGACAGTGCGTGAGAGTACGCTCTTAACGGATCCGGGAGCTAATTGTAGAGCTTCACGGTGCGATATGCCCTTAATATTGCGGCAGTTGCCACACTTCTGACCTGTCCTGGCTGAAATTCTCGTCTCCCACATAGGTATTAAATTTTGTTGCAATATTCTCGTAGATTGCTCAGACGGTTGTGATGGGAAGGTTTTAAGGGTTTGCTGTGTGCTACTCAAAAAAATCAATCATTGTAAATAGATTAACTAAACATGTTTGTAAATATGGTCTATTTACAAACATGTTTATTTAATCTTCCGAAAAAATCCGCAATAGTTATAAGTGCTGTTTTAATACAGAATGCATTATTTTTGAATTTTGAATAATCCATCACCATATTTGCAAGCAAGAAGGTGAGAAAGTTAACATAATATATTCCCATAAATAGTATAAAAATATTTACCTACTTAACGAGACGTTACAAGTACACACACACACATAAACACAAATTAATTTAAAACTAATCTTAATATAATATTTTTATGGTTTTTTATTATCGCCGGATTGCACACACCGGTAGTCGTATGCTATAAAGGCCACACAGCCATTGCCACACAGACTGAAAGTCCGACTAGGGCTCACTATCAACTTATTTCTGGGAAGTCTAATAAACAACTGACTTTAATATATTAAAATGATATAACGTACCTTTATGGAAGCAAGACACGCATATCTAATGAAATCCGACCTTCATAATAATTATGTTTTAATTTAAACTAGCTGACCCGGCAAAGTTCGTTTCGCCTTAGAATCAAATTATATTTGTTACCTTATCAGCTTAAATTAATTCGTGAACCGTGGCGAGTTCTGCAAAAAAAAAACACAAACGGCACAGTATCATCATCATCATCATATCAGCCCGCACGAAAAAAAAAAGGTACGTATAGTAGGTACATGTTGATGGTTTTCTTTTATATCTTAGTAATTAGTGAATGATGTCGACGGAGTATGACTACACTTTACGAGGGATCGACTGAAGCAATGTATTATATTTTAAAAAAAATTGGATAAATTCAACACTAAGAGCAGGTCTGGCACGTGCAACAGCTACATATCTTGCGGTAAATCAGTCCAGCTTGTTGACTTTGAGCCCGCCCTTGTTTTTTTCATCTTTTCAATGTGTTTAGGGCTCCGTACCTTTTTTTATCGTGCGGAAATCCCCTAGGATAGCCCCACGCCGGCTAGTGGGGGTGGTTATGTGGGGCTTGAACCGACTAAAACCGCACGCCATCTCAGGCCTTCAGACGCCGGGGTGTAAGGTGGCCCATAAGGCATTTCCCTCGCATCCGTACCTCAAAAGGTAAAAACGGAACACTTAAAGTATCATTTCGTTGTCTGTCTGTCAAGACCTTTTTCACAGGAACACGTAGAAGCATCCAGTTGAAATTTAAATACCATATAGCTGTTGCTCGCGGCTCCTCCTCGCGGAATACTGATCCCGTTCCAGCAAGCCATGGGAACTTTTTCCAGAAATAAATGCCTATAAGGTACGTGGGACACTCAGAAAGTTTTGCGAAAATAAAAAAAAGTGTTCTATAGGTAAATATTTTTTTATTAAATCTTTTCAAAGTACTCTCCACCAGCCTCTATACAAAGTTTCATGCATTTGAACCAGTTTTCAAAACACTTTTTCCAATCCGCCGCAGATACCTCGTTTACAGCCTGCTCAAACGTTGACAGCGCATCTTCCGGCGACGAAAATTGTATCCCTTTGAGCTGATTTTTTATTTTCGGGAATAAAAAGAAGTCGCACGGTGCAAGGTCAGGGCTGTAAGGAGTGTGACTTCCTGGACAGCACTCCGGTTAAACTCCTATTTAACCGGAGTGCTGTCCAGGAAGTCCCTCGTTTTAAGCGCGGTGTGTGCGGGCGCGTTGTCATGGTGGAGTAGTATCCCGCGGAGCCCTGTGTTTGGTCGCTTGTAGCTCACTACAGAGAAAACTTCTGCCAAGCATTCTGTAGTGTACCATTCAGCGTTGATGCTTCTTTGATTTCGTAAAGGGATTGATAACAAGTAGCCAGACAAATTTAGAAAACTCGCGATCAAAATCTTCCCTCCGCTTCTAGATCGCTTCACTTTGGTAGGTGTTGATTCATTTTGAAACACCCAAACCGTCGACTGGCGTTTTGTTTCTGGATCATACTGATAAATCCACGACTCATCACCTGTAATGATGTCATAAACACGCCGAGACGCGCCTGCTTCAAACTTGTTTATCATATCACGACACCATTCCACCCGGGCCTGCTTCTGAGCATCGGTGAGATTGTGCGGCACCCAGCACTATCCTTCTCACACGAAGATGCACGTGTAGAATCTCGTGAAGGCTTCCCGATCCAATCTGAAGAATGTGCTGAATCTCTTGATATGTGACTCGTCTATTATCTTGGATTAAATTTTTCACTGCGAGCACGTTTTCTTCCGTAACAGCCGTCAAAGGGCGACCACTTCTTTCTTCATCCTCCAAAGTCAGTCGACCGCGCTTGAATTCGTTATACCAACGATGCACGGTCGCCTTGGAAGGGCCTTCATCCATGAATGCCATTTGAAGTCTATCGTACGATTCGTCTGGTTTCAGGCGACACTTGAAATCGTAGAAAATCATAGCGCGAAAATGTTCCCGACGCAGATCCATTTTTCAATGAGACACAATAATTGAAATTATCTTGCAAAAAATGCAGAGAGAAATTTTGAAATTGGAACGTACTTATTTTTACTCATAAATAATCATATTTTAGAAATAGATTATAACTGACCAGTCTCTCATAGATAAAAACTTTTTTTCGCAATACTTTCTGAGTGGCCTGGTATTCCAAACTATAATCTATCCCTGGCCAGATTCGTTCAGCCGTTGACAAACATGCAAACATCTTCACAAACTTGCAAATTTATAATATTAGTAGGAGGATAGGAAATAGGATAGTAGGATAGGATAGAATAGTGGGATAGGATAGTAGGAATAAAAATAGTAGGATAAGATTGATTTGTAATTTTAAAATTGAAAAATACAAAACATAGTAATATGCCTATATTACTTGTTTGCTTTGTTCTAGCACAACAGTTTTGAAAACATTTGCTGGTGTCTTTGGAGTAACTGAGCTAGATGATGGAATTTCTTGAAAAAAAAAAGCACCTTTGAGGCAAAGTAATATTTATTCTTAGCCGATTCATATTATTTTCTAAAAAAACCGGCCAAGTGCGAGTCGGACTCGCACACCGAGGGTTCCGTACAAACCTGTAGGTATATAAGTAAAAGTTCACCTAAACATTATTATAGACCTGAGTATTTGATATGATCTTCAATTTAATACCACTACGCGTTCATGAGAAAAGAAGTAGTAACTTATAAATTTTCAAAAATATTTTTTATATATGATGTAACTAAAAATTGACGGTTTTCGCAATTTTTCCTTTATCTATACTATAAGACGTTACTTCGTACCAAATTTAAAGATTCTAAGTTCACGGGAAGTACCCTGTAAGTTTGATTCCCGTGCGAGTTTCGAAAATTTGCGGAAATTTGAGGCATAAACGACTGTATATCTTCTGATTGCTTTGGCTTAGAAGCTTGATTTTTTCACAGCTCCAAGGGACAGTAGATCTGAGTATTAGATACTACCGCCCGCCCCGGCTTCGCACGGGTGCAATGGATGTTATTATACATATAAACCTTCCTCTTCAATCACTCTATCTATTAAAAAAAACCGCATCAAAATCCGTTGCGTAGTTTTAAAGATTTAAGCATACATAGGGATATAGAGACAGAGAAAGCGACTTTGTTTTATACTATGTAGTGATAAATTTCAGTTTGATACCTCCACGCGTTCCTGAGAAAAACGGTCTTGACAGACGGACGACGTACGGACGGACAACGAAGTGATCCTATAAGGGTTCCGTTTTTTTTGCATTTGAGGTACGGAACTCTAAAAAGGTATGGTTTTTGTCCGATAACTACGTAGTCTGAAAATGTCAGAAACATAATAATCTGTTTGATAAATCAATCAATTTATTTTTTGTTTTTTGTAAATTTACAACTAACGTGTTTTGTGTACTGAAATATGTTAAGCTACTCTTGTTCTTGACTGTATATCGTTGCCCTTTCGGCAATTTACTTTAAAGTTATCATAATTTATTCATATTTACAAATTTCGTCATAATGGCAAAATACCTTTTTTTGCATGATAGTAATTATTAATTAAATATTAACTTATGAATTACCTTAAATTATTTTTGAAGGTTGAATGTTGAATTGGTTTTTTTGAAGGACGCATTAAATAAAAAAACCGGCTAAGTGCGAGTCGGACTCGCCCATGAAGGATTCCGTAGCAGCAAGTAAAATGTTTATATTTGACTTGATTGAATGAAAGGTAAATTGCGGTTTCCGATTTATGACGTATTAAAAAAAACTACTTCAAACCAATTTTCGTTGGAAGTTTACAAGGTAATGTACATCATATATTTTATTTAGTTTTATCATTCTCTTATTTTAGAAGTTACACAGGGAGACACACTTTTTACCACTTTGGAAGTGTCTCTCGCGCAAACTATTCAGTTTAGAAAAAGCGGCCAAGTGCGAGTCGGACTCGACCATGAAGGGTTCCGTAGCAGCAAGTAACATAATAATGCTTTTCTTAAAATTTTATATTTGAGTTGATGGAATGAAAGGTAAATAGCGGTTTACGATTTATGACCTATTCAAAAAGAAACTACTTACTAGATCTCGTTCAAACCAATTTTCGGTGGAAGTTTACATGGTAATGTAATCATATATTTTTTTTAGATTTATCATTCTCTTAGTTTAGAAGTTACAGGGGGGGGACACATTTTACCACTTTGGAAGTGTCTATCTCGCAAACTATTTAGTTTAGAAAAAAAATGATATTAGAAACCTCAATAATTTTTGAAGACCTATCCATAAATACCCTACACGTATAGGTTTGATGAAAAAAAAATTTTAGAGTTTCAGTTCGAAGTATGGAGAGCCCCCAAAATTTATTGTTTTTTTCTATTTTTGTGTGAAAATCTTAATGCGGTTCACAGAATACATCTACTTACTAATTTTCAACAGCATAGTTCTTATACTTTCGGAAAAAAGTGGCTGTGACATACGGACGGACAGACAGACAGACATGACGAATCTCTAAGGGTTCCGTTTTTTGCCATTTGGCAACGGAACCCTAAAAACGGTTCCGATGACGATGGCATTTAGTCCATTTTACTTCAATTTGTTGGCATGCACTATGCCAACAAATTCTTGATGAAGTTTCAACAAACTATCAGCTTTATTATGATGGTATATGCTTCACTATATAATGCCATGTAATTTGATTACAGGTCCAATGAATTTAAAACTTTAAAAAATTAAGTTGATTTCGATTCCTAATGGAAATGGTTGATTTTAACAGATATTACCTATTATAAATCGGACAAAATGTATACACACTTACGTATTAAACAAAAACACTATAATAAATAATAGTACATTATGATATAAGTGCGGTAAGTTGAAAATCACTATGACTATTATGAAATGTACGTGTGTGTGCTCGTAGATGGTCGAGAGCCAACACTTGACTCCAAATTTATATTCCTTGTAATGCGGGAGCTAATCCCTTTTTTATTTCTCATCGAGTCAATTTAGTTTCAACTGACCTTGGTTGCCAAATATCGGCAATCCTTTGACTTTGACAATCCAAACTTCTTGACATTGTCAGCC
Source organism: Cybosia mesomella (assembly GCA_946251805.1). NCBI lineage: Eukaryota > Metazoa > Arthropoda > Insecta > Lepidoptera > Erebidae > Cybosia > Cybosia mesomella. Next base: position 4,725,881 of record OX276395.1, read on the forward strand.
GAAAATACTTTCGACTTTTTACTCACATGGCCATCTGAGCGTCTTTTTAGAAATGCCAGCAAGTTGGATTATGACTTGATATCAATACCATGTTTTGTTTTCACAGTGCTTTTGCCATTGAATAGTAGCACCACAATGAGTTGAACTTATATTTTTGAGAAACTTCCATGAAATAGGCTAAAACACACTTTCTGAAAATGAATTTGAATCATTGCTGGTTTTCCATATGATGAAATTTTGATACGCTTGTAAGTATCTATCGGTCGGGTAGGAGGCTTACAGTAGCCTATTTCGCTGCCTCTGAGACTTCTGGCGGTGTCGAATTAATAGATTCATCACTACTTGACTACATTTCCAAATAAAAACAATACAGCGAAAAGAAAAAGCGCGCGGATAAATTTTTATAATACACGTATCACCAGAATGTTGCTTACGTCGAAAGGTAATATGTGGCGTTGGGAGCGGCTTGGAACAGCAGTTCGAGATGCAGTCGCATGCATTACAGCTTCTTTGGGGAGCTCCGATATTCGGGAAATTGTGATGTCCAAGTTTGAACTACGGTATGGTCAGCCGGATGTTTCCAAGAAGTACACACAGGACCATTACGGTATAATGTGGGACTGTTTCAGGGATGCTGCTTGTCACCAATAGCATTTAACATAGTAATTAATATCTTAATTACCAAGTTAATACGTCACGAAAAGAAATGGGGTTATCGGTTTAAAGTAAATAACATATACTCAGAGTCCATCTTAGCCTTTGCTGACGATCTCGCAATACTGACGCGTAATCCAAAACAATGTCAGGAACTATTAAAGGAAGTCGATGAGTTCTGTTCGTGGACAAATGGACTGAGGACGAAGCCCAGTAAGTGTCACTGTCTGTGTCTGGGTAGACGGGACACCAAATTTACCTCCTACGACCCGGGACTCTTCATTGGGGGTAAACCAGTTTGAATCGGTGCCATTTAAATTTCTTGGGAGAAAGATAGACTATAAAGGACGCACACCATCCTTAGATGAAGTTGTCGATACGTTTATAAATGACCTAAATAAGATAGATCAGCTACCACTAAACAATATCAAAAAAGCTTGGATATATGACAACTACTTAACATCACGTCTGACTTGGCCTTTTCTGGTGTATGAATTCGGTAAAACCTTTCTGGCGAAAATAGATGCAACTGTTATAAAATCGCTAAAATCGTGACTTGGACTAGCGCACTCTGCTGATTCCTCTGCTCTATTTAGGGATCAAAATAATTTTGGGATGAAACTTAAGAAACCATCGGAGCTCTATAAACACTTTAGAGTTACCAAAAGCCCACATCTTAGGGAAATCCCAAGATGTCACAATCAGGGCACTCCCGAAAGATAATAACGCGTCCGAGCTTGAATCTAGACTCCTATTTCATAAACGATTTATGATAGGGGCCCAGTCGAACAGAGTGGGGTTGAGAGTACGAGAGCCAGAAAGGGACCAGGATATACTTAAGTCCTTTCTAAAACAAGATAAATAACTTAGATAAATATCGATTGCACGCGATGAATTTGGAAATCCAAAATGAATGGTTGACAATGGGAGAGTTCTGCATACCGATGGCCTTAAAGTGGCGCACCTTGATCTATGACTGGTCGCCGGCCCTGTTAAAATTCTATCTTAACGCCTTTCAGATGACCCTCCCAGACCAGAGTAATCTGGTAAGGTGGGGGAAGGCCACAGAAAAACAATGTTATACTTGTGGTGAGGCAATAGGGACGGCTAGACACATATTAGTAGGATGTAGGGTGCTTCTCGATAGAGGCCATTACTCACGCCGCCACGATAAGGTGCTTATCATCATACGTGAAGCAATGAGTCTGGCAGTAGCTAGAGCCCAAAAAGGATTGACTACTAACAGACGTCATATCAACTTTGTGTCTGAAGGTTCATCCATAACATCCAGGAACAAACCTTATTCAATCTTAGATACTGCCCCAGATTGGACTCTCCTAATCGACACGTATGAAAAGCACTATAAAATTGCGGAGGATGTTGGGGTTTCGTCATCTAGACCTGACATATTCCTATATTCTAAGAGGTTAAAACATGTGGTTCTTGTGGAACTTACTGTACCGTGGGAAACAAATATACCGAAGGACCACACAATAAAGAACATTATATACTATGATCTCACAAATGAATTAATCAAAAACGGTTACGTGGTTAATTTGTATGCAGTGGAAGTGGGAGCGAGAGGTATACCAGCAAAATCTCTCTATAACCTACTTAAAGATCTAGGCCTATCGAGAGCTACAATAAGCTCATTACTAGGACGAATGTCTAAAGCGGCACTAGTAGGTTCGTATCAAATTTGGTTAGGCAGGGAGGGGAACTTGGGTAGTGAAGGTGAGTGTTGATATACATCAACAAAAGGGGCCCCTTCTAAACCTACACTTGGGTCGCAAGTCCCAGGCACTGTCCCGAGTTCCCAACTCAGCAACGCGATGGACCCGGCACCCGCACGGAGAATCCATGGATTGCTAAGAATATCGGTCTCGGTCTTACCTAAGGCCGTACGCGCATTAGCGCTTTTTTTTAAGGCAAAGGCCTAAAAAACAGCCAGTATTACTAATTAAGTAAATTAATATTTTTGTCTTTTTGTTACTGATAAATGGTTGTAAGTTATCGTCAAAATTAATTAAATTAAAGAATTAAATGTTTATTTATTGTTTTTCATCTCCCAAAGTTAATTTAATTCATAAAATGTTGACCACTTTTCTGACATAAAACCTATTTCCTAAGATTTAAAAAAATATCGTTCGTTTTAGACGGATCTTGATAAACTGTGTGATTTACCTCATTAAAAAAAAATCTCGTGCGTTTTACATCACAATAACGCATTGAAATTGATGAAATAAGAGACCCTTACCGACCCCACCAGGCGAGGCCGCGGTGGCGGCCAAAGCCCGCCGGTAAACCTGGGGTTATCCTTTCGAGGGCTTACCCGCGGTGCCCGGCAACGGACACTTGGGGAGGACACCGTGCGGTTTTAGTAGATACACGACATAACCACCCCCGCTGGCCGGCGGGGGGGTATCCGAAGGGATTTCCGCACGTAATAAAAAAAAAAGAAAAAGACCCTTAACGAGCAAATAATGTGTTATAAAGTAAATAACATTATTGATTTATAATCACTTCGTAATCGAAATCGTAATTCGCCCAAATTAAATCAGCAAAACGCGTGTTGCGTGTAACTCAGCTTTGCTGCCGATATAAAAATTTCTAATATTTATGTTGACCTGCCCACAACAAAAAAAGTGGGAGGTGGCGTAACTTCGTGGCAGCCATCGGGGTGGATATGACCATATCACTATTTTGGCCAATAAACTCAGTTCTGCTGCTTATGCTGTCAGACGGATTAGGCAGTTGACAGATGAACCTACTGCTAGGCTGGTATATTTTAGTTATTTTCATAGTTTGATGTCTTATGGAATACTACTTTGGGGGAATGCAGCAGATTTAGAAACTATATTTATACTACAAAAGAGGGCAGTTCGTGCCATTTATTGTTTAGGCAAGAGAGATTCTCTTAGGGAACGATTTAAGAAGACTAATATTTTAACTGTAGCTTCCCAATATATATTCGAGAACATACTGTATGTCAGGAAAAATATATCCAATTTTACAAAAGTAAGTGACATTACAGACAGAAATCTGCGTAATAAAAATAAACTTATCCTTCCATGTTATCGGCTTAGCAAAGTTAGTGATTCTTTTAGGGGGGAAGGTATACGCTTTTATAACAAATTGCCTGAATCGGTCCTTGGTATGCCTGACAATAAATTTAAAACCTTTGTTAAGACCACCTTATGTAAAAAAGCATACTATAGGACAGATGATTATCTTAAAGACAAAAATGTCTGGTTTGAGCATGGTGCAGGCTCCTCCTAAAATGCTAAAATGTTACAACTACAGCATAGTATTGTAGTAGGCACGCGACCTTTTTACCATATTTTAACTTTTTTCAATTATTTGAACGATTAACTTGGGTTAAATTTTATTATAACGTTTTTTTATTATATACCTTTATTTATCTTGACACGAGACAAAAATGTACATTCGTCCATATTTAGTCTTAAGAAATCACCATTATAAGCTGACGTCTCGAAAATGCCGCAGTGGAGTTTGTTGCGCCGTTTGTTCTCCACTAGCGCCTAGGAAGCGGTGGTAAACTTAGTATTAAGCAATTAATGACGTCAAAAAGATGTAACTACGTTGCACTATTTTGAAAAATAAAGACTTTGACTTTGACTTTGAGTCCTCTCACTAGGCAGTATGATTGCGGCAATGGTGCAGAGCGCGAGTGAGTGGGCCTCCGCCGCCTAGCGCCCCCCCCCCCCTCCTTTCCGGGGCAAGATGGGGACACCGTGGTTCCCAAACTGAGGGAGCCATCTCGAAACCGAAGATGGCCGTGGTTCAGACAGGGTGGGGCCACCTTACACTCCGGCGTCTGAAGACCCGAGACGGCATATGGTTTTAGCCGGTTCAAGCCCGTCATAACCACCCCCGCTGGCCGGCGGGGGGGGGGGGGATAACCGTGGGGATATCCGCACGAAAAAAAAGGTATGAAAACAGTCTTGAATACGAAATCATTTATTTGGATAAGAATTAATACAAAGGTATGGATTAAATGGTCTGCTTTTTGATCGGTATTTCTATCAACGTTAGTAATAAATATAGCCTATGTTACTCAGTGATAATGTAGCTTTATAAATGTAACATAATTTTAGAAATCGGCCCAGTACTTTTTAGTTTATTCGTTACATACAAAAATAGAAACACCCCAGACCAATGCAAATAGACATATTCATGCAGACAAATATTTTCACTGAGCGGGAATCGAACCCGCGCCCCTGTCGTAGTAGTCAAATGCACTACCGCTACGCAGATGTAAAGGTGAATACAGCTGAAAAGTTCTATCCCACTCTAATACATACACTGAATAAATCAATTAATGGGTTTTAATCAAACAGAGTGGAGCAAAATGTTTTGTTACACTCTAATTTATCGATTTAGTCGAACTCTCGTAAACTGTGGTAATTTCAATGACTCAAAGTCACCTTACAATAATTAGTTCATAATTGTAATTAATATTTAATTACTAATTATGAAGGTCGTTTTCAATGGAATATGCGTGACTTGCTTCCACTTAATACGTTATACTTATAATTTTAAAAGATAAGATAAGAGTCAGTTTTTTTTTTGACTTCCTAGAAATAAGGTAATAACATAGATACATAATCTGTGCTTTCAGTCCGTATCGTAACGGCTGTACTCTTTTTCTTTTTCGTGCGAAAATCCCTTCGGATACCCCCCCGCCGGCCAGCGGGGGCGGTTATGTCGGGCTTGAACCGACTAAAACCGCAGGCCGTCTAGGGTCTACAAACGCCGGGGTGTAAGGTTGCCCATAGAGCATATCCCTCGCACCCCGACTGACCCTGGGCCATCTCCGGTTTCGAGAATAGAGCAACACGGCTAGATCATGTCGCACTGTAAACCTCTACGAAAGGCTAATTGACTCTCGGATCCGACAAGATTGCACTCTCTCGCACTGTCAATATTAACCAGTTCGTAACATCGTAGATAAAGAAGATATATATGTTACATTCAATATCGTTCTAATTGAGCTGAGTGAGACGAAGTCGAGCGAAAGTTCCTCATACCAGTCTTCAGGATTTTCTTTGTCACAGGTCTCCTCCTAAACTTCTAATCCAATCAGAACCAAATTTGGAATGATTAAAGAGGTCAATCAGAGGAAGGTTTATGGATATATTTTGAAAAAATTAATGCTACCATAGAGGAATGATCACCGTTAAAAAATTCCAGATGGAATTACATAATAACCGCTCGAGACACTGTGACCAAACTTTACACGCTCAGAAAGCATGTCCAGAGTTGTGACTTTCAAAAAGAATTTTCAAAATCGGACTTGCCACGGAGGTATGATCACTGTCAAAATTTTCAAAATCTGATTCCGCAATAGGAAAATCGCAAATCTATTGGACAAGAATTACGATGTCTCACTCAGCTCAACATTGCAAGCAGCTATTCGCCTTGCAGTCCTAGTATATATACTTACCTAACTATTTAGCTCGATGTAGAAGATTTCATATACTCCCGCTCTATGAACGAAGGAAAATTGCGGATTTAACATTCTTATTTTATATTATGAATGGACATACTAACGTCCCTGACTTGGTAAGCAAGATTAGCCTCCGCGTGCCTTCCGCATTTCTGCGAAGAGCTAATCTACTAGATATACCGGTTGTTACTACTACGTATAAACACAACTCATTTGTTATTAGAGCATGTCGCTCATTCAATACGGAGTGTCGTAAGGTCGATCTTGACTTGTTTGGAACCCTTGCGAAGATGAAAAGCGTACTTAGCTCGTGGTTTTTCGAAAATTAACCGTTTTAATTTTCTTGTTAAACCTATCTTTTGTTTTATTTTTATTGTCTTTTTATATAATCTTAGCTTTAACATGCGCGTCCATATAAATAGCCTGTCTGCTACATACCTACTAAATACATTACCATCAAACTAATATATAAGTCGAAACTAGTAATTGGCCCTCTTCTAGTATCTATATATTTGTAAACTAACCATAAGCTGCAAGTTTCCTTAAAATATAATAAATAAATAATTTAATTTAATAATTTCCATCGAGATAAAAGATCGATCGATTTCAAACAAAATACCACGATTACCCAAGCAAACAAATAAATAAAATATCCAGAAAATGAAATATATATAAGTAGGTTGTTAACTAACCTTTTTCATGACGGCCCCGTATTCGGAACAAATGACCCAGTGATAATGTACCTTTTTTTTTTTTTGTTTTCGTGCGGAAATCCCTTCCGATACCCCCCCGCCGGCCAGCGGGGGCGGTTATGTCGGGCTTGAACCGACTAAAACAGCACGCCGTCTCGGGTCTGCAGACGCCGGGGTGTAAGGTTGCCCATAGAGCATATCCCTCGCACCCCGACTGACCCTGGGCCATCTCCAATCTAATCCTAGTCTAATGTATATTGACAATGTATTATACAATAGATTACAAAAATTATAAAGTATTTCACTTCCCTTTTTACATGCGATACACCGCTGCAATGGTTCCAAGTCAAACGAACGCGATGGGCGTATTCACTCAATTTTACAAAGAGATAACGACCTCGTTAATTAATGTTCACTAATTACTCAACATCCAACAAACAAGGTCACAGGTCACAACAAACAGGCGTCATAGTTTACGTAAAATAATGCGCGTATGTACCTTTTTTTTTTTTTTTTTTTTATCGTGCGGAAATGCCTTCGGATACCCCCCCGCGTGCCAGCGGGGGCGGTGCGAGTATGTACCTAAAGAAAAAATATGATTGGTGTTGGTCCTATAAATACGCGGTACCAACATCAAAACAAAGACTAAACTAAACATAGCATGCTATGACGGCTTCATTCAATCTCATTCTTACGACGCCGTACGCGGCTGATAGAAGAAGAGCTGTATAAATGTAACCAACTTCGTTCAGCGAAACGAGAATGGAGCTGAATAAATGTGAGTAGTCCCTAACTCTCTCAAACGCTGTATAATGCTCAGATAATATTTTTTATTTACTGTCTCACCTTGTGTCAGAATTTACGAGTGCACGACCTGGCATTTGCATCGTGGTAATCAAATCTTCTTCAGTTGAAGATGATGATGGCTGACTAGGGCGAAGCATATCTTCCACTACCATCTCGTTCGTTTTTACCATCTAATGTCTGTGGTTTTTGCATGTGCTGGATAACACATAGGCAGGTGTTTTTGATAAAATCGTTTCACCAATAAGCCTTACATATAATTTTCAGCGCTTTGACACAAAAAAAATCTAGTTGCAATGCAAAATTTACGAAGGATGTATCTAATGTTCGAAATTTTCATCAATTGTGAAAATCGCCCAAACGCCGTGTGGAAATAGAGCATAGTTGTACCTACTCACTTAGCGAAAAAAAGATCTACGATCCCTGTTAGCGGAGTCTCTAAATGATAAATTCCCGGTACTTTCTTGACAGTATGTATGTAACTTGTTTTGTTGAATTACTTTATCTTTCACAAATGATATTGATTTCGGAAATTGACTTAACAAGTTACCAACTTGAAGTTAGGAACATATCAAACAAGGTACCTACCTATATATTATGTGAAGTTCTTGAATGTTAAGGTTAGTACAAGTTTAAAAAATATTTTGAGCGGAAATAGGAAGAATCATATTGGCAACAAGTAGGTATGAATAATTTCGATGGCCATATTATAAATGATTGTTACGTAAATTAGAAACAGGTTGTATAATTCATTCTCTTTTGGTAGTGGTTTGGCTTTCGACCGTGACTGTACCAGTTTGTTCTAACGAGTAAAATTTGCATATCTATTGGTTAGGTTTTTAAAACACCATAATAACACCATAATAATTCATTGATCATTTTTAAAATGACTTTTTTTGAAATCTTGCGTCAGTGTGAGACTCTTGATCCAACACTTTATTCCCCGTGATGCCCCTAGGGTGTCATGGGGATTCTTTTTTTTTTTTTTTATACCTACCCTCGCTATGGAGCGGCGCCTATTTTTTATTTTTTTTAAATTAAGGGCTTCCTAGCCTAATCCTATGCTTTCCTCTTTCATTCCGAGTCTCTTAGGCATACTAGTTCTCACTTTTATTCTTCTCGCACTTTCATTCAACCTTTCATTCTCTGTAGGGATATGGGGGCATCAGGGATTTATGTACCTATTCTTCTCTAGTCTAGTTTTTATATTTCTTTATTATTTATTTAAACAAAATTTACACTATATAGTCTTATAATTATTCCTTACATTTATATTACATATTTTATTATGGTTCATATAGTTATTTATCCTTATTTATAATAATCCTTATTCTATTTTTTAGCAATTATGTAGAGCTACAATTTTATTATTCTATTTTACGATTCTTATGCCAGACTGCATTATGCCTAGCATAAAGTGCTAGCATAGGTTATTTACACTCTGTTCCGATTATTGACCAATCTCACAATTTTCTTGGCATAGGCATCTCGGTATGTTGAGCTATGAGGTGTGTGATATCATGTTTGTCTACCTTAATACCTGTGACTACTTCCAAATCCAGCCTGTTTTTGGCGTGGATTGGACAGACCATCAGGAGGTGAGCCACCGACTCCGAGACCCCAGGCTCACAGGCGCACGATGGGTACGCCTTACACTTGAATCGAGTCAAGTATTCGGAGAACCCACCGTGCCCCGTGAGGAATTGGGTTGTTTGGCCTTCGATGGTGATCCTCCTGATGATCCTACATGCGTCTATCGCGCTGGGGAAAAACAACTTAGTGGTAGAGGCCGTTCCGCCTTCCTGATAACGCCTGTTCCATTCGTCAAGAGAGCCCTGTCGTATGACTCTCTTGACGAATGAGACAGGACTGTCATGGGGATTAAGACGATTCCCTCTGGCACCATCATTCGGCGGTGCCTTAGGGATAGAACACACACAATTATTTGTATCCACAAATGCTTCTTCAGCCTAACATGGTGTGTGTGTGTGTGTGTGTGTACACAAATTGTGTATCCACAATTTGTCTGCACGAAAGCTTCTTCAACCCAACACTATGCAAGGGCTGGGTTAAAGAAGCATTTGTAAACACGCCTCATTTAGGGCATGCCATCGCAATCATAAATGATATTACTTAGCTATGAGGAGCGTACATATACTTTACTATTTGGTTGTATTTGTAATACACTATATCGTGTAATCTTAATATCTCAATCTAAAAGTTAGTTAAGATGTACAAACGGATTTAATAAACCAAATGTCGTCATGAATCGGTTTTTCCGAATCAGTTGTGATGTTTCGCAAGCATATATTATTAGAACTTCTGGTAATAAACTGATTTGTATCTTAACTATAATAAATACTTATTTATCTACGAGTTCAACTAAATCCTACAATTCTCAATATTCTCACACACCATTGTATTCATTCAAAGATTTATACAGAACTGCAAACCCATTAAGAGAATATAGGCGTGATGCTATGTTATTTTATTAAAATTATATTATGTAATCTTTGGTAATAGCATAAACAATGCCTAGATATGCGAAAACAGCTATCACGGTTGATTTGCTGGCATTTATTGAAGAGTTCCGTTGTCTGTCTCCGAAACTTGTCATCAGATCTTTACAAAATTTAAATCTGACTACCTTTTTTTTACGTGCGGAAATCCCTTCGGATACCCCCCCGCCGGCCTACAAGGCGGTTATGTCGTGCATCGACTAAAACCGCACGGTGTCCTGCCCAAATGTCCATTGCCGGGCACCCCGGGTAAGCCCTCGAAAGGATAACCCCAGGGTCAAAAGGATAACCCCAGGGTCAAAAGGATAACCCCAGGGTAAATCTGACTACCTGGGAAACAAACCCTTTGAAACAGAAAAGAATTTTCCAAATCGGTTCAGGCGTCTTCGCGTAATCGGCGGACATACTTAAATAAAAAAAGAAACCGGCGAATTGAGAACCTTCCTCCTTTTTGGAAGTCGGTTATAAAGAATACGAAAATAAAATGATGTCATTGTTCAAAACAAAAACAAATGTCGAATTTTAGGTTGTACCATGGTAGTAGGTCTTCTACACTTTGTTTTTCTGCCATCTGAAAACCAGCAGATTTTTAATGCTTAGATGGTGATCCAAAACTCGCACAATAGTCATAAAGCACTTCAAGTCAAGTCATTTACCAGGTGGTAGAAATTTGATGACACAAATTTGTCAAAAATTCGGCCGGGTGGGTACCACCGTGCACCATTGCGAAAAACCCTTCATAGTAATCCAATTTCGGTTTGATTGCGTTCAGGGGTCAGCAAGTGCATAGCCGGGCAGAGAGATTGTGGTCGTAGCACTAGTAGCACCGGTGGGTGTCACGCGGTGCTGCGACGACAATCCTCTTCTGATGAGGCCGTCAAGCTGAGTGACACCATTGTTAACATGGTACGTGTATGTAATGGTGACCCTCTTTCCTGAGACTTTACCTTTTGCTTACCATCAGGCGAGGGGAAGTCAAATTGACGTATCCTAAATATAAAAAAAAGCTCTAATATACGTTTAGGTAGGTAATAATTTATATGTTTCTGATGTGCGTACCGCAAATAAAATATTTTTCTTTCTTTGTTTCTTTCTTCTTTTCAATTTATATTGATGTCTGGCTGTAAACGGGACTTCGGTCGCGTAAACCTAGATCTGGGTGTTAATCTTTTTTATACGAAACCCTAATTCTTTTTCTAAAATTTAAGTAGCCTATGTTACGCCTTCTAATATTAGCTATCCTTCCATAGTCCCTTCACAATCAGCCCAGCCGTTCCAGAGATTACCTAATTCAAACAAACAGAAAGACAGACAGGCAGAGAAAAGTTAAAAACATTGTTTTTTTTTTATTGTAAGTGCGGTGTATAATATATATCATATGCATTCATGGAACACCTGTTAGTTTAAGGTTACAAACATAAACTTAAATGTTATTTAATTGTATGTATGTATGATCTATCTTTCTAGATTTAGAAGGCATTATGAGATTGTTTTATCTGCCAATGATACTTGCACCGTCACGAAGCTGATGTTAGTCAATTCCAATGATTCACGGCAGCGGCCCCAACAGTGTACCCTGCGGGACACCGCACTAACGACTCGTTCGCCAACCGAGCCCTGCTAGGTCAACAATGACTCTCTGCTATAGGTAAGTCCCAACAGTATGATGTGACACTCTAGTAACAGAGTGCGTAGTGGATGCAACTCTATGGCAAGACGTTGGCAATGTCGAGAGACACTACCAGCACCACCTTGTCCCGGGTCGTTTCTACCTTCACCAGGGCTTCAAGGCGGAGGAAGGTTACCTTGAAGGCTGAATATAACCCGTTCAATATTTATACCTTGTACACTTCGTCGAGTAATACCTAAAGAGGGTGAATTAAGTGTTGTAACCAGGTTAAATTTCAACTGTAAAACTGATGACATTTTGTGTTTGACTACGTCCCTACATGGTTCAGATTCACTATAGGTGGCTGCAATCGGATTTATTACTTAGGATTTTTTTAGATTCTTCTCCTGTGCAAAGTTAATTATTCTAAATACAATAAAGCTATAAGTATAAGAGGCCACGGTAGCCTAGTGGTATGGGTAATGGACTGCTGAGACGAGGTCTCGGGTTCGATCCCAGGTTTTACCATGGTACACACGTATGACTTTTCGATGCTTTTCGAAGTTATGTGTGTATTTAGGTTTATAAGTGCCCGGTTAATGGCAATAGGCTCGCCACCTATTACATTGGGACCTAAACATAAACTATCGAAATGTGGGTGCTAGCATCTCTGCCTACCCCTTCGGGGATATAGGCGTGAGTTTATGTTAATGTTAATGTAATGTTATAAGTTCGAGTTAGATCTATTCCTGAATAAATAACATAATTTTTGAAAATACACGTTCTAAGCATGCGCTATCCGGCTTTGAAATTGTTAATTTTACAATTTACCTTAATTGAATAGATGCTACAATAAACAAGTGTCAATAAAATTTAAACGCTGATAAAAAACTAGTCAAGAGCAAGTCGGTCTCCCGCAGCGAGGGCTCTGCACAATAAATGATCGTATGTTTTGATGGGTTTGACGTAGATGTTTGCTTTCAGCTTCAAGGGGTTATAGTCCTGCGTATTTGATATTAATTTGAACTTCATTCCTCCACGCATTCCTGAGAAAATGGCCATAGTAAGTATGTCAATATACGCATACATTCTTTTTTTGTGATGCGAGTAACTACATATTTACTCTTCTTAGACTTTTCCCTTTACTTGTGCTATACGACCTTGTTTCTTGCCATATTTTATGATTCTAGCACAACCCTATTTGCTACATAACCGGCAGTATCGTTTGATTGCATTACTTTGAAGTTTGATTTCTTCAGAACTTCAAGTTGTTGCAGACCTGAGTATAAGGTATAAATTTCAACTTGATGCCTCTATAATAATTATATTTACGGGGATTAACGCGATCACTTATTTAAAGGTATTACATACCTCTGGTTTGCCTGACGTTTCGACCAGGTTGCACTGGCCGTGGTCACAGGCTGACTGGCTCAGCGTTGAGCCAGTCAGCCTGGGAATACTGGGAATACTGGGATACTGGGAATTAATATCCCCGTAAATATAATTATTATATCATGGAACGGAAAGTTTAAAAGTTGATGCCTCTACGCGTTCCTGAGAAACATCTTGACAGACAGACGGAAAACTAAATGATCCTACAAGGATTCCTTTTGAGGAATGGAACCCTGGTGTGGAACGCGAGCTCGTGGGCCGCCACCACCTCCTTCTGCGAACATGTAATGCTCGAGAAGGAGGTGGCGGAGCGGGCCCAGGAGAGATTTAGAACTCTCCCGGCCCGCCGAGCCCGCAACATGTTCGCCGCGCGTCGCAGGCGACTCAGACGCCGGAGGTCGCTCAACGACCTCCGTCCTCCATGAGCGCTGGCTTTGGGTGGCAGGTGAGGCCAACTGACATCCCAGCAGAAGCAGGCCGGTGGGGTGACAAGCCCCCCCTCACCTTATTCGGGGCAAGATGGGGACACCGTCCCCCAAACCTGAAGAGGCCATCTCGCAACCGGAGATGGCCCAGGCTCGGTCGGAGTGCGAGGGAAATGCCTTATGGGGCCAACTGACAACCCCGGGGTTACACCCAGACCCGTGACAGCGTGCGGTTTTAGTTGGTTTAAGCCCGACATGAAAAATAAAAGTACAGAACGCTAAAAACAGTTCAGCAAACATAAATAAATAATAAAGCAAGAGGTGCAAACCAAGAGCAGTTTTCAACAGTGAATTATTGCAGCCAGAATTACTTAATGATCTTCAGCCAGTACTTATAGGCGGATGAACCTGTGGGGAACGGTCTCCTCTTGAGGTTATGGTTTAGACGGCAGTTCTTCCCGGCCAACATAAACCAGGGCTAAGTCCAAGCTTTGGATGCAACCGGAATGGACGCTTGGGTGATGATGATAATTCATTGATTTCAGTCAAAAAGGTGTTAGCCGCCATTATCCTTCCATCCCGCGGGGCGTTTTGATTTCTCCCTGTGTCCAGGGTATGGTTTTGATTGGAAGCGGTAAATGACAACTCTTTACATGGTACTGTAGCGTTCCGACCTCGTTCGAGCACTACAGTTTGTTTACCTGGCCAACATGTCAGAGTTAAAAAATATTTTTTTTAATTCGAAATGAGAGTTTAGGGAAGAAAAACAATTGCCTTGGCGGACAAGTTGCTGACAGCGGGTGACCGAGGGCTCCGGCCTCGACCCGCCGTCCGAAGAAAGTTCCAAGAGAATTGATTGTAGGCTCAATCCTTGAGCAGAATCCGCGATTCCCTACAGTTCGTTTAAAATATAAATATATTCGTGTAAAACCCCCCTAAAACTCGATATAGGAAGTTTTTGGTGAAAATAAATGCCAATATAAATATTAATACTTGGGTTTTACCTTTTTGTTAACACGAGGTATTGTGGCGTCAGGCCCCGACGCTACAGTACCTAAAAATGATATATGCACCTATAACAAGCGTTTAACCTCATAGCTAGGGAGTCGGAGCTTTTCTGTTGTACTCTAAGTGAACGTAACATATATACATACATATATTCACGCTTTTTTCCCTCCGTGTCAGGCAGAGACAACAGCCCGCCATCTGCTTCTGTCCTTACCTGCATACTTCACAAGCTTTCTCTACTGTCATGAAAGTTTGCTTTCATGCAAGCCCGCCGGTTGCGAGTGCTTTTGAACTGCCCTTTTTTCAACACCTCATTAATATAATCATTGTATGTTCTGCGAGGTCGATCCCGAGTTGCCTGCCCACTTACATGTGCTTTACAGAATTGATGTGTCATTTGCTCAGTAGAAAAAAAATCTACTCATTCGTTCTAAGTACCCAGACCATCTAATTATAAGTTGCTAAAAAAAAAAATTTGCTGAGTACTTATAGCTTTAGTTTATCCTGTAAAAAAATTGTAACTTTTGAGCAGTAATCATTTTTTTTATAACCACAGTTACGTTCCGGTTTCAATCTTCTATGAAGGTCGTTTTGTTTTAAGACAAGTCAAACTGGCTTCCGTCATAGGTGATATATGATAAAATTTAGAAGTCAGTTTGTGCGTAAACTTAGTTCGGTCGGTTTGGACCTTCAGTCTGACCGGTGGGAATTAGTAAACAGAGCTTTAAAGTGTTTGAAATCAATTGATACAGTTTCAAATTTAACTATTTTTAATTGTTATTACGCATGTGTGAAATAGCAACTATTCCAAAAAAGTTTTAATTTAGTGTTAGTAAATTTTAAAAAGCAGACGCCGAAGGATCTGAGATAAGTAAACATTTTATTTAACACGCTGCAGTGGAAGACCAGTCAAAATCGGCCCAGAGGTTTCCTAATCCAAACAGACATAAACAGACAAACATTTTAAAAATAGCTTTTTGTTACATGTTTCGTTTGGGTTTTTAAATAAATGCTTTTGAGAGGCTGCTCATAAGCAATTATTTTAAACCTGTTATTTTAATAGTATAGGCAGATACTCAAATTTCATTAATTTGTATAGGTAGATATACCTAATAGGTCTTGAATGGGAGATACTCCAGGAACTTTTAAGGGAAAATCTAGTGGGGCGGAAATCACACAGTGATTGTCAAACTTCGGGCCAAACTTATTTTTAGGGACAATTTGTATGGTAGGTACATGAAACCTTGAACGTACAAACCCCAAAATCTAATCAGTTCTTCCCATTAACCAAACAAGATGATTGGTGAAAGAATTTTTTAAATCGGATAAGTGGTTCTTGAGTTATTGCGTAAACAGACATCCAGACATCCATACCAACAGACAGACCGACACAAAATTTTTTTTTGCTTAATTAGACTTAGAATCATGTGAAACGTCGAGAAAAATGATAAAAAGTGGGTGTAAGATTTTGATTTTTTTTGCGTGATTAAGACTTCGGTGTCCACCTGGATGGTGGCCCGAAGTAAAAACTTCAGCTGTTCTGATGTAAAATTGTAATCTGCTCTCGTACAGAGATGGTGAGCAAGTGCCGTACTTGACAAAATTTAAATAGGTACTGGTACATCATTACTTAAAATTAACAAGATGCAAATCATTTCATTCTAAATTTTGCCGTGAGGAATACTGCAGGCGCGTCGCGAACAGGTCTTTATCTAATTTAGTAGCAAAAAACGGCGCAAATATAGTAATTTAACAGGTAATTACATATTTGAGCCGTTTGGGGTTGAGACGCTGGGATCTTGGGGTCCAAGTGCCCGTCTTTTATTTAAAGAAATTTCAAAACGGCTTATAGACGCTACCCGTGACCAGAGGGCTGGTTCATTCCTCGCACAAAGGATTGGCATTGCCATTCAACGTGGCAATGCCGCCAGCCTTCTGGCCACCCTCCCAGTTGACGTCGATGGGGAGGAATTTTTTGACGCCTAAACCTGCAGCTTTGTATATAGGTATACAGATATTGTTTTTATACTAATTAATAGTAATTAATTTATGTAAATAAAATATTTAATAGCTATTTCCATTATTTATATTTTGTTTGAAAGTTGATATCAAGATTTTACAACTCTGTACTTATTAAATTTTGTTTTTATTGGCCGCTTGATAATTCGATCTTCAAAAACAGTACTTCCTAAATGCTATCCATTTTGATGATAAATTTCGTATTACTTAACAGCTGTCACTTTTCAAAAATGTAATAAAAGTTGCTGTTTGTTAGCTTAATGTTGTCTCATTCATACACAAAAAAAAATCATAAAATTTGGATTTGTCATTCCTAAAAAAAATGCACACATGTTAGTACTGAAAATTGGGTTTCCTCCAATTTGTTCAAGAAAAACGGCAATCTCATATTAACGACCTAATATTTGAATAACAAAAATAAAAATAAAAATTATGGGGACTGCTAGAAATAATAGAACAAACAAAAGCAAAAACTATGAGGGAAATAATTTTTTAAAGTCTCAAATAAATAGTATTATTATATGCCTCTCTGGTAATGATGAGCGATGTCTACTACCAATCATATATTTAAGTCAAAGGTTTCAGATCTTTTAGGTCATGCGGTGAATCGTACGTGTGCACTCATGCGGGCGCCTGATTCGTGTAAATAATACTGAACTAATTTCGAGTACATAATTTGCACAAAATCGTGCAAAAAATCCCATACGATTTGCCCAAACCATACAAAAAATCAAACATCTATCCGATTTGCATGACGTATGGGTATTCGCATGAGGGCCATACATGAGGCAGTGCAGGCTCTTAAGTTGAAACCGGTGGAAAAATCAGCCTAGCCGTTCAGGAGATTACCTAATTCAAACTGACAGCCAGACAAAAATTTTAAGATTTTTTTTTTTTATAGCATCGTCCTATACATTCATATGCAATAATTAAAAATATTTCATTACAATATAACAAACAGACATTTAAATTTTATTTATTTCTATATGTTTATAGAATGTATTGATATAGACTAGGAAGCGGGTATTTCTCTTAGAAAAGTCTCGGTCAGACTTAAAATCTGCTGTATGTTTGACTCCAATTTGTTCAATTGAACCGGAGATATGATCAAAAAACGATAACCGACCTCCGCGCAGGTGGAGCCGCGGGCATCACCTAGTGTGTGTAAATAATGGGTTCCTTTTGGGTCACGATAACGGAATCAATATTTCACACTAGTAAAGCCACGGGCATAAGCCATTTCAGTGACAAAATTGTATTTGCTACGGATTCTAGCACTTTTTTTTTAGCGTGTGTAATCCCCTTCGGGCTTCACCCGCATCGGTGCCGACGATAGGGTGGGCGTGTTGGAATCGGACCGACTATAACAACACGGTGCCCTACCCAAGTGTCCATTGTCGCCATTGCCGAGCACTCCGGATAAGCCCTCGAAAGGATAACCCCAGGGTTACCGGCGGCCATTGGCCGCCACCGCGGCCTCGCCATGTGGGGTCGGGTTTTATCCCGCGTCGATGAGTTGGCAGGCGTGTGTAGGGCACACACGACACGCCTCCGTCACGGCCTGCTTCTGTAAGGACGGCGAGGCGGCCAACTGCCATCCTCAGGCCCCGATCATGGTGGTCGGTAGTCCCGGGCGTAGACGAGTCTGCGGCGTCCTCGTCGTAGGCTGCGGAACTCGGGGGGCAGGGTTCTCTCCCGCTCCCTCTCCACCGTCTCTTTCGCGCGCATTAGCAGCGGCGTGCCACTTGCTCCCGTCGGAGACACAGCCCTCACCATGGTCTCCAGCGAGAGAACGTCCACGCCCAGGACACAACGAGATCCCGGAGTTGACTCACCCACGCAGGGCACTCCACCAACGTGTGGAGCGCCGTGTCTCCGCTAGGATCCCCGCAGTGCTGGCACTGTGGCGTTGTCTCCCGGTGGATGCGCCATAGATACTTACCGAAGCACCCATGTCCGGTAAATATCTGGCACATCCGGTAGGAGAGGTCACCGAGGTGCCTCTCCAACCACTCCTTCATGATCGGCCTCACTGCTGCAATGGTGGATTCCCCCATCTTGGATGCTCAAGTCGCACCCTCTATGTCTCCATGAGTTCCCGGCGAAGGTGGGACCGCTGAACCCTGATTTCTCGGGGCTCCGGCCTATGGCCCCGTTCCAGCGCCTCCTTGCGCCATTGGTACAACGACGCAAGGGCTCTCGCTTCCAGGTCCCATGGAGGGGTCCCGGCTAGGAGACATGCCGCCTCGACGGAGATCGTGCGATACCTCCTGATGACTCTGACGGCCATCGCTTCTAGCACTAATTATTTTTGTTCTTCTAGTCTTATTTCGTTTGGGGTGTATTAGACCCCACCAGATCTCCAACATCCAAGCCAACCTCATCTGCCAGTTTGTACACCTGCTGATTAACGGACGATGCTGTGGTGCAGACTATCCTCTCGGGGCCAGCCGGTAGTTGCTCCCATAAAAGCTAAGATAATCCAAATCAAAAGTAGGAGAGTGGACCGTGGACCGTGGACCGGGTTACAAAGTGCACGCTATGGATTCAAATGGGACTAATGCTGTAACGATGATGATGATGATTTTGTTTTATTTACTTCACAGGATGAACGTTCTTCAGGAGATCTTATCACTGGTTGACGTGAGGGCTGTAATTCCACTGGTGACTTTGCTGCAGTTCCTCTTTCACTCCCTAGATGAGCTCGAACTTGATGCCCGGGATTTCCCACAGCAAGCGAATGTTTATGGTTTGTTATTGTTGCTTTTTTAAAGTCTGGGTGTACCACCTATGGGGCCTTATCAAGATATTTGGACAGATACAGCTGCTCATTGATGTTCTAAAAAGCTTAGCTAAACATCACAGTCGGGTAAAAATATACCCTAGTTTCAATCTCTAAAAGCAGTATCTACAGTTTAAGTCCAATAAAGTAACTTTTTTCTTTTTTTTCGTGCGTATTCTTTTGCCACAAGATTTAAAA
Organism: Cybosia mesomella; assembly: GCA_946251805.1. Classification (NCBI taxonomy): domain Eukaryota; kingdom Metazoa; phylum Arthropoda; class Insecta; order Lepidoptera; family Erebidae; genus Cybosia; species Cybosia mesomella. The sequence goes on from OX276395.1 coordinate 4,745,453, forward strand.
AAAATAGGTTTAGTTAGTACAAAATAAAGAACGTGAGACTGAAGCTATTAAAGATGACATCACACCTTTTACGTATATTCAAAGCAGTTTTTGAGCTGAGCGAGCGAAGCTCTCACGCGGCAAAGCCGTTTGTTGGTGGCTGAACTCCTCCGAAACCGCTCTCGCGATCTTGACCAAATTTACCATGGTGATAGTGTGGACACTGAGGAGTGTTATGTAGCGAGATGGTTCATGTCCGACGTACCATTGAGGAATACTCACCAAAAAACAGTTTCACGAGCGCGCGGCCTTAGTTAAGCGCGCGTCCGTAGTAATATTTTCAATATTGTCTTATTTTCAAGTAAGAGTCCTGCTCGCTCGGTTCAATTTATTTCAGTCGCACCCTGCACTGAATTCCTGGTTTAAAATACATACCTACTACTAGTATACGAAAATTCAACTCTATTTCCATTCCAGATGGTCAAGTTTTCGACTTCATAGTTATAGGAGCGGGATCAGCTGGCTGCGTGGTCGCTAACAGACTCACCGAGGTCTCTGGGTGGAATGTGCTACTTATAGAAGCTGGTGGGAATCCACCTACAACCTCCAAAGTCAGTAAGAAAAATAAATTCGTATGGTTTGTTGCATGTCATTTGGTACATTAAAATAAACCTACAGATAAAATGCAAGAGTATCGCCTTCGCTGGTGCGGCCCCGTTTTGCGGCAGCTGCCAGGTTACTTGGGTTACAAATGTCTAGCCATACCACTTCCGCCAGGCCGCGGTAGGAGGGCTGGTTTGACGTCGTAAGAGATGACATGCGTGCCAATGATCTCACTACCATCAATGCCCTAGATCATGCGATGTGGAGAAGAAAGAGCAAGACCTTGGGCTCCGAGGTGTGGTCTCGAATGCAATCGGGACACCTCGATAAGATGATGATGATGATTTGGTACAATATGTACCTCCCACCAAGCCTTCTCATCATCTTAGCGTGGTTCCCGGTTCCATCCGAGGCTCACCTCGGAGCCCAGTCCACTTACTCCTTCTCCTTTAGATTTGGCTTTTGCCGCTTCAGAAGAGCAACGGCCGTCTAACTTCACAACCCCGGGAGGAAAGCTTACATCAAAGCCTCGTTCGCCAATCAGCAACCGTTCGGGCTTTTAAATGAGGTTGGCCCCGAGGGGCTTGGTGAGCAACCTTTAAGTCAACTTGGATTAAATTAATGTTACCATTCAATACTCAATATTCAATACATTTATTGCGTTCCATAATGTGATACAGATGTCATGTTAATATTATTAAGTTACAATTATGGACCCTGTCGGGCACAGCACAATGTTTGGAGAGAGGGAGAATATTCTGTTGTAGGTACTACACCCTGGGCGGCGGTCAATGGCTTCCCCTTCACCCCTTCATAGGGTTGGCATTGATCGTCGGCCAATACCCAACGTGGCGGGAACACATCGCTCTCCGTACTCCTCTGCTTTCAGAGGAGACAGGATGAGCGATGCTGTTAGTGGTGAGATGGCCCAGGGTCAGCCGGGGTGCGAGGGATATGCTCTATGGGTAACCTTACACCCCGGCGTCTGAAGACCCGAGACGGCGTGCGGTTTTAGTCGGTGCAAGCCCGACATAACCGCCCCCGCTGGCCGGCGGGGGGGTATCCGAAGGGATTTCCGCACGATAAAAAAAAAAAAAAAAAAAAAAAAAAGGTACACAGTTTCCGGGGTGCGACTGTTTGGATCACCTCCAAGTTTGGTGCACCCTGGGCAACGTGGGCGATGACGCATCATTGATTGCTCCTCTAGAGTAGCTGGCGTCAACGTCAACGGCCAAGAGTCTGACCAACCGGCCCTTTTCAGGGCCAGCTGACCCCATTGCACGAGGGGGTCGGTGTATGGTGGGCCTGTAAGGCCCGCGTGGGGGGTCGCTCCAGGTACTCCTCTGCTGTTATCAGAGGGGACACCGCGAATGGCCCAGGGTCAGTCGGAGTGCGAGGGATATGCTCTATGGGTAACCTTACATCCCGGCGTCTGTAGACCCGAGACGGCGTGCGGTTTTAGTCGGTTCAAGCCCGACATAACCGCCCCCGCTGGCTGGCGGGGGGGTATCCAAAGGGATTTTCGCACCATAAAAAAAAAAAGGTACACAGTTTCCGTCGGGGTGCGAGGGATATGCTCTATGGGCAACCTTACATACCGGCGTCTGTAGACCCGAGACGGCGTGCGGTTTTAGTCGGTTCAAGCCCGACATAACCGCCCCCGCTGGCCAGCGGGGGGGGGGGGTCTCCGAAGGGATTTCTGTACGAAAAAAAAAATGGTACACAGTTTCGTTTTTATAATTTAATTTTGGATATTATTATTATTTATCTATTTGTTTTTATTCATCAATCATCATCAATTAGCATATTGCAGTCCACTGCTGGACATAGGCCTCTTCCATTTGCCGCCATAGCACCCGACCCTCCGCCTTACGCATCCAGTTTATCACATCTACCTTTTTCAGGTCGGTCTTGCTGGGGGACGTCCTACCTTCCGTTTACCGATTAATTAATTGTAATAATCTTTATTTTATTGTATTTTGTTTGATGAGTGATGATCTAATGATGTGAGTAGATGATTTAGTATTTTATAAAATATTATTTAATAGAATAGAATAGAATAGAAATAAACTTTATTGTACACCAATCAGAGTATGCATAGGTACTTGGAATACACAGTCAAAATATTTACAAATGGCGGCCTTATCGCTAAAAGCAATTTCTTACAGGCAACCTTTGGATGGACACAAATTGGAACATTTATGGGTAGTTATTGGTGTGGTTAATAGGAAAAAAAAATAAAAGACAAAATAAAAAAATAAAAAATTGTTCATTCATATAAAATAAATATCAATGTCAACTTATAGGGTATATACATATTATACATGCATAAACATACATAAGATATATATGATACACAATAAGAAACTAAGAAGCCAGGTAGTGATCCTTAACCATCTTTTTAAAGGTGGCCAGAGATTGGGCGCGCCTGATGTTTAAAGGCAGTGCATTCCACAGCCGTACCGCCTGTACAGTAAAAGATTTATCATAAAAGTTTGTGGAATGCTTGGGTACTGCCAATTCCAATGATACTGATGACTTCAAGGACCTTGAATGTGTGTCATTAGGAAACACAAAACGTTCTTTTAGGTAACTAGGAGTAAAGGGATTAAAAAGAATACTGTAAAGCATGGAAAGAATATGAGCATTCCGGCGAAGTCGAATTGGGAGCCACTTGAGCAAGTTGCGAAACTCGGAAACGTGATCATATTTGCGGAGACCAAATATAAATCTAATACAAAAAATTTGAAGGCGCTCAAGCGTATCAAGTTGCTCCTCAGTGAGATCAAGATAGCTGACATCGGCATAATCAAGTAGAGGAAGAAGAAGAGATTCTGCAAGAGCAGTTTTAGTGGCCGTTGGCAAAAAGTTTTGCAGTCTACGCATGGACCCCGCTGACGCAAACAACTTGCGGCTGACTTCCTTCATTTGGGGTCCCCAGGAAAGTGTGTTATCTATCGATATGCCTAGATTCCTTACGCTGCTGCTTATTTGAAGTGCAACACCGTTAAAAATGATGTCAGGCAGTTGTGACCAGTCTATACGTGATAGCATCCTGGAGCTGCCAACAATAGTAGCCTGAGTCTTGGAGGGGTTAGCTTCAAGCCCATACTGCTTGCTCCACTTACATATCCGCGCCAAATCCGCATTTATAATAGAGAATGCTGCCGGCAAGTCTTCTAATGAACTTTGTGTGTAGATTTGAAGATCATCAGCATAAAGGTGGTAGGAAGAACGTAATGACTTGGAGATGGAATTTATAAAAATTGAGAAAAGTAAAGGAGAGAGCACGCCACCCTGCGGCACACCGACAGATGTGCTACACCATGAAGACACGGAATCTTCAACACGCACACGCTGTCGGCGCCCGAACAGGTAACTATGAAACCAATCAATCACTGTTATAGAGATAGATATAAGATATGTTAATAGAGCGCAGTATGCCAAGCAGGATCTGGAAATCTACAGTATTGAACGCGTTACTAAAATCGAGTAGGGAGAGTACTGTAAGATTACCGTTCTCCATACCAAGCCTGATGTCATCGGTGACTTTGATCAATGTGCTGACAGTGCTGTGCCCAGATCGGAATCCTGACTGGAAAGGATTAAGAAGATGGTTTTGAGTGAGGTATTTACTTCATTGATTATATACGAGACGTTCTAAGATTTTAGATAAATAAGGTAATATGGAAATAGGGCGGTACTCAGAAGGGGATGATGGATTGGACTTTTTGGGTAAGGGGATAATTTGTGCCTGTTTCCAAGCTTCAGGATATACGCTACTAGTTAAGGAGGGATTTAGAACATGGTAAATTATAGGGAGAATCTCTTCTAGTATTGGTTGAACCATGTTTCGACTTATGCAGTCACTGCCAACAGCATTGGAGTTTATTGACATTATACACTCTTTAACACCACAAGCAGATAGTTGATCAAAAACGAACGGTGAGTAGTCAGGTGTTGGAATCGATGAAAGATATTGCAAGGTATTATTTTTGTTAGTCTGATCACATTTAGACGAAGCTGAGAAATGTTGATTTAGTAAGTCGATATCAATGTTTTTAGGAATGGAATCTTGCCGTGACTTTCCAACTCCCAGTGTTCTGAGAAATTTCCAGACTTTTACTGGGTCTCCGTTCTCGACCGACTTGTGGATATATTGGCGTTGTGCTTTTCTACACACCTTACTGCAGTGATTTCGTATTGCAACATATTTGTCACGATTGCTAGGCGTGGGCCGAGTTTTATACCTACTTTTGGCTGCCGCTTTCTTTGATAGGATTACTTTAATTTCAGCTGTGAGCCACGGTGCAGGCAAGTGCTTGACTTTTATAGCACGGACTGGCGCATGTTTGTCGTAAAGATCAATCAGCTTGTTACTGAGTATGCTTACTTTGTCATCAACTGACTCTCGTTGCCAAAAGTGAACTCCAATCCATACTATCAGCATCCTTACGAAGCTCATTGAGGTTCATGCCACTAAAATTGCGTTGCATGAGAATTTTAGCTTTTAGTTTAGGAAGGCGAAGTTTATAGGACAGATAGATTAAGTCGTGGTAAGAAAATGCTTCGGCTGAGCACTTACCGTGCTTAGCGACTAAATTAGTTGAAGAAACAAGAATAAGATCAAGAAGAAATGGAATGCAATTAGGAAAGTGATGTGTAGAATTTGAAGGTAGAACAGACAAATTACTTGAGTGAATGGTACTGAGGAAAGATGAAGAGCGGAAGTCATTTTTCAGTAAACAAGTATTAAAATCTCCCATAATTATAGATTGGTTATAGACAGGACAGAGGCGTTCTAATAGTTCTAATAGTAGTATTCGAATAAGCGCAATATTAATAACAAATTATTGTTCTATGTCCATTCATATGATTCATGCAGATATATATTAGTTATACATAGTCATGCTTTAAAATTTCATTAACATATACATAGCTTTTATTACATTTAGTTCCCATTTTATATTAATCTTTTTAACTAAACAAAAAATATGCAAAAATGACAATACTAGATGTCGATACAGAATCCAAAAATGTCAATATTAGATGTCAATACAAAATACAAAAATCTCAACATTAGATGTCAAAAACAAAACACTAAAATGTCATTATTAGATGTCAACATAAAATCCTAAGGTCCATTTCATACTACGTTTTTAGTAGGTATATGAAGGGATTTCCGCACGAAAAAAAAAAAAAAAAAAAAAAAAAAAAAAAAAGGTATATAGATATTACTTAATTATAATCTTCTTCTTCATCGTGCAGATGGTAACTTTTTTTGTTCCTATATTATTTGCTTTAGATGTGCCCAGCCCAAAACTTGGCAACATTGACAGCCATCTCACTTGCTCCGTTCAGGTCTTCGATTGTGCAGGTGTTGGGGCATAGTGGGCACGATAGTAGGTATTGCATTGATTGTAGGGGTGCACCACAGTCACAGCCGCCGTCTCCCGCATCCAGGTAGCCCCATTTTACCCGGTTTGCCCTGCTGCAGCTGACCTGGGACCTTAATCTATTAAGGGACTTCCAGGTCGTCCACTGCAGCCCATGCCCAGAAGGTAAGTTTTCGGCGGGCTGGATATAATCTGGAGGCGGAGGATTTTCCGTGAGCCACCTCCGGCACCTAGCACTCTCAGGCTGGCCCTCTACGGCAACAGTGGACCGCAGGAAGCTTTTCCTGCTCTTGAGACGCGAATTGGGCATATCATGTCGATAGAGTGTGTGACGTGCATCAGTCTCCTGCTTTCTCTTCTCGATCCCACAAGCAACGTGCCGCCGTACACTTGGTGGAGCGATACCGGCAAATGGGTACAACTTGTTTAGGGGGGTAGGCTTGAGGCAACCTGTTACTATTCGGCATGTGCCATTTAGTGCAGCATGAACCTCCTTCGCATGGGCAGAGCGATGCCATACTGGGCACGCAAATTGTTTACTGGTGGTAGAAATTTGATGACACAAATTTGTCACAAAATTCGGCCGGATGGGTACCACCGTGTACGATTGCGAAAAACCCTCCATAGTAATCCAATTTCGGTTTGATTGCGTTCAGGGGTCAGCAAGTGCATAGCCGGGCAGGGGGATTGTGGTCGCAGCACTAGTGGGACCGGTGGGTGTCACGCGGTGCTGCGACGACAATTCTCTTCTGATGAGGCCGTCAAGCTGAGTGCCACCATTGTTAACATGGTACGTGTGTGTAATTGTGACCCTCTTTCTTGAGACTTTACCTTCAGCTTACCGTCAGGCGAGGTGAAGTCAAATTGACGTGTATTTTTTTTTTATACCACTAAGGTGGCAGACAAGCACACGGCCCACCTGATGGGAAGCGGTTACCTTGGCCTATGGACGTGTGCAACACCAGTGGCGTCACACTCGCGCTGCCGACCCTGTATAGGAAAGGGGATGGGAAAGGAGTTTGGGAGGGGATGGGAAAGTAGTTATGGAGGGGATGGGAAAGGAGACTCCGGCACTCTCACTCACCAAACGGAACGCAACAGTTCAAATACTGTTACTTGGCGTCGATATTCTGTGAGAGGGTGCTTCCCCGGTCGAGTCGGCCCATTCATGCAACGGCCAAAATGACTGTTGTTTGACTCTGGATTCTATATTTTTACAAAAAAAATTCGTCCGCCGAGAAGGAAAGTGCGAGGCTGGTTGTGCTGACAACATGTGGAGCTGCCCCCCAGGACGTAGATGTTAAGCGTCGAACTAAGTTGTTCCTGCTTGCGACTTTTGGCTTAGTGTAGAGGCAGTGGGCTTGGTGTAGAGGTAGTGGGTGAGAGTGCGGTCGAGGGTATCACCAAGGTAGCGCGGCTTCGGGCAGTGCTCAATCTCGACACCTCGCTATGTGATTTTAAGCGGACGTTTTGCATCCCGGTATTGCAAGTGGAAAGCACAAGACTGGGTCTTCGAGGCGTTGGGTCGTGATATTAATATATATCCATACCATACATATATTATAATGATATTATTGTGTTTGCATAAATTTTAAATAAATAAATAAAATAAATAAATTTTCTCCATCCAATGTCAATAGTTTATCAATCATTAATAATTGTATGTCCTAGTAATAATAAATTTATGTCCATGTAAGTATATTATTTAATGTCATTGTGAATAGATTATTCATTTTATCTATTACCTTGCACCCCGGCGTCTGTAGACCCGAGACGGCGTGCGGTTTTAGTCGGTTCAAGCGCGACATAACCGCCCCCGCTGGCCGGCGGGGGGGTATCCGAAGGGATTTTCGCACGAAAAAAAAAAAAAAGGTATATTTTGTGTACCTAGATATTATTTCAGGTCTCTTATTAAACATTCAATAATTTTAATAATTGTACGTAAATTAATTATAACTTTTATCATCAAAGTATTCATCTATACTGTAATAGCTTTTATTTAGTAGAAAACTTTTTAGTTTGTTAACAAATCTGCAAAACTTTTCTTCATTTTTTATGGGCTCGGGCAACCTATTATAATTTTTTATTGACATGACCAAAGGACCAGAAGAATGCATTTCGAGTTTGGAGGTAGGCAGGTTTAGTCTATTTTTGTGTCTCAGTGTATACATTTTTTTTTTTTTCGTGCGGAAATCCCTTCGGATACCCCCCGCGTGCCAGCGGTGGCGGTTATGTCGGGCTTGAACCGACTAAAACCGAACGCCGTCTCGGGTCTACAGACGCCGGGGTGTAAGGTTGCCCATAGAGCATATCCCTCGCACCCCGACTGACCCTGGGCCATCTCCGGTTTCGAGATGGCCCCCTCGGGTTTGGGAACCACGGTGTCCCCGTCTTGCCCCGGTTTGGGGGAGGGGCGCTAGTCGCCCCACCGTCCCGGCCTGCCACCGTCCCGGCCTGTCTCAGTGTATACCTAGTTTGTATGTTTTCACGTGTAGTGTTCTGGGTATTTACGGACATTCGTTTTAATATTCTTTACCTTCTATTCCAGTATCCAGGACTATTTCCATTAGTGGATCATTCTTCATCAGATTGGAACTACTACACTGTGAATGATGGATATTCGAGTCAAACACTCAAAAAACAAAGTGTTCACCTAACAAGAGGCAAAATGCTTGGTGGGTCTAGTGGTGCTAACTACATGTACTACGTAAGAGGAAACAAGAAAGATTATAATGATTGGGTTGCACAAGGCAACGAAGGGTGGGATTGGAATACAGTGTTATATTACTTCAAGAAAAGCGAACGCCTCGATGACTTAACCATCGCCAAATATGATCAAGGTTATTACCATAATACTGAAGGATATTTAGGAGTCACCAGACCACGTTGGAAGAAAAGAACTGAGCAGTATTTAAGAGCTTTTCAACAAAATGGACACAAATTAATGTACGATACAAATGGAGATGAACAATTAGGATACTTCTTACCTCAATATACAATCGACGATGGTGTTCGTCAGCACACTGCTGCAGCTTTTCTTGAACCTGCCAAAGATAGAAAAAATCTCTTTGTACTTAAAAATACTTTAGCTAGAAAAATATTAGTCAATAATTATAAGAAAGCTATTGGAGTAGAGGTACAGTTACCAAATAAAAGAATAATTAAGCTTTTCGGAAGTAGGGAAGTTATTTTATCAGCCGGTGCTATCAATAGCCCTCAAGTACTGATGTTATCTGGAATAGGACCTAGAGAGCATTTGCAGAGAAATGGTATCAATGTGTTGCTAGATTCCCCTAATGTCGGCGGCAACTTACAGGATCACCCTATAGCTAATGTGGCTATAGGAATCGAGAAAGATTCTACGTCAATTATAGACAATACAGATATTTTATTCAATTTACATCAGTTCCCAACACCATCTTTCATGGGCCATGTAACTTTGAATAAAACTCAAACTGTACCTGACTACCAGACAACAGTATTCCCTATACCAATTTACTCACCTATCATAACTGTAGAATGTGCTCATGTTTTTCGATTTGATGACCGAGTATGTGGCGCTTTGTTGAAAGCCAGCAAAAAAAGAAAAGTTTTGTACACAATTTTATCCTTATTGCACCCAGAATCCCGAGGCAAAGTTAGATTGAAAAGCAATAACCCTGAAGATAGTCCTTTAATTTATAATGGATATTATTCTGATGAACGGGATATAGAAAATCACGCTAGTTATGTTGAAGACTACATCAGTGTAATTAACACACCATACTTTAGAAGCATAAACGCTGAAGTTATTGATATGAAGATCCCTCAATGCGAACACTTGCCATTTGGAAGCCATGCGTACTGGAAATGCTTTGTCCTGAATATAGCAACTACTCAGTGGCATCCTTCAGGAACCTGTGCTATGGCTCCAGATGGAAAAGGTGTGGTAGACGAAAGATTAAGGGTAAGGGGGATTTGGGGTCTTCGCGTGGTAGATGCTAGTATAATGCCAACTATAGTAAGTGGAAATTTGAACGCGCCCACAATTATGATAGCAGAAAAAGCATCTGATATGATTAAGGAAGACAATGGAATAAATATATTTATATGAACTTTTTTTTTAATTAATCAAACCTTAGATATCTATAACATTACGTCAGATGGGCGAAGCGAGGTATGTCATAAATTGGGTGTAAGAGATAGTAAAATCCTGAGAAAAGTGGTCGTATGGGCTAGCCCCATGGTTAGTGATGTTCACAATAAACAAATTACAGCACTTAAGTGACCTTTTTGTTCTTTCCGCTCTGTGTCGAGCGTGCATGTCTAAGTGAATAAATTATAGAATATATCAATTCAAGAATTATACGGGTATAATTTGGCCACCAAAATGAATTAGTGGGGCTAAGTGGAGATTTTTTTTAACATTCTACTTTGGCCCGTTAGTGAGGACGTTTAGTGGGGTAAAGTGTTAGTGCCCGAGGTGGGGAGCGAGGGTTCCATTCTGTACATGCAATGCTATCGCATTTTTTCCTGAAAATTTATTTTCGTGCATTTTGTTCCTTTGTTCTGCTTTTTAGTGTTGGTAAGCGAAAAGCGTATTAAAAGAACGAATAATGGTAGCAATTCTGTTGCTGACATCACAAAACTAATATTTCTCGAAAATTTTCTTATTTTAGAGAAATTTAGAGGGAATGCTATTCTGTTGTTACGTCGAACTAAACATGGTGTTCAATATGACAGCACCAAATTTGAATCTGACATCACCAAAATTTAAATATGAAAGTGTTACCGTTATTAAAAAAAAAGAATGAATGATAAAGAGTGAATTAATAAATTCTTTAAAAATTATATTCTTAGGTTTTTAGAATGCCGAAAAATGATTATTAATGCATATTATAGATCAAACAGTAAATAAACCCTTATTTTTCTTACTCATAGCTAAGTAAAAACGGTTTTATTCAGTTCACTAGCCTGGCAACCCGGTGTAAACCTCTTTGTTATCTACGCAACTAAACTATCTCTGGCTGGAATCTGTGCAAGTCAATTTGACGTGACATGACACAATTAATATATCAGATCAGTTAAAAATTTGGTAAGGAAATAATGGCTTGATTTGAAATACATGAACAATTTAATATTTATTTTAGGGAATTACATTGAGCAGCTTGCCACCTGTATCTCTATTGCTGCCCTCTGTACAATCTCCTCAGTAGCCTCAGGAGGTACAGCAGCCACAACTGCCTCAATCTGGTGGCTCGGCAGAAGCTGCCCCCATTCGCCATCGGATTGTGCCGAGACGCCGCATCTTGCCTAGGCCTTCACGACCTCCTGCCTATGACAACTTAGTGAATGCCCTGCATGAAAGCAATAGCACCTTACAAGAAACTATTCGACATAGTGTTGATGTGATTGCTGCTGCATTGAGAGACAGCAGTGCTGCTACACTACATGCTGCTGAGATCTTAGCAGCAGCAATCACTTCAGCACGTTTTTCAAGCCATAGCAATAACATTACCCAATAATAAAGTTGGACGAACTTTATATAGGTTAGTCTTTGATTAATATAAATGTCTAGATGGAGTGTCAAATGCGCACAAGCGTCCCAAAAAATAAGGGTTAACTTCTATACCCTAAGTACTTACGCGCTGGTTCAGTGACCATCGTGGCGGCTCGGTGTCACTACGTAATTCCCGCGAAAAACAATAAACAAAAACTGTCGAAATAATGGCGACTTATACTATTATAGTGTGCCGGAATTATAAAGGACGACTAAAAACTACTACACACATTGGTAGCAATTCTGTTGCTGACATCACTAAACTAATATTTCTCTAAAATTTTCTTAATTTAGAGAAATTTAGAGGAAATGCTATTCTGTTGTTACGTCGAACTAAATATGGTGTTCAATATGACAGCACCAAATTTGAATCTGACATCACCAAAATTTAAATATGAAAGTGTTACCGTTATTTAAAAATAAGAATGAATGGTAAAGAGTGAATTAACTAACAATTAATTACAGACGCGGTGGTTTTCTTATTCGTAGTGTAAGAAAATTTAATGAGGTATCGATACCCCTAGACTTAGATTTGTTCTGTACAAGCTCGAACATAATTAAAAGACGCATGGGTGACAAGTTCTTTGGGGAGGGTGCTAGCCAGCGGCGAAGAACTCAATCAGTGTAGTACTGTGGACTAATCCAGTGCATTTTGTTTTTTTTTTTTTTTTTTTATACCTGTTTGTGATTTTTATTTTATTTTGTTTTTATTTTTTTTCATGCATTTTTTTTTTTAATCTGTAGTCTTATCATCTCGTATCGTTAGTATCTTTTGTTAGTAAATTAATTAGTAAATAAATATTTATATATATATATACTTGTGTAGGCTTGTAATTAGCAATATTGTCATCATACTTGTAATACATAAATTGTTATTAGTCTGTAAGCCTTCCTAAAATAAATAAATAAATAAATAAATTAATAAATTCTTTAAAAATTATATTCTTAGGTTTTTAGAATGCCGATAAATGATTATTAATGCATATTAAAGATCAAACAGTAAACAAACCGTTATTTTTCTTACTCATAGCTAAGTAAAAACGGTTTTATTCAGTTCACTAGCCTGGCAACCCGGTGTAAACCTGTTAACTACGCAACTAAAATATTTCTGGCTGGAATCTGTGCAAGTCAATTTGACGTGACATGACACAATTGACATGCTTGATTTGAAATACATGAACAATTTAATATTTATTTTAGGGAATTACATTGAGCAGCTTGCCACCTGTATCTCTATTGCTGCCCTCTGTACAATCTCCTCAGGAGCCTCAGGAGGTACAGCAGCCACAACTGCCTCAATCTGGTGTCTTGGCAGAAGCTGGCCCCATTAGCCATCGGATTGTGCCGAGACGCCGCATCTTGCCTAGGCCTTCACGACCTCCTGCCTATGACAACTTAGTGAATGCCCTGCATGAAAGCAATAGCACCTTACAAGAAACTATTGCACATAGTGTTGATGTGATTGCTGCTGCATTGAGAGACAGCAGTGCTGCTACACTATTTGCTGTTGAGATCTTAGTAGCAGCAATCACTTCAGCACGTGTTTCAAGCCATAGCAATAACATTAACCAATAATAAAGTTGGACCAACTTTATTATAGGTTAGTGTTATTTTGGTAGTTCTTGTATTTTTTATAAACCGCTATTGCTTTCTTGCAACTGCGTACGTAAGAACCTCGTTTGATTTCTTGCCTAATACTTTATTTTTGTCTCTTTGTTGATTACATGTTTAATAAATAAAAATAGCTTTAAGTAAAACATAATTTTTGGTAATTATATGTATAAAAAATAGCTTTATTTAAAACGAATTATATGTTTTTTAATTTTTTTTTTTTTTTTTTCAAAGATTTGGACTTTAACAGACGTAGATACCGCTAGAATAGTTTATTTCAGTTATTTCCATAGTATTATGAGCTACGGCATTCTCCTTTGGGGTAATGCCGCAGATTTAAATACAATCTTTGTATTGCAAAAGCGGGCTGTGCGGGCAATTTATAAGTTGGGCCCAAGAGTCTCCCTCCGAGAAAAGTTCAAAGAAATAAACATTCTAATTGTAGTGTCTCAATATATATTTTTGAAAATCTTTTGTATGTTAGAAGAAACATTTCCAATTATTTAAGGCTTAGTGATATACATAACGTAAATACTAGACATAAAAACAATCTTGTGGTTTGTAATAGTCGACTCCACAAGATTAGTAATTCCTTTCAGGGTAACTGTATTCGCTTCTACAACATGCTTCCTAGTGAAATGAAGAATCTACGTCTTCATAAATTTAAAAGACAAAGTAAAAGTAAACACTGCCAAAAAGGCTCTGTGGCGTAGCGGTAGTGCAATCGACTGCTACGACACGGGGCGCGGGTTGGGGTGTGTGTCGGGTAACCTCCTCGAGTGTCATTCCGATTCCGATCCCGCTGCAGTCCAGGGGGAACGGAATCGGAGCGGCCGGTACACCCTGGGCGGCGGTCAATGGTTTCCCCCTTAATGGGGTTGGTACTGATCGTCGGCCAATACCCGACGTGGCGGAAACACATCGCTCTCCGTACTCCTCTGTTTTCAGAGGAGACAGGATGAGTGATGGTGTTCGTGGCGGAGGCCGCCGTGGGATCCTGGGGGATCCAGGGGCGGGTTAGCCCACTGCTAACGCAGGGGCCGACGGGCACTTGTGCCACCGCCGGTGAGAGAGGACTAGCCATCCTCTCGCCTTCCGTAATCGGTAGGTGATCAGCAACGACCTGACCGGAGGGCTTGCCTTTATTGGCCGGCCCACGACAAGGAAAAGTCTATAACACCCTACAGCGAAGTCGTAAAAACCTATGGATACCAGCCGACCTCCATAGTATATAGGCTTATCCAGGTGCAGGGGGCTCCGCCTGGATAGACCACCTTTCCCCCATACTCGTGGGACATGACATGGATAACTTAAAAAAAATTGTTGACAAACCGGACGGATTTTCAAACGACGACACAGGCACGAATAATGGCAACGGAAACGACGGAGTGGTAGTGGTGGGGGCAGAAGAGGTGAGGCCGCGGTCGTGTACGTGGTCGACCAAGGCCGTCTTCGCCAGACCCGCCACTCCACTACCAATTGGAGAGGGAACGGACGCGGAGATTGCGTCCACGGCTGGGACTGACAGCGAGTCAGCTCCCAGCCGAATGAAGACCGAAGGTCTCCGTCGCAAGAGGCCTCGCTTGTGTGGACCCGCTCTAGACCGGAGCAGAAGCTCCTCCGGACAGAGGGCGGTCTCCTCCAGCGATGACGACCGGCCAGCGAAGGTGCTGGCCACTACGGCGGGTAGAGTGCCGGTGCATGTCCCTCCACTACCAAGTGGCAGGGACCAAGGCGTCCCCGCTGTGAGAGAGCTCCTTGCAGTGCTAGCCCGGATCACGGACACCATCAAAGGTGCCAAAAACGTGGCCAGGAAGAAGAAGACGGTGGCGGAAAACGTCGCCGTCGCCAAGACAGCGTTGGAGGAGCTCCTAGCTAGGAGCGTCTCCAAGGAGAGGTGAAGCTCAGGGCCCGGGTGACAAACCTGGAAACTGAGCTCGCCAACTCCTTGGAGCAACAGCGGGTCCTCCGGGAGGAGGTGAGACAACTCACCCTGATGGTCAGGGGTTGCCCGGAGGCCCAGAAGGCCCCAAGAGCCCAGGCGGCGCCGGCGGTGGTCCAGCCGAGGGCTCTTGTGCCGCCAGGGGAGGCGCCTAAGTCGGTGGCAAAGTCGGCACCTAAGTCGGCACCTAAGCCGGTGCACAAGCAAGTGTCAGAGCCGCCGACGACATCTGCACCGAGCATGACACAACTGCTGGAGGCGATCGAGAGGCGCCTTGGCGTGCTGGAGGACCGGGCATACCGTCCTTCACTGGCGTGGCCCGCATCCTACGTGGCTGCCGCCAGCGGAAGGCCCGGTCCCAGGACGGGGACAGCAGTCCCCGCCAACCCAACGCCCGCCAAGGCTAATGGGAAGGGGAAGGGCCAAAAGCGTGGCACCCCCGCACCCGCTGCAGCCGCCGCTGCTCCCGCTGCACCCGAATGTTCCTCCAGAGGGGTGGAATGGATGGTAGTGGGAGCCGCCAAGAAGGCGAAAAAAGCCGCCAAAAAGGCGGCTAAGAAGGCGGCCAAGGCCGCTGCGGCGAAGGCGCCGAAGAGGCTCCGCGCCCCACGCTCCACTGCCGTCGTCCTGACGGTGACGACGGAGGGTGTGGAGAAGGGCGTGGGGTACGCCCAGGTCCTAAGGTAGGTGAAAGCCTCTGTGGACCTCAAGGCCCTCGAGATTGAGGGTGGACTCCGGTGCAAGACGACTCGCACCGGAGCTCGCCTCCTCGAGGTCTCCGGCGCCACCAGCGGCCCCAAGGCTGATGCCCTAGCGGCCAGGCTTAGGGAGTCGCTGGACTCGGAAGCCGTCCGCATCACCAGACCCAACAAATGCGCAGGTTTGCGCATTTCGGGTCTGGATGATGCGGCCACGACGGAGGAAATTATCTCCGCCGTCGTGGAGGCGGGTGGCTGCCCCCGTGATCAGGTGAGAGCTGGAGAAATCCGGTTCAGCCCCACCGGTCACGGCACGGCAGTCGTCAACTGCCCCGTTGCAGCGGAGCAGAAGATTGCGGACGGACGGAGCCTCCTCGTTGGGGGCTTCCTTAAGGCGCGGGTGTAACTCCTGCAGCCCCGCGAGACCAGGTGCTTTAGGTGCCTGGCTGTAGCATGTGAGCATGTGGGAGTGCAGTGCACAGCGGGAGATACCGTGGGGGACCGGTGCTTCCGCTGTAGTGATCTCGGGCACAAGGCTACCTTCGATGCTCCTCCGCGCTGCTTCAAATGCGTAGCGGAGGGCAAAGCAGCGGAGCACCGGGCAGACAGCCGATCCTGGCCCCGTTCGTCCGCAGCGGGTAGCGGGGGTGCCGCTCAAGAGCGGCCACATTCGCGGCGGGATGCGGAGATGGACGTCCATTAATGGACACGCCAATCCGCATCCTGCAGGTGAACATAAACCACTGCATCGGTGCTCAGGATCTTCTGTACCAGAGCATCGTGGAGTGGTCTATTAATGTGGTCGTGGTCGCTGAGCCGTACTGGGTCCACCCCGGAAGCCCAGTGGACCTGGACGGCGTAGCGACCGTCTCTACTGACCCAGAGCCTCCAGCCAGAGCGGCTGAAGGGGATCCTGGGCTCCCTGTTCTCAGCGAGAGCGGAGGAGCATGTTCCTCCGTGTATGACTCCGCCTCAGGCGCCTGACGCTGATAATAGCGAGAGCGATGTGCCCGAAGTCAGGGAGAGCGAACTAGGGGTAGCAGTGCTCCGGCTTAAAGCTCGGAAAAGCACTGCCCCCGGACCCGACGGCATTCCAGGCCGAGCATGGGTCCTGGCCCTCGAGGAGCTAGGGCCTCGACTGGTGGCGCTCTTTAGCGCATGCCTCGAAAGGGGCCAGTTTCCAAAGGCGTGGAAGACGGGGAAACTGGTCCTTATCCGGAAGGTGGGGCGGCCGGCGGATTAGACATCCGGTTACCGGCCGATCGTGTTGCTCGACGAGGTGTGCAAGCTCTTTGAGCGGATTATTGCAGAGCGCCTCGTCGAGCATCTCACGAACGTGGGGCCAGACCTGGCGGACAATCAGTTCGGTTTCCGCCAGGGGCCCTCCCCCGTGGAAGCGATCATGCGCGTTAGGCGCCTGGCGGAGGAAGTAGTCTCGCGGGGTGGGGTGGTGGTGGCGGTGTCTCTGGACATCGCCAACGCCTTCAACACCCTACCCTGGAGCTGCGTTAGGGAGGCGCTCGCGTATCACGGAGTGCCTCCTTACCTCCGCCGCATTGTCGAGGCATACCTATTCGAGAGGGCCATAGTTTACCCGAGCTGGCTAGGGCCAGGGCGGCGAGAAGTGTCGTGCGGTGTTCCGCAGGGGTCGGTCCTAGGGCCACTCCTGTGGAACATCGGATACGACTGGGTGCTGCGCGGTACGTTGCTCGAGGGTGTCAGCATAGTCTGCTATGCTGACGACACCCTCGTTATGGCGCGTGGAGCAACGTACCGAAGCGCGGTCGAATACGGCAGCTGGGACTCGAGGTGGCTCTTCACAAATCCGAGGCTATGTGTTTTCACGGGCCTCGGAGGGGGCCACCTGCGGGAACCAGCATAACCGTAGGTGGCGTGAGCATCGGCATCGAGCCCACGATGAATGACTGTACCTTTTTTTTTTTTTTTTTTTTACTGTCTGTACGACTGTACCTGGGGATCGTGCGAAGCATGGCCCTATACGGGGTCCCCGTATGGTCGGAGACTCTGGCGGCACGCAACGTGGCTGTATTCTTCTTCTTCTTCTTCTTTACGCGGGCTCATTTTCCGCATGTGGTCCCTTATAGTTGGGCCTTTTTGCGTGATGTGGTTAGTGTATCCACTGCCCTACTCCAACCATCCAAGCTCCTTCCAAAAAGCGGCCAGGCTGCCGGGTCTGCTGCAGGCCTCTCGCAGTGTGCTTGGTGTTCCCAGGTGTTGTGCCCGTTGTTCCGCGACCTCGCTGCAGTTCATAACAACATGGGCCGGTGTTTCGTCAGTCCTCATGCACGCCCGGCACAATGGACTGTCCGTTAGACCTATAACATACAAATGTTTGTTAAGATTACTGTGCCCTGTTATGGTCCCTACTACAAACCGTAGGTCCGCCCTATTTAAGCGCAGCAGTTTTTTAGAGAGTCGTCTGTCTAGAGATGGCATTGCCTCTCTCGATTGGCGACATTCCTTCGTCTTCGCCCACATTTCGGCGTGTAGTTTCCTTGTTCTGTGTCTCAACCAGCATCTTTGCTGGTTTGCCGATATTGGTATTACGGGTTCCACCCTGTAGGTCTCTATTTCGGCTCCCCTTCTGGCCAGTTCATCGGCCGCGTCGTTGCCTAGGGAACCGCTGTGTCCTTTGATCCATTGGAGTGTAATCTCGTTTGACTCACATAAGTGTGGCTGTATTAAACAGCCCGTTAAAAGCGATGGCCGCCAGAGTCATCAGGGGGTATCACACGATCTCCGTCGAGGCGGCATGTCTCCTAGCCGGGACCCCTCCATGGGACCTGGAAGCGAGAGCCCTTGCGCTGCTGTACCAGTGGCGCAAGGAGGCGCTGGAGTGGGGCCATAGGCCGGAGCCCCGAGAAATCAGGGCTCAGTGGTCCCAGCTCCACCGGGAACTCATGGAGACATGGAGGGTGCGACTTGAGCACCCAAGGTGGGGGGAATCCACCATTGCGGCGGTGAGACCGATCATGAAGGAGTGGTTGGAGAGGGACCATGGGGACCTCTCCTACCGGATGTGCCAGATGGTTAGCGGACACGGGTGTTTCGGTAAGTATCTGTGGCGCATTCACCGGGAGACAACGCCGCAGTGCCAGCACTGCGAGGATCCTGGTGAAGACACGGCGCTCCACACGTTGGTGGAATGCCCTGCGTGGGCGAGTCAACGCCGGGATCACCTTGCGGTCCTGGGCATGGACGTTCTCTCGTTGGAGACCATGGTGAGGGCCATGGTCTCCGACGGGAGCAAGTGGCACGCCGCCGCCTCTTTCTGCGATCAGGTAATGCGCGCGAAAGAGACGGTGGAGAGGGAGCGGGAGAGAACTCTGACCCCCGAGTTTCGCAGTCTGCGGCGTCGTCGTCATCTACGCCCGGGACTACCGACCTCCATGATCGGGGCCTGAGGGCGGCAGTTGGCCGACTCACCGTCCTTACAGAAGCAGGCCGTGGCAGAGGCGTGTCGTGTGTGCCCTACACACGCCTGCCAACTCACCGAAGCGGGATAAAACCCGACCCCACCAGGCGAGGCCGCGGTGGCGGCCAAAGTCCGCCGGCAACCCTGGGGTTATCCTTTCGAAGGCTTACCCGGGGTGCCCGGCAACGGATACTTGGGGAGGACACCGTGCGGTTTTAGTCGAGACACGACATAACCACCCCCGCTGGCCAGCGGGGGGTATCCGAAGGGATTTCCGCACGTAAAAAAAAAAAAAAAATGCGGGCGTGGGTTCGATTCCCGCTCAGTGCAAATATTTGTATGCATGAATATGTCTATTTGCATTGGTCTGAGTGTTTCTATGTATCATATGTATGTATTTACAAAAAAAAAGTATATAAGTATGTTTATCCGCGTTCTAGAACCCATAACACAAGCTAGTTAAACTATGCTTAGGTACTTTGGGTCTAGAAAGCGCTGTGTAGAATGTCGTAGAATATTTATTAATTATTTATTTATTTATAAAATTTAAGACTACTTAGATGACAAACAAGCTTGGATATGAACTGTTTGCTCTCTCTCTCCATGCTACTCAAATGAAATATTGTAATTAGGTTAAGTAAACATGTTTAACCAAAAAAAACAGCCCGCTGAGTTTCTTGCCGGAGTCTTCTCAGGACAGGGCCGCCTTTCGAACCGGCCAAACATTAGATTTTTTTGACGTTTTGTAAGTGCCGTATTAATGGTATATACAGAATACATGCTTTTTGACTTTGACTTTGACTTTGACTGGCCAAAGCCAAAATCACGAAATCGTTATTCATCATTGCGGCGATAGCCCAGTGGCGTACGTAACGGACTGCTGAGACGAGGTCTCGAGTTCGATCCCCAGTCGCCCCTGGCACATACCTCTGACTTTTCATAGTTATGTGTGCATTAATAAATGTTAATCGCTCGCTTAATAATGTGCCCGGTAGATGGCAATAGGCTCGCCCCTATTATATTGGGACCTTAACATAAGTGGCGAATCGTGGGTGTGTAATACACCTCTGCCTAACCCTTCGGGGATACAATTGTGAAGTTATGTTATATTATGGCAAGATATGGTTACCTCCGTGGCGTGGCGGTAGAGCGTTCGCCTGCTACGTCGGAGGTCGTGGGTTCGATTTCCACTCAGTGAAAAAAAAATTGTGTATGGATACATTGTAAATTAGTTGTATCTGTACATTGGAGATATTTTAAATATAAACTTGGTTTATGTTAAATGAATGATTCTGAACATATAAATATTAATTTCTGAATTCTTGTCTGTTTATCTGTTTGTTCACGATGAACGCAAAAGTCCTTGAACGGATTGTAATGCAGTTTTTCTATTAGAAAGGCTTTGGTTAGACTTAAAATCTACCATATGTTTGATTGTAGTTGGTTAAGTAGAACCGGAGATATGACCAAAAAATGACCGCGCGGGTGGAGCCAAGGGCATTAGCTAGTACCTACCTAATACAATCATTAATATCTACCATAATAAGTTCTTTTGCACTGCTCTATACAGTTGACATAGTTCTTTTACCATCGTAACAATTTACTTGGGGCTCCATCAAGATCTTCACCACTAAACTTGTTCAACAACTGACCTGTTAGCTTGTACACCAGCCGATCAACGAACAAGGGTCTGAACAGGCTTTCCTCTCGGGGTTTATAGGTCAGAACGACCCTCCGAAATAGCTGAAATAAGCCAAACACGAAATGGAAATTGCTCTGAGGTGGATGCTGTGGCCATCAACGCTAAGATGATGATGATGACCGACACCGGTTTATCCTTGAAGGGGTAAGTAGAGATGTTTTAACACTAAATCTCACTTCGCAATAGGGGACGAGTCCGACGAGTCATTAGTCCCGTTCGGAGTCTCAGGAGTATCTTTTCTAGGGCACACCTGGTTCGCCGGTGATACAGGCCGATGCGACGAAACAAGCGCTTTAGTCGGTTCGAGTCCGACATACCCACCTCATCGTTAGCACCAGTGAGGTGAATTCCAAGGGGGATTTCGACCCCATGATTTTATGAACATAAACCAAAACTAGATTTAAGTCGAGATTCATGACTCAGTATGGTTCTGGAACACAGGAATGCCACACCATATAGACTAAAGGTCTTTTTGATGTGGTAAGGAGATGCTGGACCGTTTGGTATCTGATTCTTTCTGTTCCCTTCTCCAGGATTAATCCACTACTTTATTTTCTCTCACTCGTAAATGTGTTCATGATAAAGATTCAAAATCAAAATCCAAAAAACAATCACCAAATCGATATGCTTGAACTTAATGCCACCACAAGCTCAAGTCTCGCCCAGAATCCAGAGAGAAGTTTTTATTGAGGAATAAAGCGCCTAAGAGTACTCCTTTGATTTATAATGTATACTAGGTCTGCAATGCTTTCTGCTGTTGTAAAAATTGAGCGAAGCTCCCCGACTGATAACTATCATCAGTGTCATTTGACCTGAACTGTTAACCAGTGATAAGGTGACCACCAGACCCTGATCTGACCACCTGACCTAATCTGACCTATGGACACTGATGGCATGTAGCGCGCATAGTAGGTTTCATCACAATGACTTGAACAGCTTAGTCGCAATTTCACCAGGACTTTTTCTAACGGTGATAATTCCTCAATGGCTAGTCCGATTTTCGTATTTCTTTTTTTGTCTTGTGTAAGTATCGCGTGAATGAGGCGAGGCTTGTTTGTTCATTGAGAAATTAGATTTTAAATATTTTTACGGTAATTATTCCTACGTGGTGCTTTTGATTTTCCTTTTCTATAATCTCCAGACTCATATGTTGTGTATATATGCCAAATTTTATCTAAATCGGTTAAGTGGTTTAAGAGGAGTTAGCGAACAACCAAAATACATGAGTCGTCTAATAGAGAGCTTCACTCAAAATTATTCAAATGAAAGAGATTGTGAAATTACGCTCGATATATTGAAGATTACATTAGTGTGCTAAATAGGACATACTTTAGAAGTACTTACATACATTTTATATACTTTTTTATTAATGCTGAAGTAATTAATGTGGTGTGCGTTCGCGCAGCGGAATGTTCTTGAATTTAAAGATTTTAATTATGCAGATATTTAGTGTATGACGTCGTGTAATTGTGTATGGTAGAAAAAGTGCCACCCTGTTTTAGCTGTTTTCGTGTTAATTTATGAAGGCTACACATGAGTGTTTTTGTGGTTTTGAATAGTTTACACACGTATTTTTGTCCTAGTATTCGCAATGAATAAAAAATGTTTTGAATTTACCGCCCTGACAATAACCGGTATGCGATCCAAACATAATTCTAATTTATTGGCACTCTGACAATAAATGGGGTTGTATGACAAATATTTTTTTTGCAATTGGAACCTTATTTTAATAAGCTTTTATAAGTTTTTAACAGCAATACAAAGAGATCATCGTATTTTCTATAAGATTTCCAAATGTTGGCCCCATGCCAATAGTTGAAATTTAATTACTGGCAGTAATGCCAATAATTGGTAAAAGCATGTTAATAATGGTGTCGAAGATGAAGGTAAAAAACCTAATAAGAAGCCATATAAAAAAGAAGTGAAGTAGGAGTACAAAAAACCCGGATCAATGTGGCCATTGATCATGACTTTGGTATATCCAAATTCATGCCAAGACCGATGCGTCCCGAGGCTGAAGCTAGGCCGTCCAGCACCCGGGTTAGCTCCTCTAGCGACTCCGCCATTAAGACTATGTCATCAGCGAATCGCAGGTGTGAGATGTAGTCACCGTTTATATTTATGCCCTTACCTTTTCAGTTCAGCGTCTTAAACATATCTTCCAATGCGCTCGTGAACAGTTTCGGGGATATGACGTCCCCCTGTTTCACTCCTCTGCGCAATTGGATGGGTTTAGACTGCTGACCCTGTAGTTGGACACTCATAGTGGCGGCTTCTTAAAGGCATCTCAGAATATTCGACATAACGATAGTCTACTTGGCATCGCTGTAATAATTCCAGAACAGCCCAAGCTTCGACGAAGTCAAAGGCCTTTTCATAGTCCACAAAAGCGAGACACAGGGGCTGATTATACTCTTCGGACTGCTGTATAATCTGCCTCACTGTAAAAATGTGGTCTATGGTGCCATATCCTCTGCGGAACCCAGCCTGTTCCGGTGGCTGGAACGCGTCGAGTCTCCTGGCGAGACGATTCGTGACCACTCGTGAATCCAGCTTATAGACGTGGCTCAGTAGTGCGATGGGTCTGTAGATTTTCAGGATGGTCTTATCACCCTTCTTAAAAAAGAGAACAACCAAACTCCCGCTCCACGCCTTAGGAGTTCTCCCACTGTGAAGGACTGCATTGAAGAGTTTCTGTAGCTCCTGTATGACGGGAGCTCCTCCTGCCTTCAGAAGATCTAAAGTAATTCTGTCCTCACCCCGGTGAGGACGGAATTAGCCCCCGGGCTTTTCCATTTTTAAGCTGCCTAAGAGCTAACACGATCTCGTCTTGACTAATATCAGGCAGTTCGTCGGTATAGTGGCGTGTCAGGGTGGCTCTGGAGTCATTTTCGTCTCGTCGAGGACGGGGAGCATGTGCAGTGTATAGCTGATTGATGCTTAACGTTGATTAACTTAGGACTGAAATAATATTATGTTACCAAAATGTTCCTAGATTACCCATTGTACCTAAGAAATGTACCAAATTGCAATTTTTATGTAGGTAGGTACCTAAATAAAATATAATTTAAAGAGCACTAGTTTTATTTCGCTTACACAATATGTAGATATCCAGGGTTTCACAACACCTAGACGTCCTAGAAGATTTTTAAGTACTAAATGCCAATAATAGAGTAATTAGTGCATATTATTGCCACTGGAGTGCCAGTAGTTGGTCCAACACATGCCAATAATATGTCAAAAGATGCCAGTAAATGGTATTAGGGCTTATTTGAAGAAAACATGACGTGTAATGCTTTATTTCTCATTTATATTGAAAAAAAGTGGTCAAATATGATTGCCACATTATAGTGAATTATTTCAACGGATAGTGTGAACCTCTCTACCCAGATATTAAAAATTTGAGTCAGGTTAAGGTACAGTATTGCTTAAAGTGCCAATAATTGGATAGTTTACCCTATATACTCTGTGGCGAAACACGAAAAAAAAAATGTTATGAATCTGTAGCTCTGTGTTATAGTGTTGTTGACTTCACTTCATTATCCTGTCAAGTCAAAGTTTTATAACTACCTATAGCTATTTTTTTCGCAATAAATTTGTATAAAAATAAAGATTGTATTTGTTTACATACTACATGTATTAATCTACATAAACATTAAATTGTGGATTTAATAATTGTTTAAAAGTAATTCGTGAAGCTATTCGATACAATGACGAATCTTGATGTGAGTATTCATTTATAATGCAATCGTAAACATATTTTTACATGAATGTGTTCAAGAGTAATATTGCAGATATTATAGATGATATAAAATTCATCATTTGTGATATAGTATTGTACCGTTCCGTAAAGGTACGTTTAATTCAACCTTTGGCGTACAACCCGACAAAAACATCTGACCCATACAATGTGGGGTACTAAAACACCAAAGCAAATTGCCATATCGTTACCAAAAATAATGACTTTTGTACATTTTCTTTTATTAAACTGCAATTTATATGAAACTTTTATTGTGAATTATTAAGAATATCTCAATATTAACATTCATTGTAGCATCTGTAGTTTTGTGATAGCAAAGTAGGAATTATGTCAACTGCTGAATTGTATTGTATCATAATTGTATTTTAGTTTTAAGGCTTCTCTCAATTTATTTATTTTTTACTTTCCAGGTCAGTAACAGTAGCAGCACTGACAGCAGCTCAGGTTCTACATCAGACTCCAGCAGTAGTGGTAGTTCCTCTACCAGTTCGGGATCTGGCTCGAGTAGCTCAGATTCTGAATCTTCCACCTCTGAAACTCCAGCAACTACAGCAGTTGTCCCTGCGCCCAAGTCCCCAACAAAACTGGAAGAAGCCAAAAAGAAAGAGGAGCTAAAGCCACGGAGACCGTCTAAAGTGAAAGTTTCATCTTCAAGTGATGACGATGCTCCTAAGCCTGCCAGCCCCAAGACATTGGCACCTAGACGACGTTGCTCCGCTAAACCAAAGTCTGCAGCTGCAGTACTTGTCAGAGGTAAAACAGCTCAAAAGCTATCTACTGGGGCAAAAACACCTAAACCAACACCAAAAATTGCTTCCAAACCAACTACTAAATTAGACTCAGGTACATTGAAAAAGAAAAGCATATTCTCACCTGATAATAGTTCTGAATCTGAAACAGAAAGTAAGTCTTCCAGTGCCAACAATAAAAGTCCTAAAACATCACCTAGACCAAAGAGAGGTTCTAGGAAATCTAGTGATGAAAAAGATAACTCTCCCACAACTGGTGATAATGATGATTCAAAGGATTCCAAGGACTCAAAATTCTCAAAGGATTCCAAGGATTCGAAAGATTCTAAAGATTCTAAGGATTCAAAATTCTCAAAAGATTCCAAGGATTCGAAAGATTCCAAGGATTCAAAGGATTCAAAAGTTTCGAAAGACTCAAAAGATTCAAAGGATTCTAGAGATTCAAAAGACAATGTCAAACGTAAAAATAATAACAGACCAAACGGACCACCACCGAAAAAAATTATTGAAGCCAAAAGTGCCTCTTCATGTTCTTCCAGTCAATCTTCGGTGGAGTCCGTTTCTTCAGATAGTGATAGTGAGCCCACAATAAAAAAGGAACCTGTTAAAACTGGGAAAACTAAACCTCCTGCAGTTATTCCAAAAGTAAGTGGTAACTTTGTGTTTGTCTCTATTTTTTCTGAAATTTAGCAAAAAGAAGGCCCTTAATTATTTTTTATTTCTGGATTTTTCATATTCTTTATTTTTTCTTTATTTGGAAGTCTATTGCTTTCATCCAGGTAGTTTTCCCACACTCTGAGATCACCACTAAGAATTTTCTAACAAACAATACAAACACTACATGTATCAATAAATGACTAATACTATTTACTATTATTATTTCTCTTATAATTTCAGCAAGAAACTAAAAGTGGAGACTCCGGCGACTCGGCCGTAGCTACCATGCCAAGGAAACTGACCAGGTCGCTCTCAGCCAGAGTGTCCAGGCTAGCCACTATATCGCGACCCGCACATACTGATACAGATTCAGAAGTTGATGAAAAAAATATAGATAATAAAAAGTAAGTTAAACCCTTAAACATAAATTTCGTGTAATATTTAAGTTACTATGTGACTAAAATTTGTTGCTGTGACTAAAATTTGTTACTGTGTGACTAAAATTTCTTACCATATGACTAAGATTTGTTACTATTTGACTGAAATGTCTCATTGGACTGGTTTTTTACTATATAACCTGCAATATTTTGTAGTGTTCATTGTCTGAAGTTCTTACAAATATTTACATCAATTAATTCTTTTGTCATCAATTATTTCTTTGTTCAAACATGAGCCTATCATACACAAAATACAAAAAAAAGACTTAAGGAATATTAAAACAACCCATTTCGAATATACACTGAGATCCTTAAGACATTCATTAAGCTTCATCAAAGCTTAAACATGCATTCTTGCATCCAAACTCAGTAAAGTTAATTGAGTAGAACATAGGTAATAATCCAGTTTAGAAAGTGTTCAATTTTTGAGTATGTTAGCCATTGTGGGTATAAATTTTCCCTTTCAATGTTAACTTTTCTGCATACAAAAATGATTTTAGACAAGCAAACTGACGTAGCCATAACATAGCTTTTCACATCTATCGTTTCATGTTAAAATGGTATCTAAAGTAACAAAATGCAAAATCTTCATTTGTGAGACTCAAAAAAATTTGATCTTTAATTATGCACTAGATGTTGTTAACTGAAGTGAAAAATAACCATACTAACATCATATCTCCCAAAGAAATACAAAAAGGTGGATGATTAACAAACTAACAAAGATGTTTAAACAGTAGAAAAATGTCTCATGTCACTTGTAACTTCATTTTCCTCAAGAAAATTGAAGAGAATCTTTTGCAGTAGCGTCAAAGACTCGAAGAAGAATATAAAAGGCCGCGTGGCCCCTACCTGGTCACCTGTGGCGATGCCCACGCCTTCCGAACCTGCACAACGAAGGTGCCCTGTACGGGGCTGCGACTCTTCTGGCCACCTAGGTTAGCTTTTTTATGTATATTGGGTGTATGCGGTGTCACCAAGATCGTGGGGACCTAAGTTAACGTTGTCATGATATCTCGGAGCTGGGAAAGTAGTCTGAGCCCTAATCAAGCCTAAATAAACCAATGTCGAGAGTTCAGATTATTATTATTTCAAACGGGATGTCGGTAGATGGACGAAGCTGGTATCAAACTCCAAGGAATCTAAACCAAACTGAACTCATTTGAACCGGAATCATTACTAAGATGATGATAATGAGAAACACCCCAAAACACCTGAAATTTTTAATGACAAATGAGGAAGCACGTCAATTGTGTACTTTCAGAAGTACGGCAACAGAAGGTTGGTCAGAGTGTATGTAATAAAACTGTGCATAGTGTGCATGTGTTTACAACATATTAAAGTCTTTAGATTTTTGGTAAATCATCTCCTCGGCTCCTCGCTCGAGGTCTGCTTATTTCTTTTCCTACTTTTGGTTTTTCATATACGGCTTTCATAGAAGCGACTGCCGCGTGATCTCTCAACCCCGAGAAAAAAGTTGCGCTAGAACCTTATCTGTCAATTAGCAGGTGTACCAACTTGCTGGTCAGGTTGCCTTGGGCCATAAAGCTCTCGGTGGGGCTCCCCATATACAATCTAAATTTTGGTAAATATTGTTCATTGTTCTATAAAACCATTTCAATTACATATGTCTTACTTTTCTCGACAGGCGGCACATCATCGCGACACGTGACGTGGGACGCCTGTCCAATGTACCACAACGTGACGGCACTATCGTGTGTCGCGGCCAACGAGGAACGTGCCTCCGCGGCGGAGGCGAGGCGCAAGGCCCTGCGCCTGCTGCAGGCGCGGCCTCGCCACCAGCCCACCATCGAGCAGCGGGCCTACCAACTCAAAGTGAAGGTAACATGCAACAACCACCAAAACACCATCAGACCCACAGATCATCTTAGTTTACGCTAGGCTGAAATAGCTAATGTCTAAAGAATTTAAATGAAGCTGTTCACATTATGCTGGATCCAGCAAAATATCTAGTTTTAATAAATAATAAATTTTTAAATTTTCTTGTGGTATCCAGTGTAATGTTTAAACTATTGTTTGGAGGCCGGTTTTGGTAAATCTGCCATTCAGCCGGTCAGTATCTTAGGCCTTCACCCTGGAGTCTAGGGTCCTCTCGCAGGCTTCTAAAACTCCACCACATCGCACAGCCTTGGATATCCCTGGCAGTGAGACTATTGAGTATGAGCAGTGCTGCTATCTGCAGTTTTTCGTTCGTACCACATTGTAATTAATGTTCTGAGTTAGTTTTGAAAATAATTATAACTCAAATAATAAAATTGCTATTTCAAAATGTTGTATGTTTTTTGGTGTATACCGTAATGCAATTTATCTCGACGCTTACGTTATCTAGGGGCGGATATGGTTATTATTTGTATACATTAGTGACCTAATTTGCTCTATATACTGCCAGTGGGGACACCGTTTGACCAGAAGGGTAATCAGCCCTTCCATGTGGGGCCATTTCACCCATTTCCCCTATAACGACTGTCATACATATTCGTATGGCAACCGGGACCGACATCTTAACGTGCTCTCCGAGGCACGACCAGACCAATGCAAATACTCATATTCATGCATACAAATATTTGCACTGAGCGGGGATCGAACCCGCGCCTCCTGAGTAGCGGCCGCTTTCAATAGCGCCACGCCACGGAGGCTGACTAATTTGCTCTAAGTTTGTTGCCCATTTCAGTTTACCACAATAACCTATTTTATATAATTTTATTGAATATGGGATACCAATATGTTAGCAATCAATTAACCTTTTGCAGTCCAGTGCATATAGGCTTTACCCAATGTTCATCACAGCACCTAATGTAGGAAAAAAATTATTATGCAGAATATTAATAACAAATTTTGCCCGCCAGGACATGCGTTCAAAATGGAAAGGTAGTCAAGAACTGCGAGAAAAGCTAGCAGCTTCTGGTAATGAAGAAACAAACGAGGACAGAGAACCGATCCTAGAAGGATTTGCACCTGATTATGACCTGAAGTTGTTCCGAGAAGCACAGGCGTTAGCTGCTATTAAAATAGAAGAGGAATTAAGTGACATACCCACCGATAAAGGCACCAGGTAAGATATTTAAACATGTCCCCGGATAATAATAAATAATAGTTCTACTTCTGTAACCACTCTCAGCATAAAACCCAAATGAGAAGTGACCGCTAGCTACTATTTTAGTAGTAGCTACTATTTTTTTTTTATACCACTAAGGTGGCAGACAAGCACACGGCCCACCTGATGGGAAGCGGTTACCGCGGCCTATGGACGTGTGTAACACCAGTGGCGTCACACTCGCGTTGCCGACCCTGTAAAGAAAAGGGGATGGGAAAGGAGTTTGGGAGGGGATGGGAAAGGAGTTTAGGCTCCGGCACTCACTCACCAAACGGAACGCAACAGTTTAAATACTGTTACTTAGCGTCGATATTCTGTGAGAGGGTGGTGCTTCACCGGTCGAGTTGGCCCATTCATGCAACGGCCAAAATGACTGTTGCTTGACTCTGCCACCAGGATACTTTAATGTTCAAACAGCACGCAGAAAAATATTGAACTATCATTAACACACTTAGCGCATGATATGATGACTTTTCGTGGGGTTCGTATAGTCGATTATGGGTCCATGGAAAGATACCTGGTTGATGAAAATAGGCTCTAATCCATCCATCCACCGAGCCTTTTCGCAACAACTGGGTTCGAATTTTCAGTCTTATTACGAAGCGGCTGAATATCGATATTTTCCGAGAAATGACTGCCTCTGACATTCACAACCCCCTAGCGATATCAAAGATCTGTAGTTAGATTAGATTTCGGATTTATAGACTTCAACTACCCTTAACAACTGCCATAGATAAATAAATAAAAATAAATATTCTACGACATTCTGCACAGCGCTTTCTAGAGCCAAGTAAGCATGGTTTAACTAGCTCGTGTTATGAGATCCAGAATGCGGATAATCATACTTATATACTTTTTTTTTGTAAATACATATATATTATACATAGAAACACCCAGACCAATAAAAATAGACATATTCAGGCATACAAATTTGTGCACTGAGCGGGAATCGAACCCGCGCCCCCAGTCGTATCAGTCGAATGCACTACCGCTACGCCACAGAGGCCGTCAAGATGTTTGTATGGCAACAGGGACAGGCAGACTAAATGTGTTATGAATGGTCACCTATCCTAAGTCTGACCTAGCTAGTAGTGCTAACCTGCTCGGTTACGACTTAGCCGCGAGTATAAAATTGTAAAAGTGTTCTTATCAATAGTACAAAGATATAACGTCACATATTTCGCTTCCAGATTCGTAGTGATGGGTAAGTTCATGATGGAAGTGTGGTACCAGTCGCCGTACCCCGGGGACGCGGCGCGGGTCCCGCGACTGTTCGTGTGCGAGTTCTGCCTTAACCACCACAAGACGGCAACGGGGGCTGCGAGGCACAAGGTCAAGTGTGTTTGGAAACACCCTCCCGGGGATGAGGTCAGTCTAGGAAAATATTTGTTGAAATTCAATAATAGTAACATTTATACAATACATAGCATCAGTAGCTTAGTGGTTAAAGAGTAGACCTTACGAGTGAGAGTAACCGGGTTTGAATCTAGGCCATTACACTACCGACGTACACCCAATCCTAACTCAAGCAACTTACCTGGAGGGGTTAGGAGGAATACAAGTGCTAGTAATTTCGGTAGGAGTACTAATATCGCTAGATGGCGCTGGATACACGTGGTTTCGCTACACATCGGCTTATACAATGTATATCTATGTATGAGAAGATAAATGCCTGACGATCTACGGACGAGGCGCTGGCTTTACAGCAGTCTTGCCCCATAAAAGTCAGAATAAGCCACACAAAAATGAAATGCGGACCCAGGGCTCCGAGGTGAATACCTCGGATACAACCGGGACCCAAGGCTGAGGTGACGATAATGATCTATGTATGAGAAGAATACATCTGAAAACCAACGCTGCGCATATCTAACGGTGCTGAGATGGCGGCCATATTTGGGATCGCACAGTGTGCCTAAATATTCTTAGATTGTACGATATTTATTTATTATATTAAAATACCCGAGTCCCAGGCACTGTCCCGAGTTCCCAACTCAGCAACGCGATGGACCCGGCATCCGCACGGAGAATCCATGGATTGCTAAGAATATCGGTCTCTGTTCATTGTGCGTGTGCTGAATTAAATGCTTTTCTTTCTTTCAGAAGAGTTTAGTGTTGTAAAGATTATATTTCAACACAAATTATCATTATAAAATTATAAATTGAATGTGTCTGTAGGTTGAAGATATTTAAAAAAAAACTTGGGTTATGTAAAATTACCGATTCTGAACTAAAAACATTTTTGTTTGGTATTGTTGTCTATTTGTACACGATGGACGCAAAAACTACTGAATGGATTTTGATTTCGTTTATTTTATTAGACAGGTCTTAGTTAGTTTTAAAAACTGCCGTATGTTTAATTCCCATTGCTTTAGTAAACCCTGAGAGATGACCATAAATAGACGGTACCCGACATCCACGCTGGCGGAGTCGCGACCATCAGCTAGTAAGTTATAAATTAAAATTATCTCCCTCAGGTATACAGAAAAGACAATCTATCAGTGTGGCAAGTGGACGGTCGGAAGCACAAGCAGTACTGCCAGCAGCTCTGTCTCCTCGCCAAGTTCTTCCTCGATCACAAGACGCTGTACTACGACGTCGAGCCGTTCCTATTCTATGTGATGACGAGTGCCGACCATGAGGGATGCCATATCGTTGGATACTTCAGCAAGGTAAGTCATTTTTTTCCCCATAAAGTACATCAATATGACTTTATTTCGCCTGACTAAGCTAAAGATGAATTCTTGGGAATGAGGGTTACCATTACAGATACCGACGCTATGAAGTTATAATGGTGGCCCCTAAGCTTGAAGGCTCAGATGCTTTTTCACGCTACGCTTAAAGGACCAGGGATTGTAGGAAGAAGGACACACGTGTGTTGGTAAAGAATTAAGTCTTTACGGTGTAGCAAACATAAAAGGTACTGAACCGCTTCGCCGCCACCTCCTTCTGCGATCATGTAATGCTCGCGAAGGAGATGGCGGAGCGCGCCCGGGAGAGATTTAGAACTCTCCCGGCCCGCCGAGCCCGCAACTTGCTCGCCGCGCTCCGCAGGTGACTCAGGCGCCGGAGGTCGCTTAACGACCTCCATCCTGCGCAGGCCTGGGGTTCAGCAGAAGCAGGCCGGGACGGTGGGGCGACTAGCGCCCCTCCTCCAAAACGCGGCAAGACGGGGACACCGTGGTTTTCAAACCCGAGGGGGCCATCTCGAAACCGGAGATGGCCCAGGGTCAGTCAGGTTGCGAGGGATATGCTCTATGGGCAACCTTACATCCCGGCGTCTGAAGACCCGAGACGGCGTGCGGTTTTAGTCGGTTCAAGCCCCACATATCCGCCCCCGATGTCTGGCGGAGGGGAAGGTACTGAACCGCTATGTCCGGTGTGAAATTGTGTGCACCCTATGAAAGTGATGTCTTGGCCCTGCACTAGTTGTTCAGGATAGGAAAGGATACATTTTTACGTTTTAGGAATGGTGCTTGCACAGGTTTATGTGAATCATACTATGCCAAGTTACAATTTATTTGTAGAACTAGCTGTTGCCGAATAGATCAAGGTATGTTTATTTCTGTAGTCTCGATACTAGCACGCAAGTATTAAGTTATTTTATCTACACTCAAATCGAAAAATTCGAATTACGAATTCAAATACGATTCTATACATACGCACTTTATAAACGCATATACATAAAATTAAAAATTAAACTTATTATAGTATCGCCAACTGTATCATAAAACTCATTATAGCACCGCTATCTTTTTTTATTCATTAAACTAGTCTAGGGTTTTAGGCTGAATATGAAAAAAAGGCGCACGCATGCGCAGTCCGAACTGTGAAAAAAATGGCGCACGCTAAATTACTTCCTTGTAACCTTTTTTTTTTTTGTTTTTCGTGCGGAAATCCCTTCGGATACCCCCCCGCCGGCCAGCGGGGGCGGTTATGTCGGGCTTGCACCGACTAAAACCGCACGCCGTCTCGGGTCTTAAGACGCCGGGGTGTAAGGTTACCCATAGAGCATATCCCTCGCACCCCGACTGACCCTGGGCCATCTCCGGTTTTGAGATGCCCCCCTTACTTGCTCTCCACTGTGCCATCTGCTAATCAGAGGGACACGTGGAAATCTTCCGAACAGCCCTCAACAGGGCCGTCCTCGCCACGGTCGGAGTTGGCCGTAGGCGGCAGCGTCTCTCCCACCCTAGGAGAGAGGCGCTGCCGTCCCAGGGTGCACCGCGTGGAGGTCCCCAACCAAGCACCCCTCCTTGTAACCTACCTACTTTGTTTAATTTACATTTTTCCTATGAGTGAAGATAAAGTAGTGTATGAAACTGCATATAACTTAGATATTAAAACACTCGAGTCAACCTATTATCGCAAACAGACTGTCGTGTTTTAATACCCCTTCTTATATATTATGACAGTTGCATAAACTACTATGTGGTTATATGGTGCACACGTTTTACATTGACAATTCCTTCGAAATAGAGGTTTACATGTAACATCGAAATCAATTCTGCCTGATTTCTTAATATAATAGTGCGATGATATTTATTATGAAATGTTTGTGCGTCTCTAATCAACTATCTTTTATACGTGGGTAACAGTGGAGTTTCGAGATTTTTACATTTTACTGATCATTACTGTTCAGGTATAGCGTGATGAGTTTAACTCCCTGCTGCACTACAAAATTTCGACAACAAGTGTGCTCGCTCAGCCGAGGCACCGTCTTTTATACAAGAATACCCACTACTCAATCGTTGCAAACGGATAAACTATTTAAATGAAGATTTATTAATAATGGCTATTAAAATTATAGTTTAGCTTAAAAATACATGACTTTGTCTAAAGTGACGAATTTATTTTTAATGTGTAATAATTGAGTATGTTTACAATATTAAGTAAATTCATAACATCATAACAGCGGATTTTGAGTAAACTTTAAGTATCGAATTAAACTTATTATAATTAACAGTGTACGTTAAAAATACGTATATTAATTAACAAGTTAACTTCAAATAATAATTGTGTATATTTTGAATCAAAAATATAGCAACAATAACAATATTCTAACACGCGCATTTAAAATTTCAGCCAAATCTGTACAGCGGTTTTCAAGTGATACTCGGACATCGATATTAACCCTTATGTTCATTTTGTATAGTATACCATACATACAACTTTACAAAAATATACGATCACTATAAAATCATTTTAACCTAGTTTCATTAAGCGCATGACATTTCTAGACGTTTATTTATACGTCAAAAATAAAAATATTACTTTATCTGTCATAATTTTGAATCAGTTGTGAAAAATAACCGTCAAGATACGTCGCTCAAGTTTATCTAAGGTAAGTTTTATTTTATTTTTATGTTTGTAGCCCTAAATATGTATGTTTATTATAAAATGCACATGCCTAAATGTTTGCTCTTACACATTTTATATAATATGCTGTTGTCGCTATGAGAATTAGCATGTTTTTGTCATGTTTTTTACTAACGTATATTATACTATACAATGCCGCAGTTACAGTAATTTACCTTTCGTTGGTGATGTATAGAATAATATACATTGCTAACTTCGCGAGATCAATATTATTTTGGACTTTACTATAATATTTAAGCCCTAGGGTGCTTCAGCTAGATATATATAGCTCAGACTCAAATGCATGGCTCGAGTTAACAATAGTGCCCGGAATACCTATTACGGGGGACCTATAACAATGATTGGTGAAATATGGGTGTTAAATCACCTCTGCCTAAACCTCCGGGGATACAGGCGTGATTGTATGTATGTATGCATAATATTTAAATTGCAAGTATGTCTGTCGTATTCTTAATATTATTAGGTTCCTGTTTCTAAGGATTTAGGGGTATATCCAGGGTATCCACTATTGTACCCTATAAATGGTTATACCTAGTCTATTTGTTGTGGGTATGGTCGTTTATAGCAAACTGGAAGTTGATATAGTGGTTGTAGAAAACGACACACATAGTTGTGGTTTTGATTCCCACAAAAATATTATTATTACTGCATGACATTATATACATTATTTACCTATCTATAATACAATATGGTTTGGCTTTACTATGGTGATGGTTTTCTGCATGTATCTTTTGCTTTTAGTAGCTAGCTAGTAGCCGCGGTAGCCTAGTGGTATGGGTAATGGACTGCTGAGACGAGGTCTCGGGTTCGATCCCAGGTTTTACCATGGCACACACCAATGACTTTTCGATGCTTTTCGAAGTTATGTGTGTATTTATCGCGGGTTTATAAGTGCCCGGTTAATGGCAATAGGCTCGCCACCTATTACATTGGGACCTAAACGTAAACTGGCGAAATGTGGGTGCTAGCACCTCTGCCTGCCCCTTCGGGGATATAGGCGTGAGTTTATGTTATGTTATGTTATGTTTGCTTTGTTTTTAGACTGAGTGAAAGAGCTAGGCGCATTTTATCCTTGGTGCCTGAAAAGAAAGCAAAGATGGACAGGCAAGTACGATGTGCACAAAATGTAAGGTTCATCTTTGTTATGTAAAGAATCGAGAGTGCTTTTTGGAGTACCACCGCAAACAAAAAGGTTTCTGAATGATTAAAATTACGATTATTTTGTAAAAAGAATTGATGTTTTTATTAAACATTTTTGGTTCCACCAAAACAGTTATTTTTATTTAAAATCATGTTATTTACAATAATCTTTTGGTATATATTAAAAACTACCAGTAACTTTCCAACTCTCCCTAAACATAGCAATGTATAGCATAATAAACATTCCTAAAAATGCGATAGTCACTGTACGTGTAGCAATGTATAGAATAATATACATCTTATTTTTCCAAAATTTTCATATTATGATTTTTTTATTTATTTTTTTGATAGTTTTTATAACCCTAAGAAGTTACCTATATACATTTTTTTTCTTTTTTTGAAAAATAAACAATCTTGCCACGATAAGGGTTAAAAAGCAGACAAACAGACAAATCGACAAGCAGACAAAAAATCTAAAGATCACATTTTCGTCATCGGTAGCGCTCCAAGAACACACATTAATTATTTTTTGGAATAATATTCAAAGTACAGTTTTCACCTCGTTACGATTTTATTAGGTATATGTATAGATAAGACAGTCGCTCTCGTAAGAGCCAAAATAAATTAAATCATTTGAAGGAGGGGTTTATATGCAACTTGCAATAAGTATGTAGAGAACGGATGTAATGTTCCTCCGACACAAAGGGAGGATCCTCCGTCCAGGCATTTTATTATTAAATCTTTTTTTAAGAAGCTTAACTACAATATAACTATGTATCTTAATCCAGACAGTTTGATCACCCCTGGCGGGTGGCGGTCCAACGGTTGACGTAGAGATGTTTTGTATGTGACAATCGGCGTCAGTACTTCTATTGCGCGATGCAGGATTAGTAGTACCGAAGTAGTTCAGCTCGCTGTCGCTAGATGGCGCTGAGTGTATGTGGTATATGCAATTTGCAATAAATATGGGGAGGAACGGTTGTGTTCGGGAGGATCTTCCGTCCAGGCAGTGTGATTAAATGTGATTAAATGAATGAATAAATGAGTGATCACGCCTGGCGGGTCGCGCCCCAACGGTTGACGTAGGGCTGTTTTGTATAATCGGCGTCAATACTTCTACGCGATGCAGGATTAGTAGTATCGAAGTAATTCAAATCGCTATCGCTAGATGGCGCTGAGTACTTTTGGTATCGCTAAAAGTATATTATACATGAAATATACGTTTTAGCTTGTTCTTTATTGAAAATAACCCAATACTAATGGATTTAAAGGCCACTCGCAGCATATCCCCAAACTTTTGCCACGTTTTCTGCGATACACTGTTAGATAATCTTTAACAATGGATTCAAATTAAGTTTAAAAAAAGCGGCCAAGTACGAGTCGGACTAGCAGCAAGTAACATAAGAATGCTTTTTTTAAAGTTTATATTTGAGTTGACATCGTTGAAATCAAAGGTAAATAAACAACATAAACACACGCCTATATCCCCGAAGGGGTAGGCAGAGGTGCTAGCACCCACATTTCGCCAGTTTATGTTTAGGTCCCAATGTAATAGGTGGCGAGCCTATTGCCATTAACCGGGCACTTATAAACCTGCGATAAATACACACATAACTTCGAAAAGCATCGAAAAGTCATTGGTGTGTGCCATGGTAAAACCTGGGATCGAACCCGAGATCTCGTCTCAGCAGTCCATTACCCAAATAGGGGTTTACGATTTATGAGGTATTAAAAAAAACTACTTACTAGATCTCGTTCAAACCAATTTTCGGTAGAAGTTTACATGCATCATATATTTTTTTAGTTTTATCATTCTCTTATTTTAGAAGTTACAGGGGGGGGGGGGGACACATTTTACCACTTTGGAAGTGTCTCTCTTGCGAACTATTCAGTTTAGAAAAAACTGATATTAGAAATCTCAATATCATTTTTGAAGACCTATCCATAGATACCACACACGTATGGGTCGGATGAAAAAAAAAAATTGACTTTCAGTTCCAAGTATGGGGACCCCCAAAATTTATTCACTTTTCTCTATTTTTGTGTAAGAATCCTAATGCGGTTCACAGAATACATCTACTTACCAAGTTTCAACAGCATAGTTCTTATAGTTTCGGAAAAAAGTGACTGTGACATACGGACGGACAGACAGACAGACAGACATGACGAATCTATAAGGGTTCTTTCATTTGCCATTTGGCAACGAAACCCTAAAAACTGTATAGTAAGAGTAAAATTATTATCCAAATATAAAAAATAAACTATAAATTTAAATCGAATAAGTCAACATCCAGAACAGAGTCCCTTTCTAGGGGTGCACTCTGACCAACAGAGCTACTTGGACCTGCCTGGGTAGCTAAAACTTTCGTATACTTACGTCTTGGGGCGATATGGAAGCCATCTACAAAAATGATTAGGAATTGCGGAAATAATGAATATGTATTGAAATGGATCCGTTAATTTATTTTTTACTGACCCGACAGACGTTATCTTGCCTTTGTGTCAGTCAATATGTCAATCGCGCTAATTACAAACGACTGACAGGTATGTCAAACGCCACAAGCTTACATTACAAAAGTTAATATGGCCTTATAGTTTTTCAAATTTTCTAATTTTTCGCAAAACTTTTCTTTCATAAGAACTTTCTCCTTTTTTTTCCTGCGGAAATCCCTTCGGATGGGGCATAACCACCCCCGCCGGCTTACGTCGGACTTGAACCGGCTAAAACTGCAGGCCGTCTCGGGTCTTCAAACGGCTGGGGTGTAAAGTGGCCCATAAGGCATATCCCTCGCTCCCCGGCTAAGACGGGGCTGTCTCCAGCTTCGAGATAGCCCCCTCGAGTTTGTAACCATGGTGGCCCCATCTTGCCCCGGAAAAGGGGGGGAGGGCGCAATGCGCTGCCGCCCCGGCCTGCTTCTGCTAGGGTGACGGGCGGCTCCACCTATTCATAGAATACATCTACTTACCAATTTTCAACAGCATAGTTCTTATAGTTTCGTAAAAAAGTGGCTGTGACATACGGACGGACAGACAGACAGACATTACGAATCTATAAGGGTTCCGTTTTTAGCCATTTGGCTGCGGAACCCTAAAATGGAAAATGACCGACCGACCTTTGACGTTGAATAGCTTATTGCACCGATGATGGAATCAACTCGGATTTGTAACAATTTCATTATACCTAATGGAATCCCTAACGTTCATGTACATTTTCAGCTTCTTTGGTATTAATGTAAGGGGTGAAGTCTATTTTGACTATCGAATAGTGTAATAATATATGGCGTGTTTTTTTTCCAAAATTAATGAGTTCGTTTATGGTTAGTTGTATTACTTTTCATTGCAATCAGGCCCGAGTCCTTTGAGCATTTTTCACTATTCCTCATAGTTTTAGATTTGGCTGGTTGAAAAATTCACCCTACATATGTCATATAAACGTTATTTTCGCTTGCATCTATGATTAAAAGTATAAAAAAATGTTGATATTCCAATATTTGCTTTGCTAGTTTTTGTGTAACCAAGCGACTACAATATGTGGTTCTTCAAGAAGGGCATTAGAACGTTTCTACAGGGTCGGCAGCGTGAGTGTGACGCCCCTGGTGTTGCACACGTCCATAGGCCACGGTAACCGCTACCCAACCGGTGGGTCGTGTGCTTGTCAAAAAACTGAAAAAAAAACTATCGCTGCAATATGTTCGTCAGTGTTGAAGCTTTAGTTTGTCAAGCGAAAGTTGTGTCGCGTTCTCGTTCGTGGATCAAAAGTTACGTCGCCCTATTTTTGTCGCGAAAACAATCAGTCTCACTAACATTCGTCGAGCTGATGTGCTGTCGCATTACTGACTGTCGACATATTGTACTGTCATCCTAACAAATGTCGCGTATTTGTTTGTCGCAACTATGAGACATACCCCGCAGTAGCAAAGATTGCCGGGGTCATATAATATTGCATTGGTACCATTGTTTGTAAAATAAAATACTAACAGGTAAAATAAACCAGTACAAAAAACACAGCTGTGATTTACAACATTCTCTAAACAGAGCCAGACAGGATGTATGTTTAATTTATCCCGTAGACGTCTGAGAATAGACCGTCTGCGGTATCGGAGCATGGCGTAGCAATCCGTAGCAACGTCTACAGTATATATAGATTCGAACTTTGTGTAGGAACTGTCTGCCACCTTACACGTGCAATTTTTCACAAAGCTTATTGCGTTATTATAGTTAAAAATGTTTCACAACCCCTTTGCGAAGGTGTCGTCAAGGCGAGGGATAGAATTTTTACATTCGATAGTTAATATTCAGGCAATGCAAAAGTGGACGGTAACAGGGACCAAATAACATTGATGATGTTTTTTAAGCTTACACTTTTAAAAAATCTTTTAGTATTAGTAGTAATTGAAATCCTAGCTGGAGGGATTTCAGTTCCTAAATTGCTTGTGATAGAAATGGGTTCAAGTGGGTAGGTGGCCAAGTAACCACAGGTCGAACTCGCGACCTCTCGCGAAAGTTACAAAGGAACATCTTTTTCGAAGATTTTGGAACTGTAAGAGTATTAACTCGAAAAGTCATCCATTGCCGGCAATATCGTGTCCTTAAACTATCAATCTCAATATCATTTTGCGTTACGTTATCAACATCATAAAATTAAAATTTAGAATTCATAATTTTGCGACTAAACAAAAGCATAATCGTGTCACAAAAATCTTACTATAATACTACAGAGTGTAGGACCTCGTACTATGCTCGCCATTCAACGGCGTCGCGTCAGCTGTGAGGTCGACGAACCGCCGGGGGTGTGATTGGGTAGAAAGGGTGCGACACGCCCCCACTACCTCCCGAAATGCACCCCCTTAGGTGCGAGTGTGGGTACTGCAATACATGAAAATTAAAGGGGCTTATTAATATTGGGTGGACTGTGTTAGTATTCAAAGTAGGGTGGTATTTAGAGTGTTAGTTCATTCATTGATTGGCGATTAATTATGGGTATGAGTAATGTGTTTATGTTTAGTTGTGTTTATGCTATTTGACCTGCTGATTTGACTCACGGGGTTGAGGGGTAAACGGCAATCTGTTCCGCAAAAGTCAACCAAACTAAATCATTGAAAAAACTGAGTAAACTGAGATCACTGAACAACCTCCGTCCTCCATGAGCGCAGGCCTGGTGGTAAAAGTTGGAGCCGCATGACACCCTAGCAGAAACAGGCCGAGGCGGCGGCGCGCTGCCCCCTCTTTCCGTGGGCAAGACGGGACACCGTTGTTCCCATACCCGAGGGGGCCATCTCGAAACCCGGTGTCTGAAGACCCGAGACGGCGTGCGGTTTCTGTCGGTTCTAATCCGACAACCATCTTCACTGGCCGGCGTATTACGCGGGACTTACTGCAAGAAAAACATTTTTTTAACAAGTTTTGGACACAGATTATAGAGGACATAGGTGAAGAACACTCGAAGATATTTTAAAGGAAAACCGGGGCAAGAGTACTCGCAACTGGCGAGAACGTATGAAAACAAATATGAAAGTAGAAGAAGCGAAAGGCGTATGCCAGGATTGTAGCAAGTGGAAACATGTGGTCTCTACTCCATTGGGATAGACTGTATGTATGTATTGACTTTCACTTAATTTAACAATCAGAACATATATATGAAATTCATACTACACACTCCCCCTCAGAAGTTACTGAACACTGAAAGAATTACAAATGATTTTCCCATTGAATTCTGTGAATCCCATTCTCGTTACCCATGGGACCCTATTCCATCACCACTAGCTATATAAGATACACAATTCCACCATACATAATTATGTTATATGTCAAAGGGTTTAGTCAGCGTTTTCGTTTAAAGCTCCGGATATTTATTTTTGACACCTCCAACAAATATCATTATACTAGCTGACCCGGCAGACTTCGTACTGCCTCAACCGATAACAACTTACATATTTATTCACCTTTTGAACCTTCTCTGGACAAATAATTCAAGACCAAAATTAGCCAAATCGGTCCAGCCGTTCTCGAGTTTTAGCGAGACTAACGAACAGCAATTCATTTTTATATATAAAGATTTTAGCCAATGTATATAAAACTTGTCAAATTAAATACTAAAACCTTCCTCGAGAATCACTCAATCCATTAGTATAAACAGCATGAAAATCGGTGCAATAGTTTTTGAGTTTATCGCGAACAGACGGACAGACAAACGCAGCGAAGGACTTTAATGCTAACGTGATCGGTAACACAGATGTGTAGTCAACTTTATTTTATGTTTAACATAACAACGTGTACTCTCAAACACCTTTTAAATAAAGGTTCGCTTGTGTTAGGAGTTGACTCTTCGAGAAGAAGGCTTCTAATTAAAATTCAAATTTTATAACCCCGGTAGACAGTGTCACACCCATTATTATAACCCCGGTAGACAGTGTCACACCCATTTGGCACATACACGTGAGTATTTGTATGAAACACTGTGGTGTGTAGTGTATGAAAAAAATGATGGGTTGTTCATCTGTGTAAATTTGTCCCATGGAACTAGTGAGAATTTATTTCTCAGTTGGTCCATCGATTTTTAAAATTGAACAAATGAAACTAAACTTTAATAAACAAGTCTCACAAGGTCCTCCGTTTTAATTAAAGGGAACTTGTGATGAGAATATTTCTATCTCAATTGTTCCATTGATTTTTAAAATGGAACAAATGAAACTAAACTTTAATAAACAATTCTCACAAGTTCCTCCGTTTTAATTCAATGGAACTTGTGATGAGAATATTTCTATCTCAATTGTTCCATTGATTTTTAAAATGGAACAAATGAAACTAAACTTTAATAAACAAGTCTCACAAGTTCCTCCGTTTTAATTCAATGGAACTTGTGATGAAAATATTTCTATCTCAATTGTTCCATTGATTTTTAAAATGGAACAAATGTAACACGGATTCCAAATACGCCACGGGCGAAGCCGGGGAGGGCCAGCTAGTTATCTATAATTACGGTTCTACCAAA
Source organism: Cybosia mesomella (assembly GCA_946251805.1). Taxonomy (NCBI): domain Eukaryota; kingdom Metazoa; phylum Arthropoda; class Insecta; order Lepidoptera; family Erebidae; genus Cybosia; species Cybosia mesomella. The sequence goes on from OX276395.1 coordinate 4,788,581, forward strand.
AACAGTGCAATGAATGATGTCTAACATCAAATAATATTAACTGTAAAACCAATTCTCTATTTTAAACATGGAATTTTGATGACCTCTGTGGCGTAGCAGTAGTGCATTCGACTGCTAGCCAAAGGCCGCGGGTTCGATTCCCGCTCAGTGCAAATATGTATATTTGCATTGGTCTGGATGTTTCTATGTATAATATGTATTTATTTGCAAAAAAAAAGTGTTTAAGTATGTTTATCCGCATTCTAGAACCCATATGACAAGCTCTGCTTAGTTTGGGTCTAGATGGCGTTGTGTACTTTGTCGTACAAAGTACAATCAAGTCTCAAACACGATCCGTTTCCAAACCGCATCAAAAATGTATTTCATTCGTAACAAACGCTTCAGACAGACATCCTGCTTCCTATACATAGAACTGTGTCGGATCGGAGGGCGAATATTAAAGAACGTAGTACTGACGATATATTGCTTTACACAGGCGTTATGAAACTTTTAACTTTGCTTGAAGTACTTTATATGAAGTGATGCCTTCTTTTGAAATGTGGAAAGTGCGTTTTAATTTTTACACTTGCGTTTTTATTGGTGAACTTTTAATCGATTGCGGCGAAAAAAAAACTGGAATATTATGCGTTCATTTGATCTGTATCAAAAGGCGTATGGTGCCCTCGCGAAAACTTGCAGGTGGCATACAGGAGAAGTCCGATCTGATAGAAATACTATATTGAAAGAACCTCCTTAAACTTATACTTAACTGCAATACACTAAACGTAAAATAGCGTAATGAAAAAAATAGAGCCCTATTTCTTTATAAAATAACACCAGCGAAATTAATATCAACATTATAAATAAGTACAGATGATTTTTCTTAAGTCGAAACTTCTCTTTCTGTCCGACAATTGAGTACTAATCTTATTTTAACATATTATAAAGTTGATTTTCAAACAACGTATTTTAGTATTGAAAATTCACATATTATACAATTTAATTTAATCCTTATTCCTTGGTAATTAAGGTTTCATTTTACTTAAATGTGGTTTAAGCTGACTCGTACTGTCTACGCCAGTTGTAGTATCGTAGGCAACGTAAATACGTGACGTAGCTCGTAGACGGTCTACGGCGTAGCGTAATAGTGCCGCGTCGCTGTTCGAGGTAAAGGCAAATTTTTACGTTGCTTTCACAGTATGCTACAGTTTTATTTTCTTTTAATGTGGATACGAGACTTTTGCGTGAAATTCAATTCATGTACGACACAAAATTTGAATTTAGAGGCAGTATTTCAGTTAAGAATTTGGTTAGTCGTTAATTGTTACCCTATTAATAGGTATGTGGATCAAATGAGATGCTTCGGGGTGCTAGGGAAATGCTTTATGGGCCACTTTACACCCAAATTACACAAAAATAGGTCTGAAGACCCGAGACGGCATGCGGTTTTAGTCGGTTCGAGCCCGACATAACCTACCCCGCTGGCCGGCGGGGGGTATCCGAGGGGATTTCCGTACGAAAAAAAAAGGTATATGGATCAAATGAGATGCCGGCAGAAAATCTAATGTTAATTATCTTTAATTGAATACCAACGTACAAACATTTTCGGGGCTCAAGCCGTCCTCATCTGCAAGCCGGTATACCCTGATTGACGGACGAGGCTCTGACTGTGGGCCGGAATAAAGGTCAATAACAATGATAAAATTCTATTAATTTCTTCTTACAAAGGTTAAGTAATGTCTATCTAACAATATGCACTTTTATGAGAGACTGGTATCTGAAGTAGGAAGATTGCGCCAGACAGACCACATTACCAGGCGAAAATTGTGAAAATCCCCACAGTTACTTCTCCGCCAGCCAGTGGGGGTAGTCATGTCGGACTCGAACCGACCAAAACCGCACACCGTTTCGTGTATCTAATGCCTGGGTGTAAGGCGGCCAAATAAGGCAATCCCCTCGCACCCCAGCTGACCCTGGACCATCTACGGCTTTAGATGCCCCCCTCGGGATACTGTGCAAATATGAGACATTCACGAAATAAATTCAGCTGATAAGGTAACGAACATAACTTGATTCTAAGGCGGAACGAAGTTTGCCGGCTCAGCTAGTATGATATAAATTAAATAAATTCAAGTTAAACGAAAGAAGAAATGAATGTGTGTGTACGTGTGTGTGTTTGTATATATTATATTTGTATGTGTACATGTGTATATATGTGTGTGTGTTTGTGTTAATGTGTTGTGAATAATGACGATTAATGATTCAAAAAGGGTGTCCCGCTGGACACCCTTTTTAAACCATGATGACTTATTAACAGTTCAGTTTCGGAGCAATTCAATACAAGTTTGTAAATTGAATATGATCGCGTTCGCGTTTGGTTCTTTTGTTGACACCTGGAACGTGATACCGAATGACGTAATACGACGTCATGGTATGAGCACGAAACTATTCACTCGGTCTACTATTAAGCGGTCATGGTTAGACCCGGTTATCCTTTCGAGGGCTTACCCGGGGTGCCCGGCAACGTACACTTGGGGAGGACACCGTGCGGTTTTAGTCGATACACGACAGGCCCGCTGGCCGGCGGGGGGGTATCCGAAGGGATTTCCGCACGTATCTCAATGTATAGTAGGGAGACTGTTCTTCTGTGTATCATTAAATACATATTTTTTATATAAATATACAGTTGAACTTATTTTATTTATTAAAAAAATCTGAATTAAAAATTTTAAATAATAAATTAATGTAACTATTTATACAATTAATTTTTTTAAGCATTTTGTACGCTCACTTTTTCTAAAGATTTAGATTCCGTTGCGTCGCCTTAAGACGTATAGAATATGTCGGATAATTTCGAATATCTGGGACGGGTCTAGATAGCTCAGTTGGTCAGAGCATTCCCCCTGTAAGGGACTGGTCGCGGGTTCAAGTCCCGTTCTAGATGTTCTCTTTTTGCGATCTAAATCTTTAACTGTTTATATTTATTATTTAATAATAATGAATTAATTAATATTCCGGAAAAAACTACACAGCGCTATCTAGACCGAAAATAAGCACCACTCCTAACACAAGCAATTAAGCTTAGCTGGAGGGGTTAGGGGGAATATTAGTAATTTCGGTTACTAATGTTCTTTAAAAAAAAACTTATATTGGTTCTAGAATGCGAATAAACATGATATATATATTTATTTTAGCAAATACATTCATATTATACATATATATAAACTATCACAGATATACTCAGCCCAATATTTCCGACGGAATAAACAAAAGTATTTCAACACACACTTCCCAACAATTTTTCGATTAACAACATTGTTAAAGAAAGTAATTAAACACGTAATTAAAAACCCCCTTTATAGAAAGCACAAAGTTCCCGAACCATTAATAACACCCCTCGCCAATACAGAACGCTCCAGACAAAACGTAGACTGATCGATACTATCTTTAGACTGTAAACTGTCACATCTTATGAACGTAAGGGTGAGCGCAGATTAGACACAAGACAGTCTCAAGACAGACTTGTCGCCGTGCAGATTTTGTAGTTATTTGACAGCTTTGTTTATGAAACAGTTTTGTTCACTATTCTGTTCACTTTCATATGTTTCTGTAGAGCCAGTCTATCTTAAGACTGTCATGACTCTAATGAGCGCTCAGCCTTATGTACGTAAGACGTCCCGAGGAGCAGGGTCGTTCACCCCATACCCGGACACGTCAGGACACGTACCTACCAACGATTTATTGTGTATTGTTGTCTAGACAGTTTGGTGTGCGTTTTTGGGGGGCGCAGTCTCGGTATTGAATTAACTTTTGGGGTGTAATTGTGTGTTTAAATTTCTACCTGGATTTGGTAAATTATGATTTATGAGTTTTTGTGTGTGGTATGACGAGAATGGACAGAATAAGTAATGAGTATATTAAAGGAAGTTTGAAAGTTTCGCCAGTGAACACTGACTTCTATGTAAACTAAAACTGGCTGTTCGGAACAAAAAAATTGGTATAGATTTTCGGACGCTACTGTACACAACTTTGGCGCCACTTTTTGTTGCGGTCATAGCCACAGAGTATATTAAACTTATTTTATACGATTTTAAATGCGATCATCACCTGGCATCTGTAAAGTAGTGTAAGGGCGACAGAATTATGAATCTATGGTGAGGAGTCCCGTACCCCTCTCCCGTTCCCGCCTCACCCCCGAAGTGTGACACACTTTTTGTTCTGAACTGCTTGTCTACTGTACATAGAAGTTATTGCCAGTGAATGAAAAATTGACAAGCGAGTGACTGTGGTACATGTTATGAGAAGAGACGAAAGTAATGTTATTGAAAGGTTCAAAGTATGAAGTTAGGCATTAGGTGCAGCGGTGGATCTAAGAACAGATGAATGGAATTCGTGAAAGAGGATATGGCAATCAAGGGAGTGACTGCGACGATGGCATCTGACAGGAAAGTTTGGAAGAGAATGACATGTTGCGCCGAACCCAAATAATTGGGATATATTGGCAGGTAGATCATGAGACGATGAGATGATTTTGTGAAAAACGATGATAGTGTATTGGTTAAGACGTTTAGGTTAGGAATTAAATTGGCAAGTTACGGGTTCAGAGCCAATATCAATCATATCCCCACGAGACAGGCTAGACCTAGTGTGGGGTTGATAGTCTAACTTAGTTTTTCTGTTATAAATCTTAGTAATGTACATATAAGGTGTCATAAAATTAGGTCTCTGAATTTGGTGAGATGACTTGGTATCGACAAAATAAGTATTTGAAACAAAAAAATATATCGGGTAAAAAAAAAATATTAAGAAAAAAGTAAATAATAATAAATATGAAAAAAAAACACCACAAGCGACCAGCGTCACGTGACGCGACGAGCATACGTGACGCTGGCGACCAGCGTCACGTGCTCGTGGCGTCACTTAGGTATTTCCCACACATCCGCTTGGAGAATACTGCGAGAAGGACTGCACGCCTGCCACGTGCGTCACAGGCTCGTCGCGTCACGTGACAATGGTCGCTGGTGGTGTTCTTTTTTTATTTTTTTTTGTTTCAAATACATATTTTGTCGATACCAAGTCATCTCACCAAATTCAGAGACCTAATTTTGTGACACCTTATATGTTAGAACTAAAAGAATGTAAATTGTAATTTTCTTTCTTGCTAAATAAACGATTATTATTATTCCCTTTATTACAATTAAAATACATTAAGTTATATTTTTAAGTACAGGGACCAAGCTACCGGTGGTTAGGGCTCCAGAGAAAGGAACTTCCTCACGATGCGCGCCGTATCAAGAAGCACAGCCTTCTGCATCTGGCCCTTGACCCAACCGTCTAACCCGAGCCTCTTCAGGTGTTGGTCGAGGCTCGTTGCTATTAAACCGTTCACTGACACGACTATCGGCACAATGATTGCTGAGTCAACACTCCACATGTCGACAATCTCGTGGGCCAAGTCCAAGTACTTAACTTGTTTATCCTTCTCAGCTTTCACGAGATTCTCGTCATGAGGAATGGTAACATCAGCAATCAAAGCTCGGCGTTCGGATCGGTCTATCACCACAATGTCAGGCTTGTTGGCTACAACAGTCCTATCAGTGATGATAGATCGATCCCAGTACAATGTGATATGACTATTTTCTAGAACCGGCTCAGGAACATACCTATAGTACGGCACTTCAACTTCCACAAGGTTGTATTTCAGAGCAAGTCGCTGGTGAATTATCCTGGCTACTTGATTATGTCTGTGCAAGTACTCGCCGTTAGCAAGACGAGAACAGCCGGAAGTAATATGCCTGAGGGATTCACCAGGCTGGTGACACGCTCGACAGATGTCAATTGTGCCATCCCTCATTATATACTTCCGGTAGTTATTATTATTATTATCATCTTAACATTGTTCTCGGTTGCATTGAAGGTTTACTTCGAAGCCGCGGCTCCACTTAGGCCTACTGTCCAAGGAGGCGTGGCTTCTAAGACGCATATTCGTCATTGTACGCTTGGTATTCACTTGCCTACAGCTTACATACCAAATACCAAACTCGATGTACGCCTGGGCGATTGAAATGCGGTACGGCAGGCGTCATGAAGCCTGCATGCATTGTTTTGTATGTCGAATGCGTAAAACGAATACGCGTCTATGAATCTACGCCTCCGTGGACAGTAGGCCTTTGTCGTCCGATGGCATTGCCACAAAGGAATGAAAATGTACGCGTGCAATACGCCTCGTAGACAGTGTTCAGTTCAGTAGACAGTGTTTAGTAAGCTGGGCTGCAAGCAAGCGTACAATGACGAATACGCATCTATGAAGCTACGCCTCCGTGGACAGTACGCCTTACTCTTTCTTCTCCTTTCACCTCCTTTGGCTCATCTTGGCATTTATAGTAGAAACTACCTTCTGACTTCCCAACCCAGAAGGAAGGAAAGCCTGCGTCGGAGCTAAGTCCGGTGGAGCTAAGTAGGTGTACCGATTTGTAAGAGAGGTTGATTTCGGCTACTGGCTCTTTAATATATTTTTCGTAATTTTGAGTAAATGTTTTTAAAAGTTGTTCTTTTTAAATAACTAGTTCATTTTATGCTGTTACAATGATTATATTAATATGCGGATAAATACCAACATCTACAGAAAAAGCAGCTATCGTGCACTTGCTCATTACAAAATAAAAGGTTTCGTTTTGAAACATAACATCTCGCGTAACGTGTGTGGTATAGGTTATGGTTTACGGGACATCGGTGATTTGCTACTTTGATCCCCTAATGTTACACTCGCGTTATCCGCTAGGGTTGTCTATCCACTCTGTAAAACCTTTTTTTTTACGTGCTTCACTCCACCAGAACTAACGGTGAGATGGGTATGTCGGACTTGAACCGACTAAAACCGCACGGTGTCGCTTGCATCAGCCATGTAATACGGAGAATCTGGTGTCCCCTAGAAAGGTACTCTGTACAAACGGTATAAAAATGTTTTTAATTGTCTCGTTTTCATACCTGTTTTGTTGGACATGGCAGTACAGTATTCGACGTCGGAGGTCATGTGTTCGATTTGCTATGGATTCAACCGGGATTGGCACTTGAATGATGATGTCTTATGTTAAGACTTCTCTTTACAAAACTGCATATAAATCATTTTCGTTACTTCCAAAGTCTTCTTGTTTGAACGGTTTGTTCATACTTGTCTGTGTCACTTCAATCAGTTCTATCTCGTCGTCTTTCATCATCTGCTTTTTAAGCCACTCTCGACGATCTATGTAGAACAGCAGATCTTATTGTAGTTATAAACATTTTTGCTCTTAATAGGCATAGGGAATAAGGGTAGTATTGCTCCAGTGACTCAATTCCGTGCTTTACTGCTCGGTCTATTTCTCTGTCGTAAATGTAGCAATAAGGAGATTGTACATCACAAATGAATGAAAAATTCCAAGAAATAAAAGGGTACCGCCATACAAACATAGTTGACGCCAATTAAGATAATCCTCTGAGTTGTATGGGCACTCATACAATTTAGAGGTCTTGCTTAATCGGCATAAACCTCAAATAAGGTATCCAGTTTTGTACTTAGCCCTCAGTGCGCGGTTCCGACTCGCACTTGACGGGTGTTTTAGGGTTCCGTTGCCAAATGACAAAAAATCATGTGTGTCATGTATCGTCATGTGTGTCTGTCTGTCCGTCCGTATGTCACAGCCACTTTTTTCCGAAACTATGATAACTATGCTGTTGAAACTTGATAAGTTGAACCACATTAAGATTTTCACACAAAAATAGAAAAAAAAAACAAGAAAATTTTGGGGGTTTCCCTATACTTAGAACTGAAACTCAAAAAATTTTATTTCGTCAAACCCATATTTGGGGGATATCTATGAATAGGTCTTCAAAAATGATATTGAGGTTTCTAATATCATTTTTTTCTAAACTGAATAGTTTGCGCGAGAGACACTTCCATAGTGGTAAAAAGTGACGGAATAGATGGCGCTGTTATCAAATATTTACAGAGCTGTCAGTAAATATTTCGCGAATTCATTAGTTTCAATTATTTAGCAAATTGAAAAATGGAATAATTTTATCAAATTAGTGTATTGTCATCGGTCCTCGATAAATCTACAAAGTTTGAATGAAATCTGCGCGCCCAAAGGAATCGGTTACAAACAAACATACAGGTGAAGCTAATAAAAAGCGTATAAACATATATGATGTACATTCCACAATTTACCATGTAAACTTCCACTGAAAATTGGTTTGAACGAGATCTAGTAAGTAGTTTTTTTTAATACGTCATAATTCGTTAACCGCAATTTAGCTTTCATTGTATCAACTCACTTATAAAAATTTTACTTGCTGCTACGGAACCCTTCATGGGCGAGTCCCACTCGCACTTGACCAGTTTTTTTTCTTGTTACAAGTATTTTACCGGTAGGTAAAACATTTTAAAACTTTAAACATTTTCTTACAATAAAAGTTAATAACACGTGACAGCCCTACAGGGTGACAATTTAGCGATGCAAACATCGGCCAACCGTAGACGTCTAGACGACGGGCTCTCACTCTACCTAATGTTATTGCGGGAATTCATTACGTAGCGATCCCGCCAGCCACGAACCGGGACAGAATGCCGATTTTTTTACCAAGGTTTTGTTAGCTAATTCATCTCCGGTCTGCGACGGTGGCAGATGTATGATGAATTAAATTAAATATTTGTTTTTTCTTCCATTCCAGTTATTAAGCTCGAGATTAATCTTTGGTATCTTCCTCTTCTGTACAATATATTAAAAATAAGTTAATAAGATTAAATCCGAATATTGAATTTATGTTATCTTCATGTTCTGTGCACAAATTGACTCAAGTGTTGGCTCGTGTGTCACCACCGATTTTCTCAGGAACGGGTGGACTTAGCAAGTTGAAATTTATATCAGATACTGATGTCTATAGTCCCTATTAGTTGTATAAAACTCAACCTCCTGAGTCAACACGATAAAAGGATATGGGCAAATTTAGATTTTCGCGAAAATTTGAACGTACCGGCTTTTTTTTTTCGTGCGGAAATCCCTTTGACCGGCCAGCAGTTCCTGAGTCAACACGATAAAAAGATATGGGCAAAATAAGATTTTCGCGAAAACTTGAAAGTACCGGTTTTTTTTTCGTGCAGAAATCCCTTCGGCCGGCCAGCGGGTGCGATTATGTCGGGCTTGAATCGACTGAAACCGCACGCCGTCTCGGGTCTTCCGACGAGTGTAAAGTTGCCCATAAAGCATATACCTCGCACCCCGATTTTCAACTTTTTATATTTCGGAATTTTACCTTTACTTGTACTGCTAAGACCTTGCTTTTAAACTAAATTGACAATTCTAGGTCAACCGGAAGTAGGTTTTGGGGTTGAAAACCTATATGGTAGTTGCCATTGACCTAGAATCACGAAATTTGGCAGCACGCAAGGAAAAATATTTAAGAAACTTTAAAAAAGTTAAAAATTAAAGGCTGCCCCCGTACATACATAGTTGACGCTAATTAAGATAGTCCTCTGAGTTGTATGGACGCTCATACAATTAAGAGGACTAGCTTAATTGGCACCAACCTCAAATAAGGTAAATAAATAAAATTGTGCTATTGTGTGAAAGAAAATATATATTGCGGTACCAATTTTATTACATTATATTTACGGCCACATTCTATCATCGCACCCTTCGCCACAGGCAGGGAATTTATCCTCACACGTTCCGACCGAAAACTGTGCGTACAGTGAGGTATGAAAGGCTTTGGAATGACCTCCCTGCTGTGGTTTTCCCAAGCGACTACCATATGGGGTTCTTCAAGAAGGGCATTAGAATGTTTTTACAGGGTCGGCAGTGCGAGTTTGACGCATCTGGTGTTGCACAAGTCCATAGGCCTCGGTAACTGCTTCCCATCAGGTGGGACGAGGGCTTGTCTGCCACCTAAGTTATAAAAAAAAGTGTGTGCGTACGTGACGTCATGAGTGGCTCCATCTGAAAACCAGCGCTGCGCATATTTAACGGTATGTACGGTGTAAAATCTGTTATTTTGATATTACAAACAGACACTTCAATTTAATTTATGTGTCTAGACTTATGTTACTGTATGTTCATTGTGCGTGTCCGGAATTAAACCTTTTTTTTTTTCTTTCTTTACAATTTGTTGTTGGGGAAAGTCTCTTGACAGTTTTCTTGAGGTTCGAAGAATCCGAAAAGAAGAAAAAGTTGGAAAGCGAACCTCTGTGTCGGAGGAGGAAACTCCGGAAACCGAAATGATGTGTTCCGTAATGATATTCGCAAAATAGAACAGCATCGGCTGCTACAAAGTGTCTAAATGAAATTTTATTAGATACCTTACACCCTGACGTTTTAAGACCCGAGACGGCGTGCGGTTTTAGTCGGTTCAAGCCCGACATAACCGCCCCCGCTAGCCGGCGGTGGGGTATCCGAAGGGATTTCCGCACGAAAAAAAAAAACCGCACGCCTTCTCGGGGTGTAATGTTGCCCATAGAGCATATCTCTCGCACCCCGACTGACCCTGGGCCATCTCCGGTTTCGAGTTGGCCCCTCGGGTTTGGGAACCACGGTGTCCCCGTCTTGCCCCGGTTTGGGGGAGGAGGGCTAGTCGCTCCACCGTCCCGGCCTGCTTCTGCTGGGGTGACAGGCGGCCTGACCTGCCACCCCCAGGCCTGCGCTCATGGAGGACGGAGGTCGTTAAGCGACCTCCGGCGCCTGAGTCGCCTGCGAAAGCTGGTGTACCTGCTGATTGACGGTAGAAACTCCGGCGCAGGCTTTCTTGTCGGGGCTGTGCGGTCAAAAGGTTGTCGTTCCTATAAAAACTGTATGAATCAAACCAATAGGAGGAGAAGGACTAAGCGGACCCGGCACCGAGGCATGATGATGGCAAATGATGATGATGAAGAAAAGTGTCCAAAATGAAGATTTTACTAGTAAACTAAGTAGTCATTGTAGCGTATAGACATTGGAAAAAGTAGTCAATGTCGGTAGCTTAGTGGTTAAGTAGTCGACCCTACGATTGAGAGTTCCCGGGTTCAAATCCTGGCCATTAACTACCGAGGTGAACCTAACACAAGCCATTAAGCTTTTTTTTTTTTTTTTTTATACCTATGCCTCTGCAAAAGTGCGGAGCCTTTGTTTAACTAATGTAATAATGAAAATGCTTCCTACTTATAAGTCCTAATCTAGTCATCTTTCATTCTGAGCCTCTTTGTCATTCCAGTTCTATCATTTATCCTTCTCGTACTGTCATTCGTCCTTTCATTCTCTGCGGGGAGTGAGGGCATACGGGAATTGTGCACTTTATTGTGTATTTATCAATTACATTTTTTGCTTAACAACTATTACAGTTTCTTTTCTTACTTTATAACATTTGCGGCTTATAGTTGTCAACATGACAGTTCTTATTACTATTTACATACTACATTTTTTAATTAACTCCAAAGTATACATTTATTTATATATATTTCCAGGTTTTTAATGCTAGGCATCATTATTCTTATGATAATGTGGTAGCATGACATTTTCAAAGCTTGTTCCTGTTATTTGCGATACCGACTATTTTTACTGCATACTTTATGGTTTGATCTGTGTAATCTTGTATTAACGTTTTTAGGTTATCCTTGTCGACTTTTATGCCGGTTTCAATTTCCAAATCGAGCCTGTCGGCAGCGTGGACAGGGCAGTCTGTCAGGAGATGGGGTATAGTTTCTGAAATACCCGGCTCACAGACACACGATGGGTCCGCCCTACACTTGAAACGAGTCAAGTATTCGGCGAACCCACCGTGCCCCGTGAGGAATTGGGTAGTTGGCCCTTTAATAGTAATTTTCCTGACTACCTTGTGTGCCTGTATTGCGCAAGGGAAGAATAATTTGGTGGTCGAAGCGGTTGTGCTCTCCTGGTAACGCCTGTTCCATTCGTCAAGGGAGCCCCGACGTAGGGCTCCCTTGACGAATGAGACAGGACATTGATCATAATCAGGAGCTTTTTTGAGCTTCAAGGCGGCCTCCCTAGCGAGCCAATCCGCCCTCTCATTCCCCTCAAGGCCTACATGGGCCTTGATCCAGTAGAGAGAGACGCTCTTGCCTCGCTGTTTACAGCGGCCAAGAGCGTCCCTGGTCTCTACTGCCAAGGGGTGGGGAGAGTGCGGATTGACTACGCTAAGGAGCGCCGCCCTGCTATCACTGAAGAGGCCGAACGCGGCAACGTCGTGCCGCTCTACCTCGCATACCGCTTTGCGCAGCGCCAGGAGTTCCGCCTGGTAGACGGTGCAATGGTCTGAGAGAGCAAACTTGAGGGCCCTTGTCTCGGACCGACTGTTCCATACAGAGACAGCAGCCCCGACACGGCCCTCAATTTTGCTCCCATCAGTGAATATTCTTAGGTCGTGTGATCTAACTTTACTGAGTTGTTCCTCGTCTACCACGCTGTCGAACTCCATGCGTGTGCGCTCCGCGGGATGCGGGGCCGCCGAAATGGGAGCCAGTCGCTCAACCTCCCTGTCCCCCAGCCACGGCTGGGACACTCCTCTCTTGGCCTCATACAATGAGGCCACCTCCCGATCTCGGAGGTCCAGAGGGAGTATACCAGCCAGCAGCAGTACCGAGTTCAGGGAGGTCGTGCGATAGGCCTTAGTAATTTTTTGGGCGAACACACGCTGAACCGCGTTCAACCTCTTCTTGACGTACTCTTTCCCTGCCGCCTCCGACCATGCGCAAGCTGCGTATAAGATAATTGGCTCGATTACCGCCGTGTAGATGGTCCGGATCACCTCGGGGTGAAGCCCCCAGGAGATCCGGGCCGTCCGTGCCAGCATCTTATAAATGTTGACTGCCTTTTTACAAACGTTTTTTATGTGACTGTTGAATGTAAGTTTAGCGTCTATTGTGAGACCCAATATTTTTATCTCTTGGGACAGACCAATGTCCACCCCGCCCATGGTCAGGCGTGGGTTGTCATACTTAAGTTTCCTGGTTAAAACCATGGCGCAAGTTTTATGAGGCGAAGCCATTAAGCTTAGCTGGAGGGGTTAGGTTAGGTTACTCTTTATTTATTTATTTATTTATTTATTTATTTAAACCACTATCATTACAGATAAACACCTAATGCGACAGTGTATACAAATAAAATCTTAAAGCTAGTCTTACAAATAAATCTTACAAACTAGGTGTATAAAGCTACTTACTAAACAATCTACTTACTAACTACACAATATGTGACTCTTGTAAGTTCGTTCAGTGAGCACGAGAACAGGTCAACTCGCTCAGCAACCGTATTGAGCGTCCGCAGCGCGCGCGACAACGGCGCCTGCTGCAGCAGGTTGGTACGCGTTAGTTAATTCTCGGGTGCAAAATTACAGCCAAATCCATCCAGATGATCTTACATGTTATGGTAATAAAAAAAAAAACTTTCGCAACAATCTGATTTTATGATACTCCAACCACCGACCTTCACAAATGGAAAATACTATCCAGACAAACCTTTGTTTATTTACTAGAACCACGCAATAAATCTTTATATTTACGCAGAGGTCAGACTTTATTTTTAATGTTTCGGTAACCTCCCCCCGCCCTTTCGACGCGCCGTCTCCCCCTCTCTCCCCTACAGTTCGTCGACCTGATGCTGCAGACAGACAAGACGACATTTCGTCTGGATTTAAGGCACTTCTATCTTCAAAGTTTAATTTGAAATGTGCATTACTTACAGCAAATTCTTATTTGATTCGGATTTGATTCTTAACTGAATTATTTGTGTTATGGAGACGTTTATGTTATTGTTCTGTGTGTGTGAGTGTTTGTGTGCGTGTGTGTGTATGAGAGAGAGAGAGAAAGAGGGTGTGTGTGTATGTCTCGTCGTTTTAATATTTTAGCGCTTAAAGTGGTTTGGATACTGTGATAACTCAAGAGAGAATCTTAGATTTTTGTTTACGTTTTGGTACGACTACATGAATAACAAAATTTGGTACAGTCGAGGTAAAAAGTTAATAGCGATACTTTTTGTCATCATACTCCGAAGCTTTTCTCAACTCCGGGGTCCGCTTTTAGTTCAACTACGAAACGGCGGATCTTTGACATTTTCCGTGAAGCGATTATACTATCTTCCACTGGCGATATTGCAGTTCTGTAGTGAGACTAGTCAGAATTTTTCAGGACTCCAAGTACCCTTTTTTTTTTTTTTTTTTCGTGCGGAAAATGTTTCGGGGTGCGAGGGATATGCTCTATGGGCAACCTTACACCCCGGCGTCTGCAGACCCGAGACGGCGTGCGGCTTTAGTCGGTTCAAGCCCAACATAACCGCCCCCGCTGGCCGGCGGGAAGTACCCGTAACGAATGCCACAGATGTTCGTATGACAACCGAGACCGATGACTTAACGTGCACTTCGAGCCGCGGTGGGGTCTAGAATGTGTTAAGAATGGCCTAAGACTGACCTGATTACAATTGCTTAACATTGCAATATACCACTTAACCACGAGACCTTCGCCCCCTCTGCTATCGGTAGTGGTGTCATTGTGGCAATGCAGGGCACTGACTGTGGAGTTCAACTCGCTCGCACGCAATTGGCCAGTAATTGTCATTTAATTTAATTAAATTTAATTCTGTTGAAAATTATATCCAAACACTTTACTGCTTTGTATCACATGACTCACGTGAGCAATCATAATATTATGCGTAATTTTGGCGACTCTAGTTACTACTATACTTACGAGGTTTGTTTCAGGACAATCAATTTTTTGTATTCCATCAAATGTAAATAAATATTCTATGACATTCTTTTAAAAAAAAAAAAAAGAATATTAGTAATCGAAATTACTAATATTCCCCCTAACCCCTCCAGCTAAGCTAAATTGCTTGTTAGGAGTGGGTTCACGTCGGTAGTGTAATGGCTAGGATTCGAACCCAGGACCTCGCGATCGTAGGGTCGATTCCTTAACCACTTAGCTTCTAGACCCAAAGTAAGTATAGTTTAACTAGCTTGTGTTATGGGTTCCAGAATGTGGATAAACATACTAATATTCTTTTTTTTTAGAAATACATACATATTACATATTATACATAGAATATACCAACCTTGTGCTCTGAAGCTTTACGAAAATATTTTAAATCATTTTATTATTTGTTGATGTATATATGTACACGTAAGCGGCGATAGCCCGGTGGCGTACGTAACGGACTGCTGAGACGAGGTCTCGAGTTCGATCCCCAGTCGCCCCTGGCACACACATCTGACTTTTCGTAGTTACGTGTGCATTAATAAATGTTAATTATCGCTCGCTTAATAATGTGCCCGGTAGATGGCAATAGGCTCGCCCCCTATTACATTGGGACCTCAACATAACTGGCGAATTGTGGGTGTGTAATACACCTCTGCCTACCCCTTCGGGGATACAGGCGTGAAGTTATGTTATGTTATGTGATGTATTTCAATGTAAATCATCATCGTCTTAGCGTTGTTCTCTGTAACATCGGAAGCTTTCATCAGCTTTCATCATTCAGCCTGGGGTCGGCTTTCTCCTTGGTTTGGCTTAGGTATACGGCTTTTATGGGAGCTGCTGCCGTCTGGTCTACCAATGCCGAGAGGATAGCTTGCGCCAGAGCCTCGTCCGTCAATCAGCACGTGTGGTTGTCTTAGTCCCAATGGTCTTGGTGGAGCCCCATATATCGATTGTAAATGTATTTGTGTTCAGCGACTTTTGACGTTGACTGTACCTACATCTGTATCATAGAACGTATTAAGCAGCTAATGCGTACTGTCTTGACTTTCGCTGAGTTTTGAAGCAGTCTTCAGATCGTATATTTAAACAGGAAAGTACTCGAAGGAAAGATATGGGGTATTTGTGACAGTCCGTAAACCGTTACGACCCTCTATAATTTGAGCTACCTGAGACTCGTCTCGGTTTGTTTAGTACCTACTCCACATACGTTTTAGGGCAACGTACCTTTGTTTTCTTATTTCTACCATGAGCTACCATAGAATCACACTCGTTTTCGAGGCGAAAAGGGTATAAGATATGGGGCGAATAAGTCATTTTTTGTACAAGGCGAACCTCGTAGGGTTAATACCGATCAAAACTTCTACAAAAATACTTTTACCAACATACCATTTTTTCAACATAACGCGTACGCAGAACAACAAACAACCTGACATGCGAACCAACTTGTGCGTCAGTGCATACGTCATACGCGTTTATTTTTAAACTTCGAATCAAGACTAGCCTACATGGCAAGTATTTATAGGCTGTATGACGCGGTATAAATGTAGACTCCTGTGACATATTAAATATATTTTTTTACTATTTTTGACGTGATCACTTTTTTAATCGCGTTGAGCTATTTTTGTTATTGGAAATGTTAAGGTGGGTACTGACTAACGTTATAGGATGTAATGTAACATGTTGCAGAGCGAACATTCGCAATGTCAGTAACAAGCGGGTAACGAGCCGCTTGTATGTCGCTGCGCAGACACCGGTTCGGGGCTGGGGCGGGCAAAATAGAGTTGAGGAACTTCATTGTACCTTGAAGCCATAATTATAGAATAAAAGAAAAAAATCTATAACTATACTCCGCACGCCGAATGATGATCCCTATGACGTTTCAACTGACAGTTGTATTAGTTATGCGAAACAATTTCGATAAAATACTGTTTTTTCAGGCAAATGTCATGTCATTCAGTCAGGTCATTCAACATAATAAGCAATATTTATTTATTTTGAAAAAAAAGACTACGCGCATTAATGGACATAAAACACTAGATAAAAAAGTAACAGCCTTATTATATTTTATTTTACTATACTTTAATTTTTATTCAAATTGCATAATTTAAAGAATTTAAAATTCTTTTTGAATTGAATTTTAAAGAATTCATAATTAGCTGGCAATTATGGATTACATGGAAAAGTATTTAAAAGGAGGCCATAGACCTACCGTATTTTTTTAATTCAGTCATGTCATGTCTTGTCAGTCTGTTTTGTCTTCTTGTCACACCGCATCACATCGCGTCATACGAGTGCTCTAATGCCTTGTATGCGCCACGTCTTTCTTTGTTAGCTGAATTTTGTTTCTGTTTTCGCTGTTTTGTGTTATTTGTTGATTTTCTGTTACCTGTTTGTTGATTTTCGGTTTTGCAAAATGCCGAAAAGACAGCGGAAAACTGTTCTCAACAGTGAAGTTCGCGAGTTTGTAGTTCGTTTGCGAGACTATTTTGCTCGTGAACAACAAAATGGCGGACCCTTGTTACCGCTTGACAATGTTCGCGATCGTGTAGCCGATGCTCTAGGAATCGGAAAGGCTACTGTTTCTCGAATAACAAAGGAAAAATTTGGGGAGTCGTCCATGGAGGACAATAAACTATTAACACCAAAGAAGAAAAAGAAAAGGTTATGTCATATAACAGAACCTGATGAGTTTGATTTAGATGCTATACGCAATCATATTTATGGTTACTACCTACGAGGTGAACTACCGACCTGCCAGAAGTTATTATCTTCATTAAAAGCTGCAGACCTCTTCAAAGGCGGTGCTACTTCTCTTAGAATTGTTTTGAAAAAATGTGGATTCCGCTATAAAAAATGTGACAAGAGAAAAATATTAATGGAGCGTACTGACATAGCTTTACTACGATGCGATTTTCTTCGCAAAATCAAACAAATTGATAACTGGGAGAAGGTAGTATACCTTGATGAGACATGGCTGAACGCCAATCATACTGTAGGTAAGGCATGGACGGATGACACAGCCAAATCCAGCACAAAAACTCCTGAAGGAAAAAGCCAGCGCTTAATCATTTGCCACGCTGGCACAGCTACAGGTTTTGTGCCGAATTGCCTGTGGGCTTTTAAGTCTGAAAACAACGGAGTACCACGAGGAAATGAATTTCGAAAACTTTAAGACATGGTTTATAAAACTATTAGAAAATTTGAATGAGCCTCACTATATTTTAATGGACAATGCTTCAAATCACTCAGTTCAAATTAACAAACCCCCCAGCAGCAATAACAAAAAAGCTGAAATTATAGAGTGGTTACAACGCAATGGTGTGGAAACTGACAGTCAGATGTTAAAAAAAGAGTTGGTTAGACTGTTGAACTTTCACAAACAACAGACGCACCCATCATATTTTTTGGATGAATTGGCCAAATCAAATGGACACACGGTAATTCGGTTACCGCCCTATCACTGCCAATATAATGCAATCGAGTTGATATGGGCGCAGATCAAAGGTATCTATATTTTTTATTTATATAATATTATGTATATGCATATATTTCTAAAAATAATTACTAAATGTACAAATATTTTCAGGTCATGCAGCTAGGCATAACACAACTCCGCCATTCACGGCAAATAAAATGATGGTTTTATTGGAAGAAGCTTGCGCTCAAGTGACAGCTGACGATTGGCGAAAAGTGGTCGAAAGAACGAAGAAAATTTGCTTACAAGACTGGGATCGAGATGTACAATACGACAATATCATTGACCAACCGTTAATAATAAACGTCACGGATAGCTGCAGTTCAGACTCAGATTTT
The DNA here is from genome assembly GCA_946251805.1 of Cybosia mesomella. Classification (NCBI taxonomy): domain Eukaryota; kingdom Metazoa; phylum Arthropoda; class Insecta; order Lepidoptera; family Erebidae; genus Cybosia; species Cybosia mesomella. The sequence continues at coordinate 4,807,086 of OX276395.1, forward strand.
GAAGATCCGATTGACCCTGTATCAGATTCAGATTGATATAAATAAAATACAAACTCAAAGCATTTGTTTTATTTTTCCAACAAATTATCGATATTTTGTTTATCGATGTGTCCCTTCTTAGTCGATAACAGCTTGACGACGTAACTTTTGCAGCACGTACCATGTACATTTGCATTGAGTTTTTTTCTATTATTTCCGAACATTACGTCATAATTTCTTAATATTCATTTTTATAATTTACAATTGTACACAATTATGATTTTTTCGACTTTTTAATGGACCTCTAAAGGATTTGATGTGATAGGACGTCAGTACAATGTTAAGCGCTAACGAACTGTCATAGGGATCATCATTCAGCGTGCGGATTATAAGACTAACTAAAATGAATTGTCCACAGGAAAAGAACTCATTTTTGAACTACAACGTATCCTGCATACTCACGTTGCCACCGTATCAAAGAAAGGGCTTCGGCAGACTGCTGATCGACTTCAGTGAGTATAATTTCAATATACTCTTTATATTATTTGTTATGGCGATTAGAAAAAGAAGGCCATGACATTTTAATTTTAAAAAAAATTAGTAACCTAAATTACTAGTATTCTCCTTAACTCCTCCAGCTAACCTAAATTGCTTATGTTAGGAGTAGGTTCCCGGGACGTCTCGATCATACGGCTGACTCCTCAACCACTAAGGCTCCGACTCTTCTATTGCCTTGTGAACCTGGCTGTAAATATAAAGCTATTATTTTAACGTTCATAATACTTATGACCTACATGAACAAAGATAGTTGATCAGATTATATTTTTGAATTGACTTACAGATGAAAGTTGCAAATGTTGTAACGACAGAGATGTTGTTTCATGGTCCGCTATAAGTGGGCCCACAGATAGCTTACAATGTGTGAGCCTACCGAGACGTGCTGTATGTAAGCGATCGTATTTTCTGCGTGAAACAGTGATGAAGCTATACACCCTATATATCTCTCTTTCTCACACGTCAAGGTAGGCCCACTATTCGTGTTTAGCCTCACCCGGGTGCCGATATATTCCGTAAATTTTCACAACAGTTTAACATGTTAAAGAAAATATCCGTTCTCAAGTTTTGCGGTTACCAACAACTTTAGCCACAACACAAAACAATCCCACAATACAAAAACACACACAAAAACCATCTAGTGTTTTTGTGTGTGTTTTTGAAATTGATCCTCAACATAACAATAACACGCAATTAACTTTAAATTATGCCATAAGACAATTTGACGGCTACGTAGGTAATAAATAACCTCCAGATTTAAAAATCTAATTAATTACAAAATTTAAAACCCATGACACAAATTTATTTATAGATAAGAACCATCTCGATCATATCGGCTTGCGAACAAAAATATCTGCATTAAAATCAGTACATTATCTCGCGAGCTACGATGCCACACATCCCACACACACGTCAAAATTATTACACCTCGTCGTCGGGGTTTAATAAAAGAAAAATATAGAAATCTAAATGCCACTATTTACTTTGCCCGCACCCTTAACTTATTAAATAGACATAAATTGCTAAGAACATAACCTCTAGCGGTTTGTACGATGAACTCGTAGAATAGCCGCGCGCGTGTCAATGTCACGGCAATGTGACAACGCCCTTATAATTATGAATGAGGCCGCAATGTCAACTGTATTAACAGTGAAATAGGTAAACTTTGACTTTTATAGTTAAGGCAAAGTGCGTACCTACTTCATTTTATAAAGTTTTTCTTTATCTATCACAAGCAACCTAACCTGCCGTCGCTACATTTCAGTTTATACGAGTTTTTTAACTCAATCCATCGTAATTTGCACATAATGTCCATCAGGCACAATGTACAGTCAACGACAGAACTCGCTTAGCAAATTCTAATCTACTGATCACCTGAACTCTTTCAAAAAACATTAAATAAAACATGAATAATATGAACATGTGCTCTGGGAATTATAGAACTACTTAAACATTCACTATTGGTTCATGTAGGTATTCTTATGTAGAGTAAATATTTTAGTGTTTATTAATTTTTGTCGTTGACTGTAAGTTTCAATTTGTGAGTATTTTTTTCCAATAAGTGCAACGGTTCCGAAGATTACCTCAAACATAAACAAACTCACAAAATTCGGCCTCTCTCTTTATAATATTAGTATAGATATAGTAAACTAGCTGCGCCCCTTGACTTCAACCCGGTGTAATTATAGCACCTTAACAATTTCTTAAACAAACAAAGAATCTTCTTTCATACAAACCATGTCCTGACAATAACGAACACAGAACTAAGAATCATCCAATTTGGTGCAGTCGTTCTGAAATTATGCGCGTACATACATTTCGGTGATTCATTTTTATTTATATAGATTAGCTGTTGCATGTGGCTTCACCCGTCTGATATACTGATCTCATCCCCGCGACCCACAGGAAGCTTTTCTCATGATAACAAAGATGACCTATGTGGCGTAGCGGTACAGCATTAGACTGCTAAGTCACAGGTCGCGGATTCGATCCCCGCTCCTCCTCCCCGCTCATTGCAAATATGTATATTAGGTAGATTTCGATGAAATCGATCTACCTATTGGTTTCTTGACTACTGTCGAATTAAAAAAAAAATCTTCATAGGAGGTCTAGTTATGACCCCCTGAGTCCGAAATGACCACTGGTCAAAAAGTTTGTATATATATATATATATGTATGTATGGTTCCACTTCCCAAAATTTGCGGCACTCTCACGGTCGCATTTTTGCCCCGATCGCTTTCAAACTGCGGTCAAAAATTGCTTGGGTGTAAACTTAGTTTAAGTTCGTGAACTGGTGGAATCCGGCCTAAGGGGACGGTAGGGCCTCACTTTTTGTGAAATCAGTTTTTCCTCAAAATTTCACGTTCCATGAAAGATATTCGAACCGTTCTATTCGTTTTATCCCATAGTATACATGAATACCAACAACTTTTAATTATAAACCTATAAGATTAAAACTTTGACTAAAAGTGGAGGGGGGAAAAACCAAAATTTTTCGGGAAATAAATCATAACTTCTAACCGGTGAACATTCTTGCAGTCGGAAACATTTTTAATCGATAGGCCATTTTTAAGTCTATAATAAATGTCTGAAAAGTTTTTCGCTAAAAGTTACCGTTTTCGAGAAAAAAAAAACATGTTAAAAAATAATATTAATTGCTTCACGAAATCTACCTGTGCGTTCCCCCTGCGGGAACGGATTTTTTGCATTGGTCTGGATGTTTCTATGAATAATATGTATTTATTTACAAAAAGAAAAGTATCTAAGTATGTATATCCACATTCTAAAACTCATATGACAAGCTCTGCTTAGTTTGGGTCTAGATGGCGCTGTGATATTCTATATTTGTGATATTCTAGGCTCTATCATCGTCATCTTAATGTTCTCGACTGCATCCGAGGCTTTCATCTCGAATCCTGAGGTCCGCTTATTCTTTTTCCTTCTTTCGATTTGCCATATACGGCTTTTATGGGAACGACTGCTGAAAACTAGATAAACTCCAACACTTTTTCGTTGCTATGTTTTGTTAAGGACTTGAATATTCGCGTTATCGCTATGTAGCCGGGTAGATTGTTACATCGCATAGTATGCTTTGCATTTTCGATAAATTGCCACGCATCGAAAGGGTTTTGTTGAGACAATATTCGCTTGTGGAGCTACAACTGCGTTTCTTCAGTTCAGTCTAGACACAAACAGGCGTCGAACACCACCTGGGACGACGTACGCGCCAATGCGATGTGGATCTAATGTAGATAAGAACATCGCGTATAGCCGTACACGATGTTTTTAGCGTGCCAACGTGACACAAATCTTCGTCCGCTAATGTGAAAATTTTATTTGAAATTTTGTCTTGAAATTAGATACTTGAAATGTAGTCCCATCATAAAAAGGAAAATTAGTTTTGTCCGCATATTCGCTTACGTGAATGTAGATTTTTTCTGAATAAAAGTCAACGATAAAAGTTGCTTAATAAATTCTAATTTATTAATGGCCTTAACTATGAAACCTTTCATTAAATAATAAACAACATAACATAACATAAACTCACGCCTATATCCCCGAAGGGGTAGGCAGAGGTGCTAGCACCCACATTTCGCCAGTTTATGTTTAGGTCCCAATGTAATAGGTGGCGAGCCTATTGCCATTAACCGGGCACTTATAAACCTGCGATAAATACACACATAACTTCGAAAATTATCGAAAAGTCATTGGTGTGTGCCATGGTAAAACCTGGGATCGAACCCGAGACCTCGTCTCAGCAGTCCATTACCCATACCACTAGGCTACCGCGGTTTTAATAATAAACAAGAAAAACGGTTGTAATAAACAAAACATGAATTATATTTATATATAATTCATGTTTTGAATTTAGTTTGAAATTAATTTTAATATAATTCATGTTATGAAATTAATTTATACTTTGACCTCTGGGGATTATAAAATTACTTAAACAGCTATTATTGGTACATGTATTCCAATATAAAAAAAGGTTTCTAAATATTTTACTGTTATTCAACCTTTGTCGTTGACTGTACCGTATAATCCTTCTTAGTACCTCTGAAAACGTGTAAAATTTTATTTTGATTGATTACGCACCAAACCCTATTACATAAAAAAGATATCGTTTATTTTTTTTGTCATAATTTATCTTAAATTTCAACACCACCAATTCTTACCCAACAATTCGATACCATATAACACCTGTACGGTCAACACGTTAGGTCGTTAGGTTTGTTTTGTTCCCCGAGAGGCGGGGGTGGTCGCGACGCGGCCGTCGACCCGACCTCGATCGATGCAGTGCAGTATAGATCGGTCTGGCGTCTAGACTCCCCCCTCGGGCTTGGGGGGACGGCGGACCCGCCGTGAGACGTAAATAGGGCTGCTGCGATATAACTAACCTAGGATAAGCCGGTGCGTGTGTGTGCAATTTGTACGTTCGGCTCGCGATGGGGAAAGGGGATGGGGAAGTTATTGGTGGTTTGTAAGTGGGGTTCGGTAATTGAACGTGTTTTGAGTAAAGTTTTAGTATTTTGTTTGATATAATTTGATTGTATTACAAAAGAACAGATTTCATCTTGATAATTATTTCAATATTTTTTTAAATCTAAGCAAGTAGTATTAGCAGCGATATACGAGGGAAGGTACAAAAATTCGCGGAATGAAGTATTAGGAGGAATCAATATTATACAAACTCTATGCTAAGTTATAGTGAAACCTCTTTAGGTAAAAAAAAATAGAAAGTTATATCAAGACTGTCTTTTGTTTTTTCGATATTAAGGCAATATCGAAAGCAAATTATTTCGGAAACAATCGGTCATTATGGAGCAAATAGAATACCGTGATAAAGTTCCTGTATTGGCAAGGAATATCTCCGCAAATGATAATGGATGAGAAATCAGCTGTTTACGGAGGTCAATGTCCGATGTATAATCCACTAGTTTATAACAATTAGTAATTAGCTTAGGATGAGAAGCATATTGTTAAAAAAATGTAATTTGGGATGTGTGAAACTAAATAATAGAATTGGCATCTTTTTTTTTCGTACGGAAATCGCCACTGATTCCCCTCCCCCTCCCACTGGCCATCGGGGGTGGTAGGTACGGATTAAATTGGGGTGCTTGGTTGGGGACCTCCACGCGGTGCACCCTGGGCAACGGAGACGGCAGCGCCTCTCTCCTAGGGCGGGAGAGACGCTGCCGCCTACGGCCAACTCCGACCGAGGCGAGGACGGCCCTGTTGAGGGCTGTTCGGAAGCTTTCCACGTGTCTCTCTGATTAGCAGATGGCACAGTGGAGAGCAAGTAAGGGGGCCATCTCGAAAATCGGAGATGGCCCAGGGTCAGTCGGGGTGCGAGGGATATGCTCTATGGATAACCTTACACCCCGGCGTCTTAAGATCCGAGACGGCGTGCGGTTTTAGTCGGTTCAAGCCCGACATAACCGCCCCCGCTGGAGACCCCCCGCTCTCCAGCGGGGGCGGTATCCGAAGGGATTTCCGCACGAAAAAAAAAAAAAAAAGGTACGGATTAAATTATTAATAAAAATATGTTCAAAAGTACTCCACGCTTTTTTATGTATTATGTACTCTTAAATAAAAATGAATTAACAAAAACTTGAGAACGGCTCAACCAATTTTGATGATTTGTTTTTTGTTGGACAAAGTATAATATCTTCACAGCATTGTGTGCACTGTAGTGTTACCTGCGCAGCACGTCCTCTTGATCTTATATTCTGTGAGGCAAGGCTACTGGCACTGTCAATATACCTTTTTTTTTTTTAACGTGTGGAAACCCCCACGGGTTTCACCCCATCGGTGCCGACGATGGAGTGGGCGTGTCGGAATCGGATCCACTAAAACCACACTGTGTCCTCCCCAAGTGTCCATTGCCGGGCACCCCGGGTAAGCCCTCGAAAGGATAACCCGACGGTTACCGGCGGACTCGCTTGGTGGGGTCGGGTTTTATCCCGCGTCGGTGAGTTGGCAGGCGTGTGTAGGACACACACGACACGCATCCGTCACGGCCTTTCTGTAAGGACGGCAAGTCGGCCCACTGCCGTCCTCAGGCCCCGATCATGGAGGTTTGTAGTCCCGGGCGTAGACGAGACTGCGGTGTCAACTCAGGGGGCAAGGTTCTCTCCCGCTCCCACTCCGTCGTCTCTTTCGTGCGCATTACCTGCTCGCAGAAAGAGGCGGCGGCGTGCCACTTGCTCCCGTCGGAGACCACGGCCTTCACCATGGTCTCCAACGAGAGAACGTCCACGCCCAGGACCGCAACGAGATCCCGGCGTTGACTCGCCCACGCAGGGCACTCCACCAACGTGTGGAGCGCCGTGTCTCCGCCAGGATCTGTCAATATACCTAAAGTTCAAATTTAGCCAGATCACAATTTGAGAAGTACCCCCATTTCTCAAGTTGTGCCAGTCCATGAATACTGGGAAAAGCCTAAGGTGGGAAGGCTTTTCCTTTTTAATTTGCAACCCTGCGATAAAAGATGAGTATGTAATTGAAAAGTATCGGCTTTTAGTCATATCTCCGGTTCTACTTAACCAATTGCAGATAATTAAACACGGCAGATTTTAAGTCTACTTAAGACCTTTCGAATAGAAAAAGCCACATCAAAATCCGTTAAGTACTTTTTGCATCCATCGCGGAAACAGCGAATTAAAAAAAAGTGTTCAATCTCGTTCATTTAACATAACCCAAGTATTTTTGGTAAATATCTCTAATGTACAGTAATGTATCTGATGCCTGCGGCTCCGCCCGCGCGGAGGTCGGTTATCGTTTTTGGTCATATCTCTGGTTCTACTTAACCAATTGCAATCAAACATACGGCAGATTTTAAGTCGGACCAAGACCTTTCTAATAGAAAAACTGCATCAAAATCCGTTCAGTAATTTTTGCGTCCATTGCGTAAACAGATAAGAAAACATATTTTTGTCTTCAGAATCGTCCATTTAACATAACCCAAGTTTTTTTTTAAATATTTCCAATATACAGAGACAACTTATTAACAACTTTATAATAGTATAGATTTTAAATGCTACTCCCTTGAGTAACACCATGTCAAACGTATACATACATACTTTATTCATGAATTTTGACCGTCAATCCCCTATAGCCCCGTTCCAATTAGCACTTCGAAGAATATTAATGAAGGCACTGGACATATGGCTAGCCGTCACCCTAGCAGAAGCAGGCCCAGGGCGGTGGCGCGTCGTGTTCGCGCGTGCTTCTCTTAGGAGAAGGGGGGATTAGATCCCCAATAAGGCGTCGGGGTCGCCAGCGCTGGTGACCGGAGCCGGTCGGGCTCTCTGGGATATCCTTCCTAGGGCACACCAGATTCCCCGTACCACATGGCTGATGCATAGGAGACACTGTGCTGTTTTAGTCGGTTCAAGTCCGACATACCCATCTTACCGTTAGCTCCGGTGGGGTGAAGCCCGTGGAGGTTTCCGCACGTTAAACAACATGGACATATGAATTTCTAAATAGCGTTTCACAACATGTTGCATATTAAACCAAATTTATCCATAGAAATAAATATGTAATACAAGCTCTGCGTCGCAAATTTATAAGTGAGTAGTTAATGTATTTACATTGCCTACACAAACCGAGTGTATTTTTAGGGATTTTCTTTAGAAAAGCCCTATTGCTATCGAGTTGTCGTCGACGTCGTAGTTGCCAATTTTCTGTCACGGTTTTGGGTATGAAGGAGATGAGCTATCGAGTTGCTGTTTTCGGTAATAGATTCGTGCTGGGGTAAACCATTGCAAGATAAAGAAAAAATCGCAAAAAAAATATTATAATCGCAAAGTCGAAAATCCCTTGTATTCGGCTGAGCTCGTCTCAGGAATTCAACTTGTTTTAATTTTTTATTTATTTATTTATTCATCTTACTATAACCTATTCTTCAGGTTAATAGATCATAGCTGCACTTGAGGTCCCCTTGTTTTATTTACCTGTTTTAGAAAAAAATAATTATAGATTTAGATCGGAAAAAGAGAACATCTAGGACGGGACTTGAACCCGCTACCAGTCCCTTACAGGGGGAATACTCTGGCAACTGAGCCACTAAGACATATCCCAGATATTCGAAATTCTCCGATATATTATTATACGTCTTAAGACGATGCTGGAGCCATCTATCGTAATTCTTGCGAACTACGGAAACAATTAATGACTTTACAGTCATTTTTAAACATTGTTTTTTGATGACTCCGCCACATTGATTCAATTAATTTCTTAAGCAATTAGTATGCTTACTTTTCCTATAGATTCAAGTGATCAAGTCCCGTCCTAGATGTTCTCTTTTTCCGATCTAACTAATTTCTTAAAAATTTTGTTGAAAAAATAAATTATGTTCAAATTAAATACATAGTGTTTAAAATAACAATGAACTCAAGTTTAACGTTTAAGCGTTGATTGATTGACAATTTAGTACCCAAATGGTTAGGACGAGTCCATAAATATATTCCTCGTTTAAAATTTAAGACTCTCCGAATGTGCGCCATAGAATTCGGATCCTCCACTTTCTACATCAAGTGTATCCTAAGCTAATGATTGTGTATAACGTAGTCGTAAATATACGATAATAGTTAACCTTTATCATCATCATAGTATTAGTTGTCAGTGAGAGCATTGCCAGTAACTTAAATACACTCGAAGACAAGAAAAGATACGCAATATTTTCAAGTATCACTTACAAATCGTATCTTTCGTTGATTTCATTTGAATGACTCATATAAAGTAAAGTGGTTAAGGAGTCAGCCTTACGATCGAGAGGTCTTGGATTCGAATCCTGGCCATTACACTACCGACGTGAACCCACTCCTAATACAAGCAATTTGAATACTTTACTACTACTTTGAATACTAGTCATAAAATTTCGCTTGCTAATATTCTTTAAAAAATGCAAACTATTTATTTAAATAATGTTGAAAGATCAGTATTTCTTTCGACTTAGTATTTCATTATTTTCTAAGCCACTTAACAAGTCTTTTTATGTGCATTTTGTCGAGTATTGTTACATTTTAAATAGCTATTTGTAGGCAAATGGCGTAATTAGTTCCATCATTCACAGTTTAAAAATGTTAATCTTTTATCGCTACGTAAATAGCCTGTCGACTTGCGGTCTTATCTTATATCAGAATTAATTAAAGTATACACAGACTCGGGTGTATATGGCTCCGTCAAGATCTTCCGAGCCCAAAGCAACCTCAAGACGGTACGATTCAGCTGCTGATTGACGGACGAGACTCTGGAACGGGCTTTCGTCTCGGGGTTGAAAGGTCAGATGACTGTCGCTCTCATAAAAACCGTATCTCCTCCATCTCCTCTTTTTAGTTTGGCTAAAACTGTGGTGCATCCACCGGGAGACAACTGTGAGGATCCTGGCGAAGACAAGGCATGGCGCGTTGGTGGAGTGCTCAGCGTGGGCGAGTCAACGCCGGGATCTCGTTGCGGTCCTGGGTGTGGACGTTCTCTCGCTGGAGACCATGGTGAGAGCCGTGGTCTCCGACGGGAGCAAGTGGCACGCCGCCGCTTCTTTCTGCGTGCAGGTAATGTGCGCGAAAGAGACGGCGGAGACTACGCCCCCCGGGACTACCGACCTCTATGATCGGGGCCTGAGGACGGCAGTTGGCCGACTCGCCGTCCTTACAGAAGCAGGCCAAGACGGAGGCGTGTCGTGTGTGTCCTACACACGCCTGCCAACTCACCGTCGCGGGATAAAACCTGACCCCACCGCCACCGGGCGAGGCCGCGGTGGCGGCCAAAGTCCGCCGGTAACCCTGGGGTTATCCTTTCGAGGGCTTACCCGGGGTGCCCGGCAATGGACTCCTGAGGAGGACACCGTGTGGTTTTAGTAGGTTCGATTCCGACACGCCTACCCCATCGTAGGCACCGGTGGGGTGAAGCCCGTGGGGGTTTCCACAAGTTAAAAAAAAAGTATTGTTAGTACATCAAGTATTAAAGTCATCACATGTTGCCATTGACTACCCTTTTGGATAGGGCAGTCAAACTTATAGGCAATGACTTTCAGAATGCTGTTGTTGGTATTGCGCAGGCGTTGCAGCAAGGAAGCAGCTTTTTTGTCTCAGTCAATCTCTCAGATCGCATTTCAGCAAACATCCCGGAGGCACTACAGCGCCGCGGCCCCCACAGCATTTTAAAAGCATTGTTATACTGAATACCACCACTCGCACTCTCAAAATACCTGAAATTCAAATTAAGCGAGATCACAACTTGAGAAGTACCACCATTTCTCAAGTTGTGCCGGTCCATGAATATTGGGAAAAGCCCTCCCACCTTTTAATTCGCTGCCCTGCGATGAAAGATGAGCATGTACTCTGATATACATATATATACTTACTAGCTGATGCCCGCGGCTCCACCCGCACCGGGGGTCGGCATCCGGGAACGATGGCTTAACGTACTCTCCGAGACCTGGAAGGGACACACTGTGTTAGGAATGATCATTCATTCTAAGACTGACCTAGCTAGGCTAGTTTTGATAGTATCGAGGCTTAATAGCACTTCATCTGCACACAATAATACTGTAGACGACGTGCCTCGCGATTAACCTGCGCGGCTGCGTAATAAAAATATTATTAGTAATAAAAAAATTATATTCCAAATTCAACCTTATTATAACCACTAATTGATTGTTTGGCCCAACTTATTATAAAGATGTAGACTTACTTTAATGTTGTATCTACCTACATATCTGTTTTTATTATAATAAAGATAGTTTATTACCTGCTCGTACACTACGTCATACGTTTTAGATTGGATGCACCGTAGATAGATGGCGAGTCAGTCGCATACATCAGTAGCCCGAAGTAACACGTTGACATAGTTTGCGCTCAGGCGATACTTGCTTACCATCTCTCTTCTTATTTTACACGAACCCGTAAAGCATGTGCTACACGGTTTTAAACGGCAGTTTGAAACAGAAAAAACAGATTTGCGCTTTGCCGGCTACACGGTTTAAAACCATCAGTGTTTTATAGAACGTTGCGTGAATAGGACGTCTCTACGCTCGCACCGTATATTCACTACAACAACGTCATGGCGCCTTACCTATCTAAAGAACAAAGATTTGGGGTGTGTCTTGCTCTTTTGTGTGCAATGAAGAAAAAAAAAAGAATATGGATGAAGCGATGGTTAAAGGAGAGATTAACCCTTAGTCATATGAACTTAATTAAATAGAAAAATAAAAATATCCCACGCATTTTTTTTTCTGAGTCGAGTCTTTGTACGACTCGTATGTTAAGTCCCAAAGACAGGGCAAGTATTCTATTTAGCTCGAGAAGTTCTGTAACTACTTCTCGTGCCATTTTGAGAACGTCGTCGTCGCGTGCGTCTGCCTGCGCTCGCCGCTGCAACGTGACTGTCGTTCGCGAGGTTTTAAACAAGCGGCTAGACGGTTTCAAACAAGTTTTAAACCAACGCTTCTACCAGTGGTTTCAAACGCAAGCCTTGCTGCCAAGGGTGTTTAAAGGTCAAACGAAATTTGGCATAAAATAACTATCTACACTGTTTTAAACCTCTGTTTCAAACCACCGTTTAAAACCGTGTAGCACATGCTTAAACACTTCACGCTTACCTGCATCCCGTAAAAATACATTAATAGCAATTATTGTTTCTCCAACCAGGTTATCTCTTAACGAAGGAAGAAGGCAAGGTTGGTTCCCCAGAAACTCCATTATCAGATCTGGGTCTGATATCATACCGGTCTTACTGGAAGGAGGCCTTACTCAAGAGGCTGTGTTCAGCCCCTGGTCCTACGTTGTGTATAAGAGACTTGAGTAAAGATTTGGCGATTGCATCCTCGGACATCGTGTCGACGTTGCAAGAAAGAGGGCTTATGAAGTATTGGAAAGGGAAACATATTGTGTTGAAGAAACAGGTACGTTTTTTTTTGGTTGTTTTGGTCTTACTTGTTCTTCCTCCGTGTCCCGAATTACGGTTAATTATATAAATAAATAAAATATTGAAATTTCAATCTATGACCCTTTCCGAACTTGATCTCTATATCCGCGCCTGGCACAACTCTAACTATAATCATGATTGGCTGAGCAGTTATCTAATGCTTACTTCATGCAAACATTCACTTGAAAAATATGTTTTCAGTTACTAAATACTTTTACGTTAGATACCTACTTGTCTTGCACTGTTTAAATAATTGTTTTATACATATTTATTTATACCTTATTGTACAGTACCCGGCTAGGCTAGCAGTAGTTCAGCTAAAATCGGCTTTTTTCGGTTTTGGTGTTTGGAGCTGGTCATAAAATATGTCACGCTAAAATTAACTTTTTGAAACCCCCCCCCCCCCACCCCATCACACTTTTTTTTTATAAATATTCATCGACATTCTACACAGCGCTTTAAAGACCCAAGGTAAGCATAGTTTAACTAGCTTGTATACAAATATTTGCACTGAGCGGGAATCGAACCCGCGCCCCTGTCGTAGCAGTCGAATGCACTACCGCTACGCCACAGAGGCCGTCACTTGTCTTGTCACCCCTCCCCCCTGTATGCGAACTTATTTTATGAAAGGTCCATTTCTAAAAACATTAAAACTATAGATTCGTGTGTCTATTAACATATCAAGCTGTACATGAGCGGTGTGCTATAAAGAGTACATTTTATATAAATACTAGCTATTGTCTTCGGCTTCGCCCGCGAGCAACAGAAACGTGAATGCGAAGATACAACAATGAAATTGCATGCCAATTGTTGACGGAGCCAATCCGTCTGTCAACCTTTTAGTAAAGTATATTTGCATCACTAGCGGTACCCCGAGTCTTTCTCTTCTTCTTTAGGGTTCCGTACCTCTAAAGTTCACAACGCGCGACTTGCCAATTTAAAAGCCGGATAGTGTACATATATATAGATCTTTGTCATTTCGTCGCCGTCGGGTAACAGGTAAACTTTAAAAAAGTTAAAAGGGTTCTTTAAACAGAACGTGAAAAAACACATGTTGAGGTCGTCTAGGTAGGGGCCACCATTCTAGGAATAATCTCTGGAAATGGTGGCCACTACTTTTTGGACTTCACCTTAGGTTACCATCAGGCGGGGTGCAGTCTATTAGACGGACTAGATATTAAAAAAAAAAAAAAAAGTTGCGCATACGTTCACCGAGCTATTGGAGATTTGAAGGCTGATAACCATCGACTTCCATGTATAGTAGACCAGCTGTTCAGTACAAAATTCAGTCGCGGCTCCTGGGAGACTTGGGAATGAAGTTTGAATTTGGAACAGGCCGCAGAAACTTGATGAGCGCTTTTTTCCAATGTCTATTCGGTACAAAAAGTTAGTGGTGTAGTCTTTCACGAAACCATATTTTTTGATCCGTACAGCCAGTCTAGTAGTATACATAGCAGTCATTGTTACTATACCGTTTTTTTTTTTTTTTATCGTGCGGAAATCCCTTCGGATACCCCCCCGCCGGCCAGCGGGGGCGGTTATGTCGGGCTTGCACCGACTAAAACCGCACGCCGTCTCGGGTCTTCAGACGCCGGGGTGTAAGGTTACCCATAGAGCATATCCCTCGCACCCCGGCTGACCCTGGGCCATCTCACCACTAACAGCATCGCTCATCCTGTCTCCTCTGAAAGCAAGGTTACACAAAGGTTACACAACACACACCCCCATTGTTACTATACCTCGACGCAAAAATGCCGACCGATCCGTAGTCACACTTTACTACCACACTGGTATGACTATGGTTCATTTTATTTATCCGTGGCCACACTAGTGTGACTATGGATAATTTTAATTTATCTATAGTCACACTACAATAACCCAACACACGCTTGACGAAAAAAAAAAGGATGAAATTAGTATGTACAATATTTCTAAGAAATGACCAATTTATAAAGTTCTATACTGCGATGTTGCTACTAAAGTGGGTTAGGTTAGGTTAGAACTGTGACCCCAACAGAGTCGCCGGGTGAAGTTATGTTATGTTATGTTTTCGCAGTATAGAACTTACGCGACAACGTCAATGGTGTGTTGGTGTGACTATGGATCGGGTAAAACTATCAATAGCTATACCAATGTGACTACAGGTAAATAAAATTATCCATAGTCACACTAGTGTGGCCACGGATAAATAAAATGAACCATAGTCACACCAGTGTGGTAGTAAGGTGTGACTACGGATCGGTCGTGGCAAAAATCTTGAACAAACGTCAAAAAGATCACGCATGGCCAACTAAAAAGTAAAAAAAAAGGAAAGATCAACCAATGACGTATGTCCTTTGAGATTTATGATTGGTTGATTGCCGCGCCTGCGCCGTAACACCCCGCGCTTACCACCAAAGAGACCTAAATGCTTATAACTGCGCACCTAGAGTGCATTGTCAAGATTTTTGTTATTGTATCTGTAACAAGTATTGTTCCGCACAGGAGGTCCTAGAAGAAGTGTCCCGGCGGGCGGCGCGCGCGCGCTGCGTGGACCCGCTGTGCCTGCGCTGGTGGGGCGGCGGCGCGCTGGCGCCGGCGCGCTGACGCCGCGCCCCCGCGCCGCCGCGCCGCCAGCTGCGCCCCTCCAGCAGCGCCGCGCGCGCGCTGCTGTAAGGGCCTCTGCACCCGACCGCCCGCCCACCGCCGGACTCACCGGACTCACCGCGCTCACCGCGCTCGCCGGACTCACCCCCATGAAACGTACATCCGAACAAACTTTGCACTCCCGCGAAACACGAACCAAAAAATAAAGATCGGCATAAAAATTATTCATTATACTTTATTCAAAATTTAAAAATATTTTTATGCAGCCCATTTAGTAATTAAAAAGCATTTTCATTACGAAATATCAATGAGTTCTTTAATTTTTTTAAATCTTATAATGGTCATCTACTTTTGCCGCTGACTAAGTCGAAATTCTTTTATACGTACTATTTTGCAGGACGTGTCCAGGTAGCTTAGTTGGTCAGAGTATTCCCCCTAGAAAGTCAGAAGTTCAAATCCCGTCATGGATGTTACAATGTTAAACTAATTGCTTCAAAATTTCGCGAACCAAAAACATAGCATTTAAGTACCGTGAAATTACTTCGGATTTCTTTCAATTGGGTTTAAGCCGAAAGAATGGTACCGATTTCCTGAAACCTAGGTCCGCAATTTCGGATGTACGTTTCATTGTAGGCCTTTCGTCGTCGCGCACGACGACCGGCAACCTGGTCCCCTCTGGGAGGGTATGGTGTTTCAAATTCAGAACTCAGTGTATTGACGGTGGGGATGATGTGTTTTCAAATTTGAACCTTGAGTGTATCAAACTGAGAGTCTTGAATTTCGGACTCTAGTAGCAGTGTAGTAGTTTTTCGAATTTCGGACTTTAGTAGCAGTGTAGTGGTTCTCCGAATTCGGACTCTAGTAGCAGTGTATTAGTATTTTTATTCCAGCATTTTAAACTAATTAAAAGACACAATCAAGTTGACTATAGTGTTTTCGATATTGCAAGTGGTTTGACGATTGATATTTTTTATTTGTCATAATAATTAATCCTTACAAAATAAGCGACATGTATGAATGCACTCTAGCGACCTAATAATATAAGACTCGATATTTGTATAGTTTTAAGTCAAATATTTTATGAAACTTGTGTTTTCATGCGTTTTGTACTTACAACTACCAAGACAAAAACTAAAACGTCTTATAATTTCTTTTCTGACTGCTTCTTTGTCCCAGTGGTAGTGAGAGGCAGTTTCTTGAGACTATTTTCATGAGATTTTGCTTTGAAGTTTTCTCTGAAGTAGCTGTGGTCTGAAGGAGTATGGCTAGCATTTATATACGGATTATAAGCAAAGTAATGCCCGTCCTTACTATAATTTTATTTCACAAAAGTTGTTTCTCGTAATCAGATATAAGTAATCGTTTTGTAAGATATAGTTATTAGAATTATGATGTTATGATAAAAACTTTACATAATAAATATTAAATATAATTAATTATATGAAATGTACAAAAATGAATAAGAATTGAACTAAATAATTGTGTTTAACATTTTTTTTTAATAGACAGTGGTGAAGTGTTGTTATTTATGATTCCCGTCCGCGTCCCTGATATCTTAAAATGTATAGAATAAATATATATTATTGTGTATCGAAATATTCTAGTATTGATTACAAATAACTGTAGTGTATATCTCATAGACTTCCATTATTAAAAAATATATATCTGTCGTTACTAAGAGAACTCGTGTACTTATAATCAACTTGCTGACGCCGCAAACTTATTTCCGCCTTAGAATAAAGTTATGTTGGTTACATTATCAGCTGAATTTATTTCGTAAATGTCTCCTTGCACCCGAGATGACGGCGTGAGGTTTTGGTCGGTTCGGGTCCGACATAACCACCCCCACTGGCCGGCGGGGCCAAAAAATCAAAGGTCATGAAAATCGTTCCATGTCTTCTTGAGTTTATCCCGTTCATCACTAACTCGACTTTGTTTTATATATATAGATAAATAGTCGTATCAGTCAAGACAGGCTCATGTTAAACGGTTTAGTCAAGGGTTTGATGCAGAAGGCCGCGTTTCCTCAATACGACACGCAAAGTGGGAAAGTTTCTCTCTCTGGAGGCACTTTTATTTTACAAATATGACATTTTTAAATTACCGTTTCAAAATGTACGTAATTAATGAAAAAATATTGTAAATAAAACGAGAATAATGTTAAAAGTAGTAGACAAGAGAACGTAATGATGTTTCATGTTATGTTTTTTGTTATCTGCGGCGGGAAACCCACATTTTTTGAGGTTCTAAATTGAGCTGAATGTTTTCTTCGCTGTTTACGTTTCACGGTAGTGTATTTGTGTACCACGTTTAATAATTAAGCTGTATCGCGAGAGCGGCCCCTATTAAAACTAGGTCCGCAAGGCGCTCTTGCAATGTTGAGCTGAGACTCCTCATGTCTGAGTAATTTGGCATTTTGGCGCCAAAATTCAGGTTTTGCAAATTGTAGTTTTTGAGAAATCAGCTTTAGAATTGTTTGTTCGGTGATCATTGCTCTGTGTCTTGTCCGATTTTCAGTTTTCTTTTTTTAATCGGTATGTATGGTTACATTTTGGCGCCAAAACTTAGATTTAACTAATTATGGTTTTTGAGAAATCAGCTTTTGATATGATTATGCTAAAGCTAATCGCTCGACTTCGTCTCACTCTCAGCTCAAAAACTTAAAAAAAAATGGATACATTTCAGTGGGTACCTTATTTACTACTCCTGGGTCAAAAAATAGTTTATTATTAATGGGTAATATTTTTTATATTTTTTTATATTGTTAAATAACAGAAATATATAGGCCGGGTGTACTTATGTCATCTGCGTCCTTCCTTTCCAAATAATTGTAATTAAATGCTTATACGCAGTTTAAAAACTATTTGTATATATCAAAAGAGATACCCATAAATGTTGTGATTAAGTATAATTATTTATGTAAAATATAAATAAGAATAAATAAAAACTTCACTAGTTATTTTTACAAATGATATAAAATAAAGTAATAGAATATTGTAGAGAAATCTGTAAATATGCAATGAATTTAGTAGTAAGTAGATAGTTATTTTTATTTTGCTTATGAAGAATATTTATAGGTAAATTTTACAATTTTAAGAATACATTTATTGTTTATGTTTGCCAATTCATTTAATAATATTCAATAAAATATTATTATTGTGTTGAATTGTTTATAGCATGTTACATATGAGAATATTATTATAAATGAAGTTATTGTAAGAATTGTATATATTTCGACAGTGTAAATGATTTATAATATGTAATAATAAATGAGTGATTATGGCTATATTTCATTGTTTTTCTTGTTTGTTGACTGGTACAAGGGATGGTGACTGGTACAAACATGGAGACCCTAAGGACAGTGATTGGTACAAGTACCAATCATTATCCTTTATACCGTTCGTTCCTAGGGACGATGACTGTTACAAGGGATTATGACTAGTACAAGGGACGATGACTATTACAAACATGGAGGTCCAAAGGACAGTGATTTGTACCAGTACCAATCATTATCCTTTGTACCAGTCGGCTCTAGCAACCATGACTGTTACAAGGGACTTTGACTAGTACAAGGAACTATGACTAGTACAAGGGACGATGACTAGCTCAAACATGGAGAACCAACCGACAGTGATTGGTACCAGTATCAATCATTATCTTTTGCACCAGTCGTCCCTAGGGATGATAACTGTTACAAGCGACTATGACTAGTACAATGGACTATGACTAATACAAGTGACTATGACTAGTACAAGGGACTATGACTAGTACAAGGGACTATGACTAGTACAAGGGACTATGACTAGTACAAGCGACTATGACTAGTACAATGGACTATGACTAATACAAGTGACTATGACTAGTACAAGGGACTATGACTAGTACAAGGGACTATGACTAGTACAAGGGACTATGACTAGTACAAAGGACTATGACTAGTACAAGGGACTATGACTAGTACAAGGGACGATGACTGGTTAAAACATGGAGATAAAGGACAAGGATAATGATTCGCACTGGTACCAATCAGTGCGAATCATTATCCTTTGTCCTAGTTGTCCTTAGAGACGATGACTGTTACTATGACTAGTACAAAGGATGATGACTGGTACATAGCATTATGGCTGGTACAACGGATGACAATAGGACGAGGAATAGGTCTAATTTAGGTAGTTCTGTAGTTAAACCAGGTTGTCGGATTTTTTAGGACTCACGTTACTTGTAACAAATGCCATAAATGTTCGTATGGCAACCGGGACAGACGGCTGAACTTGCTCTCCGAGGCACAGCGGGGTGTCACTGTGTTGAGAATGGTCACCTATCCTGAGACTGACCGGGCAGTATTGCTTTACCTTGCAATGTGCTAACCTACTGGGTTACTACGTAGCCACGAGCCCAGGTACAGGCTATTCCAGTTTAATTTTTACGTAAAAGAGTAACTAATATCCATCCATCGACTCTCATAAACTTTTACGTCTAAGTATCTATCCTACCTACTAATATTATAAACGCGAAAGTTTGTGTGTATGTATGTATGTATCCTTGTTGCTCTTGCACGCAAAAACGGCTGAACGGATCTGGCTGAAATTTGGCACAGATATAGATTATAGTTATACTTTTTGTCCCGGGAACAGGTTCCCATGGGTTGCGGGAACGGAATCAGAATTTTATATACGCGGGCAACAGCTAGTACTATTATAAAATTTTAAATTTGTTGTGTCTGTACATTAGAGATATTAAGTAAACGATTCTAAACACGAAAATATTTTTGTTGGAATTCTTGTATATTTGTCTGTTCACCTGTTTGTTCGTGATGGACGCAAAAACTACTGAACGGATTTTGAGGCGGTTTTTTCTATTAGGAAGATCTTGGTCAGACTTAAAATCTACCGTATGTTTGATTGCAATTGGTTAAGTAGAACCGGAATTATCACCAAAAAACGTTAACCGACCTCCGCGCGGGTGGAGTCGTGGTCCTCAGCTAGTTTATAATATTCGTACAGTACCCGGCAACAACAGATTTTACAATACAAGTCAAAAGCTGACTTGGCACGTCGGGACGAAGAGAAAATCCGGTTAAAATCGGTTCGATTCGATTTTATAGAGCATTCGCTCTATCGCACATTAGGTATACTGGCAGTATACCCCTCCCCCCCTGCCCTCTGCTGTTATCAGAGGGGACACTGCGAATGGCCCAGGGTCAGTCGGAGTGCGAGGGATATGCTCTATGGGTAACATTACACCCCGGCGTCTGTAGACCCGAGACCCGAGGTTATGTCGGTTCAAGCCCGACATAACCGCCCCCGCTGGCCGGCGGGGGTATCCGAAGGGATTTCCGCACAAAAAATAAAAAAAGGTATACTGGCAGTCAGGCGACTCAGGCGCCGGAGGTCGCTTAACGACCTGCGTCCTCCATGAGCGCAGGCCTGGGGGTGGCAGGTGAGGCCGCCTGTCACCTCAGCAGAAGCACGGCGATTAGCGCACTCCCCCAAACCGGGGCAAGACGGGGACACCGTGGTTCCCAAACCGGAGATGGCCCAGGGTCAGTCGGGGAGCGAGGGATTTGCTCTATGGGCAACCATAAACCCCGGCGTCGGTAGACCCGAGACGGCGTGCGGTTTAAGTCGGTTCAAGCCCGAAAAAACCGCCCCGCTGGCCGGCGCGGGGCTTTCCGCACGAAAAAAGAAAAGGTATCCAACTTTCAGTCCAATATACGATATAGAGAACGCCTTAGAAAACCGAAGCAAGCCAATCTCTCTTCCTCCCGACGCGCGACGTGCCAAGTCAAAAGCAAGATGGATTTTGCCTGTAAACTAAATGACATAAGTAACATAACATAACTTCACGCCTGTATCCCCGAAGGGGTAGGCAGAGGTGTATTATACACCCACGATTCGCCAGTTATGTTTAGGTCCCAATGTAATAGGGGGAGAGCCTATTACCATCTACCGGGCACATTACTAAGCGAGCGATAATAAACATTTTTGATACACACATAACTACGAAAATTCAGAGGTGTGTGCCCGGGGCGACTGGGGATCGACCTCGAGACCTCATCTCGGCTGTCCGTTACGTACACCACTGGGCTATAATGACATAATTGCGTTAAAATAATATTATCTCGTATAATTAATACTCACATGAATGTATTCTATTGTCATTTTTAGGGTTCCGTTCCTCAAAAGGAAAAAACGGAACCCTTATAGGATCACTTCGTTGTCCGTCCGTCCGTCCGTCCGTCCGTCTGTTAAGACCGTTTTTCTCAGGAACGCGTGGAGGTATCAAACTCAAATTTATATCTAATACTCAAGTCTACTGTCCCTTGGAGCTGTGAAAAAATCAAACTTCTAAGCCAAAGCAATCAAAAGATACAGCCGTTTATGCCGCAAATTTCCGCAAATTTTCGAAACTCGCACGGGAATCAAATCCTACAGGCCCGTGAACTTAGAATCTTGAAATTTTTTACGAAGTAACGTCTTATAGTACAGATAAAGGAAAAATTGCGAAAACCGTAAATTTTTAGTTTCATATGGGGCTATCGGTTTAAGCTAAACGGTAAATACGCGAAAGCGAGGATAGACTCCGTAGTCTATCCTCGCTTTCGCGGACGATTTGGCAATACTGACTCGTAACCCAAAGCAGTGCCAGGACCTACTGCGTAGAGTAGACGATTTCTGTACATGGACAGATGGAATGAGAGCAAAACCTAGCAAATGCTACTGTCTATGTCTGGGTAGGCGGGGTACCAGGTATACTTCATATGACCCAGGGCAGGCCTCCTTCACTCCATATACTTGCGCGCTATAATTACCTACCGCCCGGCCGAGCGGCCTCGGGCCGTTTGCGGACCAAATTCCAGTGCGGTTTTCGCTAGCGAAGCGCACGCACGCTGTTTAATTTTAATCGCTCCGTTCGTTCGTACGCGTAGCTACGATGCCGTCTGGTGCCTTATGTGCTGTAGATTGGTGCAAATCAAGTAAAAGAAGGGATAAACACCTAACATTTTTCCATTTACCTGTCAATGAAGAAAGGTAAGTGATAAACTATTACTGTTTTATGTCGTTTCAAAATTATTTTTAATAGGTCTAGTCGATGATACATGATTAGCTTGCCTTTCAGACACATATTTACATATTTTTGTTACATAGAAACGTCATATTTACCTTAATCACTATTTTAACAACGTTTAAAACGCTATTATTATTAAAATAAAATTGTGATAATATTTGACGAAACTTCCAACACAAGTCGCGCGGCGCGGCAACCTGTCTCAACTTGTCGCGCTGTTAGCGTAAACAAACACAAGGATGATTCGGTTTTATGCGAATATATAAGTAAATGTTTATGTAAAGAAAAATTAATTTAAAGATGTTTGAAGTAATAAAAAATAATTATATTGCAAAGGGTTCATTTTCCATGATATCGTCAAATAATTCTTGAGCTCGCCCCGTGTTATAGTTATTAATAAATTAATAAATGTTAATAATCATTCAATGTATTTATTAGTATTATTTATTCATAATATCAAATTTTAGGATTGCCAAGTTTGGGATCTATTATAAATTCTTCATGTCTGTGTGTCTGTCCGTCTGTCTTATCTAGGTACCCATCTCCTTCCTTAGACCTGTCCAATTGTTTATTTTTTTTTTTTTTTTTTAGGCGTGAAACATGGGCTGATACAATTTTAAACTAGGTACCACCTATAGTCAGAAGTAGTCGGAATATATTCACTGTTATCAATAACATAGACACAAAAAGTTATGTTAATTTAATTTTATCAAAGAGGCAGCCCTGCGATTGCTGTGGGATCGCGCGGTGCGAAGCAATCTCAACTGTACGCTTAAGCATTTAGGCATATTTTAGCATGCAGTGGTTGCTGACGCGACGGAGTAGTCTATTATAGCAGTAGGTATTGGAATTTTTCTACTGAGTAAAGTATCTGTTACGTAGTAACTATTTAGTAATCTGTGCCCAGGGCTTAGTATAGGCGGGGAAAACGTTTCAACTATATCTGAAACCGTGCCTTTTAAATTCCTCGGAAGAAAGATTGACAACAGAGGTTGCACTCCAGCTTTGGACGAATTAATTGATAGTTTCATTATCGATTTAAAAAAGGTAGACCAACAACCAATAAGTAATGTTAAAAAAGCTTGGATCTATGACAATTATTTAACCTCGCGTCTTAACTGGCCGTTTCTTATATATGATATAAACCAGAGCCTCCTCAAAAAACTAGATGCGAGTGTCACGAAGACACTGAAGTCGTGGCTAGGGCTAGCTCAGGCGGCCGACCCGTCGGCACTATATAGATCCGCGAATAATTTTGGAATGACGCTTAAGAAGCCATCAGAACTCTATAAACACCTAAGAGTAACTAAAATGCACGTCTTATCGGAATCTAAAGACGAAATAGTAAAAGTCCTTCCAAAAGATAAAAATGCATCGGAGCTCGAATCACGCCTCCAGTTCCATAAAAGGTTCATGATAGGCTCGCAGACTGGTAGAGTAGGTCTAGGTAATATTCAGAGACAAACAGATAAAGAAATAACAAAATCTTTTCTTCAAGCAGACGAAAACAACACCTATAAGGTGCACGCAATGAACCTAGAAATGCAAAACGAATGGTTGACTCTAGGTGAATTTTGTATTCCCATAGCCTTAAAATGGCGTACCATAATATACGACTGGTCACCGGCCTTACTTACAATTTTACCTGAATGCATTCCAGTTGAGCCTCCCCGACCAAAGCAATCTGGTCAGATGGGGAAAAGCCACAGATAAAACATGTAACTCATGTGGTGAAGCAACTGGTACGGCTAGGCACCTACTAGTGGGTTGTAAAACGCTATTAGACCGGGGTCATTACTCGCGCCGTCATGATAAGGTATTAGAAATCATACGTGAGGCTGTAAGTTTGGCGGTAGCCAGAGCGAAAAAAGGATTAACCACAAACCAAAGAAATGACATTGCGTTTGTAAAGGAAGGCTGCTCAAAGAAATCACTTCAAAAGCCTTATTCAATTTTGATAGCTGCCGTTGACTGGACAATACTCGTAGACACGTATGAGAAGCACTATAGGATACCGGAGGATGTCTGTGCCTCATCATCCAGACCCGACATATTCCTTTTTTCACGATCGCATAAGCGTGCAGTGCTTGTAGAACTCACAGTACCATGGGAAACTAATATACCTAAAGACCACGCTATAAAGACAAACAAATACTTTGATTTGACTAACGAGTTAACCAAAAACGGCTACGTGGTTAAACTCTATGCCGTAGAAGTAGGAGCAAGGGGAATTCCAGCTAAATCCCTGTACAACTTACTTAAAGACCTCGGATTGCCAAGAGCTTCAGTAAGCTCTTTATTAAAACGTATATCAAAAGCGGCATTGTTAGGATCTTACCAAATTTGGATAGGTAGGGGGGGGAACACTACTGACGGTGGAGGTGAGCGCTGATGCATCACAAGGTGGCCACCCTAAACCTACATCTGGGTCGCAAGTCCCAGTCGCCGTCATGGTGTTCCTCTCTGTACCACGCTATGGACCCGGCGACCGCACGGTGAATCCATGGAGTGCTGAGAATCGGATCTCATAAAAAATATTTTTGATTTTAAAGTTACTACTACCATAACTATGACTCGATTGTCGTGATGGGTGAACTTTTACTTATAATACATACAGGTTTGTACGGAACCCTCGGTGTGCGAGTCCGACTCGCACTTGGCCGGTTTTTGAATAAATAGACACTCATAGTGCACGGTTCGATGCATATGGATGAGTTTATGGCGTGTGTGAACCCCTTGACGTGGTAACTATGTCGTTTGACTCCAACAGGCTAATAACTAGAATTAATCGTAATATCTCCTATTTACTAAAGCTTTGCTTCGTAATTAGTTGCAAGCACACGAAACTGCATTAATATGAACCACTGCTTTGTGATTTCGTATTATGATAAAATCAAAAGGGGTCAAAAAGTATGTATTGATGGTTTCTCTATATTTATTTTTGCAAAAATATTTCTGGTTACGTGCGCCTTTTTTATGTTTGCGGAAACCCCACGTGATTCATCTCATTGGAGCCAACGATGAGGTCAGTGGGTAGTGACAGACTCGAACCGACTAAAATCGCACGGTGTTTCGTCATATCGGTCTGTGTGGCCGGGGAATCACGTGTGACCTAATGAGGGTATCAAGGAAACCCCGACGGGCCATGGCCACGAACATTAGCGACCCCGACGTGTTGTTGGAGATCCAAATGCCCCCTCATCTATAATAAGGCGCGCGCGGAAATACGACGCGCCGCCACCCTGGGCTTGCTTCTGCCAGGGCGACGGTTAGTGCGCAATAAAAGCCTTGCAGTATAAAAAGTCGCTGTTAGGCCAGACTATATATATGCCACTAATCTAATATTTGAAAAAAAAAAACTGTCGTCTCTCCAACTAAGAGAAGTTGATCTGAGATGGCATACAGTTGGGATGTTAGTATAGTAATACTAACATCCCAACTGTACGGCCGTATTGCGATATCTATGCCATCTCAGATCAACTTCTCTTAGTTTAGTATATTAGTATAGTTTAATATATTTTGTGCTTTAGATAAGTATATCTAAAGCACAAAATATATTAGAGCTAGGCTCCAAGCAATGCGCGTTCGAGTTACGCAATGTATCCACTTAGATTCACTAAACGGACGCGGAATTTTGGAAAGTGCGGGAACAGTAAGCAGATTAACAGAACTGTTCCCAAAAGAGTAAGTAAGTACAGAAAAAAGTAAACAGATACATCTGTATCTGTTTACTTAAGATTAGAAAAAAAAACATCTTACTACTTACCTACTACTAGGGTGTCTCAGTAAGAGTGCACTTTTTCATTTTAAAATAAATACAAGTATTTTATGACAGAGTTGTGATATTTTTATTGTAGGTACTGTAAAGAAGACATGTTCCGATTAAGTATGGAATAAAATATCCGGCAAATGACCCCCACGGCTTCGATGACAGGCCATTACTCTTTTCATGATATTTTCCATGACTTTTGCACAGAGATGTGGCTGTATCTCACCGATGACGCGTTGAATTTTCGATTTGAGCTCAGGAATTGTTTCGGGTTTATTCGCATAAACCCGAGATTTCACAAAACCCCAAAAAAATTCGCACGGCGTTAAATCGCACGATCTTGGTGGCCAGTTGACATCAGAATTTCGTGAGATAATGTGTTCTGGAAATCGTTGCTGCAATAAGTCGATTGTTTCATGCGCGGTGTGGCAGGTTGCGCCGTCCTGCTTAAACCACATGTTGTCCAGATTCATGCCGTCCAGTTGCGGCCTCAAGGCCGCCACCAAGATCGTGCGATTTAAGGCCATGCAATTTTTTTTTTGGGTAACCATTCCTGAGCTCAAACCGGAAATCCAACGCGTCATCGGTGAGATACAGCCACATCTCTGTGCTAAAGTCATGGGAAATTTAATAAAAAGAGTAATGGCCTGTCATCGGAGCCGTGGGGGTAATTTGCTTGTTGTTCTTGTATCCTTGTTGCTCTTGCACGCAAAAACGGCTGAACGGATCTGGCTGAAATTTGGCACAGATATAGATTATAGTTATACTTTTTGTCCCGGGAACAGGTTCCCATGGGTTGCGGGAACGGAATCAGAATTTTATATACGCGGGCAACAGCTAGTACTATTATAAAATTTTAAATTTGTTGTGTCTGTACATTAGAGATATTAAGTAAACGATTCTAAACACGAAAATATTTTTGTTGGAATTCTTGTATATTTGTCTGTTCACCTGTTTGTTCGTGATGGACGCAAAAACTACTGAACGGATTTTGAGGCGGTTTTTTCTATTAGGAAGATCTTGGTCAGACTTAAAATCTACCGTATGTTTGATTGCAATTGGTTAAGTAGAACCGGAATTATCACCAAAAAACGTTAACCGACCTCCGCGCGGGTGGAGTCGTGGTCCTCAGCTAGTTTATAATATTCGTACAGTACCCGGCAACAACAGATTTTACAATACAAGTCAAAAGCTGACTTGGCACGTCGGGACGAAGAGAAAATCCGGTTAAAATCGGTTCGATTCGATTTTATAGAGCATTCGCTCTAATACCCCTCCCCCCCTGCCCTCTGCTGTTATCAGAGGGGACACTGCGAATGGCCCAGGGTCAGTCGGAGTGCGAGGGATATGCTCTATGGGTAACATTACACCCCGGCGTCTGTAGACCCGAGACCCGAGGTTATGTCGGTTCAAGCCCGACATAACCGCCCCCGCTGGCCGGCGGGGGTATCCGAAGGGATTTCCGCACAAAAAATAAAAAAAGGTATACTGGCAGTCAGGCGACTCAGGCGCCGGAGGTCGCTTAACGACCTGCGTCCTCCATGAGCGCAGGCCTGGGGGTGGCAGGTGAGGCCGCCTGTCACCTCAGCAGAAGCACGGCGATTAGCGCACTCCCCCAAACCGGGGCAAGACGGGGACACCGTGGTTCCCAAACCGGAGATGGCCCAGGGTCAGTCGGGGAGCGAGGGATTTGCTCTATGGGCAACCATAAACCCCGGCGTCGGTAGACCCGAGACGGCGTGCGGTTTAAGTCGGTTCAAGCCCGAAAAAACCGCCCCGCTGGCCGGCGCGGGGCTTTCCGCACGAAAAAAGAAAAGGTATCCAACTTTCAGTCCAATATACGATATAGAGAACGCCTTAGAAAACCGAAGCAAGCCAATCTCTCTTCCTCCCGACGCGCGACGTGCCAAGTCAAAAGCAAGATGGATTTTGCCTGTAAACTAAATGACATAAGTAACATAACATAACTTCACGCCTGTATCCCCGAAGGGGTAGGCAGAGGTGTATTATACACCCACGATTCGCCAGTTATGTTTAGGTCCCAATGTAATAGGGGGAGAGCCTATTACCATCTACCGGGCACATTACTAAGCGAGCGATAATAAACATTTTTGATACACACATAACTACGAAAATTCAGAGGTGTGTGCCCGGGGCGACTGGGGATCGACCTCGAGACCTCATCTCGGCTGTCCGTTACGTACACCACTGGGCTATAATGACATAATTGCGTTAAAATAATATTATCTCGTATAATTAATACTCACATGAATGTATTCTATTGTCATTTTTAGGGTTCCGTTCCTCAAAAGGAAAAAACGGAACCCTTATAGGATCACTTCGTTGTCCGTCCGTCCGTCCGTCCGTCCGTCTGTTAAGACCGTTTTTCTCAGGAACGCGTGGAGGTATCAAACTCAAATTTATATCTAATACTCAAGTCTACTGTCCCTTGGAGCTGTGAAAAAATCAAACTTCTAAGCCAAAGCAATCAAAAGATACAGCCGTTTATGCCGCAAATTTCCGCAAATTTTCGAAACTCGCACGGGAATCAAATCCTACAGGCCCGTGAACTTAGAATCTTGAAATTTTTTACGAAGTAACGTCTTATAGTACAGATAAAGGAAAAATTGCGAAAACCGTAAATTTTTAGTTTCATATGGGGCTATCGGTTTAAGCTAAACGGTAAATATACGGAGTCTATCCTCGCTTTCGCGGACGATTTGGCAATACTGACTCGTAACCCAAAGCAGTGCCAGGACCTACTGCGTAGAGTAGACGATTTCTGTACATGGACAGATGGAATGAGAGCAAAACCTAGCAAATGCTACTGTCTATGTCTGGGTAGGCGGGGTACCAGGTATACTTCATATGACCCAGGGCAGGCCTCCTTCACTCCATATACTTGCGCGCTATAATTACCTACCGCCCGGCCGAGCGGCCTCGGGCCGTTTGCGGACCAAATTCCAGTGCGGTTTTCGCTAGCGAAGCGCACGCACGCTGTTTAATTTTAATCGCTCCGTTCGTTCGTACGCGTAGCTACGATGCCGTCTGGTGCCTTATGTGCTGTAGATTGGTGCAAATCAAGTAAAAGAAGGGATAAACACCTAACATTTTTCCATTTACCTGTCAATGAAGAAAGGTAAGTGATAAACTATTACTGTTTTATGTCGTTTCAAAATTATTTTTAATAGGTCTAGTCGATGATACATGATTAGCTTGCCTTTCAGACACATATTTACATATTTTTGTTACATAGAAACGTCATATTTACCTTAATCACTATTTTAACAACGTTTAAAACGCTATTATTATTAAAATAAAATTGTGATAATATTTGACGAAACTTCCAACACAAGTCGCGCGGCGCGGCAACCTGTCTCAACTTGTCGCGCTGTTAGCGTAAACAAACACAAGGATGATTCGGTTTTATGCGAATATATAAGTAAATGTTTATGTAAAGAAAAATTAATTTAAAGATGTTTGAAGTAATAAAAAATAATTATATTGCAAAGGGTTCATTTTCCATGATATCGTCAAATAATTCTTGAGCTCGCCCCGTGTTATAGTTATTAATAAATTAATAAATGTTAATAATCATTCAATGTATTTATTAGTATTATTTATTCATAATATCAAATTTTAGGATTGCCAAGTTTGGGATCTATTATAAATTCTTCATGTCTGTGTGTCTGTCCGTCTGTCTTATCTAGGTACCCATCTCCTTCCTTAGACCTGTCCAATTGTTTATTTTTTTTTTTTTTTTTTAGGCGTGAAACATGGGCTGATACAATTTTAAACTAGGTACCACCTATAGTCAGAAGTAGTCGGAATATATTCACTGTTATCAATAACATAGACACAAAAAGTTATGTTAATTTAATTTTATCAAAGAGGCAGCCCTGCGATTGCTGTGGGATCGCGCGGTGCGAAGCAATCTCAACTGTACGCTTAAGCATTTAGGCATATTTTAGCATGCAGTGGTTGCTGACGCGACGGAGTAGTCTATTATAGCAGTAGGTATTGGAATTTTTCTACTGAGTAAAGTATCTGTTACGTAGTAACTATTTAGTAATCTGTGCCCAGGGCTTAGTATAGGCGGGGAAAACGTTTCAACTATATCTGAAACCGTGCCTTTTAAATTCCTCGGAAGAAAGATTGACAACAGAGGTTGCACTCCAGCTTTGGACGAATTAATTGATAGTTTCATTATCGATTTAAAAAAGGTAGACCAACAACCAATAAGTAATGTTAAAAAAGCTTGGATCTATGACAATTATTTAACCTCGCGTCTTAACTGGCCGTTTCTTATATATGATATAAACCAGAGCCTCCTCAAAAAACTAGATGCGAGTGTCACGAAGACACTGAAGTCGTGGCTAGGGCTAGCTCAGGCGGCCGACCCGTCGGCACTATATAGATCCGCGAATAATTTTGGAATGACGCTTAAGAAGCCATCAGAACTCTATAAACACCTAAGAGTAACTAAAATGCACGTCTTATCGGAATCTAAAGACGAAATAGTAAAAGTCCTTCCAAAAGATAAAAATGCATCGGAGCTCGAATCACGCCTCCAGTTCCATAAAAGGTTCATGATAGGCTCGCAGACTGGTAGAGTAGGTCTAGGTAATATTCAGAGACAAACAGATAAAGAAATAACAAAATCTTTTCTTCAAGCAGACGAAAACAACACCTATAAGGTGCACGCAATGAACCTAGAAATGCAAAACGAATGGTTGACTCTAGGTGAATTTTGTATTCCCATAGCCTTAAAATGGCGTACCATAATATACGACTGGTCACCGGCCTTACTTACAATTTTACCTGAATGCATTCCAGTTGAGCCTCCCCGACCAAAGCAATCTGGTCAGATGGGGAAAAGCCACAGATAAAACATGTAACTCATGTGGTGAAGCAACTGGTACGGCTAGGCACCTACTAGTGGGTTGTAAAACGCTATTAGACCGGGGTCATTACTCGCGCCGTCATGATAAGGTATTAGAAATCATACGTGAGGCTGTAAGTTTGGCGGTAGCCAGAGCGAAAAAAGGATTAACCACAAACCAAAGAAATGACATTGCGTTTGTAAAGGAAGGCTGCTCAAAGAAATCACTTCAAAAGCCTTATTCAATTTTGATAGCTGCCGTTGACTGGACAATACTCGTAGACACGTATGAGAAGCACTATAGGATACCGGAGGATGTCTGTGCCTCATCATCCAGACCCGACATATTCCTTTTTTCACGATCGCATAAGCGTGCAGTGCTTGTAGAACTCACAGTACCATGGGAAACTAATATACCTAAAGACCACGCTATAAAGACAAACAAATACTTTGATTTGACTAACGAGTTAACCAAAAACGGCTACGTGGTTAAACTCTATGCCGTAGAAGTAGGAGCAAGGGGAATTCCAGCTAAATCCCTGTACAACTTACTTAAAGACCTCGGATTGCCAATAGCTTCAGTAAGCTCTTTATTAAAACGTATATCAAAAGCGGCATTGTTAGGATCTTACCAAATTTGGATAGGTAGGGGGGGGAACACTACTGACGGTGGAGGTGAGCGCTGATGCATCACAAGGTGGCCACCCTAAACCTACATCTGGGTCGCAAGTCCCAGTCGCCGTCATGGTGTTCCTCTCTGTACCACGCTATGGACCCGGCGACCGCACGGTGAATCCATGGAGTGCTGAGAATCGGATCTCATAAAAAATATTTTTGATTTTAAAGTTACTACTACCATAACTATGACTCGATTGTCGTGATGGGTGAACTTTTACTTATAATACATACAGGTTTGTACGGAACCCTCGGTGTGCGAGTCCGACTCGCACTTGGCCGGTTTTTGAATAAATAGACACTCATAGTGCACGGTTCGATGCATATGGATGAGTTTATGGCGTGTGTGAACCCCTTGACGTGGTAACTATGTCGTTTGACTCCAACAGGCTAATAACTAGAATTAATCGTAATATCTCCTATTTACTAAAGCTTTGCTTCGTAATTAGTTGCAAGCACACGAAACTGCATTAATATGAACCACTGCTTTGTGATTTCGTATTATGATAAAATCAAAAGGGGTCAAAAAGTATGTATTGATGGTTTCTCTATATTTATTTTTGCAAAAATATTTCTGGTTACGTGCGCCTTTTTTATGTTTGCGGAAACCCCACGTGATTCATCTCATTGGAGCCAACGATGAGGTCAGTGGGTAGTGACAGACTCGAACCGACTAAAATCGCACGGTGTTTCGTCATATCGGTCTGTGTGGCCGGGGAATCACGTGTGACCTAATGAGGGTATCAAGGAAACCCCGACGGGCCATGGCCACGAACATTAGCGACCCCGACGTGTTGTTGGAGATCCAAATGCCCCCTCATCTATAATAAGGCGCGCGCGGAAATACGACGCGCCGCCACCCTGGGCTTGCTTCTGCCAGGGCGACGGTTAGTGCGCAATAAAAGCCTTGCAGTATAAAAAGTCGCTGTTAGGCCAGACTATATATATGCCACTAATCTAATATTTGAAAAAAAAAAACTGTCGTCTCTCCAACTAAGAGAAGTTGATCTGAGATGGCATACAGTTGGGATGTTAGTATAGTAATACTAACATCCCAACTGTACGGCCGTATTGCGATATCTATGCCATCTCAGATCAACTTCTCTTAGTTTAGTATATTAGTATAGTTTAATATATTTTGTGCTTTAGATAAGTATATCTAAAGCACAAAATATATTAGAGCTAGGCTCCAAGCAATGCGCGTTCGAGTTACGCAATGTATCCACTTAGATTCACTAAACGGACGCGGAATTTTGGAAAGTGCGGGAACAGTAAGCAGATTAACAGAACTGTTCCCAAAAGAGTAAGTAAGTACAGAAAAAAGTAAACAGATACATCTGTATCTGTTTACTTAAGATTAGAAAAAAAAACATCTTACTACTTACCTACTACTAGGGTGTCTCAGTAAGAGTGCACTTTTTCATTTTAAAATAAATACAAGTATTTTATGACAGAGTTGTGATATTTTTATTGTAGGTACTGTAAAGAAGACATGTTCCGATTAAGTATGGAATAAAATATCCGGCAAATGACCCCCACGGCTTCGATGACAGGCCATTACTCTTTTCATGATATTTTCCATGACTTTTGCACAGAGATGTGGCTGTATCTCACCGATGACGCGTTGAATTTTCGATTTGAGCTCAGGAATTGTTTCGGGTTTATTCGCATAAACCCGAGATTTCACAAAACCCCAAAAAAATTCGCACGGCGTTAAATCGCACGATCTTGGTGGCCAGTTGACATCAGAATTTCGTGAGATAATGTGTTCTGGAAATCGTTGCTGCAATAAGTCGATTGTTTCATGCGCGGTGTGGCAGGTTGCGCCGTCCTGCTTAAACCACATGTTGTCCAGATTCATGCCGTCCAGTTGCGGCCTCAAGGCCGCCACCAAGATCGTGCGATTTAAGGCCATGCAATTTTTTTTTTGGGTAACCATTCCTGAGCTCAAACCGGAAATCCAACGCGTCATCGGTGAGATACAGCCACATCTCTGTGCTAAAGTCATGGGAAATTTAATAAAAAGAGTAATGGCCTGTCATCGGAGCCGTGGGGGTAATTTGCCGGATATTTTATTCCATACTGAATCAGAACATGTCTTCTTTACAATACAATAAAAATATTATAACTCTGTCATAAAATACTTGTTTTTATTTTAAAATGAAAAGTGCACTCTTACTGAGACACCCGTTACTAATAGGTACCTGCTTCTGCATCACACTTCTTCGCACAAGCTGGAATTTACGGCCCTACGCGACATCTGAGTAGAGAGGTAAATATATAATAGTACAATACTTACCTTCACGATTTTAACTTCTGTAGTGTTATTATTTCGTGTCTAAAACCCGTCGATATCACTCGTAGTATCACTAAAACTGTTGGGTTTGTAAATCCTGATCTCTACCTACCATTATCCGCCAAGACTTGAATTGAACAGTCACTTGGGTTATCTTATCAGTGACATCCTCAGGCGCAAACACAGAAAAATCACAACACCGCTTTTCATTGCCGCACATAATTCATCCAGCCATAATCTGGGATTCATTAGAGAGTGGGCTTGAAGTTGATAAACTGGCGATCATTCAATTAAATTTTTAAGCATTTTGTATGCTTACGTTTTTCTAAAGATTTAGATCGGAAAAAGAGAACATCTAGGACGGGACTTGAACCCGCGACCAGTCCCTTACAGGGGGAATGCTCTGACCAACTGAGCCACCTAGACACGTCCCAGATATTCGAAATTCTCCGATACATTAATACGTCTTAAGGCGACGTTGGAGCCATCTACCGTAATTCTTGCGAATTATGGAAACAATGTTCAAGTCCCGTCCTAGATGTTCTCTTTTTCCGATCTAAATCTTTAGAAACTGGCGATCAGTTATCATTTTAGCATTGGTAGCCTTTACACTTCACTCACAGCTTACCATCAAGCCGTGTGAAGTAATAGAGACGTGCCACTAATACTAAAAAAATTGCACACGTTTAGTTGAGGCATACTTTAGCTGCACTATCCAGAAGAAAAAAACCAACAAAAGAAAATATGAGTGATGCATTAACCCAGCTTACCTCTGCTAGAGAGTTACCTCAAGACAAATACCAGCAATGATGTTATTAAAACATCAAAACACAACTAGAATTCATTATTTCTCCTACGTGTCATCCATAAATTATATTATCAACATTCATTAGCTATTAATGTTCACATTATCACTTTAATTATCCACAAGTGCCAACGAACTCCGCACACCAAGGTTATAAATTGTGAACCACTTTTTTATTTATACACATACAAGTTTAATTCTATATAGGTACGTAGTAACTTATATTGGTATTGTTATATGTGGCGGCCTTTTGAGCGTATTTGGAAATAACGCTGGTGGATTTACGCTTTCTTGTTCGTTGTGTGGCCTGAATATATGTATAATTAGGGTATAAAGGGCTCTACCAAGATCTTCAGGGCTCATGCTTAGCTTACCTGCTAGGCTGCCTAGCTGCTAGCTACAGCGGCTGATTAACAGACGAGGCTCTGGCGAAGACTTTCGTCACAGGGTTGGGGGATCAGGCGGCAGACACTCCCAAAAATGCCAATATAAGCCTAGCAGGAATAACATAAGTATGTGGACCCTGGGCTCTGAGGTTATGATCGTGATGATGAAGCTTAGGTACCAATCCTTCCCGAGGGGGCCATCTCGAAACCAGAGATGGACCAGGGTCAGTCGGGGTGCGAGGGATATGCTCTATGGGCAACCTTACACCCCGGCGTCTGCAGACCCGAGACGGCGTGCAGTTTTAGTCGGTTCAAGCCCGACATAACCGCCCCTGCTGGCCGGCGGGGGGGTATCCGAAGGGATTTCCGCACGAAAAAAAAAAAAAAAGGTACCAAGCCTTAGGTATAGGCGATGACTTGGTGGAGCATACGGACCAGGTTCAGTAACTGGGATCTGTACCTACTTCACGCGACTGGTGACATATTTTGCATTGGCATATATTGAGACTTCAAAGCACGTATTGTTGCCGCGTGAGCCAAGTGGCATGAGGCAGCTTAGTCGTCATTGTGGGATTACAAAAGACACCAGCATTCCATCCATCCAAAATGACGGTTAGGTTGAATTCCACTAATCTCGAAGCTAAGAGGCTGTAATGGGAGGGTTGGTTAAATCAAAAAGGTGGTGAAGTGTACGATGTGTTGTCCTGATGCGAAGTTGTTCCGACCAGCCTAGATGGATCCCAGTAGAATCCTCCTTTGTCCCAAAATGTAGTATCAAGTAATCACAGCATTAGTACCTTTGCATTGGCAGGGGAGGTTATGTCAAATACTCTGTACCTTTTTTTTTCGTGCAGAAATCCCTTCGGATACCCCCCCCCCTGACGGCCAGCGGGTGCGGTTATGTCGGGCTTGAACCGACTAAAACCGCACACCGTCTCGAGTCTTAAAACGCCGGGGTGTAAGGTTGCCCATAGAGCATATCCCTCGCACCCCGGCTGACCCTGGGCCATCTCCGGTTTCGAGATGGCCCCCTCGGGTTTGAGAACCACGGTGTCCCCGTCTTGCCCCGGTTTGGGGGAGGGGCGCTAGTCGCCCCAAATACGCTGTACCTATCAACCTTTACTTATCAACAAAGTCATTAAAATTTATGATAAGTAAACTTGTGGATCTTGTATTTCTTCGCGTTTATTTCTTTTTTCTTTAAAATTAGTAACCGAAATTACTATAGTGTTTCCCCTAACTCCCTTAGTTTTATTGTCATTGCCTCCAACTAAGCTAAATTGCTTGTGTTAGGAGTGCATTTTTGTATTCTATTTTAAGCGTTGTTCGCCGTCTCATCCCAGGCGTTCATCTCGAAGCTTGGGATCCGCTTGCTGTTCCTCCTTTTGATTTGGCTTTTACGGGAGCGACAGCATTCTGATTCCCCAGCACCGAGCTTCGCCGTTAATCAGCCGTTATACCGGTTATCAGGATAGGTTGGCTTCGGCGCTGAAGATTTTGATGTGGCCGCAAACACCCGAGTTGATATTATTCGGGAAATTACCTTTTTTTTTTTTTTTTTTTTTTTATCGTGCGGAAATCCCTTCGGATACCCCCCCGCCGGCCAGCGGGGGCGGTTATGTCGGGCTTGCACCGACTAAAACCGCACGCCATCTCGGGTCTTCAGACGCCGGGGTGTAAGGTTACCCATAGAGCATATCCCTCGCACCCCGGCTGACCCTGGGCCATCTCACCACTAACAGCATCGCTCATCCTGTCTCCTCTGAAAGCAGAGGAGTACGGAGAGCGATGTGTTCCCGCCACGTTGGGTATTGGCCGACGATCAATGCCAACCCTATGAAGGAGTGAAGGGGAAGCCATTGACCGCCGCCCAGGGTGTACCGGCCGCTCCGATTCCGCTCCCCCCGGACTGCAGCGGCATCGGAATCGGAGCGACACTCGAGGAGGTTACCCAACACACACCCCTCGGGAAATTACCTACGAGTTGATTGAGCTGAGCGAAGCGAAGCTCTTATACGTCGCCGTTTGGTCGAGACTGTACTCCTCCGGAACCACAATACCGATCTTAACCGAATTTGCCAGAGGTGATAGTGTAGACACCGCTGAGTGTTTAGAGGGTTCAACTGTTCAAATACAATGTACCATTGAGGAATAATCATCGAAAAACAGTTTCACGAGCGCGCGGCCTTAGCTATGCGCGCGACCGTAGTAAGATGCCTTAATTTTCAAGTAAGAGTCCTGCTCGCTCAGCTCAATTTATATCAGTCGCACCCTGCACTGAATTCCTAGTATTTATGTGTGATATTACCTAGATAATAATTCCGTACTACACGTTATCAGTAAATAAAATATACTACGTTACGAGATCAGCAAACACATATTCGTGGGCTAGCCTTTATCATATATATCTACTGTTATAAAATTGTAAATTAGTTGTGTCTTTACATTGGAAATATGCAGCTCATTAGTTCAGTGCAAATATTTGTATGCATGAATATGTCTATTTGCATTGGGCTGGGTGTTTCTATGTATACTATGTATGTATTTACAAAAAAAAAATATATAAGTATGTTTATCCGCATTCTGGAACCCATAACACAGGGTAGTTAAACTATGCTTATTTTGGGTCTAGAGAGCGCTGTGCAGAATGTCGCAGATTATTAATTTATTTATTATTAAAAAAATACTTTGGTACTGTTAAATGAATGATTTCAAATGTTAAATGTATTCTTGTTTTTTTTTATATTTAGTCCGTCAAGTTGACTGCACCCCGCCTGATGGTAAGCTGAGGTGAAGTCCATAAAGTAGTGGCCACCATTTCCAGAGATTTTCCCTAGAATGATGGCTCCTACCTAGACGGCCTCAACAGACGTTTTTTCACGCCCCGCTTAAAGATTGTAGGTAGAAGGGAACACGTGTGTGAGTAATTTTTTTTTCGTTCGTATATTGTTTGTTTGTTCGGGATGGACGCAAAAATTACTGAAAGGATTTTGTTGCGGTTCTATTAGAAAGGTCTTGGTCAGACTTACAATCTGCTGTATGTTTGATTGCAATTGGTAAAGTAGAACTGGATATATGATGAAAAACCTCCATCCGCGGACATCAGCTAGCACAAAATATTCTTATCATACGAGAATTATTAAAAACTGTGTGAACTATTTAAAACGCGGTTCATTCAATAATCATCGTCATTTTGACGACCTCTGTAGCGTAGCGATTTCCGACTGCTAAGTCAGACGTCGTGGATTTAATTCCCACTCAGGCAAATATTTCCATAAATATTTACATTAGTCTGGGTGTTTCTATGTATAATATTTGATTTAAAAAACTGTTCAATTAAATTAAATTTTTAAGCAATCAATATGCCTACTTTTCCTATAGATGTTAGATCGGAAAAAGAGAACATTTGGGACGCGACTTGAACCCGCGACCAGTTCCTTACAGGGGGAATGCTCTGATCAACTGAGCCACCTAGACAAGTGTCGCGGATTCAAGTCCCGTCCTAGATGTTCTCTTTTTCCGATCTAACATCTATATTAAAATAACTGTATCTAAGTATGTATATCCGCATTATAGAACCCATAACGCAACCTAGGTTAGCTTACTTAGGGTCTAGATAGCGCTGTGTAGATTGTCCTAAAAAAATCATCTAAACATGGTTCTTGGTTACATCCGAAGTTTTCACCTAGGAGCGGATCTGTTTATTCCTCCTCCATTAGATTTATGCAGCTTTTATGGGAGCAACTGCTGTATGACTTCCCAACCCTGAGAGGGAAGCCTGCACCAGAGCCTCGTCCGTTAATCAGCAGGTGTACCAGCTCCCAGGCGAGGTTAGCTTAGCCCCGAAGGGTGGCCCGTCCCCTCTCTAGGTGGGGCCCCAAAATACCTATTAAGGAGGTACATAGTACTAAAAATATATTTGTCCGAATAAATGTTATTGCAAAACAGACCTCTGCCCACCCCTTTAGAGATATTCTAGCATATGCAGACGCTAATAACCTCGTTGAACTATAACATTGAACCATGATATGTGGGTGTAACATACCTACACCGCTGCCTACGCGTTTCAAGCTAAAGGGCTACATTAAAAAATGTGTATTATATAGATTGGTACTTAGTTTATCTACGGCTAGGTAGGTAGGTCTGCTGGACTCAAGCTAAAAAGCGGCTAAGCGAAAAAGCAAATTTCGACCTAGAGCTGAAAAATGAGGGTTTATTTTAAAACCTATGCATTTTAGTATTTTACATAAATCTACAATGACGGTGTCATATAACAGTTGATGGATATTTTTGAGCATTTACGAATATATAGTTACTTTGATATATAAATATGTGTTTAAGACTGATTTAAATGAAGTATGTAAAAAGTTTAAGGTCAACCTCGATAGGTGGCGGTGTACCATTTTTCTGCATCGCGGTATGGTTTAGTTAGGTACCGACCGTAGCCAGCAGAAGTAGGCCGGGACGGTGGGGCGACTAGCGCCCCTCCCCCAAACCGGGGCAAGACGGGGACACCGTGGTTCCCAAACCCGAGGGGGCCATCTCGAAACCGGAGATGGCCCAGGGTCAGTCGGGGTGCGAGGGATATGCTCTATGGGCAACCTTACACCCCGATATCTGTAGACCCGAGACGGCGTGCGGTTTTAGTCGGTTCAAGCTCGACATAACCGCCCCCGCTGGCCGGCGGGGGGGTATCTGAAGGAATTTCCGCACGAAAATAAAATGGTACCGACCGTAGTATAACACTGTATATTTCGATTAAATAATTAGCAGCTTCTTTCGCTGGACGTCCTAAGCTGGGCCCTAACCGGGTAACCAGTCATCTCACCTAGCTGGGACGTCCGCCGAAGCGGCGTGAAGATGAGCGTCCCGCCTCCACCGACCCACCACTAAGGGGTTAGTTTACCCCGACCCAACGCCCCCCCTCTATAAAGGGGGGGTGAAGAAATTTTCTTGAAGAGGTCCAACGCCCTTTAAACAAGACTCCACGTACCCCAGCTGGGGTGCAGTGATGAACTGGAATTAATTAGCTATTAGATCAGCAGTGGTTTTATTCAAATCCCCTAGTATTCACAACCATTGTTGGTGCAAAGTTCAAGTAGCTCAACACAACATTACCAGAGTGGTAGTTAACAATATGTACTTAAAATTAAGATATGAAAATTGACCAGATGTCACTTAGCCGCCTTCTAGCTTGAGGACGGCCGATGTACTTTTAATTCCAACTCTTTCGTGCGACCTTTGACTTTCGAAGTACAAAAGTTCATATAATGTACAATAACTTTTCCAAATTTACGTAACTAGCTGTACACGAAACTTCGTCTGCGTAAACTTAAATCTAAGTTTTAATTTATTTACGCGGCACCCTTATATTTAAAAAAAAAATCCGTTCCCGCAGGGGGAACGCACAGGTAGATTTCGTGAAGCAATTAATATTATTTTATATAGAGAACTACGGACTTTAAACAGTTTAATTTTTTTTTCTCGAAAACGGTAACTTTTAGCGAAAAACTTTTCAGACATTTATTTTAAACTTAAAAATGGCCTATCGATTAAAAATGTTTCCGACGGCAAGAATGTTCACCGGTTAGAAGTTATGATTTTTTCCCCGAAAAATTTTGGTTTTTCCCCCCTCCACTTTTAGTTAAAGTTTTAATCTTATAGGTTTATTATTAAAAGTTGTTGGTATTCATGTATACTATGGGATAAAATTAGAACGGTTCGAATATCTTTCATGGAACGTGAAATTTTGAGGAAAAACAGATTTCACAAAAAGTGAGGCCCTACCGTCCCCTTATGCCCCGGATTCCACCCGTTCACGAACTTAAACTAAGTTTACACCCAAGCAATTTTTGACCGCAGTTTGAAAGCGATCGGGGCAAAAATGCGACCGTGAGAGTGCCGCAAATTTTGGGAAGTGGAACCATACATACATATATATATATAAACTTTTTGACCAGTGGTCATTTCGGACTTAGGGGGTCATAACTAGACCTCCTATGAAGAATTTTTTTTTAAATTCGACAGTAGTCAAGAAACCAATGTAGGTAGGTAGATCGATTTCATCGAAATCTACCTAAAAAGTTACGCGTTACAACACCAACTATCTGCAGTAAAAATTCCATGAAAATCGGTTCAACCATTAGCCATAACAAACAAAAGGAAAGTCAGACAAAACAGTTTAGGAGCATAACGTCAAAAGCGCAAAATGACAAACGATCGCAAATTGTCAAAAGCGCACATAGTCAAAGGCGCAGAATGTCAAAGGCGCATAATGTCCTACTTAAACGCGTTCATTCATTGATCATTGCTTTGTCTATTTCAGCAATAGTTGTAATTATCCCACTTACGTTAATAGTTGGACGATGGGTTTAAATTATAGCCACATACATTTCAGATGTTATTAATTTTTCCGCGTGCCCCGACACGAATAGTTATAGGCTAGAAAATAACCCTTCGTGTTAGATCACTTGTGATAATGCACTTAGTTGCTTATTGTTACTAAAATAGACAACGCAATGATTAACGCGTTTAAGTAGGAATTTTGACATTGTGCGCCTTTGACATTCTGCGCTTTTGACTATGTGCGCTTTTGACTAAGTGCGCTTTTGACATTCTGCGCCTTTAACTATGTGCGCTTTTGACATTCTGCTGGCACGACAATTTGCGATCGTTTGTCATTTTGCGCTTTTCACTAAACGAGATAAAATATGTAGAAATCCGTTTTTTTTAATATTTCTACCCTATATACACCTATACTATTATAAAATTGTAAATTACTAGTCTGTACATTGAAGAACGTTAAAGAACGTTAAATGTGTTTTTTTTTTGGAATTTGTCACTTGCCTGTTTGTTCGCGATGGACGCAAAAACTACTGAACGGATTTTGATGCGTTTTCAGGGATCCGTTGGCAAATGGCAAAAAACGGAACCCTTATAGATTCGTCATGTCTGTCTGTCTGTCCGTCCGTATGTCACAGCCACTTTTTTTCCAAAACTATAAGAACTATGCTGTTGAAACTTGGTAAGTAGATGTATTCTGTGAACCGCAGTAAGGTTTACACAAAAATAGAATAAAAATTAAAAACTTTGGGGGTTCCCCTTAGAACAGAAACTCAAAAATTTTTTTTTCGTCAATCCCATATGTGTGTGGTATCTATGGATAAAATATAAATAAATATATAATATAAAATTTGTGTCCCCCCCCCCTGTAACTTCTAAAATAAGAGAATGATAAAACTAAAAAAAATATATGATACATTACCATGTAAACTTCCACCGAAAATTGGTTTGAACGAGATCTAGTAAGTGGGTTTTTTTAATACGTCATAAATCATAAACTGCAATTTACCTTTCATTCAATTAACTCAAATATAAAAATTAAAAAAAAAACATTATTATGTTACTTGCTACCCCTTCATGGGCGAGTCCGACTCGCACTTGGCCACTTTTTTCTGTTAGGAAGGTCTTCATCAGACTTAAAATCTGCTGCATATTTGATTGCAATTGGTTAAGTAGAATCGGAGATATGACCAAAAAACGACAAACGACTTCCGCGCGAGTGGAGCCGCGGGCATCAACTAATTCATAATTATGTATTTCCTCCAAAGTTGTTATTTTAATATTACAAACTGTTCACGTAGTTCTAAGTTATGTTAGAACATGTGATGACATTTTCTAGTACTAGTTGGCGTTGGTCGTAAGAGGCCAATTTCTAGAAGGCGATGTTAAGAGTCTCCGGATATTTATAGGGTATGAAAAATGTCGGGGTGCGAGGGATATGCTCTATGGGCAACCTTACACCCCGGCGTCTGTAGACCCGAGATGGCGTGCAGTTTTAGTCGGTTCAAGCCCGACATAACCGCCCCCGCTGGCCGGCGGGGGGGTATCCGAAGGGATTTCCGCACGAAAAAAAAAACGGTATGAAAAATATAAAAGTTTCATCAAGAGTCATTTTTATACGCTTCTTATTAGTTTCACATGTATTTTTGTTTGTAACCGACTCCTTTGGACGCGATTTTGACCCACTTTAAACGGCCAGAATTCGTTCAAACTTTGTAGATTTGTCGAGGACCGATGACAATACACTAATTTGATAAAATTATTAACAAATTTTCGGACACCAAAGAGAATTTTTAATTCAACAAAGCATATTATAGTTTAAAAAAACTAAATAAAAAACGTTTTTATAAATAAACAAAACTAAAAAGTAGGAAATAAATAATAGTTTAAAAAAACTAAAAAACTCGCTTTTTATAGAAAACCGAACTAAAAAACTAGAAAATAAGTTTTAATAAATTTAAATTAAGAATAGTGTTAAAAAATTCAATAAAC
The DNA here is from genome assembly GCA_946251805.1 of Cybosia mesomella. Lineage (NCBI taxonomy): Eukaryota > Metazoa > Arthropoda > Insecta > Lepidoptera > Erebidae > Cybosia > Cybosia mesomella. The sequence goes on from OX276395.1 coordinate 4,850,353, forward strand.
ACAAATTAATAATAGTGTAAAAAAAAAGTATATTACGTAATAAAAAGCGTTGGGGTTATCCTTTCGAGGGCTTACCCGGGGTACCCGGCAACGGACACTTGGGGAGGACACCGTGCGGTTTTAGTCGAGACACGACATAACCACCCCCGCTGGCCAGCGGGGGGGTATCCGAAGGGATTTCCGCATGTAAAAAAAAAAAAAAAAAAAAAAAAAAGAGGATGTTTTTTAACATATTATCAAAATGATAATCACTCTACTCATGTCTGTCAATAAAATATTTATGTCTATTGACCCGTGCACCCCTCGCTTTTTTTTTAAATAAAATACATTTTTTTTATTTACACTAAGTATTATTAATTTATATATATTGAAATTTTTAACACTATTCTTAATTTAAATTTATTAAAACTTATTTTCTATTTTTTTAGTTCGGTTTTCTATAAAAAGCTTGGTTTTTAGTTTTTTAAACTATTATTTTCTCAAGATATTCCAGCAGGTTTTTTATTGAAATACTCTGATGGGTATCCCCCCTAGTGCGTCTGACCTCGGACTTATGATACAAACAAACATTTAAATTTTATTTATTTGTGTTTTGTATAGATTTTCTATATATAAATTTACACATCGATAATTTAATTTATTTATCGCAAAGGTTTCAGAAAACCCTATCGAACAAAATTGTTATTCTGCCAAATAGACACCAATAATTTACCACAGACAAAGGAATCGTGTTCATTATCCAACTACAGTAAAACAAAGGTCAAATAAACACAGGGTTGCCATTTTATGTTTTTGGTAAATCTAAAATGTTTGCTTTGATTTTGTAGAGCGCTGTCTATATATCGTGCAACGGACTGACAGTTTGATACGTTTCTAGAGTACCTTGAAACCGTTTCCGCAACCCACGGGTACCTATTCCTGGGATAATAAATAAACATTGTAGAACAATGTTCTCAGCGCTATTAAGATCCAAAGTAAGCGTAGCTTAACTAGCTTGTGTTATGGGTTTTAGAATGCGGATAAACATACTTAGAAACTTATTTTTTATAAATGTATACATATTATACATAGAGAAGCACCCAGACTAATTATAATATACTTCCATACACACAAATATTTACATTGAGCGGGAATCGAACCCGCGACCTCTGACTAAGCAGTCGAACGCACTGCCGCTACGCCACGGAGGTCGCAAATTACGGACCATTATTGTATATTAGGTATTAAAAATAGCCGGCTTCGAGACGGCCCCCTCGGGGTGCGAGAGATATGCTCTATGGGCAACCTCACACCCCGGCTTTTGTAGACCTGAGACGGCGTGCGGTTTTAGTCGGTTCAAGCCCGACATAACCACTCCTGCTGTTTGGCGGGGGGAGGGGGGGGGGGGTATCCGAAGAGATTTCCACACGAAAATAAAATGAAACAGGAATTAAAAATATCCTATAATATATAAAAGAGTATAATCTAATCCTGTACGAAATCCGTTCAGCTATTTGAGCGTACTTTTAAACTTTCGCGTTCCATGATATAATAATTGTAGTGGTCGAAACGTCAGGCAAACCAGAGGTATGTAATACCTTTAAATAAGTGATCGCGTTAATCCCCGTAAATATAATTATTATATTTGAGCGTAATTGAGAAGGTAACAAACATCTGCAAAAACTTTCACACTTATAATTTTTTTTTATATCACTCACGGCCCACCTGATGGTAAGCGGTTACCGCGGCCTATGGACGTGTGCAACACCAGGAGCGTACTTATTTTTATTTTTTAGACCATTAATACAAAACGTCATTAAAAAAATTAATCTAATGTTTGGCAAATGGACCACCGGTTCGAAACGTGGCCCTGTCCTGAGAAGACTCCGGCAAGACACTCAGCGGCCTGTTTTTTTTTTAGTCTATTTACAAACATATTTACTTAACCTAAGTACAATATTTCATTTGAGTAGCATAGAGAGAGAGCAAACAGTTCATATCCAAGCTTGTTTGTCGTCTAAATAGTCTTGAATTTTATAATAGCCTTTTTGGCAGAGTTTACTTTTAATTTGGCTTTTAAATTTATGAAGAGGAAGATTCTTCATTTCACTACTATTACTATTACTTAGTAGGATTACACATTACAACTATAACGTTGGTTTTGCATAACATAACATAACATAAACTCACGCCTATATCCCCGAAGGGGTAGGCAGAGGTGCTAGCATCCACGTTTCGCCAGTTTATGTTTTAGGTCCCAATGTAATAGGTGGCGAGCCCATTGCCATTAACCGGGCACTTATAAACCTGCGATAAATACACACATAACTTCGAAAAGCATCGAAAAGTCATTGGTGTGTGCCATGGTAATACCTGGGATCGAACCTGAGACATCGTCTCAGCAGTCCTTTACCCATACCACTAGGCTATGGCCAGTTCGCCGCGGCTTAGTTGGTTTTAATTACTCTTAAAACATATCAAGTTGTTCGCATCTGCTGTACTATAGAGAGAACACATTACAAACCAAAGCTAGCCGATCTTGGCCGGACTATTGTGGTTACTGTACTAGAACACTAGTACTTGTATTTGACGAACTGGCCATTATATAAGCGTAAGTTATAAAAGTAGCAGGAAATAAAAACAAAACAAATAAAAATAGGTAGGTACTACGTTGACACTTAGAGGTTAGAATTTCTTCTGTCATTTAAGTCATGTTGTCACAGACAAAGTTTTTATAGGTACGTTTTGAATATTGGTCTTTTGGCCGCCGGTGATGACGTCATTCATACAAAAACTTTAAAAAACTATAAAAAAAGAAATTGCCACTGAATTTAAAAAATATTTAAATTACATTCTTAAAATACCCTATTTCAACTAAAAAATTAATAAAATAAATACATTATTTTTTTGGACAATGCCCATTGTTAACTAGCGGCACGCTATGATGGCCGTTGTGACGTTTGCCCCCTCATGAAGTTTCGTAAAAATAAATTCTAAGTTTTAAGAAACAAATTTCTGTTCTTTATTGACAATAGTGAGGTGCAGTGTACTAAAATAATTTACGACACAACTTGGCATTTATGTTTTTCGAAATTCGAAATTTAAAAAATGAATTAAATATCCAAAAACTATAGATGTGACTCGCATTTGATTTGATTTCTTTCTATTTTAAATTCACTATTTTAACGTATCAAAATGGCCATCATAGCGTGCCGCTAGTACCTATAATACCAAGTTATATATAGGTACCTATCTATACTAATAAAATAGATACAGACGAACATAGAACTTACTCCTTCTTGAAGTTGTTTATTTATTATTAAATTATAAATAGGAAGGATTAGTTTGTTTGTAATCCACTTTCTCCGAAAATATTGAACCGATTTCAAAAAATTCTTTCACTATTAATGCTACATTGTCCCTGTAACATAGTAACATAGGCTACTTTTTATCCCGATATTCCCACGGGATCAGGACTTATGTGAGTGAAACCGCGTGGCGATGCTAGTATAATATAATTGCGTATAATTACATGTCAATATTCTTTCATAAAAAGAAACGTCCATTGTTAATAAATTCAAAACCATGGTTGTTTGTTGAATCAAACATGACATGTTATGACGAAATACCAAAATATTATATTCGAACATGACTACCTCAAGTTAAATCAAATTTCGAATTTGTTAGTATGCTTAATTTTCCTTTAGATTTAAATTCGGAAAAAGTGAACATGTGAGGTAAAGGTCGCGATTTCAAGTACCGTCCTGGAAATTCACTTTTTCCGATTTAAAACTGCCTCAACTGGGGTGTAAGGTTGCCCATAGAGCATATCCCTCGCACCCCGACTGACTGACTCTGGTTTCGAGATGGCCCCCTCGGGTTTGGGAACCACGGTGTCCTCGTCTTGCCCCGGTTTTGGGGAGGGGCGCTAGTCGCCCCGCCGTCCCGGCCTGCTTCTGCTGGGGTGACAAGCGGCCTCACCTGCCACCCCCAGGCCCGCCAAGTCGGTGTACCTGCTAAACAACGGACGAGGCTCTGGCGCAGATTTTCTCTCTCATGATTGTGCAGTCAGACGCCAATCGCTCGCGGAAAAGCCGACATACCAATCAAAAACAGAAACCGAACCTTGAGCCCCAAATTGCAAACCTTGGATGAAACAGATAAATCGCTACGATGCTGATTAAAAATAGATAGTAAACTTAGATAAAATTCTTATGTGAAAGCCCTATACAAAAGGTTGCGAACTCAGCTTAGGGTTGAAAAACGCGAGGAGGTCGTCGAATCGCCCTTGCTGTCTCGACAATGTGAGCGAGATGTTCACCCCGCGACCTGTGAAGGTGACACGCGACGAAGCCTCCAAGGACCTTTTGTTACTATCTGCTACAAGCACTGGGTTTTACATATACTTTTTTCTATAGATTTAGATCAGAAAAAGAGAAAATCTATGACGGGACTTAACCCGCGACCAGTCCCTTACAGGGGAATGCTCTGACCAACTGAGCTACTTAAACACGCTCCAGATATTCGAAATTCTCCGATATAAATATTCTAAATAAATAAATATTCTAGGACAAATTACACAACGCCATCTAGACCAAAACTAAGCAGAGCTTGTCATATGGCTTCTAGAATGCGGATAAACATATTTAAATACTTTTTTTTTAAATAAATACATATTATACATAGATACACCCAGACCAATGCAAATATACATACGATACGCTATGCCACAGAGGTTGTCGTATATTTTATATCTTGCTGTATTCCTCATCATTATCGACATCCGAACCTTTTTCAAACTCAGTTGAGGATGGCTTCAAGTCTACAAAGCGGCTGAACCTCAATATTTTCCGCGCAGCGACTACCTATTGTCTGACCTGCAAAACTCACTGGCCACATCGAAGCTCTGTAACCGACTGCGCCAAAACGAGGGTTATGTTTTTCAAGATTATGTATATATTTATGAATGTAATCGTGGGTGTGTAATACACCTCTGCCTACCCCTTCGGGGATACAGGCGTGAAGTTATGTTATGTTGTTTTTATGAATGTATGTATAATTGTGTGGCATACTCTGCAGCCTGAACGACTCCGCGGATTTTCGCTTGAGAGGTGTCGTTAGATTTATATTTACTGTGCGACTCTCTGACTGCTACGGTGTATAACAAAATAAAAAAAAACAAAATTGCGGAGTTTTGGCACTAATGTATGTTGTAAATAAATAGTTTCACTCAAACTTATCGAGTAGGGTATCGAAATGAAGAGCTTTAAATGGTGATTTCAAAAATATATATATCATAACTAAAAAGTTTACAATAATATTATGAATAAAAAATATTAAAAAAAACTGACTGCTCCAAAAGACCGAAACTAGTTTGATAGCAGGTGGGACCCATTTCGAAACCGTGAACTGATAGAAAAAATAATACCTATATAAATATAATGTATTTATATATTTTTAAATTTCATTATTTAAGTATTGTATTTAATTTAAGCATTTAGCGACTGTCGTCTGACCGCCTAACTCGGGAGGAAAGATTGAGCCAGTAAGGAGAGCTTTTTTTATCATTTTTAAACATACTATTAAGGTAGCGAATAAGTTCATGGTCAAACCGACGAAATGTTCTAAGGCAATACTAGAGTGTTGGAATTTCTTAGACAACACTTCGCTGGTGCGCTCCGTTTTGCGGGAACCACCCATCCACGGGGGTAAATGCTGCCTGGCCGAAGATCGTGTGGAATGAAGGAGAAAATATTGAAAGTCGGACCCCGGGCTCCGATGTGAGGGCCTCGGATGCAGTCGGGACAGAACGCTAAGATGATCATGACAACTAATTTAGAATGTCCCCGTAAGACCGAATGTGTCTGACGGAATGATGGCGTATGGTCTGACTCTGTCTACTCCTTTGGGAGTATAAGAGTGAGTGTATGTACCTCTTTTTTTTCGTGCGGAAATCCCTTCGGATACCCCCCGCTAGCCAGCGGGGGTGGTTATGTCAGGCTTGAACCGACTAAAACCACACGCCGTCTCGGGGTGTTATGTACCTATTTGTATTGAATATAGTAAATATTGAACGTTACATGGGAATTCACAATCATTCCACAAAAAACAGTTTAATAAAAACCTCGCAGAGTTGTAAATTTAAAAGTATGCAATAACAACGTTACGTATGTAACTAGAGTCAACCAATTATTATCAGTGACAGTACGAATGACGTCGACGAATAATAAAACTAGTGAGATGATAACGGTGATTATTATCAGGGGAATAACCTCTATTCGCTAAATCCCACCTATAATACGCCAGCTGCATAACCCAAGGTCCCTTTTAGAACTCTCGCGTGGAGGGAACACCTTCACCCCCCGTCAATCAGCAGATGTACCGGTTTCAAAGATCGTAGTGGGGTTCCTATACATCCAAAACATAAACTAGGCCTGCAAGGCGAATCGCTGCTTGCAATGTTGAGCTGAGTGAGACATCATGATTCTTGTCCAATAGATTTGACCGCTATTGCGGAATCAGATTTTGAAAATTTTGAACAGTGATCATTCCTCCGTGGCAAGTCCGATTTTTAAAATTCCTTTTGAAAGTCACAACTCTGGACATGCTTTCTGAGCGTGTAAAGTTTGGTCACAGTGTCTCGAGCGGTTATTATGTAATTCCATCTGGAATTTTTTTAACGGTGATCATTCCTCTGTGGTAGCATTAATTTTTTCAAACTATATCCATAAACCTTTGTCTGATTGACCTCTTTAATCAAGCCAAATTTGGTTCTGATTGGATTAGTAGTTTAGGAGGAGACCTGCGACAAAGAAAATCCTGAAGTCTGGTATGAGGAGCTTTCGCTCGACTTCGTCTCACTCAGCTCAATAAATAAATTACTTTGCAAAGTAAGAAGTGCACTTGGCGTGAGTATTTATGTTCAAAACAACCTACAATGTTGCACTAGATTGTATCAAGTAGGCAGTAAATTCCATATATTGACATTTACGAGATATACAAGTCGATAATTTACCGAGGTATGCAAAACCTCATACAAAATAGATGGAAACAAACACCATTCGGTCTACTAGACGGTGGGAGGCCTCGCTAGGGGTCTCTTATGCTAGTGAAATTGTGTTAAAACGGTCTCTTAGAGAATACTTTTTTTGGCTGTATTTTTTGCTTTATTTTTGGCATAGATGGGGGGGGGGGATGCGGTCGTACCAACATCTCCTTAGGCCTAAGCCTATCTTACTTCAAGCTGGTGCTGAATGAGCGAACAGGGTCTGGAATAGGCTTTCCTTTAGGGTAAGACGGTCAGACAACAGTCTTTCCCTGGCTTTTTTTCTGACATTTTCATTACTTTTCAAATCTCTGCAAAAACTAAGTTTATTTCTATGTAGCTGTTCCCATTTTTCAAACCACCCTGGAATTATTCTAGTAGTCTGTACAGAAATAAAAGCGTTTTATAACTACTTACAAAAAAAAAAACATAATTTATGGGCTACTCGAAAGAGATCTTAAAACAAGTTCGTAATAATAAAGCAAGTCTACAAAACGATGAGAACTTCCAAAACCAACAAATTAATGTGTCCAAATACTGGAAAATTCGGCTATTGAGAAGTTAAACAAGTCGAAACCGAAAAATAAAATAATAATATTTATTTATTTATTTATTTTATTACAGGTGACACCTAATACGATAGTGCAGTCACTATAATAACACTTACATTGAATATGTATACTAGAACACACTACCCAGTAAATTCACAATTTCACTACAATACACAATACGTATACATAATTATAATAACTTTTTTTTTTTTTTTTTATCGTGCGGAAATCCCTTCGGATACCCCCCCGCGTGCCAGCGGGGGCGGTTATGTCGGGCTTCATAATTATAATACCTATATATCTATAAATTCCGCTAATCCACTACACACTAATATGTTTGTAAATAAACAACTTCTATCTACCTATACTAAGTATTATAAAATTGCCAATTAGTTATGTATTGTACATTGGAGATATTTAAAAAAAACTTCTCTTTTTCTTGCTGTTCTCTTCTTCTGAACATAATTTTTTTTTTTTAGAATTATTTTTGTTTATCTATTTGTTCGCGATGAACGCAAAAACTACTGTACCGATTTTCATGCGGTTTGTTCTATTAGAAAGGTCTTGGTCACACTTAAAATCTAACTATGTTTGATTGCAAGAGATGTGAGCAAAAAACCATAACCTACCTTTTTTTTTTTTTTTTTTTTTTATCGTGCGGAAATCCCTTCGGATACCCCCCCGCCGGCCAGCGGGGGCGGTTATGTCGGGCTTGCACCGACTAAAACCGCACGCCGTCTCGGGTCTTCAGACGCCGGGGTGTAAGGTTACCCATAGAGCATATCCCTCGCACCCCGGCTGACCCTGGGCCATCTCACCACTAACAGCATCGCTCATCCTGTCTCCTCTGAAAGCAGAGGAGTATGGAGAGCGATGTGTTCCCGCCACGTTGGGTATTGGCCGACGATCAATGCCAACCCTATGAAGGGGTGAAGGGGAAGCCATTGACCGCCGCCCAGGGTGTACCGGCCGCTCCGATTCCGTTCCCCCCGGACTGCAGCGGGATCGGAATCGGAGCGACACTCGAGGAGGTTACCCAACACACACCCCAGCCATAACCTACCTAAAATCTAACTATGTTTGATTGCAATTGGTTAAGTAGAACCAGAGATGTGAGCAAAAAACCATAACCTACCTCCGCGTCGGTGGAGCCGCGGCTCAGCTAGCAAATTATTAATTTTTTATATTTGACTTAGATTTAGGTTGTATAGAAAACCATCAACGTCTGCGGGGCCCAAGCTTACCTGAACTGTCGGTACACCTGGTAATTGACCACGAGGTTGAAGGTTCTGACGGCAGAAGCTCCCGTAAGAGTCTATACACTAAAACCAAATTATACACAGGAAAAGTAGGAGGGCGGATGCAGAGCGGGAGCTGTCTCAAAAGCGTTTAGTGGGGCTCAAGTGATGATTATGACAATCTTGGCATATGCCTTTGACATTTAATAATGATACACCACAGATACAAAATATAGTACACCTCTATTTAACTTCAACATGAAGTAATCGGAAGTTTTGGCTCCAACGTGGGAAAAGACTAATCGAGGCAGTGTTTCATTTTCTAAAATTTGTGTAATTTGGTTTTTTAGACATAACGTCTTCGACAACATGTACAAGTGTAGGAAAGTGGCATATTTACTGTGGATTGTGATTTTCCGTGTTGTTTCCAAAGCCACTAAAGCCTCTAGTACCTAAAGCCTCCACTACTTTACTAGGGCAGGACTTTGATTTGACTATGACTATGAAGGAATTTATTTGACCTTGACTAAATGTGGGAGTGGTAGAGTCAAGTAACAGTCATTTTGGCCGTTGCATGAATGGGCCGACTCGACCGGGGAAGCACCACCCTCTCACAGAATATCGACGCCAAGTAACAGTATTTGAACTGTTGCGTTCCGTTTGGTGAGTGAGAGTGCCGGAGCCCAAACTCCTTTCCCATCCCCTCCCAAACTCTTTTCTCACCCCCTCCCAAACTCCTTTCCCATCCCCTCCCAAACTCCTTTCCCATCCCTTTTCCTTTACAGGGTCGACAGCGCGAGTGTGACGCCACTGGTGTTGCACACGTCCATCGGCCGCGGTAACCGCTTCCCATCAGGTGGGCCGTGTGCTTGTCTGCCACCTTAGTGCTGCATTATATTGAATTCATATGCAAATTACTTAACACTGGCATTAATTACATATTGGCTAAGGATGAAAAAAAAAGAGTGCTAAGTATGTGTTCATCACATTGTACATTTGTAACATTCTTGTTACTTTTACCTACGACGGGGTGTTATAAGTCTGTGTCTGTGTTTGTTTGTGGCATCGTAGCTCCCGAACGGATGAACCGATTTTGTTTTTTTTTTTCACTTTTTGGTTTGAAAGGTGGATTAGTTAGCTGTTTGATGAAAATCGGTTGAAGGTAATTCAATTTTTAATTTTTATATTTGCATTGCTTTTCAGCAGCCATCCTAATTACAATGGAGGAAATGTTTGAAAGGTACCACCAACATGGGATAACGTTATTCGAGCTCCTAATTATGCCGTCCAACTTGTTTAGGGCAGCATCACCCTTTCACGAATTCCCGAAGGAATTCTCATCATGTTTCGAAGTCGCCCCTTACCCAACTATGTAGGAGGCAAAGACGAGTTCAATTTCTAGTGATGCAAATATTTATACGTCATGGTAACCGCTTGACCGTGAGCCGTGTGTTTATTTACTTCATTATCATCATCTTTGTTCACATTGATTCTTCATTTTCTTGGATGATTCAGAGATCATTGTTCTTGGTTGCATAGCCTTCACCAGCCCGGCGTTGAATTAAGCAACTTTTAAATCGATTTTTTTTTCTGGATGAAGTGACTCCATAAATAACATACATACAGATATATATAACTTCACGCCTGTATACCCGAAGGGGTAGGCAGAGGTGTATTACACATCCACGATTCGCCACTTATGTTTAGGTCCCAATGTAATAGGGGGCGAGCCTATTGCCATCTACCGGGCACATTACTAAGCGAGCGATAATTAACATTTGCAATACACACATAACTACGAAAAGTCAGAGGTGTGTGCCGCGGGGCGACTGGGGATCGAACTCGAGACCCCGTCTCGGCAGTCCGTTACGTACGCCACTGGGCTATCGCCGCTATTAAATAAAACAATGTATAAAAAAATATAAATCGCTATGCACTTATCTATGTGCTTTTCTCTATCATAAACTAATCTAATGGGGATTCATCTAGCCATCAAATATGACTCCATACTCTCTTTGGAAACTCCGCTCAGTTGCCTTTAAAGCTTATACAAATCATGAAAAACGTCAGGTTCTGCCGGACTGAATGTTTGCAGGCCTAAGTTTTACTAGGCAATAAAAATTAACCCTTTACAATAAGTATTAGTTTTGGATGAGTGAAGTTTTTGAATTATATTAGACATTTATGACAGTGAATGAAGAACTCAGATAAAGGAATGACGTTTGGAACTAGGGACGCGACTTCGGATAGTGATAGTGCCTATCAGCTGTTCAAGACAGTAAGGTCGGCACGCATTTTCGGTGTTTATAACATACATCCGACACCCTTCAGCGTCTACTCGTGGAACTTGTAAAAAATACTGTTGACTTCCCAGTAAGTTAAAAATCATTCAACATCCAAACTTGGTGAATGTGAGAGCTGCCGGCGGGGGGTGGAGGAGGGGTGCCGCGTCAGATTCGCGAGGAGGCTTCCGCGGGCGGGGTCAGCGACCTCGCCCCCCGCGCCGGCGCGCCCGCCAATGTCAGGGCCGGTGCAGCCGCGGTCAGCTGACGTCTGGCGACGCGCGGGGGACGCGTCGCCGGCTCAGAGCTGCAGTCGACTCCCGACCGGCCTCCGAGCCGCACGCTCTCCGCGCTCGGCGCCAACACACGCGCTATAAATAGGAACAGGCGACGGCGGCGCGCGCTACTCCGGCGCCGGGGCTGTGCTCTAGAGTCAGGTACCTGAAGTAGCGCGCGTCGACCAGCCACCCGCCTCACGAAGATCTGCAGCCGCTTCACACACACACCGCCGCACGCCCATTGTACTTCATCAGGTGCTCTGGTGATGATGGTTCCAGGCGCTTGTTGGAGTACACTTACCGTGTCGGTGGTCATCTTCGTACTCCAGTAGAACAGTGTTCCTCGCCACACGTGGAGAGTGCCAGCACGTGGTGCAGGTGAGTAGCCGAAGACAAAGAGTGGAGAGTGGCGGTGAGTCACGCGTTAATCACGGTGCCGGTTGTCGACCGCTGCAGGCTGCACGCTCCGCCCCGCGCCCTCGCCCCGCCCCACCACCGCACGCCTCGCGACACCCGCGCCACCCTCGCACCTAAAATCGCACACGTACATTTGCATTGGTCATCGAACTCCCTAAAGATAGGAACAAAAGCAGCTCAAACTGGTTTTCGCATGTTTTTCGACAGCGCCAGCCGGAGCCGTTTTCCTGTACGATCCGGCGTCCCTGTGTGATGTTTTGTGTACAGCATATTTTCAGAGGACTAGCCGCAAAAAGTGTGTTCACGACCGAACTGAAGAGATTGGTCTCAAGAACTGTACATAAGCGTTAAGATGGAGAAGGTCGAAGTCGCCGTCGTGGTCAGAGGCGGCGCCCAAAACGTCACATGTAGATAATGCGAGGCCTCGCTTGTTTCATATTACGATTACAATAATTTCTGTTCACTGGACAAAATTTGTGTGACGTCAGACGGACGCGTTAATATTTTTCTTTTGATGACTTTACCAAGGTGATTTCGAAATGTTTATTACTTTACTTTCGAGTGCGAGCCGGCTTCGCGGCGATAACCTCAAGAAATTCGCGATGGTGCGAAACAAGACTGTATGTAGCACTAATTAGAGATCCAATTGCGTACAATTTCAAGTAAATATATCGTTGTAGAGATATAATAATGCAAACAGCCAATAAAAATACGTGTCTCGGGTGGATGACTCACAGGAATGCGTCTAATTGTTGAAGTGAACACAAAGAATTCAACGTGTTAGATTTCAAATTAAAGTGAAACGCTATCGAGTTGCGTTAGTACGTAACGCGATTATTACCTTCGCAATGTATCATGCGAAACGATTCTAGAAAATGTTCAATGTCTTACACAAGTTAGTCCTTGAATCATAACATAGTGTTAATTTTCAAATTTTAATAACTGGACATTAATGTCATTACCTACGAAATCTAGTACTACATTTCATAATTCAACTTTAAGGTTTTTTAACGAAGGAGGAAAATTTTGCAACAGTGCTCCATGGGAATCTGCAGGGATGGCACCGACCGGTTTCAGTCTGGATTTTTTCTTAATAATTAATAATTATGTTTCGGATAGCCTCAATTTTATAAAACAATCGTCTAAATATATTTTGATCTTTGTCTTCGTCTTTGATTAAATTTAATCATAGATTCGTGTCATTCATTCTATTAACAATCATCTCTATGGATCGTGACATAGATCGTCTGTTGCCTACACATTTAGTTGGATTTATTTGATCACGTTTGTAACCGTCATAAAACTAGCACATATCTAAACACCTTCAGCGCGGAACGTAGAAGAGATAATGGTACCGATTCTGCTGTTACAAAACTCTCTAAACTATACTCACAATGTCAAAAAATGTATTTATTTATCAAAACGACGCGACGTAAACCACAAACTATAAGTAAGTACATCAAAAGTCACATTTAATGCTGTCTCTTTAAAGTCTAAATTGAATTCGATGCTAAATAAAATGATTTTTTTAAATTAAAAGAAATATTTAGATAGTTCAGTTTAGAAAGATGCGCAACAGAATTGGTAGCAATGACGAACGTTAGTTCCAGGCACTTTAACAACACAGAATACATTAGTGTTCTGTGTTAATAATGATGGACCTTCAGTCATCCTGTGACTCAATCGCTTGTCCAAAGCGAAAAGTTGTTGAATACCTGAGTCAGCTCTCGTTTTTAAATTCCCTTATTCATCTATACGTATACATAATACGTATATATACATACGTAAAAATACGGCCGGCATTTTATGTTGGTGGTTGTAGAACTCGAATGGATTGACATAAAAGTTTTGTGTGTTGGTATTGTGTATTATTGAACTCTTTAGGTGGCAGTATAATGGGGTTTAAGGATAAATTTGAAACACAGCCCATCTACATCTAAGAGTATCTTTCGAATTTCAACTGAATTGTTATATGCATGTGAATTAGACTTTTTGAAGAGGTATGTGTTTATTTAAGTATCTTTATATTTTTAGATACATGTGTAAATAAATTCATTTTATGAAAGCTTGTCAGGATGGATGGATGTTTGTAAAGTTTCACGCAAAGACGGATCTGAATAAGATTTAGCATAGAGGTAGATCATAGCAATGGAATAGCACATAAGTTTATTATCCCGGGAATAAATTCCCGTGGGTCTCGGGAATGGGATCAGTATTTCACGCCATCGCGTCGGAGGCGCATTATTTATATATTCGGAATTTGTTTAGTCTTTCACGAGAGCTTATAGTACATTATATATTTATATTCTTGTCTTATAAGATTCTTAGAGGTCGTTAGAATTGTCTTCTTGGAATACTGCAGAGGTCAAATCTCTTGTTGTTTTGCGCAAGGATTAAGTGTATTACTTACAGGTAGCGAGTAAATTTAATAGTTAATGTTTCGTTTGTCAAAATCTTGTTTGAGAATAAGCTTTGTCTTCAATAGTTTGACTTTGAGCGTACTTGTTGGAACTTAATTAATTAAGTCATAGTGAAACTTTAATAAACTTAATTATGAACGATAATATTATTTTGAAATTCTTGGATTCGAACTTGTCGAATAAATAAATATTCTAGGATATTCAACACAGCGTTATCTAGACCCAAAGTAAGCATAGCTTAATTAGCTAGTGTCATGGGTTCTAGAATGGGGATTGTCATAGATACATATTTTTGTAAAAATGTAAATACATACAATTATTATGATTTATGAAGAATAGAAGGTTAATGGAAACAAATGCCCCCCCCCCCCCGACTAGTGGGGTGGTTATGTCGGATTCGAACCGACTAAAACCGCACGCCGTCTTGGGTCTTCAGACGCCGGGGTGTAAGGTGATAAGGTATTTCCCTCGCACCCTGGCTAACACAGGGCCAACTCCGGTACCGAGATGGCCCCCTTTTAGTGTAGATACCTTTTTTTTTTTTTTTTATCGTGCGGAAATCCCTTCGGATACCCCCCGCCGGCCAGCGGGGGTGGTTATGTCGGGCTTGCACCGACTAAAACCGCACGCCGTCTCGGGTCTTCAGACGCCGGGGTGTAAGGTTACCCATAGAGCATATCCCTCGCACCCCGGCTGACCCTGGGCCATCTCACCACTAACAGCATCGCTCATCCTGTCTCCTCTGAGTGTATATACCTAATAAATAATATACAGAACCACAGTTAGAAATTAAAAATAGTGATGAAAATTCATTAAAAAAAAAAAGATTCTAAGTAGAATCAATCAAAATAAACTATACGCTCCTCTGCCTTCATACTTTATTAATTTTTTAATTTTTTTATTATTAAATTTTTTTTTTTTTATTATTTATTCCCGTGACTCTTTTTTTAATTATGATTTCCGTTATAAATTTACAATCTTCTGATATCTAAGCGAAAGAAAAGAAAACGCTTCCAAATTACTAGATGTTGCTATAATAATAATTAAAAAAAAAGTGTCTCCCTGACTAGGGATTAAATAATACGATTATTCAAACCAAAAACACCCAAACTTGACCAATTTGTTTATGGACCCCACATAATATCAATAACCAAGAATCATTCAAATTATCCAGAAATTCATTCATCAATCATAAAAAAGGGATTATTTTAATATGTTTAACTATAGTCTTTATCTATTAACACAAAACAGATCGTAATACGTAAGGGAAATAATAAATACAGAACAATGTATATAGGTACATATAGCATGACTTGATTATAATCAGAAAAAAAAAACCAGATACACACTCGCACTAACATAACAGTGAGCGCATATTCACGCTAACTACGAATATCTTATATATATAAAAATGAAACCCGTTTTCCGTTGTCACGACATAGCATGAAAACGGCTTGACCGATTTGGCTGATTTTTTTTTTGTAGTTTTCTAATACTCTGTACAAGGTTCTTACGGAAAAAAATATTAAGAAAATCTCTCAGAATTTTTTTTTTCGTGCGCACACCGTACGGTTTTAGTCGATACACGACAAAACCACCCCCGCTGGCCGGTGGGGGGTATCCGAAGGGATTGATCCTCCCCAAGTGTCCGTTGCCGGGCACCCCGGGTAAGCCCTTGAATTCAATACATGGCGGATCATTTTGACGTAGCGAAGCACGTACCGGGCCGCTAGTTTAGAATAAACTCATATGACATAACATACAATTCAAAAGAAATTCAATAAAAGTACGTAAAATACCAAATTGCTAGTAACATTGAAGTTCTTGCCCCATATCCGTATAGCCCAGTGGGTATACGGCGAAAGTGTATGTCCCAGTCCCTATAGTACGTATTCACATAAAATTTGTTTATCCGCATACTAGAACCCATATTACAAGCTATACTTAGTTTAGTTCCTATCTATATACATAAATACATACAATCACGTCTCTTTTGTATTCGTGTAGACAGAGACTACGTTTCTGCACTTGCTACGAGCTACGATTCAGGCACAGTAGATCCAAACAAAGCCAGTATTTGATTTCGGGCGTTTGCAAAAATTGCAAAAAAAGACATTATTACTCATGTGAAAAAGATTATATTTTGTAAATCCAGGGGGTGGGGGGGATTGAATACCCAATACATCCGTCTGGTTACGCCCATCAAGACTAGGGCCTTCGGTCACCTAACCACGTCACCCGCTATAGCATTCGACGTAAAATCGCGAATCTTTCGCCAATACATGTTATTGCAGATACAACATGACGTGACGGTGCAGCCGATGATTTGTATGCATTAACGTCAAACATGGCGTAGGCCTAAAGGAGATCGAACTCCCACTGCCAACGTTAATGTTAAAACCACCCGTCTATCACAGCTGGCCTGCCGTTATTCTAAAAATAATAGCGCCCATTTATACTCAGACAAAACCACAGTTGTCTGCCAGCCTATCAGTAAGGCAATAAACTCGTGCAGAATAGAAAACCTCTACTGTAGTAACGCGAAATATGATGATTCATTAAGATATATTGTTATAATTGAATTGTGTCATTATTGCTGTTGTTGAAGGCTTTATTCATATTTTCCGTTTAGGATTCAAACTTTCTGAACATAATGTAGTCACGACAGAGCCACTAGGGGAGTGGCAATACTTTTAGACGTTACTGTATCATTTTCTTTAATATTTTCATTTAGGAAAATGTTTGCGATTCGCCACTACATATTTCTAGAGGTGTCGAAACGCACACTAATATATTCAACCACTAAAAAAAAATCTCAAATAGGTTGCTCCGCACAAAGTTTCAGGACAAATTCGTGCAAATCGACCACTAAGCTGATTTTTTCACTTGCTACGATTCTGATATATAACTCCTACATTTATAATTGTTTCATAATAAACATGATCGCCAGTTGCGACTATTCTTGACCTAAACTTTCCTTAAAACATTTTTGATCTGACCTACATGCGTAGGTCTAGGTCGAACTTCATTGCCTCTTCAGAAGGAATCACGGCCTACTTAAATTTGTCAACCTATTGTTATCTACCCTCCCTAAGTATTCCTAACATCTAAGCATCCCTTTCTTTACCTTGATCATTACATCCTCTGCCATACCACAGCATTCAGCTCATCATGCTGTTCCTACTTAGTATATCAACTTCACTGAAGCATATACTTTCGACCTCTCATGTAGTAAAAAAAACTGTACAGAAAGAAAGAAAGAACTTTTTATATTATTTAAAAAAACCCTATGCTCTATGCAAATCAGCCTCTTTCAACTGTAGGCACACAAAATCTTTCCATTACGGACGGACTCGTAGTCACTCCAGGGTAGTCGCACTGATAATATTGCTCCATTTGCTAAGGCCCTGGTATACACCTTTCCCTTCTTTTACTTTCATAGCCCTCTTCTCATATGCTCACCGTTTGAGGGTATTCTGGAGCTAAACTTTAATTTGAACATCCTCAATCTGATGGACATACGTAAGTACGTCTAGTTTGACCCTTATCGGGCTATTCATTCACCCTCAACCCTCACTTCATAAATCTTAAGTATGTAAGTATAGCATTGTCTGTAACTTAAATACATTTCATAAAGTAAAAATACTATTTATGTCCAAGAGCCCTAATGGTGTGTTTATTCTTAGGCACTCTAAGGTCATTCGATAGTTAGGCGTATTCCACAGATAGCAAATGTCAACAGATGACGTAAACACTATCGACTACCTATATTATCTGTAGATTTAAAATAGCCTACCACAAAGTATTTATTAAGCAGGTACTTTTTATTTAACTTGATACTGAGTGAATCATTCAATCCTGGCTCAGTAACTCATTAAAAAAAGTAAAAATATTGTAGTTATTTAATGGTTTTGTTTTTTACGTCCTTTGAGAGCTTCAGTTTGACTTTAATTTCTATGGAAAATCGTTAAGATTTATCTTCGTAGTTGCTATCGCTGAAGGGACTTCCCCTTTCACACTTAAAGCAGCCAAACCGCTTGAGCTTGATGGATTTGTTTGCTCTGTATGAGTTAAATCCTGGACATTCTGGGTCGAAAAAGGTGATATTGTGTTTTTCTGAACAACACAAGAATCTAGTAAAGTATCCAGTAAATGGCAATAAACTCACCACCACTTTACAGAACAGAACATTAGAATACAACTTACTCTATCAACCAGTTTAGTAATATACAGGCGTAAATGTTGTACCCATGAGTTACTGACCAGTTACCTGAACTACGGCTACCTGAACCTATCGTAGAGACCCTAGAAGTGAGTAAAATTATATAAAAATCTATATAAATAAAAATGAATCGACGTGTATGTGCTTACGCGCATCATTTCCGAACAATTGCACCAAATTGGAGAATTCTTTCGTTTCGTTATTGTTAGGACAAGTTTATATGAAAGAACATTTTCCATTCCAACATTTTCATTTGTCCACGGGTAAGGTGCTATAATTGCACCTTGAAGTATTCAGTACGCGCAGTACTTTTTGATTTCTAAAAATGTGTGTTCATAAAATTTCACATTGTATCAAAATATCTGATAAATTCAAAAATTCATGCCATTAATAAAATAAATCACAAGTACCTGTATGTATTCAAAAAAATAGTAATAATAACAATGGTGAAAACGTTTCGCACCAATCATTATTTCACAGTACCTACTTGAAGCAACATGCCAAGCAGCCAAGCTTAATTATGTTTATGTCTGTGACCAGCTTTACTACAACTAATTAATTAGCTACTGTAAGAACGCTAAGCTGATTGCCAATTAAAGCTATTTCTTACATCTTAAATGTTACTATCCAATTTGTTTTCAATTATACTCCAATTATATCATGAAGTATGATTCAAAGTATCTCTGTGATTAATTGTGAATGAGTGATTGCTATTATGGATAACTTTTGAACATACTATTTACGTATCTACCTCAAATTTAATATACGCTTCAACGAAGCCTTCAACTTACTTAAAACGATTTTCCTTCAATCCTACTTACTCATTCCTTGTGAAAGTTTGTGAGTATATATATGTATATGTGTGTGGATGTTTGTTACTCTTCCACGAAAAAATAGCTGCACTTATCTGGATGAAATTAAGCATACTAGTCTGGATTAGCATAAGGGCACTTTTCATCTCGGGAATAGGTGCCGTGCGGAAACGGGATCAATAATTCACTCGGTTGAAGACGTGGGCCAAGCCGTGGGCAACTGCTAGTCTAATATAATAACAGAACTATAAAGATAGAGATCATAATAAAATCACTTTGTTAGTGATTTTTCACACTACCAAGGTACATAAATACAGTCCACTTGACATAACCAACCCCCCCCCCCCCACCAGGGCCGCGCTGCGTGGCCGGCCGTTGGGCCTTCTACGGCACGGGAGAATGTTAAATCTCTCCCATTCCTTTTGCAACACCGCTTTCGCGTGCATCACTGCCTCGCAAAAGAAGGTGGCGCCATTCCAGGCACTCTCTGAGCGTGAGGCTTCCCGTTCCTATGGGTGCTTCGAGGACACGTCGCCGCTCTATTCTAGGCACTCTGCCTTTGTGTGAAGCGACGTGTCCACGGAGCAGCCCCGGTAGTGGAGGCACTTGGACATTGCCTCCCGGCCTATACGATGCGGGAACTCACCGAAACAGCCATGTCCAGTGAGCACCTGCGTCAGTTGGTAGGAGATGCTACTGTAGCGCCTCTCCAGCCATTCCTCCATGACACGTCTTACCGTCACGAACGTGGCGTGCCCTTCCACAACGATACCTGTGCTTGGAAAAGTAGGGCAATACTACAAGTTTATTAAAAAATCACTTTCGCAACTGGTTACAAAACTCGGTTACGATCACGAATGGAAGTAATTATTTGCTTAATTAAAACTAACTTTTTTTTCGTTTTTAATTGAACTAATAAAACATGCTTCTGTTCCTATAGTATACTCGTAATATATGTACTATATGTTTGACAGTTTACGTAAATGAATATTATCGTCACTTTTTCGGGTTCCGAACCGAAAGTGTAAAACGGGACCATATTACTAAGGCTCCGCTGTTCGTCCGTCCCTATGTGACATGTGACCAGGCTGTATCTCATGAACCGTGATAGCTAGACAGTTGAAATTTTCACAGACGATGTATTTCTGTTGCCGCTATAACAACAAATACTGAAAACAGAATAAAATAAATATTTAAGGGTTTTCCACTACAAGAAACGTGATTTTTTTCTGCCGTTTTTTGCTTGATGTTTATAACGGTAACAGATAGACGCTTGATAGAATATTTGGTTGTTTATTCACTTCAAAAATAAATAATTAAAATAAAATAAATTAAGGGGAGCTCTCATTGTATACATGATAGTACGAAACCCTTCGTGCGCGAGATCGATTCGCACTTGGCGGGTTTTTTCATATAATTACTGGCAGTGCTTCTGACGGAAACGTGGTAAACTACAGTACTTAAATGGAGAAAAATGGCGACGTTTGTCATGCGAAATGTGAGACTATGATCACTGTAATACGGTGTGAATACTTAGAGGTCAAGGGGTGAATAGAAATAGAATGGTTATTAGAAAGTTTTGAATAATTTCTTTTTGAAAATGGGTTTTGGATGGGCACAGTGGACCAGAGAGCAAATGTGGCATGGTTTAGCATACGGCCAACCGGGTGCTTCAGTGCTTGGTCCTAAGCCCGTTGGTCGTAATGGGTCGTCCCATCCCAATACAGAATTTAGTGAAAAAACAAAAGATTAAGATGTATGTATGTTAGTAAGTATTATTTTATACTATTTTTGTTAATAAATGAAGGAAACAAATCAATGGGACGAAATACTAAATGAAAAAAATCAACAAAACACTGAAGCAGGGTGCTTCAGTGTTCTGTTGTACGTCCGTTCGTCCCAGTGGGGTGAATCAACGAACTTTTTTTCATTTAGTAATTCGTCCCATTGATTTGTTTAGTTCGGCCCATATAGCCCCATTTCACCTTGTTTTCATTGAAGCGGCCATTTCGGATGCTCTCACTATATAGGCTCGATCATTTCTGATTCTTGAGAGTAACTCATTAAAAATATGAATTCTTTAGCTTTATAATATTAATAATTTAGTACATATAAATTATTCTTCAATTAAGCTTCTTGTTAACCGTGTGAGTCGAAATAAATAAATATTGTTCACTTACGGATATTATGTCCAATTATAAAATAAATGTACGTTCTAGAATAGAGTTTATATTTACGTTTCTTACAAATAATTGCACCCAAATGTAATTCTTCTTTATTACTACTTTACTTCTTTTGCTAATATCTTCTTTGCTACTATACGGTTTTGAATGCCGTTTAGAATAGAGATAAATTGTATTCTGGATGGATTAAACCATGTTATTGGTTAATTGTGAAATTAACCATGAGCGTTCGGTTAATTTTACATAACATAACATAAACTCACGCCTATATCCCCGAAGGGGTAGGCAGAGGTGCTAGCACCCACATTTCGCCAGTTTATGTTTTTAGGTCCCAATGTAATAGGTGGCAAGCCTATTGCTATTAACCGGGCACTTATAAACCTGTGATAAATACACACTTAACTTCGAAAAATCATTGGTGATTGGTAATTTTACAATTAATTAAAAGCACTCTAGTAGCCCGGTTTTACTCCTCAAGCTCTGCTAAATTGCTAGTCTTAGTAATTGAATCACTTCAAGTATTCTTTTGTTCACACCCTCTTAATACCGAGTCCTTAGCCATTACGAGGTCATTTCGTTCTCGTAGTTAATTTATTCGTCTGGAATATTGTAAAGATAACATCTCACGATATTAACCTAACAATTTGTCTGTAACTACACGCAAATTTAAACAGAAAATGTATTACCTTAAACATTGTAGAATTTTCTGAGTATTACGAGTATGAACCTCAAATTATAATCTTGACGTTCATAAGTTGTGACCTACGTGAATAAAGATAATTGATTTTGATTTTGGATTACACCAGTAAAAATCATAATGGGGGAAAGACTGCGGGCAGATGCTGGATGCGGCAAGCTGAAGAGAGGGCGCTATGGCGCTCATTAGGGGAGACCTATGTCCAGCAGTGGACTAGAATAGGTTGATGATGATGTATATACATACATCATACATATATGCACGCCTTTCTCCCTCAGTGGCAGGCAGAGATAACAATCCACCAACTGCTTCTATTCTTACAAACTACACGAGCTGCCTACCATGCTGGTTTGGAGCGCTTTTGACCTGCCATTTTTTTCCATACAATATCAATTTGTGTAAGTTTATATTCTGCGATTTCGATCCTGGCCTGCCTGCCCCCTTACAAGAGCCTTACCTACTTGATGTGTCATCCGCTTAGTAGTCATTCGTTCTATAATATTACTTCTTATTTTATTATATAGCACAGCGTAGTTATGACCACTTACAGTCGGCAGCCAGAGCTCGCAGAGTACCTACTACAAAGGCATCACGGTAAGTAATAGGTAGGTACTCGTTGACCCGACCTACGTTGTGCATGAACGCAAGCCTGGGGTCATGGAGGACGGATATAAATACATACAAATTATACATAGAAACATCCATAACAAAGTTTACACTGAGCGGGGAATCGAACCCGCGAACTCTGACTTAGCAGTCGAACGCTAGAGCCACAGAGGTTAACAAATTTAATGATGTGATCACTATGAACCTTATAACTGATTCGCGTGTTGTCGATACGTTTCATTTCTGTAGTATATTTACTCTGTGGTACACCCCATTTTAAGATACTGATACTCATACGCAGTAAATACTAGCATTGTACACCTAATACCGTGGGGGGCGTATCTGCTAAGTGAGATAACCATATTCGCCATGTCAATTCAGTAATTATCTTGTAACATGGGTGCGTCACCCGTAATACGGATTCGTGAAATAAGATAGCTAGCACGTGGACGATAACCAAACTGGTTATGATTAAACACTTACAAATCGCAAACGAAATTAGTTATCGACTAACACGACCTATCTATGGAATAAAGATTCTTCTGCAAAATCACTACATAGCAGGACACCGATTTTAAGTCTATCATGCACAAAACGTGCTGTAACTTTTGTCTGTATCTATTAGAATTAGAGGAATGATTATTTTACATTATCATAATATTAATGGCAAAAACACAAAAAAGTGACACATTTTATAATCACATGTAACTTTATTCTACGCTTAGGTCAAACAATATCTTTAAAACTGCGTACTCAAGGTTTTATTATGCGGTACAATAATTGCCTTATACTTACGTTAGTATTATACATTATATACGCAGGATAGCCGCTTACAAACTCGGATACTCCTTTGCAACCACAAATCTAATTTCAACCAAATTTGGCGTGGTCATAACGACAATCTAGGGGCATGTTTTGAGACCATAAAATTAAAAATCGGACATACCATTGAGGAATTATCACCGAAAAACAAATTTCCCATTGAAACTAATGGAATAAGTTCGCGCGCGCAAAAATTGAATTTTTCAGATTTTGAAATAAAGAAATAAATGCTCGCTCAGCTCAATTTTCTTGCGATCGGCTAACTGCATCGCATCCCTAGTATTCATATTTACTTTGAATGACTAGGTTATCTACATTAAAAACTTTTTTTACCTTTGTTCTGTCGAATAAAACTGAAATATTGGTATTCCTTCCTTCCTCGTATTTAGAAATATATTTATAATAACAATATATTAGATTTATTTATAAGTAACAATAAGGAAGTGTGCAAAAACAACGGCATAGGAGGGATACGTACCACTTAATCAGACAAAATTATCGCAACAGTATATACGTGATCCTCTGCGTTACCAAAATTCAAAGTCAAATCCTGCTATTGCTATACAGTGTTGTTTTTTTTTTCTGGTGAATAGATTCGCTCGGGATTAGTCCTTGTTCAACCAGCACAATATCTATATCCGACAGTATTGAACCTCTTAGAGCTTCTTGAGGAGGAGATTTTATCAGCAAGGAAAATATCAACATCTCCAATGTTACAAGTAGTTAGATATATACTTACTAATATCCTCCAGCCATTTCTCTCTAAAGAATTTGAACGATTTACACCTTCAAAGTCCGTTTCCAAAAATGTTTAATTTAACCTTCTGTAGAGTACGGGTTTCGTCTTTTACATGATTCTGTCACCTTGGTATAATCAAAAGGATACATAAGACTGGGTGTAGAGAAACAAGGAATATAAACTCGAGAGGAAGTGCCCTCGAAACTCGTATGTATGGCAACTAGCATTTTTAACTATTCAGCCCGTCAATGGACTACAATTCAAGTCTATCCATACGATCGACAAATGCTTTTTCACGGGTTCATTAACTGGTTATAGAACCCGGGGTTGTAAGAAGAACGAAACAAGTGTGCGGGTAGAGCGTTCCAGTTCTTTATCGTGCGACAACGACAGGAACTACTGAACCGCTCTTAGTTCTACACGGTACTGTTCGTACCGTATGTAGGTGATACCGCAGTCCAGCACCATGTTGTTCTGGATAGGAAGGGAGGCGGTGGGATTAGTTGAAAGGGATCATCAGAACACACAGTGGTAAAAGTGGTAAAACATCTTTACAGCATTATGACAAGCGATAGTTGTAAGCACTTCTATTCATATGCCGTGATTCCACATAAATACCTCACGTCAAGTAGAAACTGGCCGCACATGCTCTCATTATGAAGATATGAAATATTTGCTTGCTAGTTTTTATCAATAAATAACTATTTCTTTTATTTTTAATTGGGATTGTTGAGTGAATAATGTATACGCGACGCATGAATCATGTTGCTTTTCGCTCGTATATTTTACGACTGCTGATGTAGTTAGCTGATGAAAGTTGAGAATATTGCAATTATGTTTGTTTATTAAAATAATTAATTTTATAATGGCTATACTGGCAGTTTTATAGCCAGATTACGACTCGATAACTGCCGCTCTAGAGATATTGCAATCGGCAATTTTGATTAATTAAATATTTGACAGTATTTAAAAGAAAATACGTTTAGATCGCAGAACCTTGTGGGAGACTTCGTCGTTATCTTCGAGGCCAAGCCACCGTCGCCTCTAAACCGGTACACTTACTAATTCACGGACCACCCTCGGGTTGGGAAGTCATCTTTGAGATGAATAAGAAAACCGGACCCAGGGCTTCAAAGTGCAATCTGGGTTACAACCGGGTCTGACTTTGATTGTAGAGCTATCCTTCTTCCAGCATCGGGTCGAAAGGGGATGTCACAGTTTCTTTTTTTTCCATGTGGAAGCCTCTTAGGACTCGAACCGTCTAAAATTGTATGGATTTTCTTCACGCCTGACTTGCTGACTGTCTGATTCGTTTACGACGAGCCTAAACCACTGAGACTACATACCTGAAATTTTGGCAGTTGTTGAAGCTTTGTATGTTTTAAGCATCCATTAAGGAAGGATGGTAATTTCATCCCAAGTTAATTAATAAAGTCTATATCTAAAGTCTTATCTAAAGTCTTATTATCTTAGCGAGGGTCCCGGCTGCATCTAACTACTTTCCTTTTCCACTTCACATGGTCTTCAGCATCGTGAGACCATTCCATTCCACGCGTGCTATCCCTTATAACATCAAGCCAGCTTTTCCTGGGTCTTCCCCTCCCACCGGGGCCCAGCAGAGAATTTCTAAAGTTTTTATACCTTAACACAATCAACGAATATCCTATTTTTCTTCGAAACTACAAATAAAATTAACTCCTGACCATAAACACTCATAAAGATCGAATGTCCGCCATTTAACTTTACGCAATTTCGCAGTAATGGCCTCGATTCGACAGCTGTTCCTCAATGTCGGTTGCGCAATCAGTCGGCTACGGTTGTCAGTGCGCCTAGCAACCATCATGGTGAATCGTAAACTTTCGGTTTATGCGAAATGATGTTGTACTCCGTTGTAGGCCAGACCTTGAGACTCTAGGTTGAAAAAAAATGCAGCGTCACATTTTATATACTGACAAGCAGATCGGACAGACAGTTATCCTATCTGACCCACCTTGTTGCCTTAATTTTAGTCGTAAAGGGAGCGTATGGCAACCCAACAATGTCTTCAAGGCCTTTCGCCAACTTGACCTGTATGCCATTACACCTGCTGACGGTTGGACAAGGTTCTAGCTATTGGCTATTTCCCGCAGCTCCGCTCGCGTCGAATGCTGATCTCGTTTCCGCTTCCCGTGGGAACCTATATCAGTGATAAAAGTACCCTATATGTTATATAATCTATCCCTGTGTTAATTTTCAGCCAGATCCGTTCAGCCGTTTTTGCGTGAACTACGTGAACTTTATAATATTAGTAGCAGTAGTAGATTTACTAATGCCTCTCACACTTAATCTTAATCAGACAGCGAGCGTTTTGGGTTTCTTTTTACAAACATGTTTACATATTTTACAATTATTATTACCATATTTAATTTGAGTAGCCTAAAAGAGCAAACAGTTAATTTACCAGCTTTTGTGTTATTAAATAGTTTTGAATTTTATACTAGTCTTTTTGTTAGTTTTATCCTATTGTGTCAGTTACGAAGGCCACTTCAGCAAGTATTACAAGTCCCCGTGTGTCAATCGACTCCTCGTGATGGCCCAACACGAGTGCGTTCCACTTCGTAATCATAATTTATGTTTACGAAGTGGACCGCAACACTAATAAACGTATTGAGTTCTATTGCAAAAACAAAAGAAAAGTTAAAAAGTATGTTACGTCAGGTTACATATTGAATGCAAAATTACGCTATATTATTGTTCAATTTTATTGCAAGTGGCTTAATTTTGTAATGGTTAGGAAAAAAATGTATTGTGCATCAAATACAGTTTGCTCAAATCTAATAAATAAATAAATATTCTAGCAGTCTAGATCCAAATAGAAAACGGATAAACATATTTTATCATGTACCTACGTCAGTAGGTACTATGATTGGCTGGTTCGAATATTCAGTGTAGCAAGTAGCAAAAAATATTCGTTCGTTTAAAAATAAATTCTTTTAAATTTAACAGAATTAGAGTAACGGAATGGTTTAGAAATGTAGTTGTTTATTCCTATTTACCCCGCCGTTCCTATTTTCCCCGTTTTACGGTATCTCTCCTAGAACACATAGCAATTATTGTTTTCAAAAAATGTTCAATGTATTGTTTTCACCTCGTTATGATGTTGTATTTTTCATTGAATTTCATTTTCATTTCAATCAACAATATTTTTTTTACATTTACCTACGTTATTTTTTTTTTCATTACCTTTGCACTGAAGTAACAACAACTTTTTGGTTAAATGTAAGTTAAACAAGTTAAGCATAATAAGTTAAGCAAACAAAGTTTAATAGCATAAACACGTTTTTAATAAATAAAAAAAAACCTGAATGAATTACTGATTTAATTCGAACGGCAAAAATGTGAACATTTTACAAAAAAGAAACATACGAATTGAGAATTTTTTATCGTGCGGAAATCCCTTCGGGTACCCCCCCGCGTGCCAGCGGGGGCGGTTATGTCGGGCTTGAACCGACTAAAACCGCACGCCATCTCGGGTCTACAGACGCCGGGGTGTAACGTTGCCCATAGAGCATATCCCTCGCACCCCGACTGACCCTGGGCCATCTCCGGTTTCGAGATGGCCCCCTCGTGTTTGGGAACCACGGTGTCCCCGTCTTGCCCCGGTTTGGGGGAGGGGCGCTAGTCGCCCCACCGTCCCGGCCTGCTTCTGCTGGGGTGACAGGTGGCCTCACCCGCCACCCCCAGGCCTGCGCTCATGGAGGACGGAGGTCGTTAAGCGACCTCCGGCGCCTGAGTCGCCTGCGACGCGCGGCGAGCAAGTTGCGGACTCGGCGGACCGGGAGAGTTCTAAGTCTCTCCCGGGCGCGCTCCGTCACCTCCTTCGCGAGCATTACATGCTCGCAGAAAGAGGCGGCGGCGGCCAACGCGCCCGCGCTCCGCACCATTGCCGCAATCATGCTGCCGAGCGAGAGGACTCCCACCCCGATGGCTGCCACGAGGTCACGCCTTGGCGCCTCCCACGCCGGGCAGTCCGCCAGCGTGTGCAGCCCTGAGTCCTCGCTCGCGTCGCAGTGATGACACTCAGGCGTTGGCTCCTTCCTGATCCGATGCAGGTGGTCCCCGAAGCACCCCTTCCCGGACATCACCTGCGTCAGTCGGTACGAGAGGCTTCCGTGTCGCCTCTCCAGCCAATCCTCTATGATAGGCCTTACCGCCGCTATTGCGGCGTGCCCTGCGCTTGGTGATCATATAGGTACCTAATAAATTACATTTATTTGTAAGTTTTTTTAGTGCTTATGCGTAGAATAATCAACTGAGACCCTTCATGATGTTTTACCGAAATAACTTAAAATTAACGGCTCCAATTTATCAAGCACGATGTCGAAATTAATAGCCAACGGTTGACCTTGAAACAAGCCGTTTGCCAAGGAAATTCAGCAATAATATATTTCGATTTTCGAACTCTTTTATGGAATTTTGTTTTCAACACACTTTAGCTAATCATTAACTCCAACTTTTCATATGAGCGCGAATCCTAGCGCTATATAAAACTTATACCTATATTGAAGTCCAGGATCCACACAACATTCCAGGAATTGGGTTGATTAACTTTTATGAAACGTACATACGTACGTACCGAAGACGGCACGTATAACTGTTCATTCGGCCCAAACCCTACCTTGAAACGACCCGAAACCGCGAATTTCCGAATTTTGACAGCCCTCCAAAAAAACTATTAAAATTTAAAAAGATACTTTACGACTTATTTCAAAAGGTCGAAAGGTTATCATAATCCAATACAAAGGAATGTATTTTTTAATGTGTTGGTTCATAATAGTTCATTTTAATAGAAATATGTATATTTTAATAAACGAAAACTTCTTATTATATTTGATTCAGTCCCGAACATACTTTATGGTCCCGACCGAAAGAATGAGATCCGAGGTAACTTCATGGTACCTAAACTAGGAATTCAGTGCAGGGTGCGACTGAAATAAATTGAGCTGAGCGAGCAGAACTCTTACTTGAAAAATAAGGCATCTTACTACGGTCGCGGGCATAGCTAAGGCCGCGCACTCGTGAAACTGTTTTTCGATGATTATTCTTCAATGGTACATTGTATTTGAACAGTTGACCCCTCTAAACACTCAGCGGTGTCTACACTGTCACCATGGCAAATTTGGTCCCGATCGGTATTGTGGTTCCGGCGGAGTACAGTCTCGACCAAACGGCTTAACCACGTATAAGAGCTTCGCTTCGCTCAGCTCAATGACACTTCTTTCGTTCGTGTTTCGTGCAGGCTCGCAATTGCGTGTGTATATTTTACGGTAGGGCTACATAATTCTCGTTTGTTAACCAGCAGGGGTACCGGTTTGTAGGTAAGCTTGTCTTTGGTCCCAAAGCCCTTAGTGTAGCCTCGAACTTAGTCGATAAAAATTAGTATAATTAGTTATATTAATTACATAATATATCTGGGATATAAGCTACCTCTTTTCCGAAATTCATTCATTCAGTATGCGTTGGGCCGTTACATTGTAGAGAGCAAAATATACACCTCACTCATTCACTCACTCAAAAACTTAAGACATTCATAAGAAATATTTAGTTGAATATCTACACAAGTACTGAGACACCTACCTGAGTGTTATTTTATTAAAATTGTTTTTTTTGACCTGACTAAGAGGTTTTTTCTCTATATTTTCAAGCAAATTTTTTGCGCCTTTGTCCTTGCGGAACTATTCATTACCATCTTGAGTACAATATTATACGAAAGTTACAACTACATATCATTGAATTCTGACAGTAGCTTTTTTTTAAATTTCAGATATAACAAACCTTTTATTACTAAATTTTAGTCGTACCTAATATTTAAAAAAAATCTACTACTTTAGTCTACGTGCAACCTTACCGGTCGATTGTCAACATAGAAATGCCAAATTGTGTCGACTGACTCGTTGCGATTCAAAGGGTTCTGTTTAAGGTGAGCATTATCCCCAAATCCCTAAATGACTCGCGTTGACAAATATGTCAAACAACGTCATAGACTGTAAAATAATTTGCCCGTCCTGAAAACTAATCAAATCAAGACAACCAAAACCAATCCGCCTTCAATAATTACATTTTGTTGAAAAACAATGTAAAACTTTGAAATAAAACTATTTTTTGATGTTATTTTATATTTTACATTGATCCCGACATTTCGGTTGCTTTTCAGCAGCTCCCCGTGACCATGGCTGCCGAAACGTCGGGATCAATGAAAGATATAAAATAACATCAAATAAATCTCGATAGAATCCGTTAAAAATAGGTATAATAATAATAATCATAATCAGAATTTATTTACGAACACAGGTACAATTAGATATAACATAACTTTAAAAAAAGTTTGGTCATTCCGTATTCCACCTACAAAGGCATGCAAATTTTCAATTTGATAAAATATAAAATAAAAGTCAACCAAGTAGCACAACTAATTAAATAATGAGAAGAAATTTAAATTTAACGAACGTCAATGTTTTTTTTTAATATTTAGGACACGTCAATTTGACTTCACCTCGCCTGATGGTAAGCTGAAGGTAAAGTCTCAGGAAAGAGGGTCACCATTACATACACTTAGCATGTTAACAATGGTGGCACTCAGCTTGACGGCCTCATCAGAAGAGGATTGTTGTCGCAGCCCCGCGTGACACCCACCGGTCCCAATAGTGCTGCGACCACAATCTCCCTACCCGGCTATGCACTTGCTGACCCCTGAACGTAATCAAACCGAAATTGGATTACTATGGAGGGTTTTTCGCAATCGTGCACGGTGGTACCCACCCGGCCGAATTTTGTGACAAATTTGTGTCATCAAATTTCTACCACCAGTAGTAATGTCAAAATGAAATTATTGAATAGTTTTATTTCAATGTGTGACATTCGCGTAAACTTCCGACAATATAATGAAAAACTTAATTTAAAACGATATACGATTTAACTGATTTGGCTATTGCTGATAGTTGTAAAAATGGGTTGACACGACAATTCATTTGAATACTTCTCGGCCGAGTGATAGACCATTAGATCGACACTTAAAACCTCAAAACCATTAAACTAGACTATTTTTTACCAAATGGACCACCGCACCGTTGTGCAACGCGGCACCGTCCTGAGAAGACTCCAGCAATGAAAGTCAACGGCTTTTTTACCCGACTCAACTGCGCGACGCAAAGGAGTCAATCGATTCGTCTTAACCTTGCGAGTGTCACTAAAGACATGACAGTAATCAAAATTCACCACAGCGACAACCAGACGCCATATTGTCAAAATGAAAATGAAAAAGCGGCGAATCGGACTCGCCCATGAAGGGTTCCGTAGCAGTAAGTAACATAATAAAGCATTTTTTTTAAATGTTATATTTGAGTTGATTGAATGAAAGGTAATTAATTGCGTTTTACGATTTATGACGTATTAAAAAAAACTACTTACTAGATCTTGTTCAAACCAATTTTTTTTTTAGTTTTATCATTCTCTTATTTTAGAAGTTACAGGGGGGGGGGGGGACACATTTTACCACTTTGGAAGTATGTAACGACTCACAGTTGGGGCCCCTTGGGAAGATTTGATTGGTAAAATTTGAATGGGCCCCGACTGTGAGTCGTTCTGTTCTGCATTAGAATTTATGATTTGTTTTATGTGTGTATCGATTATAAAACTATTTCAATTGTGTAGTTATTTAGTATTACTTAACAGAATTCTAAACTACTGGGCTTGTTTCTTTCTTTTTTGTTTTTATTAAAGTTAATTTTTTCACGTATTTTTTAAAATTAGTTTTTACGCAGTCGGGTTTTTTTGATCTCTTTACAAATATGTTTACTATCCGCCTGTCCTAAAACTAAATCGCGTGAATGTATATCGTAAATCTGTTAGTAAATAAAGAGTTTTACGATTTCTGTTCTCATCTCAGCAACATATTATACACATTTTAGGAATATTTAAGAACTTGTTTGAATATAAAGCTATTTGATTTGATTTAGAACCGTCTACATTATTGCCGAGCGCTCGCTTGAGGACGTCTCGAGGTTAGAAATAATAGAAAAATCCCCTACGGGCGTCACCCTCGCACAGGGGAGACACCCTCTCGAAGGCCGACCTTACCCAACGTCCTTGTCAGGGTTAGGTCAATAACGTAGACACAAGAGACAGACGAGATTCATCTCTTTAGAATTAATGTTTAATATTGTTGTAACATAGTGTATTAATGACTTAGCTGTGGATACATATTTATTGTGATTTTGTACTTAATGAAGTACCATATTTTGTGATTAGGTTATTTACAAGATAGATATAAGATATATACACAAAAGTACAACGATAAGCGGTGAGATTTATTTATTTTTGAAATAATTTCTCCATTTAATCTATGTACATATTATATATTTTTAAGTAAGACAATCATAATATTGGTAAAATAAGCTCACGGTTCGCATTTTATGATTTTTTTAACAATTATTAATACACAAAGATCAAAATCATAAAACGTTCCCGCCCACCTCCATTGCTTCGATTTATAAGTTAAACTCATGTGTCAATGTAAACATGAGTTGTAAGTAGCAAAAAAACATATTTTTTTAGTTAAAGGTGTGACTTTTTTGTGTGTTGTTTATCTATTTTTTCAGTGTGACTATTACAATCTACCGTGTAAATTCAGGTTATTTATTTTTTATTCATTACATAATTCATTAGTTCACACTGTCGCTAAGCTTATTACTACTGTCTAAACATTTTAAAATAAAACTATTCTGCTAATTAGTGTACGCGGAATCACAAATTATATAAATTATGCGGAAAACGGGTTTGTATATATTGTAACGAGGTTGAAAATATAGTTTGCAACATGGTCCATGAGCCGCTCACAATTTTATCAAATTAGAATTATAAACGTATGAAATTGCGAAAAAACTCATCTACTTAAGCAAAAATAAACCAAAAATATAACAACATTTTAACAACACTGTAAACTGTTACAATATTAAAAACAGGTACGTTATGTTTGTCCGAGGGGGCCATCTCGAAAGCGGAGATGGCCCAGGGTCAGTCGGGGTGCGAGGGATATGCTCTATGGGCAACCTTACACCCCCGCGTCTGTAGACCCTAGACGGCGTGCGGTTTTAGTCGGTTCAAGCCCGACATAACCGCCCCCGCTGGGGGGTATCCGAAGGGATTTCCGCACGAAAAAAAAAAAAAAGGGTACGTTATGTTTGTTTATAAAAAAAATATCAAGTACCCGATGCTGTCTTTTCAGGAATAGTGTTAGTAATACTATTTAATAGTTAAGGATTTTTATAACACTATTGCTGGTAATTTAAAGCCATCTATTACGTTGTAACGTTCATGATGTAAATAATAATAAAATAATATAAATATTGTTAGTATATTATCGTTTTACAACAAAACAATATTGTACACATCGTAAATGTCAAAGTTGTATATTTATAAGTTCACTGACTTATTTATTGTAGGACATTAGATATGAGCAAATTTTTAAAGAGCCACAATTGGACAGATACCAATTTTTTGTTAGTACAATTATAACATAAACATTTATTATATTATTCGAACTCAATTTTTGGGTCTTCGTCGGTTATGTATTTGCACAAACCTGTGATAGTGAAAACCGCACCAAAATTCGTTGCATAACTATTTGAAAAGATCTAGCTTACCTTTTTTTTTTTGTGCGGAAATCAAAAATAAAAATCTAAGCGTACCTTTTTTTTTTCGTGCGGATATCCCCTCGGATACCCCCCAGCGGGTTATGTCGGGCTTGAACCGACTAAAACCGCACGCCGTCTCGGGTCTGCAGACGCCGGGGTGTAAGGTTGCCCATAGAGCATATCCCTCGCACAATCTAAGCGTACCTATATAGTGACTGACAGCGGTAAGCGACGTTTATCTTATGATGATATAAACTTTAATAAATAAAATGGAAGTGGTTGTTTGTAATGTTAAAATAACAGCCTTTTATTGAATGTACATACCTAAATCCCTTTAGTCGCTGAGTACCTACCTAAAACGCAGCTAAAACGCAGTCTGTCAATTGCGCGATATGCCAAAATGTCATTTAAAATGAGCGTTTCAACTAAATACGGCTTTGTATATGTCGCGATAAGTCTAATTCTCATATTGCCCATTTAGCGATACGTCTATGTCGCAATAGGTCTAATTCTCATATTGCCCATTTAGCGATACGTGTATGTCGCAATAGGTCTAATTCTCATATTGCCCATTTAGCGATACGTGTATGTCGCAATAGGTCTAATTCTCATATTGCCCATTTAGCGATACGTCTATGTCGCAATAGGTCTAATTCTCATATTGCCCATTTAGCGATACGTCTATGTCGCAATAGGTCTAATTCTCATATTGCCCATTTAGCGATACGTGTATGTCGCAATAGGTCTAATTCTCATATTGCCCATTTAGCGATACGTCTATGTCACAATAGGTCTAATTCTCATATTGCCCATTTAGCGATACGTCTATGTCGCAATAGGTCTAATTCTCATATTGCCCATTTAGCGATACGTGTATGTCGCAATAGGTCTAATTCTCATATTGCCCATTTAGCGATACGTCTATGTCGCAATAGGTCTAATTCTCATATTGCCCATTTAGCGATACGTCTATGTCGCAATAGGTCTAATTCTCATATTGCCCATTTAGCGATACGTCTATGTCGCAATAGGTCTAATTCTCATATTGCCCATTTAGCGATACGTGTATGTCGCAATAGGTCTAATTCTCATATTGCCCATTTAGCGATACGTCTATGTCGCAATAGGTCTAATTCTCATATTGCCCATTTAGCGATACGTGTATGTCGCAATAGGTCTAATTCTCATATTGCCCATTTAGCGATACGACTATGTCGCGATAGGTCTCGCGTTTGACCAAACTAGCGTTTGGTCTAGGCATAACGGGACTTAGGCTCAAACCGAATTAGGCACACAAAGATAAACACCATAAATTTATACACGGTACTTATAACAAAAATTTCACTTTTGTCTGCCTGTCTATCAGTTTGCTGTTTGTGCCGGATATTATAAGGCGAAACTTAAGCTACTTTAGTTTTAGAAAAATGATTAAGTTAAGGTAATAATTAATTGTAAAGAAAATAAACGGACAGACAGAGTCGCGAGTAACAGCTAGTACATACCATGCAAAGATAAAGAGTAAGATATTATGCCAAAATGTTGTTCTGCACGAAGCCCCTCGATTTCGCACAGGTGCTTGAACTTGATATTCAGTTTAAAATTCGAATTTATTTAATTTTTTGTCTCAATGTTAACACATTCTTTTTCTGGCAACATTAGCTCTTAAGGTTTTAGTAGGTAAGTATAAAAAGTTTTTGTGCCACATTTTTACTATATCACGGTCAATCAAAAAGCAGTCAAATCAGAAGAATTAATTAAATACCAGACGGTTGGAGATTCCTGGTGCGATGGTATCTAAATTATAGTCAGAGAGCCTGTCTACCTGTGCCAATATAATACGAGCTGTTGGTCGTCTCGTGCGCGCACCGCGACGGTGCGGCGACCTTGTCCGGCCGACCGCTCGGATACAGATAACTTACTGTTTGTTGATAAGCCTGTGCCTTCTAAACATTTATATGTAAGGAACACGTGGAAGCTAATTTAGTTTCATAAATGCTAAATAAATTAGGTACTTTAAACAAAGTTTAGCTCTACAAGGCTTACCTAAAAAAATCCAAATCGGTTTTAGCGCAAATAAATGGGTGTACCATAGTTATACTTATATGTCATTACGCCGCGTTAGCTTAGTGGTATGGGTAATGGACTGCTGAGACGAGGTCTCGGGTTCGATCCCAGGTTTTACCATGGCACACACCAATGACTTTTCGATGCTTTTCAAAGTTATGTGTGTATTTATCGTAGGCTTATAAGTGCCCGGTTAATGGCAATAGGCTCGCCACCTATTACATATTACATTGGGACCTAAACATAAACTGGCGAAATGTGGGTGCTATAGCACCTCTGCCTACCCCTTCGGGGATATAGGCGTGAGTTTATGTTATGTTTGTCATTATTTAAATTTTAGTTCCACGAATACAAAATATTGTTAACTAGCCTATTAAAAAAATAAATTATGTAGGTACTTTAAATAAAAACGAATTGCTAAATGTGTTGCTAAGCGCAAATCTTGCGAACGACTCAACCGATTTATTTTTTGCAGTGTTCGTAATGGTATTATCAGGGTAAGGTTTCCATGAGAAATATCGGTACCCAAGTAGCGCCGAGCATGAACATGTAGTTTTGAATGAAATTAATGGGCTATAGTGTTCTAAATTGAAAGCTGCATGGCAATAAAATGTTCAATTGTTAGGTGATAAATAATTTAGGTGTTTGACAAATGAACGAACATACTATATAGACAGACAGAACACCATACATTACACAACGCCATCTACACCGAAACTAAGCAGTGCTTGTCATATGGGTTCTAGAATGCCGCTAAACATACTCAAATACTTTTTTGTAAATAAATACATATCATACATATAAACACCCAGACCAATGCCAATTTATATATAAGACATAAGATAGCATAACTTCACACCTATATGCCCGAAGGGGTAGGCAGAGGTGTATTACACACCCACGATTCGCCAGTTATGTTAAGGTCCCAATGTAATAGGGGGCGAGCCTATTGCCATCTACCGCGCACATTATTAAGTGAGCGATAATTAACATTTATTAATGCACACATAACTACGAAAAGTCAGAGGTGTGTGCCCGAGGCGACTGGGGATCGAACTCGAGAACTCGTCTTAGCAGTCCGTTACGTACCACACTGGGCTATCGCCACTCTTCCTCTATATGTCTTATATATAATATATTTTATTATATATAAGACATTTAGATTACCATGTAATCTAAATGTCTTATATATAATCAAAATATATATAAGACACGTTTAAAAAAAAAGGTTTTTCCTCAAGTTTACACTACAAGTTGCCTCCCTGAAACCCACAGGGAAGAGGAACTACGGGTCCCCCTGAATTTACAAATACTGTGTCCACTAAAAATTTACATAATATGGTTGAACTTTGAATTGCTGCCTGTTTCATAGAATGTGTATAGACACATTCTATGAAACAGGCAGCAACTCAATGCAAACATTAATAGTAATGTTTGCATTGAGTTTATTTATGTAGTCTGGCCATAAATACTGTTACATCAAAACATTTTTTTCTTTTTCAACTTTTTAATTATTTTGAATTTGGAATACGTATATTATTTTAAAAACTTCTTTCGATTTCGCGCCATTTCACATATTTTTTCGTGTTCATTATCGAATTACGATATGGAATGGGGTGTTAAGAAAATATCGCTGTGATCGCTGTGATCGCCTTGCACAAAGTGGGTATGGAGCCGTCGGTCATATTT
The DNA here is from genome assembly GCA_946251805.1 of Cybosia mesomella. NCBI lineage: Eukaryota > Metazoa > Arthropoda > Insecta > Lepidoptera > Erebidae > Cybosia > Cybosia mesomella. Next base: position 4,888,068 of record OX276395.1, read on the forward strand.
CAGACACTTCAAAAACTTGGTATCAGCCGTATGTTCGTATATCGTACTATCAATAGATACAACAACACTTCGTCTGTCGAAGACCAGAAAAGATCGGGGCGGCCGCGTGCTGTTCGAACTACAAAGGCTATTAATGCTGTCAAAACCAGAATTCGTCGAAACCCCATAAGGAAGCAAAAAATCGTATCGCGAGAAATGAAGATTCCCGCTAGGACTCTGTCACGTATTATAAAACAAGACATGAAGCTCGGTGCTTATCGTCGATATACAGGACATGCCCTAAATCAATCTTTATGATTAAAGAGAGTGGATCGATCAAAGCGACTTCTGTCGCGATAGGCAGGTGAAATGCACAGAAATATTCTCTTTACCGATGAAAAAAATATCACGATTGAAGAACACTACAATAAGCAAAATGATAAAGTGTACGCTCACAGTTCTAAGGAAGCTGCTCAAGTGGTCGGTAAGGTACAGCGTGGTCATCATCCTGCGTCAGTGATGGTTTGGTGGGGCGTGTCTTATCAGGGAGTCACAAAGCTACATTTTTGTGAAAAAGGAGTGAAAGCTTCAGCCAAAGTGTATCAAGATACTGTCTTGGATCATGTTGTGAAATCTCTCAGCAATACACTTTTTAAAACACACGACCACGAACAAGGCACGAACTACCCAAGCCTGGCTAGAAACCAACGATCCGGACTTTACAAGAGCTGAAGACTGGCCCTCATCTAGCCCAGATCTCAACCCTTTAGACTACATATTATGGTCAGTTTTAGAGGACATGGCGTGCTCTAAACGACATGGTGACATTGAGTCTCTTAAAAAATCTTTGGAGCAAGCAGAGGCAAAATTTCCCTTGGCAACAGTGCATAAATCCATAGATTCGTGGCCAAATAGATTAAAGGCCTGTATAAAAGCCAAAGGTGGCCATTTCGAATAAAATATATAATTTTTTGCTAAGACTTTAATAAATATGTAGATAGGTATAAATTTTAATAATATTACATTACTTGATTTAAAAAAAATTGCATTTTCTTTTGTAACTAAACTTATGGCTGGACTAGGTATATAATGTATGCCTTTAGCGTTGTGCGTGTTAGTAAGGGAATGGTTTTAGTGTGTTATAATCTGATGGGTTAATTAAGTAGATTTCTTTTCCAGTTTTGTCAATGTATATTATATCCGGCCTATTGTGTGTTATGGTAACATCTGTTTGAACAGGTATCTCCCACATTAGTTTCGTTGTGTCGTTTTCTTTTATTTTTCTTATTTACACACTATTATTTTTATGTATATATATGTTATTTACACCATTTCATCTACACAGCAAACGGCTGAGATCTCAAACTCATATTTTATTTAGTATTAAATTTTGAATTTTAGGTATTTCAATCTGGGGTGTGTGTTGGGTAACCTCCTCGAGTGTCGCTCCGATTCCGATCCTGCTGCAGTCCGGGGGGAACGGAATCGGAGCGGCCGGTACACCCTGGGCGGCGGTCAATGGCTTCCCCTTCACCCCTTCATAGGGTTGGCATTGATCGTCGGCCAATACCCAACGTGGCGGGAACACATCGCTCTCCGTACTCCTCTGCTTTCAGAGGAGACAGGATGAGCGATGCTGTTAGTGGTGAGATGGCCCAGGGTCAGTCGGGGTGCGAGGGATATGCTCTATGGGTAACCTTACACCCCGGCGTCTGAAGACCCGAGACGGCGTGCGGTTTTAGTCGGTGCAAGCCCGACATAACCGCCCCCGCTGGCCGGCGGGGGGGTATCCGAAGGGATTTCCGCACGATAAAAAAAAAAAAAAAAAAAAAAAAAAAAAAAAAAGGTATTTCAATCTGGGGTGTGTGTTTTGGGTAACCTCCTCGAGTGTCGCTCCGATTCCGATCCCGCTGCAGTCCGGGGGGAACGGAATCGGAGCGGCCGGTACACCCTGGGCGGCGGTCAATGGCTTCCCCTTCACCCCTTCATAGGGTTGGCATTGATCGTCGGCCAATACCCAACGTGGCGGGAACACATCGCTCTCCGTACTCCTCTGCTTTCAGAGGAGACAGGATGAGCGATGCTGTTAGTGGTGAGATGGCCCAGGGTCAGCCGGGGTGCGAGGGATATGCTCTATGGGTAACCTTACACCCCGGCGTCTGAAGACCCGAGACGGCGTGCGGTTTTAGTTGGTGCAAGCCGTACATAACCGCCCCCGCTGCCCGGCGGGGGGGTATCCGAAGGGATTTCCGCACGATAACAAAAAAAAAAAAGGTATTTCAATCTTAAAAAAAAATTATATATGAAAAATTGATTTAAATTGGGAAAATAATGTGTAGAACTTATGTTAAGGTAAAAAATAGTCGACAGTTAACCTGAAAGGGGCTCGAATATACTTGTTAGACAATCAGTTAACAAAAAAAACAAGGTCATTGAATTCATTACAAGTCAACATAGAGCTGGTAGACATTTTTTGCCTCGTGTCGTATTGTCGATATTCAGCAGTTAAACTACATACAAATAAATTTAACCGCTTATACAAATAAACAAATAGACACATAGTTACTCGACTTCTATCCATATAATCTAAATAATTTTGCGATATTTTTCATTAATTTGAATAAAAGGTATTGCTAGTACAACAATAATGTGCTTTTTATTTATTTCTTCTGTAATAATATTGAAATAAAATTTATATTATTCTAGAATATATTGCATTGAGTTGTCGTAAATTTTTGTTATTGACCTTGACTTCTATCCATGTAATCTAAATAATTTTGCGGTATTTTCCATAATTTGGATAGAAAGTACAACAATAATGTGCTTTTTATTTATTTCTTCTGTAATAATATTGAAATAAAATTTATATTATTCTGGAGTATTGCACTGAGTTGTCGTAAATTTTTGTTATTGACCTTGACCTCTGTCTCTAATCACAAACGTCTATTTTCAATCATACTTAACTTTCTACGAGCGTCTTGCATTGTTATATGTGACATTGACAACTAGGATATCTAATAAACATTTCAAAACTTTCTAGGGATATTTCAGTCTTTTAAAGTTATCAAAATATCTACAAAGTATTGCTAAGACATCATCATCATCATCATCATGTCAGCCAAACGACGCCCACTGCTGCTAAGACATACTAGTGTCAAAATATGCATTATTTTATATTCTATCAAAATATTTTGTAATAGAAAGCATTCTCTTTTTTCATTTTTCATTTTTTTGAAGCCCAAGGTAGTAAACTTATATAATATATTAAATTAGATCGAAATTATCAATAAAAGCGCCCCGGACATTAATCATGCATTGACAGCGATATTTCATGCCCAAACACACCAAAAAAAATGTTGAATATTCCTCGAGAGTTTTAAGGTGTATTATTTTTTTTTATTTTACAACATGAGACCATACAATTACAGATAACAGCATTCCATAAACCACTGGGGTTTGTGTGGATCGGCTGCTGCGAAACTAGTCAACCTGAATAAGGCCCCAATATGTAAACATGTCAACTGTTTTGTCTACAGTTGACTTTATTAACTTCATTCTACTACGAGTAATATGATATTACGCGAAAGTTTGAGAGTATGTATGTATGCATGTATGGATGTATGGATGTATGGATGTATGGATGTATGGATGTATGGATGTATGAATGTATGAATGTATGAATGTATGGATGTATGAATGTATGGATGTATGGATGTATGGATGTATGAATGTATGAATGTATGAATGTATGAATGTATGGATGTATGAATGTATGGATGTATGAATGTATGCATGTATGCATGTATGCATGTATGCATGTATGGATGTATTAATGTATGGATATATGAATGTATGAATGTATGAATGTATGAATGTATGGATGTATGGATGTATGAGTGTATGAATGTATGTATGTATGAATGTATGAATTTATGAATGTATGGATGTATGGATGTATGAATGTATGAATGTATGGATGTATGAATGTATGAATGTATGAATGTATGAATGTATGAATGTATGAATGTATGAATGTATGAATGTATGAATGTATGAATGTATGGATGTATGGATGTTTGTAACGCTTTCACGTAAAAACGGTAGGAATAGATTATAGTCTTGAATAACACACTTGAATATCCTTAGTCTGAGCTTTCCGTGGGAAGCGGGAACGGGATCACAATTCCGCGGTCAGCTGGTAACTTCTATAGCTATAAGTTCTTAATTTTTTTCTTCATTTACCATTTACTTCATTTAACTACTAATAAAACCGGCCAAGTGCAAGTCGGACTCGCCCATGAAGGGTTCCGCAACAGCAAATAACATAAAAATGTTTTTTTTTTTTGTTTTTATATTTGAGTTGATTGGGAAACGTAAATTGCAGTTTAGAATTATGGCGTATTAAAAAAAAATACTTCCTAGATCTCGTTCAAACCAATTTTCGGGGGAAGTATACATGATAATCCTTCTCCGTTCAAGGGGTTCGTTTGTGGAATGCTCTGCCGGTAGTTTATTAGACACGCACAATCCTCAACAAAAAAACTATATGTAAATATAGAACAAACAGACACTTGCATACCCCATTTCCAGAACCTAAAAATATTAACATCATCTTGCATTTATATTTTAGAAATAAGTATGTAAATTTGTCCGTAAATACCCAGAACACTACACTACACGTGAAAACATACAAACTAGGTATACACTGAGACACAAAAATAGACTAAACCTGAATACCTCCAAACTAGAAATGCTTTCTTCTGGTCCTTTGGTCATGTCAAAAAGAATTTATAATAGGTTGCCCGAGCCCATAAAAAAAGAAGAAAAGTTTTGCAGATATGTTAACAAACTAAAAAGCTTTCTAATAATTAAAAGCTATTACAGTATACAAGAATACTTTGATGATAAAAGTTGTAATTAATTTACATACAATTATAGAAAATTATTACATAAAATTATGGAATGTTTAATAAGGCACCTGAAATAATATCTACACAAAATATACCTAATAAATAAAATGAATAATCAATTCACAATGACATTGAATAATATACTTACATGGACGCAAATTTATTATTACTAGGACATACAATAATGATTGATAAACCATTGACATTGGATGAAGACAATTTATGTCTATATACCTACTAAAAACGGAGTATGTAATGGCATTTAGGATTGTATATTGGCATTTAATAATGACATTTTAGTGTTTTGTATTTGACATCAATTCTAATGTTGAGATTTTTGTATTCTGTATCGACATCTAGTATTGACATTTTTGTATATTTTTTGTTTTGTTAAAAAGATTAATATAAGATGGGAACTAAATGTAATAAAAAACTATGTATATGTTGATGAAATTTTAAAGCAAAACTATGTATAAATAATAAATGTATCTGCAAGAATCAGATGAATAGACTTTGAACAATAATTTGTTATTAATATTGCGCTTATTCGAATACTACTATTATTAAATAATATTTTATAAAATACTAAATCATCTACTCAAATCATCACTTATCAAACAAAATGGAATAAAGTTAAGATTATTACAATTAATTAATAAAAACAAATAAATAAATAATAATAATATCCAAAATTAAATTATAGAAACAAACTGTGTACAACAGAAGATTCTCCCTCTGTCCAAACATTGTGCTAACTATAGTGCAGTCTTTGAATATCTCTAAGTTTAAGGTTAGCAAGGTCGTTTACGAAATCGGTGACTTATCAAAAACTCAGAACAAAAACCAACCAAAATAATGAACCAATCTTTACTTTATCGTACTAAATTTAAAGGACTTTTTAAATTATTATTATGTATAATAGTATATACATAGTAATGTAGATGAAATTGGTACATCAACAATTATCTGTCAAAGTGTTGCGATCCGTTTCTATTGTGTAACTTTAAATTACCTTGTTATTTTTATTTTCTCCTTTTATCACACAAAATCGCCCATTTATTTAAATAACAATGATATATATTCATAAAATCTCTCTCATAAATAAGTACAAAGACATCTACTTCTAGTTTAATTTAAAGAAATATCAATGAGATAGTAAATGAAAAGGAATCCAAGTTTATATTTTGACGATGTTTAATTTTACGTGTATTGTCTATGAATTCCAAAATAAAGAATATACTCAGCTTATACACTACTACTACTAGCTAATATTTACCTGAGCTAAACTTGAGCATAGTCAAAGTAGGTTCTATAGATCTCACCCTTCGCCACGAGCCACAATAAATCGCTTTCCTCTATGGAAGCAAAGGCACCTCAAAAGGAAAACAAAAAGCATTGCAAAGCATTTCGGGCTTAAAGCTAGTGCTTAATGAGAACCAATATCGCCGGGCCATTTGCGGTGCGAAAATGATTACGTAACGAGCGAACGACCTCGACGAAAACCATTGTCTGTTAGGTTAATTTAGCAAATATTGGGCATCAGGTGTCAACTTCGCTCGCGTCAAAAATTTGCTATTTAAATAACTAACGGCCGTGTGGTTTGTCTAAAGAAAATCAGTCACATAAATCTATAAGACGTGGGAGTGTATGAGACATAAGCAAGATCTTTTCTTTAACCTGACCTGCAAGCTCCTTACACCTGCTGATTGATTGGTGGTTCTGGTGAGGCTCTGGTGCCGGCTTTCTTCTCGGGTCAGACCGCAGTCGTACCAAAAGCCAACTAAACCAAATTATGGAAAGGAGAATTAAGCAGACCCCGAGCTCTAAAGTGCAAGAATTGGATTTGGAAGAAGAATCTATGAAAGCTATCCCCGGTAAGATGGTACCAGTTGGTGGTTTCTAAACATAAAAAAGGTGTGTCACGCGATTGTCCCTGTTTTTTTACATGTGGAAACCTCCACGGGCTTCACCCCATCGGTGCCAACGATGGGATGGGTGTGTGTGCACCCCGGGTAAGCCCTCGAAAGGATAACCCCAATGTTACCGGCGGACTATGGCCGCCATCGCGGCCTCGCCCAAATAAAACTTTTATGCTATTTTTCAAAATAGTCGTTTTATAGTCACTTGGGAAAGCTATAGCACATATTGAGCTTTTGCTGAAAGAAGTTCCTTTCGAATCATACAGTGAGGATTATTAACGTCAGCAGGGCACGGACGAACTTCCGAGCAACCTTCAGCTAATCTCTCATTTTACTCAGTTAAGGCCTTTTGTTCTTTATCATGTTTAAAATTTCATCGAAGTTCTCAGTCGTCATTCTGAATGCTTTAAAAACCGATCTTCATCCGAGTCTTAATCTTGGATATAAAGTATAAATTCCCCATGAATCCGGTGTTGTCTATTGATATCATGGATCCAAATTCTTTTCTTAGCTGGTGACTCAATTAAGGCAATAAAAGTAAAACTTCCTCTTCATCGCTATCCATCACTACGTCAGATGCTCTGCAGAAATTGTAACGTGACTGACGTGTATATTCTTTGACGATATAGAAATTACTAACTGGCGAAAACTTCCTGAGCGCGTACCGCGTCCCGCGCGGTATTCTACCCAGAAGGATAGCGAAATTCGCTTAGGTGTAAACAGTAATATTACCGGATACCCACTCGGTTTTCTGTACCGCAGACGGCAGCGAATACCGCTTATGTTTGAACAGACCTTTAACAATGAAATTTTCGAAAGTCCTACTTGGATAGTTACATCGTAAAAGGCATCAACTGTAAAAAAATTAGGTTTGTCGCCGAAGCGATTAAGGTTGAAGGTTGCTCAATTAGTCGAGACAAGTAATTACAATATGTTTAGATAACTTTTTAACAGAATTACACAACAAAATGGCCACTATTGTATAATATAGTGTACCGCTCCCTAGGAACACGCGTTTATATGGATGAATGTTTGTTACTCTTTCAAGAAACTTGGTACTGACTGAAATTGGAACATGGATAGATTATAGTCCGGAATAACACAAAGGCTTTTTATCCCGCGAATAGGTTCCCATGGGATGCGGGAACGGGATCAGAATTCATCGCGGGCAATAGACAGCTAGTATATTACAAATACAAATGGTTAATTAAATACAATATACATCGATGTTTTACACATCGAGGTTGTTTTTTGTTTTCAAATATCGACGTAACGATACATCGATGTTTTTATTCACGGCGTTTGCATCCCTAATTGACGGGCGATACTCACCCCCCGTCTTTTTTTTTTTTTTTTTATCGTGCGGAAATCCCTTCGGATACCCCCCCGCAAAGATTGCGGTTGGTTAATAATTAAAATTCAGTAAAAGTGAAAACGTGGGTTCTAAATTCAAATACCTGATAAGTTAGCCTCGCTCGATACAATGGACGGATGGAACATGTGATTAAAGAGGATAAATGAAGGTCGAACCGTGGTCACTGGCACATAATAAATAATTACAGAATTCCGGTTTTATACAAAGAGTGAGTGCGCTCTTTGTATAAAACCGGACACATTGACACATATTCACTTATGAGGATCTCAATTCACTTAGGTCGCCTCGGCAGTCGCGATTTGACGGTACTCTGCGTGTGTGTGAGTGACCACCGTGTAGTTTGCCTGTTTTATTTAGTCGCCCTTCTGTATTTCTGTACTTCATATTTTGTGATAATAGTTTAGGTACATAAAAATGTACTACGAGTAGTAGTGCATTTAGCACACAACGCCGTGTATACAAATATTTCATGAAGAATCTAGGAGGGCCAAGCAAAACCACATTAAACATAAAGAGACAGGGTAAAACCAGCTATCATTGGTCCAGTTGTTTTGCGTTTCAATTGTAAAAAAAGAAATCTATAGATGATGGTTCATCATAATCATCATTCTTCTTAATAATCATCAGAGCTTCTTCCTTCGTCCAGGTGCACCGAATTGCAGTTGTGGTTACCTTGACCTTGAAGGTCTTGATCGTGCACTGTTGAGAATGGAGTAAAGACATTATAAAGCTGTTTGTTTGTTTGATTGAACGCGCGAATCTCAGAAACTACTCGTTCGAATTGAAAAAATATTTTTGAGTTTGATAGCCTATTTATCGAGGAAGGTTAAAGGCATCATCACCCTACTACCTAGGAGAGCGGAGCAGAAAATAAATAAATAAATATACTCTACGACATTCTACACAGCGCTCACTAGACCCAAAGTAAGCATAGTTTAACTAGCTTGTGTTATGGGTTCCAGAATGCGAATAAACATACTTAAATACTTTTTTTTTGTAAATACATACATATTATACATAGAAACACCAAGACCAATGCAAATAGACATATTCATGCATACAAATATTTGCACTGAGCAGGAATCGAACCCGCGCCCCCCGTCGTAGCAGTCGAATGCACTACCGCTACGCCACAGAGGCCGTCTCATTATAAACGGCAGGAATCATAAATGTCAAGAAATCGGGAAAATGTATTACTTACCATATTTGCACTGAGCGGGAATCGAACCCGCGCCCCATGTCGTAGCAGTCGCATGCACTACCGCTACGCCACACAGGCCGTCAACTTCTTTCGTTCGTGTTTCGTGTGGGTCCGACGGCCTCTGTGGCGTAGCGGTAGTGCATTCGACTGCTACGACAAGGGGGCGCGGGTTCGATTCCCGCTCAGTGCAAATATTTGTATGCATGAATATGTCTATTTGCATTGGTCTGGGTGTTTCTATGTATAATATGTATGTATTAACAAAAAAAAAAGTATATAAGTATGTTTATCCGCATTCTGGAACCCATAACACAAGCTAGTTAAACTATGCTTACTTTGGGTCTAGAAAGCGCTGTGTAAAATGTCGTAGAATATTTATTTATTTATATATTATTGTAGAACTAATAAATTACGGACATATATGGGACAAATTGGTGCCACGGGCCAAAGCTTCATATTTAGTGACGTGTCAGACATTTTTATGCTAAACTAGCTGTGCCCGCGACTTCGTCCGCGTGGATTAAGATTTTTATGGTTTTAGTATTTTTTGCGCGGAACCGTTATTATTATTTTTTGATTTAAAGTAGTCTATGTTACTCCTTGTTATATTACCTATCTGCCAGTGAAAGTCCCGTCAAAATCGGTACAGCCATTTCAGAGATTAGCCGGAACAAACAGACAGATAGACAGACAGACAGACAAAAATTGTAAAAAATGTTATTTTGGTGTATATATATTCATATACATGTAGTGAAAAACGGTTATTTCAATATTACAAACAGACACTCCAATTTTATTTATATGTATAGATATGTTTAAATCGAGTTGAATATAATATAAATTACTTCATTAAAAGCGTCCGTTGAACTTCATGATCAATGCGTTGAAAACAATTCAGTTTCGGGCCGCTCAGCTGACGGAGAGAGATAGAGCTTTAAACTGTGTAGAGCGCCATCACTCTCCTTCGGCTGAGAGGCCCGAAACTGAATTGTTTTTAGCGCATCGCGGTAAGGCCTTAGTAGGTACCCTTTTTTTATTTTTTTCGTGCGGAAATCCACTTAGATACCCCCCCGCCGCCGGCCAGTGGTCGCGGTTATGTCGGGCTTGAACTGACTAAAACCGCACGCCGTCTCGGGTCTTTAGACGCCGGGGTGTAAGGTTGCCCATAGATCATATCCCTCGCACCCCGACAAGGCCTTAATACCTGTAGTTTTAGTTTACGTAATATAAGTACAGTCAACCGAAAAACGGCTGTGCAATTTCAAAACCTAGTAAGTGACACCTGCTAGAAAATCAAGAAAATCGGGTCTTTACATTTGGCGGGGGCAAAATGTTCATATTGACAAAATATCTTAAAAGGCGTTAAAAAAATTTGAAAAATGTAGCAAGTGGCTCTACTTGCTAGATTTTTTAAATAAAATCTTTCAATGTTGTAAAATGAAAAATACCGGCCAAGTGCGAGGCGGATTCGCCCATGAAGGGTTCCGTAGCAGCAAGTTTTTTTAAAATCTGAGTTGTTTGAATTAAAGGTAAATTGCAGTTTACGATTTATGACGTATTAAAAAATCTACTTTCGCGATTGGTTGGTTGGAAGTTTACATGGTAATGCACATCATATATTTTTTTTAGTTTTATCATTCTCTTATTTTAGAAGTTACAGGGGAAGGGGGGACAGAACAGAAACAGAAAAAAATGATATTAGAAACCCCTCAATATCATTTTTGAAGACCTATCTATTACAAGAAAAAAAATGGAGTTTGAGTTTCAGTTCTAAGTATGGGGAGCCCCCAAAAATTATTGTTTTTTCCTATTTTTGTGTGAAAATCTTAATGCGGTTCACAGAATACATCTCCTTACCAAGTTTCAACAGCATAGTTCTTATAGTTTCAGAAAAAAGTGGCTGTGACATACGGACAGACAGACAGACATGAAGAATCTATAAGGGTTCCGTTTTTAGCCATTTGGCTACGGAACCCTAAAAGCGGGGAATAAATTTACAGTCAACGATATAATTTGTCTCGTATCCTTAGCACAGCCGAAAACTTAGCTTGGACCCCGAAGATGTTAATGGGACTCTATACACTCAGCCGATATTTGCATTAAAATATGTGACTAAATAAATTGATATATTTTAGTCATCTTTCGGGGACAAGGTTTAATACATTTCATGTTTTATTAATTGTTTTATTGAAGGTAAGGTAAAATACAAATAAAAAATATTCTGAGACACATTACACAGCGTCATAATGACCCAAACTAAACAAAGCTTATATATATGGGTTCCAGAAAGCAGATACGAGGCAAAGTCAAGCTGCTACCACCCAGCTGATTGACGGCGTAGTCGTATGTTGTTTCGAATGCCGTCCTTGCGACACACACTGCTGCGAATTATTTTTCCACTGCCTCACAGGCTCAAAAGCTCATGGACTCGAATCAAATAGTCGCGAAAGACGCTGTGTCGAAAAACATTTTCACTGCCTCATACGCTCGAATATAGTCACGTTATCGAAATCCAACTTTCCGGACTAGTGGTTCCAATGCTTCTGGGTTAGGTTAGGTTAGAACTGTGACTCCAACAGAGGAAACGCCGGAACCACTAGTCCAGAAAGTTGGATTTCGATAACGTGACTATATTCGAGCGTATGAATTGGAAAAATAATTCGCAGCAGCGTGCGTCGCAAGGACGGCATTCGAAACTACATAATATGTATCCCGATTGATGGACGAGGCTCTGATGTAGGATATTTTTACCGGGATTGGGAGGTCAGATGGCAGTCGCCCCCATAAAAGCCATATAACCCAACCAAAAGAAGAAGGAGAAAGCGACAAAGTGAAAGCCTTGATGATAGTTAATTGTGATACATAGAAACAGTCAGAATATACCTATTTATAAGAAAAAGTAGGCCTACCATGAAATGTAGGTACATACGCAATTACGGACCCACACGAAACACGAACGAAATAAGTTGACGGCCTGTGTGGCGTAGCGGTAGTGCATGCGACTGCTACGACATGGGGCGCGGGTTCGATTCCCGCTCAGTGCAAATATTTGTATGCATGAATATGTCAATTTGCATTGGTCTGGGTGTTTCTATGTATAAAATGTATTTGTTTACAAGAAATAAAGTATATTAGTATGTTTATTCGCATTCTCGAACCCATAACACAAGCTGGTTAAACTATGCTTACTTTGGGTCTAGAAAGCGCTGTGTAGAATGTCGTACAATATTTATTAAGCGTAGCGAGCCGAAGGCGAGCGAACCGTCTTTGGTTTCAAAGTTGCATTTCAAACAAATGATACTCCTCCGAGACCGTTTGACCGATCTCAACCAAATTTGCCACGGTGATCAAGTAGACATTACTGAGTATCGTAAGGGGTCGAATGTCCAGATCGGTCTTACCATCGAGGAATAATCACCGAAAAAACAAATCAATGGAAAAAGTCGACCGGTCACGTTGCTCTATTGTTGGATAGGCAAATCTCGCTACGCTTAAGTTTGGGTTGATTGCGAAGCTGGTAACCGTCCTAGTTATTTATTTATTTAAGTATCATTTAGGTACCATCCATGAAGTGACTTCGGATTTCTTTCTTACGGTCGGGACTATAAAGTATGTTCGGAACTGAATCAAACATATCAAGGAGGTTTTCGTTTACAATATATTCTATGAAAAATGTATATAAACCAACATATTAAAAAATATATTCCTTTGTATTGGGTCTGATAACCTTTCGACCTTCTGAAATAAGTCGTATAGTATCATAATTTTCAATAGAATTTTTTTTTGGCGGGCTGTCAGAATTCATAATTTTACTGTTTCAGGTCATCTCATGGTAGGGGTTTAGGCCGAATGAACTGTCATGTGCCGTCTTCGGGCCTGATTGCGAAGTTTGTTTCATGGTACCGATTGCCCGAAATTTCAGTCCGTAATTGCGATTGTACGTTTCATGGTTGGCATGAAGTATTCTCGCCAGGAACTATATCTACAAAAATAATTCTAGCAACTAGCCAGATAGTAAGAGGAACATCTGTCGTGAAAGATTTTTTGCTGGATATGAGTAATCTTTGAGTGTTTCAGACTATAGCAGTATCAGGAATGATCACCAAAAGTAGCAGCACTAACTATTCCAGCAGGATGTGGCGCCACTTGTAGCCATCTCGCGATACTAAGCACCATCTCCTGATAGCAAGCACCATCTGGCGATAGCAAGCGCCATCTAGCGATTGCTATCGCTAGATGGCTGAACTAATTCCAAACGAAGTATTGACGCTGATAAAACGTTAAATACAACATAACAACATCATCGGTTGGACTGCGGGCCGCCATGCGTAAGTACCATCAGGTGGGCCGTGTGTTAGTTTGCTACCATAGTTGTATACAAAAAAATTGAGTAACGTACAGTCAACTACAAAATTTACTGAACACTGACAACAGGTTCATGTTTTGTTATTTCTAAGTTTTTTTTGATAATTAGAATATGTTCCGTTACTTTTGATACTTACTGTATATCTTTGATGTTTGAAAATAATTAAATTGGTGCCTCAGTTCGATGACTATAAAACAGTTTTGTGTATACAATGGTTATATTGCTGCCATTTTCCTGTTCATTATAATTATAATAGGGAAACAAAATTCTATTCTTGTGTCATGTAGTTAGCCTACATAATTATATTCTAGAAATACCTATTATAATCAATAATTCTTACCTGCCTTCCACAACCCATATCCCACGTCCGGTGACGTGATATCATAAATTTCGAAATACAAATAACATTCGGTGGCCATCTTGATAAAAAAAAACAGCTGTTGGATGAAAGAATTATTAAATCCTTGCCAACTTGAAACCGATTCTAAGTTGTACCACAGATTACATAATATTATTCTAATAGTTGTACTAAATATAAATTATGCCAATTTAAAAATTAATATATATATAGCTGCTCGTGCTGATTCACTGACTCACTCATTGATCACCTCTCCTGAACAATTTTGTATGAAAAAGTTTTTTTTCACTGATGGTTTCGTATAGAGGATAAAAAATCATTCGGAGGAAAAATATGGAGAGAGCTGATGATTGAGGATTTCGGAGACGGGTGAAGAGCACGCTTAAGGTATTGAAGATAGGTTGGGGGTGCTTGAGCAAATGTCACTCGAAACGTCATTAAATTGCCAGTGACCTGAAAAAAAATTCAAAATGGCGATAAATATATGGCCGCCATACAAATTTCGTCGGTGTCCATCTCGGAGAGTATAAAAGATGGAAGAGTAGTTTCTTCGCAAAAGATGATCAGGATCCAAAGGTCTACTCGGTGAATAGAAAAAAATTCAAGATTGCGTAATTTATTTTTCTATAGAAATTGTATGACGAATATTGAATAGACTACAAGTTTTGAACTATGCAAGACTTTGATTTATGGTTTCTTTTCAAAATGTTTTTGTGGAAGGACTCTTAGTCAGAAATATGTAGATAGATGATGATCGAGGGTTTGGAAGATGGGTGAGGAGCACGGCCAGGGTATTAAACATAGGTGAGGGCTGCTCAAACAAGAAATACTTGGAACCGAGAAAAAAAGATGGCCGCCATACAAATTTCGTCGGTGTCTATCTCGGAGAGTATAAAAGATAGAACAGTGGTTTCTTAGCAAAAGATGATCAGGACCTGAAGGTCTACCCAATGAACAGAAACAAAATTCAAGATGGCGGAATTTATTTGTCCATACAAAATATATGGAGAATATTGAAGAGACTGCAAGTTGGGAACTATGCAAGACTTTGGTATGGTTCCTTTTCAGAATGTTTTTATGGAAGAACTCTCAGTCAGAAATATGGAGATAGATGATGATCGAGGGTTTGCAAGATGGGTGAGGAGCATGGCCAGGGTATTAAAGATAGGTGAGGGCTGCTCAAACAAAAAATACTCAGAACCGCATCCAATTGGCAGGGAGATGAAAATAAATCCAAAATGGCGGATTCAAGATGGCGTCAACACAAATGTCATGGGTGTCTCTCTCAGAAAGTACTAAAGATGGATGAATTGTTTCGGTTCACCTCTGCTGTAATTTTTTTCCCTGATGCTTTCGTATAAAGGACGAAAATTCATTCGGAGGAAAAATATGGAGGGAGCTGATGATTGAGGATTTTGGAGACGGGTGAAGAGCACGGCCAAGGTATTGAAGAGAGGTAGGGGGTGCTCACATAAAAACCACTCGGAATCTCATCCAATTGCCAGTGAGCTAAAAATATAACCAAAATGGCAGATTCAAGATGGCGCCCATACAAATTTCGACAGCGTCTATCTCACAAAGTATAAAGAAGATAGAAGAGAGGTTTTTTAGCAAAAGATGATCAAGACCTAGAGGTCTACTCGATGAATAGAAAAAAAATTCAAACTGGCGAAATTTATTTTTCTATACAAAGTATAAGGCGAATATTGAAGAGACTAATGTGCTAGACTTTGATATGCTTTTAACCGACTTCCAAAAAAGAGGTGGTTCTCAAATCGGCCCGTTTATTTTCAATGTTTGTACACCGATTATTACGCGGTTTCTGGACCGATTTGCAAAGTTTTTTTTAAAATAAACAGTAGAAGTTTTCGTCTTGGTCCCATAAAAAATTCTGGATCCAACTCCTTAATCCTGATGCTGAAAGTTTACTGCCCGCCTAGGCCCTAGGTTATCAAGATTCAGAAAGTGTTCATAGTGAAATAATATTATAGGTACCAAGCAACGGGGACACCGTGGTTCCCAAACCCGAGGGGGCCATCTCAAAACCGGAGATGGCCCAGGGTCAGTCGGGGTGCGAGGGATATGCTCTATGGGCAACCTTACACCCCGGCGTCTGTAGACCCGAGACGGCGTGCGGTTTTAGTCGGTTCAAGCCCGACATAACCGCCCCCGCTGGCACGCGGGGGGGTATCCGAAGGGATTTCCGCACGATAAAAAAAAAAAAAAAAGGTACCAAGCAACGACTTCATGCTTAGATTTCAAATCCCAACTCCTGAACCCTGATAATGCAGGGTACAGCTGCACTCACAAACAATCGATTACCACTCACTCACTCACTGACACAATTGTTCTCCTAGAAGGAGTAATGGGGGATATGAATGATCTCATCATGAAAATGTAGAGAGAGCTGAGGTGACTATGGGAAAAATCCGAAATGTCAAAAAATTCAACATGGTGGTCGTTTCTCTGCCATCTTTGATGACATTGCAACATGGGTGTCATTTTTGAATAAATCGAGGCTTCTGATTTTGAATTTTTGAAAAAAAAGTTGAAAAATCCAAGATGGCGGATCGATTTTTTTACATAACACTCGCGAGCTGCTTGCAGCTCGCGCACCGCGCAAAATACTAGTATGATATAGACCTACTTTGGCTTTACAACCCGTTAAGGGTAAGGCATCGTACTACAATTGGTTTCTACCGTGGTAAGGAATTCATAGCTCTGGTGTTTAAGCAGGAATACTTACCAATAGCCTTTATGTCCGTGACGTCGCGGATAAAATGTAGGAGAGTCGCCTTCGCTGTGCGGCGACCGCCAGGCAATGTGGGTAATAAATTTCTGGCTATGCCACCTCCGCCAGGCCCTGGAGGGGTAGAGCCAAGAAGAGCGTATCTACACTGGCTCTGATGGTTAATCAGGAGTACGAATATCCTCCATTTCCGTGGCATCGCAGATAAAGTATAAGATAGAGTGCCTTCGCTGGTACGGCCACGTTTTGCGGCGACTGCCTGACTACGTCATCATCATCATCCTGACGCTACAGCCGCGGGTGGGCCTTGGTCTGGTGGTCGAGTAAATTTCTCCATTCGATGCTATTCTAAGCTTTTCCTGCCAGCCGGTCACTCCGATTGCCTTTAGATCTTGTTGGATTCCATAGAGCCACCTGAGTTTCGGTCTTCCAGGGGGTCTTCGGCCATCAGGTTTGCCACGCAGAAGACGCTTCGGTGCCCTGTCGTCTTGCATTCGTTCTACCTTTTATAAACTTTGCGACATTTGGCTCTTGGTACATCTCGCAAAGCTCATTTTTTATTTTTTTATACCACTAATATCTGGCTATGACGTATCCACCGGGCGCCAGAGAGGTAGAGCCACAAAGCTCTGGTTTGACATCGTAGAAGATGACACGCGCGCTAATCTTCTCACTACCACGGATGACCAAGACCGTACGAAGTGGAGGAGTAAAGCCAGTAGGCGGACCTCGGACTCCGAGGTAAGAGCTTCGGATACGACCAGGACTAACGTCCAGGTGATGATGATGATCAATAGAAAATGTTCAGTAGGAGACACGGCACTTATTCCTGACTCGTTGTCCATAAGCTTGGACCGACACGGTTGGTGGAATGTAGCGATTGGCGAATTATAGTCTTAAGATACCCACAAAACTAGTATAATCGTTTACGTGATGAAATTCTTAACATTATTCTGTTTATGTTAATTTTGACCATAAGCCCACGAGGTAGAAGTAACGTACTTGACCTAAATTTCAGTTAATATTCTATTGAATTTCTTGATAAATAGAGAGAAATCATCATCTCATCATTTTATAGCTATACTAAACCTTTATGGTATATAAAAATCATCTTTCTATTAAGGTGAATTTGGATCAATACATTTTGCAAGTTCGCTATGCATAAAGTGAATTCCAGGGCGCAAGCCAGATGCCATGATTCTTGGTGAAGTGATAAAGTGATGCATTTTTCATTGGGTTCCATATTTCATTATTGCTTATCACATTCAAAGACTTGGAAACGTCGCGGATGTGACGTAGGCAAGGCGTAGATGAGAATATCGTGTCTTGGCCTTGTCCTTTGTGTATATTTTGCGTCGTAAAGTCGTAAAGCGCTGGTAGACGTTTTTGGGTAGGTATTTGAGGCAATCTGAAATTTTGTCAGATGCCTCTGCCATAATATCTTAGTACCGAAAAACAGACCTGGCTGGAGGGTAGCGTTCATTTTACAACTCTTATAGGTACTCTCAAACATATAAAAATATTTTCTTTTGCAAAAAACATCTGTGAGGCCACTTGTAATTATTTTTAAACTAAAGTTAAATATTGAAAAATAAACAAAATAACATCAAATTACTCGCGATGGAATCCGTTAAAATAGTTTTAGTTCAATAAATAAAATGAATCACCCGTTCCATTTGCGAGGGATTTTAACCTTGCAAGATGCTTGCAAAACTATTTTGCAAATACAAAAAATATGCTTGAGGCAAGTTATATATTATATACCTAAATAGCACACTTTATGAATAAAACTGTTAAGGAGAGTGTGTCATTTGTGTTGAAGATCAAGGAAAAAATGTAAAATGACCGCTACCCCCCAGCCAGGTCTGCGTTTCTGTATTAAGATATTATGGGAGAGGCATCTGACAAATTTTCGGATTGCCTCAAACATCTACCCATGAATGTCTACCAGCTCTCGGACCATCGTGTCTTCTCTATAAGTTTTCTAAGATCATTCAACGAAGGCCGCGTCCGAGACGTGTTCAAGTCCTACGTCCGTCTGTCTGTTTTGGGCCTCTTGTTCCAATCGTTGGCGTCATTTGGTTAAGTTGCCTTAAAACACTGATTTTAAAATGAAAATCTAGTGGGGCGGAAATCACACAGTGATTGTCAAACTTCGGGCCAAACTTATATATTTTTGTTGCAGTATTTTTATTCAAAATTACAGACCTTATGCATATTATTCGACGCGTTTATATTTCAGTTTCTTTCAGAGTCTGGTTGTTTTATGTAAATATACAATATACGTATTGTCATTGTCACTCAAATGTCAAAGTCAAATACGCGTTACTCTGATAACTCGAAAGAAACTCACTTGTAACAGTTTTTAGGGACAATTTGTATGGTAGGTACCCGAACGAGGGCACGCCGCAATAGCGGCGGTAAGGCCCATCATGGAGGATTGGCTGGAGAGGCGACACGGAAGCCTCTCGTACCGACTGACGCAGGTGATCTCCGGGAAGGGGTGCTTCGGGGACCACCTGCATCGGATCAGGAAGGAGCCAGCGCCTGAGTGTCATCACTGCGACGCGAGCGACGATTCAGGGCTGCACACGCTGGCAGACTGCCCGGCGTGGGAGGCACCGAGGCGTGACCTCGTGGCAGCCATCGGGGTGGGAGTCCTCTCGCTCGGCAGCATGATTGCGGCAATGGTGCGGAGCGCGCCCGGGAGAGACTTAGAACTCTCCCGGTACGCCGAGCCCGCAACTTGCTCGCCGCGCGTCGCAGGCGACTCAGGCGCCGGAGGTCGCTTAACGACCTCCGTCCTCCATGAGCGCAGGCCTGGGGGTGGCGGGTGAGGCCACCTGTCACCCCAGCAGAAGCAGGCCGGGACGGTGGGGCGACTAGCGCCCCTCCCCCAAACCGGGGCAAGACGGGGACACCGTGGTTCCCAAACCCGAGGGGGCCATCTCGAAACCGGAGATGGCCCAGGGTCAGTCGGGGTGCGAGGGATATGCTCTATGGGCAACCTTACACCCCGGCGTCTGTAGACCCGAGACGGCGTGCGGTTTTGGTCGGTTCAAGCCCGACATAACCGCCCCCGCTGGCACGCGGGGGGGTATCCGAAGGGATTTCCGCACGATAAAAAAAAAAAAAAAACGGTACCCGAACGGTAGCGGTACGCGACCTTTTCAAGACGAATATGTCCTAGGTACTTATTATTAATGCCACTGCCTACGAACTAAAATATCCCTTTAATATCAAATGACGATGATAAGCCTATTAACTGGTTAAAATAACACGTGTTCAATTTCATTTAAGTAGATTCTCTAGTTGCACACCTTTAAAAAGATTTGCTAAAACAGATGTCCACACAATACACTCACAAGGCATCATTTATGATATCAAACGTACCTTTTTTTTTCCGTGCGGGAATCCCTTCCCCCCCCCCCCCACCGGCCAGCGGGGGCGGTTATGTCGGGCTTGAACCGACTAAAAACGTACCTATGTAGAGTATGTAGTATTATCAAGGCATGTCATCCTTCATAATCAAATCCAAACTATTCAAGACGAATCAAACTTCCACATAGGCGCACATATTAGGTCACATAAATGTTTATGTATCACATATTTGCATGTCTGTGTGTATTTTTAGATGTGGGCGGCGGACGACTCGACCTTGCGCCTGAGACGAACCTCCTACCACAACATAGGTTTACACTCTACGAAACCGCAAACATCAATAACCATCGACATTCCAACTAAACAGTTTTAAAATATATTTGTGGTGAAGTAGCAATGTACGTCGTTTCGAGCGATGAGGACGCGGAGGAGCTAACTCGCGCGTGGGGCCGTCGGACGCGCGCCTCCAGTCTCGTTTGCCAATTTTGCGCACAAGTTCATCGACTTTGGACAAGGATTTATGAACATAGTGTATTGAAATGATACGGCATCATTCTTTGTTTCGAACGAAAGATTGGTGTAGGTGGTGATAGTTCATGAAAATAATAACCTTAAAAACAGTCTTCTTGTGTTGTTCACATAATTATTAATTGTATAAAGCTATGTGTTTGAAAATATTTGTGTTAACTAATTTGAGTTCTGTTAATGATTGGATCGCAATGTGTTAGAAATGTAGTGAATAAATTTATTTCGGTTATGTGTTTTTTTCTTCTCATTAACCGCTTTATTAATAGCTATATCGTCGAATGAAGAGCTGCCAAGTTCAATTAAAGGAATTCTAGATATATATAATCTAGATACTATACTAAGAAATTTATAAGCACAGGCCATGTCTTTAATTAAAATGCTCATTTTAATTAAAGACAATCTATGGATATTCAAATGGGCTGATTAACGTGAATACTTTCAACTGTGCGTCTCTAAACCATGTCTCAAAACTATTGTCTATAGGTACCTAAACCTACGTGGACGCGAGCGAGGACTCAGGGCTGCACACGCTGGCGTACTGCCCGGCGTGGGAGGCGCCGAGGCGTGACCTCGTGGCAGCCATTGGGGTGGGAGTCCTCTCGCTCGGCAGCATGATTGCGGCAATGGTGCGGAGCGCGAGCGCGTGGGCCGCCGCCACCTCCTTCTGCGAGCATGTAATGCTCGCGAAGGAGATGGCGGTGCGCGCCCGGGAGAGGCGACTCAGGCGCCGGAGGTAGCTTAACGACCTCCGTCCTCCATGAGCGCAGGCCTGGGGGTGGCAGGTAAAGCCGCCTGTCACCCCAGCAGAAGCAGGCCGGGACGGTGGGGCGACTAGCGCCCCTCCCCCAAACCGGGGCAAGACGGGGACACCGTGGTTCCCAAACCCGAGGGGGCCATCTCGAAACCGGAGATGGCCCAGGGCAGTCGGGGAGCGAGGGATATGCTCCATGGGCAACCTTACACCCCGGCGTCTGTAGACCCAAGACGGCGTGCGGTTTTAGTCGGTTCAAGCCTTTCATAACCGCCCCCGCTGGCCGGCGGGGGGGTATCCGAAGGGATTTCCGCACGAAAAAAAAAGGGTACCTAAACCTATCCCAGCAATTTAAAGGTCTGATGTCGTAGATAAAATATGGTTTTAGTTGGTTCGAGTCCGGCAAAATTTTCTTCTTGCACTCATAGAGGTGGTTGTGTACAGGAAATACCAGGAAAAGTTAAACTCTCTTGGAATCGGCATCGAAATTAATCAAACTTAAATTGGAGAAGTTGGATATATAACAAATCTACTTGGGATATGTTATAATAAGTAGAGTCACAATGGTGTATGTCAATTTGAAAAAAATCAATCAAAATATTCCTTAAGAACGTGACGTCATCATCTCTTCGCAGTATGTGCTGGCAAGTGTTCCGGATTGTTGGAGTGTGTTGGATGTTTAAGTAAGTATGATGAAGTAGCAAGTTCCCTTTGGATGAAATTTGTCATAACGGGATTTCTCATTCTTTTAATAAATATTCTACAACATTCCACACAGCGCTTTCTAGACCCAAAGTGAGCATAGTTTAACTAGCTTGTGTTATGGGTTCCAGAAACAAACATATTTTTATTTATTTATTTACACAAAAACAAAACATAAGTCTAGTTACAAACATTACAAAATCTACAAATCATAGTATTCACACAAATATTATTCACATGCTTGTATACTTTTTTTTTGTAAATACATACATATTATACATAGAAACACTCAGACCAATGCAAATAGACATATTTATGCATATAAATATTTGCACTGAGCGGGAATCGAACCCGCGCCCGCTGTAGTAGCAGTCGAATGCAATACCGCTACGCCACGGAGGCCGTCAAAATTCTAATTAGAACCTACTCCACTTGAGTTTTTCTTGACTACTTAGATAAAATAACCCCATACCTCATTTGATAGTTAGCAGGTACCGTCACCTATGAACGCTTGCAGCACTGTGGTGTGCAATACTGGGTTGTTACAAGCATTCTTACTATGGTCATTTACAAATCACCTTATTACAAATTATATTATACTTGTATAGTGCCATTTACAAATGGGGGAGGAAGGAATTCAGTGTACGGAGTGTAGTGTACTGCTACAGAAATAATATCAAAAAGGTTATTTTTCTAGTACCTCCAAGAATGCAGCCTTTAAGGAAAGACATATGTAATTGTGTTAGTGTCATCCAGTAACAATAAAGCCGCATTCGACATTCGAGGCAAACTGTGTCCGGTCGTCAGTCTTGTATAGCACATTTGCAGCCATTTGACGATTCCAGCGCTGCGCCGGCGCGGTGCTAGTATATTCGTTCACTGTGGTACACCGTAAAACCGGACCGCGCAGAAATGATAATTAAGCTCGTTGTTGAAGAAGAAAGATTTAAGGGTTGAAACGTGTTAGTAACACCTGTAGTAATCCAAATATCTATAGACATTGGATAACCCTCTGGTGACTCACGTGTTTTTACTTCTGTTGTCAAATAAAATTATCTATACTTAAAATATTATAAAGCTGAAGAGTTCGTTTGAACGTGCTAATCTTAGAAAATACTAGTCCAAATATTTTTTGTGTAGGGTAGCTCATTTATCTAGGAAGGCTCTGCTCAGGAGAGCAGAGATAAAAGTAAAATAAAATAAAAATAAAATAAATATTCTACGATATTCTACACAGCGCTTTCAAGACCCAAAGTAAGCATAGTTTAACTAGCTTGTGTTATGGGTTCCAGAATGCGGATAAATATACTTATATACTTTTTTTTTCTAAATACATACATATTATACATAGAAACACCCAGACCAATGCAAATAGACATATTCATTCATACAAATATTTGCACTAAGCGGGAATCGAACCCGCGCCCCCTGTCGTAGCAGTCGAATGCACTACCGCTACGAAACAGAGGCCGTCAACAAGATATGTTGATATCTTGTTGACGGCCTCTGTTTCACCTAAATATAATCCATGGTATATTATTATTTTAGCGGTGCTCCTCGGCTTCACTAGTGGCATACTTCGCCCCCGTGGCACCCTTTTATCCCAGACATGCCAGGAACTTATTAGTTCTACAATAATGGATGAAAATTTGCCCAATAATTGGGCTTACTTAACAAAAATTGGGTTAACTTATTAGTTCTACAATAATGGATGAAAATTTGCCCAATAATTGGGCAAATTTTCATCCATTATTGTAGAATTAATAAGTTACTGGCATGTCTGGGATAAAAGGGTGCCACGGGGGCGAAGTATGCCACTAGTGAAGCCGAGGAGCACCGCTAAAATACTAATATACCATAATAAACTACTAATAATATATAACAATATAATAATAATAATAATAAAATAATAAAAATAATAAAAATAAATAATATAATAATAATAACTAATAATTTGCCCAATAATTGGGCTTACTTAACAAAAATTGGGTTAACTTATTAGTTCTACAATAATGGATGAAAATTTGCCCAATAATTGGGCAAATTTTCATCCATTATTGTAGAATTAATAAGTTACTGGCATGTCTGGGATAAAAGGGTGCCACGGGGGCGAAGTATGCCACTAGTGAAGCCGAGGAGCACCGCTAAAATACTAATATACCATGGATTATATTTGGGGGTAGGATCATGTTAGTAACAACTTCAGGACTGCAAATGTTTTTAGGCATTAGATAACCACTAGGAATTTAGTGCAGGGTCTGAAACTGAAATAAATTGAGCTGAGGGAGCAGGACTCTTACTTGAAAATAAGACATCTTACTACGATAGTGCGCTTAGCCAAGGCCGCGCGCTCGTGAAACTATTTTTCGGTGATTATTCCTCAATGGTACATCGGACATGAACCATCTCGCTTCAAAACACTATCACCGTGGTAAATTTGGTAAAGATCGCGCGAGTGGTTACGAAGGAGTTCAGCCACCAACAAACGGCTATGCCGGGTATAAGAGCTTTGCTCGCTCAGCTCAATCAGGTGGGTCAAATACTTGTTTTTTACCCAAGTTGTTAAATAAAATGATTTAGTTAGTGATTTTATTGGGGGTAAAAAAATTGTTATCGACACCTGTAGGACTGCAAATGCTTATAGGCATTGGATGACAATCAGGTGGCTCATATACTTGCTTTACACTTTAGTTGTCCAACAGAATGATTTCATAGCTAGTGATAATACTTCAATGATGAATTTAATTATTTGATTGCCAATATACTAGTGTGACTGACTCAAGTATGTTTAAACGGGAATGTAGAACCATTCAATCTCCATACAATTAAATTGCTGCCATAAAAAGTGAGCAAGTACCTCCATTTGTAACATACGTACATAAGTAAACTTACACTTGTATATCAACGAAAGGATAGGCAGAGTTGTATTAACATTAATATTTCTCTATAAATTGTTTCAGTTCCACGTAATAGGGAGTCTATTGCCAATAACCAGTGGCCTTACTATAAGCGTTTGCTTTCTGAGCTAGAAAGAGAGATCCCTATTTCTCGCTTTTTCACTTCACTTTCTCACTTTTTCATAGATTCTGTGTTTACTTTCCTCTTCCTTCCTTCTTAGTTCTTAGAAGCATTATACGGCACCAAAGAAAGACGTCAAAACTTACGACTTCCAACTCCTCCTTTACATAATTTATTTTGGTTTTTTGGCATTTCCGAGAGCGACTTCCATCTGATTCACTAACCCGAAAGGAAAGCCTGCAATTCATCAGCAGGCGTAGTGGCAGGTGAGGTTGCCTTGGAACCCGAATACTTTGATGGGGGGCCTCATACACCCAACATAATGCGCACTTTCTATGGTTTTATTTTCCATGTTCACAAACTAATTCAAATAATAAGACAAATAAAAGCCTGTAATAATCCATAAATTAAAATACCGCATCCACGGACCGCTTAATTAATACGTTTGTCGTTCCGCGTATGGAGTGTCACGCCCACATTAACAATCAATTGTGTCCACGTACACACTAGGCACGCACACACGTACAATGAATTCGTTCCCGTTTGGTCACTACCCGTTCCGAACGCCATAGGTTCTTGGAAAAATATATCTCGATTTTCAGATATAGGACATAGCAAATTTTGTAATGGTCTAGATTAGGCTTGGAAAAGCTAACAATATTGTAGTCACCGCCATCAATCTAGTCTTTTATGTAGGTACCTTTTTTTTCTTTTTTTTCGTGCGGAAATCCCTTATCTACATAAGACCGAAGAGGATTTGGATGGACTGTGTGAAAGAGGATATGGTTAGGATGGGAGTGATTGTTGAGATGACCCCAAATAAACAACCAACACCGTGTCTGTCTGTTTATTTTTCTTGTAAATTCAAAAACTACTGCACCTATTTTCAAGCTGTTTCCACTAATTAATACAGTGGTTCCCGAGGAAGGTTTTAGTATATAATTTGTCATGTTTTTGTATACATTGGCTAAAGTATAATGATATCTGTTTGGAGGTATCAGAAAAAAAATAAGCCGTCTGGAACCTTTCAACGAAAACTCTGCCGAAAACCCTTTGAGATATAAAAAAAAGCGGCCAAGTGCGAGTCGGACTCGCCCATTAAGGGTTCCGTTAACATAATAGTGTTTCTTTTTAAAGTTTTATATTTATTTTTTATATTTGAGTTGATTGAATGAAAGGTAAATTGCAGTTTACGATTTATGACGTAATAAAAAAAAAACTACTTACCAGATCTCGTTCAAACCAATTTTCGGTGGAAGTTTACATGGTAATGTACATCATATATTTTTTTTACTTTTATCATTCTCTTATTTTAGAAGTTACAGGGGGGACATACATTTTACCACTTTGGAAGTGTCTCTCGCGCAAACTATTCACTTTAGAAAAAAATGAAATTAGGAACCTCAATATCATTTTTGAAGACCTATCTATAGATACCATACAAGTATGGGTTTGAGGGAAAAAAGTTTTGAGTTTCAGTTCTAAGTATGGGGAGCCCCCAAAATTTTTGCTTTTTGTCTATTTTTGTGTGAAAATCTTAATGCGGTTCACAGAATACATCTACTTACCAAGTTTCAATAGCATAGTTCTTATAGTTTCGGAAAAAAGTGGCTGTGACATACGGACGGACAGACAGACAGACATGACGAATCTATAAGGGTTCCGTTTTTTGCCATTTGGCAACGGAACCCTAAAATGATGTATGGTGGAATTGTGTACCTTACATAGGTTGTGGTGATCGAATAGGGTCCCAAGGGTAGCGGGAATGGGAGCGGAATTTCACGCTGGTGAAGCCGCGGGCAACAGCTGTACTTTAATATTATAAAGCTGAACAGTTTGTTTGTTTGGTTGAACGCGCTAATCTCAGGAACTACTAATTCGAATGCTTTGCTATGCCACTGGCAAAGCCACGGGGCACAGCTAATCATAGATACAAAGTGAATTTCTCAAGTGGGAGTGGATAGCCCAATCAGAAACTATAATGAATAGCGGAAAGTTCTCAAAGGAATCTCGGGCCCGATTTTTAGGGATTTTCTTTAGAAAAGCCCTATTGCTATCGAGTTGTCGTCGTTGCCAATTTTCTGTCCCGGTTTTGGGTATGAAGGAGATGAGCTATCGAGTTGCTGTTTTCGGTAATAGATTCGTGCTGGGGTGAACCATTGCAAGACAAAGAAAAATTCCTGAGACGAGCTCAGCCGAATACAAGGGATTTTCTTTTATTTTATCTTTTATCTTTTTTTATCTTTTTTCTTCATCTTCTTTTCTTTAGAAAAGCCCTATTGCTATCGAGTTGTCGTCGACGTCGTCCTTGCCAATTTTCTGTCACGGTTTTGGGTATGAAGGAGATGAGCTATCGAGTTGCTGTTTTCGGTAATAGATTCGTGCTGGGGTGAACCATTGCACTATAAAAAAAAATTTTTTTTTATTAGTAACTGAAATTACTAGTATTCCCCCTTACCCCTCCATTTAGGATTGGGTTCACGTCGGTAGTGTAGTAGCCAGGACTCGACCCGGGACCTCTCGATCTCAAAGCCAACTCCTTAACCAATTAGCTACCGACGCTTCAACTAACATTGCATTAATAATATGGATTTTTGAAAAATTGGTTGGTTGAGTTGTAGAGGTAGAGGGTGAGTGAGGAAGGGAGAGGGAGAGAGAGTGATAGAGGTAAATTTAGTTCTTTGAAAACAATTATCAGTAATTTTTCTAAGAACCGATGAAACGTAATCTTTACTCTGAAATCTGACGCCAATAAAATTCAGGTCGCGATATTTCGTGAAGATAACTTTTTATACTTGCAGTGACGTGGGTGTATGGGGCCCCACCGGGTGTATGGGAGGTCCTACGAAGATCTTCGGGGCCCAAGCCTCACAACAACCTCTGGCACAGGTTACCTCTCTGGTTTTTGAGGTCAGACGGCAATCGCTCCCAAAAAAGCTAAAGATAAGCCGATTTGAATTATGAGGTTCAACCCTCGGATGCAATCATAAAACTACGTTAAGATATGATATGAAAGATCCGATTAGCTAACAAGTCGGCTCGGATACAATAATTACAATATATATGTAGCCAGGAGCACTATTCCGTGCTATTTAGATTTTTTGAAGTGAAAAATTCTTAAGGCGCGTTGATCATTTTACATTTGAGCACTTTTTGGGCGAAGAATAATTTTGAAACTCGCGTTTTTTATAATCGTCATGTCACCTCGAATTCGTCGCCGAGACGCTTTCCATTTTTCGACGCAATCTTTGTTTTAGCTGGATGGTTGGATGAATGGATGGACAGAGGGAGGGAAGGAGAGAAGTAAAGACGTAGGGATGGAGGGAGCGAGGGAGGGATGGAGGTTTGTGCGGGAGGTTTGGTAGGGTGGGAAGGAATCGGAGGGAGTGAGTGTGTGAGGGAGGGATCGGGAGAGGTAGGAAGGGAGAGATGGGGCGGAAGGATGAATGATGACGATTACAAAATACTATTAATTATTCAAGTTTACACTTGTGTCATTACCTCATAATTCTATTTGTTCCTTTATGTGTACTATAAGACGTTACTTTGTACCAAATTTCAAGATTCTAAGTTCACGGAAAATACTCTGTAGGTTTTGATTCCCGTGCGAGTTTCTAAAATTTGCGGTATAAACGACTGTGTCTTTGAGTCTGTATCCTGAGTATTAGATATAAATTTCAGTTTGATACCTCCACGCGTTCCTGAGAAAAACGGTCACACGGACAGACGGACGGACAACGAAGTGATCCTATAAGGGTTCTGTTTTTTCCTTTTGAGATACGGAACCCTAATAATATTAGGTCGTTACATATGAAATTGGAGGAAATTTTCAGTACTAACATTTTTGCATTTTTTTTAGGAATGACAAATCCAAATTTTATGATTTTTTTTTGTATGAATGAGACAACATTAAGCTAACAAACAGCAACTTTTATTACATTTTTAAAAAGTGACAGCTGTTAAGTAATACGAAATTTATCATCAAAATGGATAGCGTTTAGGAAGTACATACTGTTTTTGAAGATCGAATTAATTTATCAAGCGGCCAATAAAAACAAAATTTAATACAGAGTTGTAAAATCTTGAAATCAACTTGCAAACAAAATATAAAAATGGAAATAGCTATTAAATTACAGGAATAACGAACTCATGAATTTGTAAGAAAATTTCGGCAATTTCATAGGTATACCTATTATAATTTTACAATAAGTAGTATTGTAAAATTCAAGCATATTCAGACGACAAGCAAGCTTGAATGTAAACTCTCGCTCTCTCACTATGCTACTCAAAAAAACTTTTAAGGAGATTAAGTAAACGTGTTTTTAAATTGACTAAAAAAATCCGTTCCCGCAGGGGGAACGCACAGGTAGATTTCGTGAAGCAATTAATATATTTTTTTAACGTTTAATTATTTTTTCGAAAAAACGGTAACTTTTAGCGAAAAACTTTTCAGATATTTATTTTAGACTTAAAAATGGCCTATCGATTAAAAATGTTTCCGACGGCGAGAATGTTCACCGGTTAGAAGTTATGATTTTTTTCCCGAAAAATTTTGGTTTTTCCCCCCTCCACTTTTAGTTAAAGTTTTAATCTTATAGGTTTATAATTAAACGTTGTTGGTATTCATGTATACTATGGGATAAAATTAGAACGGTTCGAATATCTTTCATGGAACGTGAAATTTTGAGGAAAAACTGATTTCACAAAAAGTGAGGCCCTACCGTCTCCTTAGGCCGGATTCCACCCGTTCACGAAATTAAACTAAGTTTACACCCAAGCAATTTTTGACCGCAGTTTGAAAGCGATCAGGGCAAAAATGCGACCGTGAGAGTGCCGCAAATTTTGGGAAGTGGAACCATACATACATACATATATATATAAACTTTTTGACCAGTGGTCATTTCGGACTCAGGGGGTCATAGCTAGAAGAATGTTTTTTAAAATTCGACAGTAGTCAAGAAACCAATAGGTAGATCGATTTCATCGAAATCTACCTAAAAAACATTGCTCACTGAGTTTCTTGCCGGAGTCTTCACAAGATGGGACGTGTTTGGAACCTGCGGCGGTGGTCCACTTGCTAAACATTGATCTAATCGTTTTTTGACGTTTTGTAAGTGCTGTTTTAATAGTCTGTACAGAATAAATGAATTTTGACTTTGATTTCTCACAATCAACAGGTGTAATTTAGATCTTAATTTGTTATACAATTTGTAAATGACCTTCCGACTCTTAATTGTATATTTCACTAGCTGATGCCCGTGCGGAGGTCGGTTATTGTTTTTTGGCCATATCTCCGATTCTTCTTAACCAATTGGACCTAGATCTTTCTGATAGACAAAACTGCATAAAAATTCGGTCAGTAGCTTTTTTGCGTCCATCGTGAACGAAACAGATAAATAGACAAACAGACAAGAATTCCAAAAATACTACTACTACTATTTTTGTGTTCAGCTACCTTCATTTAACATAACCCGAGTATTTTTAGGGTTCCGTTCCAAATGGCAAAAAACGGAACCCTTATAGATTCGTCATGTCTGTCTGTCTGTCCGTCCGTATGTCACAGCCACTTTTTTCCGAAACTATCAGAACTATACTGTTGAAACTTGGTAAGCAGATGTAATCTGTATTTAGATTATTAGGATTAGATTTATTGATTAGATTGCATTAAGATTTTTACACAAAAATAGAAATGGACAATAAAATTTAGGGGGTTCCCCCCATACTTAGAACTGAAACTCAAAAATTTTTTTTTCATCAAACCCATACATGTGTGGTATCTATGGATAGGTCTTCAAAAATGATATTAAGGTCTCAAATTTTTTTTTTCTAAACTGAATAGTTTGCGCGAGAGACACTTCCAAAGTGGTAAATAGTGTGTCCAGTAAAATAAGAGAATGATAAAACTAAAAAAAATATATGATGTATATACATTACCACGTAAACTTCCAACGAAAATTTATTTGAACGAGATTTAGTAAGTAGTTTTTTTTAAATCGTAAACCGCAATTTACCTTTCATTCAATCAACTTAAATATAAAAATTAAAAAAAAAAACAACATTATTATGTTACTTGCTGCTACGGAACCCTTAATGGGCGAGTCCGACTCGCAATTGGCCGCTTTTTTTTTCTCCAATGTACAGACACAACCAATTTATAGTTTTATAATAATATATAGATACTAGCTGATGCCTGCGGCTTCACCCGCGTGGATTCCGGTTATCACGATCAAAAGTAAACCAGGCGTTGATTTTTGGCCATATCTCCGGTTCTACTTAACCAATTAGAATCAAATATACGGTGGTTTTTCAGTCTAAGACCTTTATAATAAAAAAACCACATCAAAATCCGTTCTGAAGTTTTTGCGTCCATTATAATCGTTAATTTAAAACATAATGCGTTTTTTTTATCTCTGTTGTACTAATTACCCATTATTTAATATTAAGATATTATACATCATTTGGGATTCTTAAGATCTAGATATACCAAGTGGAAGCATGAAGGTTAAGCCGTAAAATTGATCACATAATAAAAATTAATTTAGTCCGGTTGTAACAAAATTTTTAATTTTGTTACAACCGGACTTTTTTTTAAATTTTTATATTTAAGTTGATTGAATGAAAGGTAAATTGCGGTTGGGGTGCTTGGTTGGGGACCTCCACGCGGTGCACCCTGGGCAACGGAGACGGCAGCGCCTCTCTCCTAGGGTGGGAGAGACGCTGCCGCCTACGGCCAACTCCGACCGAGGCGAGGACAGCCCTGTCGAGGGTTGTTCGGAAGCTTTCCACGTGTCCCTCTGATTAGCAGATGACATAGTGGAGAGCAAGTAAGGGGGCCATTTCGAAACCGGAGATGGCCCAGGGTCAGTCGGGGTGCGAGGGATATGCTCTATGGGTAACCTTACACCCCGGCGTCTTAAGACCTGAGACGGCGTGCGGTTTTAGTCGGTGCAAGCCCGACATAACCGCCCCCGCTGGCCGGCGGGGGGGTATCCGAAGGGATTTCCGCACGAAAAAAAAAAAAAGAGGTAAATTGCGGTTTACGATTTATGACGTTTTAAAAGAAACTACTTACTAGATCTCGTTCAAAAAAATTTTCGTTGGAAGTTTACGTGGTAATGTACATCATATATTTTTTTAGTTTTATCATTCTCTTATTTTAGAAGTTACAGGGGGGAAGGGGATACACTATTAACCACTTTGGAAGTGTCTCTTGCGCAAACTATTCAGTTTAGAAAAAAAAATTAGAGACCTTAATATCATTTTTGAAGACCTATCCATAGATACCACACATGTATGGGTTTGATAAAAAAAAAATTTGAGTTTCAGTTCTAAGTATGGGGGGAACCCTCAAAATTTATTGCTTTTTTCTATTTTTGTGTGAAAATCTTAATGCAGTTCACAGAATACATCTACTTACCAAGTTTCAACAGCACAGTTCTTATAGTTTCGGAAAAAAGTGACTGTGACATACGGACGGACAGACAGACAGACATGACGAATCTATAAGGGTTCCGTTTTTGCCATTTGGCAACGGAACCCTAAAAACTAACCCTATATAATAAGAAACTTGTCAAGTGCGAGTAGGACTTATGCACCTAGCTAGAGACTGTAACAGGCTGAAATTACATATATTCATGCAGTCACATCTCTTTCAATCGGCTAGGCAGAGACCGCATGTTTCCACTTTCTACTATTTTGGCATACACCTTTCACTTATGTTACTTTTACAAGTCTTGTCTCTTTCAATCGGGTAGGCAGAGATCACATGTTTACACTTGCTACAATTCTGGCAAACACCTTACGCTTATTTTGAAATTTCAAATTTATACAGCTATTTACTCATGCTTTTGTGTTTTGAAAACCGTAATTCATTTGTTTTTTCCTCTTTTTTCTTTGCGTCACTCAGTTTACGAAATGGAAAACTTGAAATATCACGTTATTAACGAGTACGAGTTCCATCGTGGCACCAGTGCTGCAGAAACGGCTCGAAGGATTAATAATGTATATGGCGGCGGTGTCGCAAAAGAAAACACAGTGCGTTTTTGGTTCCAATGTTTTCTTACATTTCTTACCAGTTATAATTAAATAGGTGTACGTGTGTAATGATTCTTGGTGTATATTAATGACCGTAGAGGAAGCTCGTGAAGTATGTAAGAACAGAAGCAGATGGCAGGCTGTTGTATCTGCCTACCCCGGAGGGAAAAAGGTGTGAGTATATGTATGTATGTGTAATGATTAAGTAAGTAATACAGGAATCACCAATAATGTACCCAAGACAAAAATCGTAGATAAAAATAGCGGCATCGTTAACGTAGCCCCATCGAAGGTTAAAAAAACTAAGAAACTAAGGCTTAATGTACAGGCGATTATTTTAAATTATTCAATATATGTAAAATACTTCCCGTTAGTGTAAACCAAAAATACGTGTAAGCCATAAAAATACGAATACCCAAGACTATAGCCTAGTCAACCACAGTATTGGTACACGTTCTATCTTCAGGCAAATTTGAAGTACCGAGAGTAAAACTATTTTGGAGACTTTAGAAGAACGTATACCTTTTTTTTTTCATGGAAATCCCTCGGATCCCCCCCCCCCCTCAGCCCGCCGTGTGGTATGATGATATGTGGGCTAGATCCAAGAATGCCCTCTATGTAAGCCAAACTCAAAAAACAGTCATGTATGTATTTAAAAAAAAGTTTCGAAGTATTCTAGATGGCCTAGTGCAATAAATGTCCTAGAATTCATTTATTGAGCTGAGCGAAGCGAAGCTCTTATACGTGGCTAAGCCGTTTTGGCCGAGACTGTACTCCTCCGGAACCACAATACCGATCTTGATCAAATTTGCCATGGTGATAGTGTAGACACCGCTGAGTGTTTAGAGGGGACAACTGTTCAAATACAATGTACCATTGAGGAATAATCATCGAAAAACAGTTTCACGAGCGCGCGGCATTAGCTATGCGCGCGACCGTAGTAAGATGCCTTATTTTTCAAGTAAGAGTCCTACTCGCTCAGCTCAATTTATTTCAGTCGCACCCTGCACTGAATTCCTAGTTATTATTATTTGTGTGTTTCCTAAATTTGTATGACTCTGTAAATTCTACAAAATAATCCTATCGATTATGCTTGATAACATAGATACTATAAAATGAAAAAAACATGTTATCGGGGCATACCCGTCTAAGGACGAGCTATTTTCTTAGTTCTGTCAGACAACGCTTTTGACATCGCGATGATAATGAAATAGAATTCCAAGGCGAAAGCCCAGTGGCGAACGTAACGGACTGCCGAGAAGAGGTCTCGAGTCCGATCCCCAGTCGCCTAGGGCATACACATCTGACGTTTCGTAGTTACGTATGTTAATTATCGCTCGCTTAGTAATGTGCCCGGTTGATGTCAATAGCCTCGCCCCCTATTACATTGGGACCTAAAAATGTCTGGCGAATCGTGGTTGTATAATACACCTCTGCCTACTCCTTCGTGGATACCGGCGTGAAGTTATGTGTGTTATGTGTAGTATTCCTACCTTATTTTATTATAAAACAGCAATAATTTTAAATCCGCTAGCCAGCGGGGGTGGCTATGTCGGGCTTTGTTGTTGCCAATGAGGTTTATCCGAGGTGCGATTATTGCTAGTTGAAAATTTGGGTAGGCCTACAAAAAATGCTGCTCATCAATTATCCCCTTTTTCCTACCCTTAGGGTTGGGTTTTTATTTTCAAATTTTTATGGGACCAATTTCGGGGTATACTCTTTCCAATAAAAAAAGAATTATCAAAATCGGACTACTCTGCAAAAAAAATTAGTAAGTGAACAATCAATCATCCCCTGTTTTCCTACCCTTAGGGTTGGATTTTTATTTTCAAATTTTTATGGGACCAACTTCGGGGTATACTCTTTCCAATAAAAAAAGAATTATCAAATTCGGATTACTCTGTAAGAAGTTATGCGTGGTCATACATAAAAAAATAAACGCGTCGACTTGAGAACCTCCTCCGTACGTCCGGTGCAATGTAAATTATAAAGTAACATCAAATAAATCGCGGTAGAATCCGTTAAAAAATTCCAAGTTTACTATTAACCGAGTTTTACCGACGTTTACTAATAACCCGAGGTTCGTTTATTGTTAACGATGCTAAAACGTTATTAGTCCATTGAAAAGTTACATTTGGGGTTGCGTTTTTTAGAGGACGCAATTTTATTTTTTTGATGTGTAGGGTGGGTCAGTGTAAAGCTAAAACCAAGTTTGTGGGGTCGCCACCCTTGTCGAACGGCCGCCATCTTGAAAATAGGGGTTGAAATGGTTTTTACGATATATCTCAACAATTTATCTGATAAAAAAAAATTGTTTTCATTTTTTGTTGCAAATTAAATTCTCTACAACTTTGGTACAGAAAGTTTTATTTTTTATTTTTTATTTTGTTATTATAATTTTTTAAATTATTAATTTTGCAATATTATTAATAATTAATTATAAAATTGCGTCCTCTAAAAAACGCAAGGTTAGGCCTAAAAAATGTAACATTTCAATGGACTATATATGTATCATAAGTTTGACTTGTGTGTGGGTGTCCCTCTGTGGCATCGTAGCTCCTAAACGGATGAACCTATTTTGTTGCGGACGTTTTGTTCGAATGCCGATATGAAAAAGATGGTTTTTAGCTGTAAATAAATTTATATCGGTGGTTTTTTAATTTTACATTTATTATTGGTATATCGGAGCGAATTCCGTCTGAGCTGCCGACTCTGATAGGAAAGACTACTCTATATCCCTGGAATATGTTCTTAAGGGTTATGGGAACGAGATCTAGCCAAGTGGTATGGGTAATAGACTGCTGAGACGAGGTCTCGGGTTCGATCCCAGGTTTTACCATGGCACACACCAATGACTTTTCGATGCTTTTCGAAGTTATGTGTGTATTTATCGCAGGTTTCATAAGTGCCCGGTTAATGGCAATAGGCTCGCCACCTTTTACATTGGGACCTAAACATAAACTGGTGAAATGTGGGTGCTATCACCTTTGCCTACCCCTTCGGGGATATAGGCGTGAGTTAATGTTATGTGTTATGTATCTAAATTGCCCGTGAGCGGAGCCGCGGGCAACAGCTATGGTTATATAAGTGTTACGTCCATTCCGTTTAACAACATCAGACAAAACTCCATTGTAGCGATGACTGGCCTATCACATAATTGATCTCGGGCTATATCATACAATGATTGATGTACCTAAGTATTCTGCGCACTTAGCTGAAACGTTTCGAAGCAGATTTTCGATTTTTAGCAACCTAAATACAAAAAGCTGACTAATATTTAAATATATAAATATTCTACGACATTCTACACAGCGCTTTCTAGTCCCAAAGTAAGCATTTTTTTTCTTACGCCTTCCCAAAGTAAGCATAGTTTAACGAGCTTGTGTTATGGGTTTCATAATGCGGATAAACATACTTTTTTTTTTGTAAATACATACATATTATACATAGAAACACCCAGAAAAATGCAAATAGACTTGTTCATGTATACAAAAATTTGCACTGAGCGGGAATCGAACCCGCGCCCCCTGTCGTAGCAGTCGAATGCACTACCGCTACGCCACGGAGGCCGTATTATATGGAATGTTCTTATAGGTGGGTCCCTGCGAAGTAGAATATAATATCCTAGCTGTGTCCGCGACTTCGTCCGCATGTACTTAGATCTGGGCTTTAAATTAGCAGCCTAAGTTAGTCCTAATACCATCACCTATCTGCCAGTGAAAGTCCCGTCAAAATCGGCCCAGCCGTTTCAGAGATCAGCCAAGTCTAACAGACAGAAAAACATGCTGATAGACGAAAATGTTAGAAATATGTTAAGTTAAGTTTTGTATATAAATGTGTCAATAAAGGCATATGAATGTAATAGGTCTTTACCTATGTAATTGCCGTTCTGCGATACTGGCCATTTCAAATCAAAATAATTTTTATTTGGCTAAGAATTCTAATTTAAAATTAATTTTATTTTAAATACATGGAGTTCATCTCCCAAAAGTAGTCATTTGTTTATTGATTAGTGTTACGTTTTCATCGCATTTCAATCTTTTTCGTCATCATGGATACGTTAAAAATTCGAGTAATTATGGAATATGAGTAGGTATCGTCGTGGCAGCAACGCGGCACAAGCGGCACGCAACATCAAGGACGTTTACGGAGCTAACACTACAAACCAATGCACCGCCTGTTATTGGTTTGCTCGCTTCAGTTCTGGAAATTTGGACCTGAAAAATGAACCTCGCGGTCGTCCGAAGACTTTGGTCGACAATGACGAATTAAAGGCGATTGTGGAAGCCGATGATACACAATCTACAGCTGAATTAGCAGCAGCTTTCGACGTTAGCGTCAAAACAATATTGGTCCATTTGCATCAAATTGGCCAGGTAAAAAAGCTTGACAAATGGGTGCCCCACGAACTGATCACCACACACATGATCACATGATCGCCAGCGCGAAGTACACGTCGGGACATGCCTTGCATTGCTCAACAGACACATAGATGAAGGAATTTTGAAACACATTGTTACTTGCCATGAAAATGGATTCTGTTTGATAACTGCAAGCGCTCAGCAAGTTGGTTGGATCCTGTTTCAGCTTCTAAACAATGCCCTAAACGAAAAGTTACCCCTAGAAAAGTGATGGTCACTGTTTGGTGGTCTTGCACCGTTGTGATTCATCACAGCTTGTTACCAAACGGGGTGAACATTACTGTAGATGTGTACTGTGAAGAACTGAACACAATGATGGAGAAGCTGGCACATCTCCAACCAGCATTGGTCAATCGCTCGTCTCCGCTGCTCCTGCACGACAATGCGCGGCCTCATACTGCACAGCAGACGGTCTCCAAGTTGCAAGAACTGGGGTTGGAAGCTCTTCGTCATCCGCCATACTCACCAGACCTTTCGCCGACAGACTATTAATTTTTCCAGAATTTGGATAACTTCTTGGCGGGAAAGAAATTCAATACCCGAGAGGCAGTACAAAATGCCTTTCAAGAATTTGTTGCCCTTCGTCCAGCTGATTTCTTTAAGAAGGGCATTAATAAACTGCCGCTGCGTTGGCAACGATGCATTGATTGCATGAGTAATTACTTCGATTCATACAAATAAAAAATACATGAAAAAAATCGTTTAATATTTTTCATACATAACGGCAATTTCATAGGTAAAGACCTTATATACTAGGTCTGCAAGGCGAATCGCTGCTTGCAATGTTGAGCTGAGTGAGACATCGTGAATCAGATTTTTAAAATTTTGAACAGTGATCATTCCTCCGTGGCAAGTCCGATTTTGAAAATTCTTTTTGAAAGTCACAACTCTGGACATGCTTTCTGAGCGTGTAAAGTTTGGTCACAGTGTCTCGAGCGGTTATTATGTAATTCCATCTGGAATTTTTTAACGGTGATCATTCCTCTGTGGTAGCATTAATTTTTTCAAAATATATACATAAACCTTCCTCTGATTGACCTCTTTAATCATGCCAAATTTGGTTCTGATTGGATTAGTAGTTTAGGAGGAGACCTGTGACAAAGAAAATCCTGAAGTCTGGTATGAGGAGCTTTCGCTCGACTTCGTCTCACACAGCTCAATAAGTACGGTATACTTATATACATTCATATGCATTAATTAAAATGCTGTTATTTTAATGTTAAAAACAGACACTTGATTCTTTTTCTTCATCCAAAGCTTGCACTTTGAAGCCCGGGGTCATCTCTCCTGCTTCCTGTTTTTATTTACTTTGGAATTTATAGGAGCAACTAGCGTCTGACCTCACAACCCCGTGACGAAAGTCTGCACCAAAGCCTCGTCCGCCAAAAGTACATCGACTTGTGGGTCAGGTTAACTTGGGGCCCAGAAGACCATGGAAAGGCTAGGGAGCCTACCAAAGGTCTTCTTAGATGAATACGTATTTATAGAGAAGACTATTTCTATTTATATAAAAAAAACGTAAGGAGGAGAATACTGTACATCGAATACTTTTTCTTTCTAGTAAGGATAACGATGCCGAAAAAGTGATTTTTAGAATTTTTGTCTGTTTGTCTGTTTATTTGTTTGTCTGCTTTTATTATCGATATCCGAGCATCACTTGAAAACTGCTGTACAGATTCAGCTGAAATTTTGCATGAACATTCTTCTAGGGTGTGGTCATAAACTGCACTATATATCATCACGCTATTATTAGTGTGATAGGAGCAGCAGGGTAAAATCGACCAAATCTATTATTGAATATTTCTCTATTATTACAAAGCAGATTATCACGAAATTCTGAAGTTCGAAAGAACTCGAACATGGTCAACATTCGGACTATAAATCGTCACGCTATAGCTAAAAGGTGACGAGTAGTAAAATAAAAAATATCGAAACTACAGAGTTACCTCCGTGTAAGATACAGTTGATTAGAGACTCAACCTTTGATAATAAATATCATCACGCTATTATATTAGGGAACTGGGTAGATTTACTTTCGGTGTTACATATAAACCTCTATTTCTTCAACAGGTAACCTAATACATGTTCGGTTCGAAACTACAGAAGTAAACATACCTTGATCTATTTCGAATTTAAAGCGGACGAAGTCTGGGACAACAGCTACTATTAAATAAATAAGGAAAACGAAGAGCATTAGGTCATTACCCCGTTCACAAGTCAATACTAAGTATTGCAGTGAGTAAGCCGCTTTTAACTTAAGATTAACATACGTTTATCTGCTCGTATGTACGTGGGATTTTATTGCTCTTAACATGGCAACTAACGATTGCCTTCCAGTCACTGCAGCTGGTAACAAGATCTTAACACTTATTGCCATTAGGAGTAAGTATATAATTGTTTGCATAGATACTGTGTAAATGGGGTACCTAGGTACCCGT
Source organism: Cybosia mesomella (assembly GCA_946251805.1). NCBI lineage: Eukaryota > Metazoa > Arthropoda > Insecta > Lepidoptera > Erebidae > Cybosia > Cybosia mesomella. The sequence goes on from OX276395.1 coordinate 4,928,198, forward strand.
GGAATACCTAGTAGGTCATCTAGATATTTGTACCTCTGTGTTTGTCTGTCTAGTTTTTGTTTATTACCTACCGTAGTAGGTCGCCTTGAGACGTATATAATATATCGGAGAATTTCGAATATCTGGGACGTGTCTAGATGGCTCAGTTGGTCAGAGCATTCCCTCTGTAAGGGACTGCTCGCGGGTTCAGGTCTAGTCCTAGATGTTCTCTTTTTCCGATCTAAATCTATAGGAAAAGTAAGCATACTAATTGCTTAAAAATTTAATCGAATTAATGTGGCGGAGTCATCAAGAAACAATGTTTAAAAATCATCAGTGTTTTCGTAGTTCGCTAAAATTATGGTAGATGGCTCCAGCGTCGACTTGAGACGTATATAATATATCGGAAAATTTCGAATATTTAGAACGTGTGTAGGTGGCTCAGTTGGTCAGAGCATTCCACCTGTACGGGACTGGTCGCGGGTTCAGGTCCCGTCTTAGATGTTCTCTTTTTCCGATCTAAATCTATAGGAAAAGTAAGCATACTACTTTTTTTTTAATTTAATTAAATTACGTATGTAGTAGTTTTAATTTTCACCCGACTGCAGCGCATAGCCAAAAAAAGTTCCTGTGATTGATCTTTTAATAGATTGAACTAGTGAGCGAGTGCTACTGAGTAAATTAACATTTAAAAAAATGGTGCATTTTTGGTGCCAAATATAAGTTTTCAAAAAAAACCGCAGTCGAGATTTTGTGAACTACCTACTTACTTCTTGGTAAAACAAAATTGTATTTGGAAACGTCAATCCTATCGAAGTAGGCAAAAACGTATGCCTATCAGCGTATTTCACTTAAAACGCAGGCAAAAAAGTTATAATCTGCAATTCTCAACGGCCGGTTCGAGTTCACCACTTCACTGCTATATTTAGAACTGGACTTTCTATACGTACATAGCACTATACAGATCAAACGATGCTATCATTGGACAGCGAACACAGAAGGATTAGGTCAAATTGCGAAAAACTATTGTATGGTGAAAGATGTAGTGACCAAGGTAAAGAAAGAGATGCTTAGAAAATAATAAATAAATAAATATTCTACACAGCGCTTTCTAGACCCAAATTAAGCATAGTTTTGCTTAGCTTGTGTTATGGGTTCCAGAAAGCAGATGAACATACTTATATACTTTTTTGTAAATATATATATAATATTAGAAACACCCAGACTAATGCAAATAGACGTATTCATGCATACAAATATTTGCACTGAGCAGTGTCGTAGCAGTCGAATGCACTACCGCTACGCCACAGAGGCCGTCATAGATGGTTAGAACACGTAAAAGATTCACCAAATAGATTTATGAGGCGAGCGTGAATGGGTAACCTAGTAAAGGTCGACCTAGGCGTACGTATGTCCATCAGATTCGTTTCTACAATGTGCGCTGTAGTACCAGATCCTCCATCTTCCGCATCCAGTCTGTCCCGGCAACCTTTATCTACCTTTTTAAGGTAGTCAGTCCATGTGACTGGTGTGCGAGATACGCTGTATCCCAAAGTAATTTCGATTTATTTTTACGTATAAATTAAGTTCAAGTGTTAAGCAGAACTACTGTAGATTACTTACATATTGAAATTGGCTGTTACCATCCTACACCGTCCTGTGTGCACAAAGGGAGACATTTATTTCTGTATCTGAATGTCAAGCCGCATGTTGACACTACACTCGCGATATTTACTTGCCATTCTGATAAATAAATATCGGAAACAGTCCGTATTAAGGATGGATTTCTTATTACTCTCTATAAAACAAGCTTAAGAAGCTTTTAAGCCATATTCAGAACAAAGAAATATATTTCAGGGGCGTGACTACCATCTCCAAGAATATTATTGCCATGCATTCTTACTTTGTGACTTGTATAGAGGGAATTGGACCGTCGGCGTGCGTTTTATGTGGTCAATAAAAAATCTTTTTCTAAACAATCTCATCTCATCCTCCGAGCCTTCTCCCAACTCAGTTGAAGTCGGTTTTTCAGTCTAACTCCACAATGCATTGACGACGAAGTGGCTGAACTTCGATATTCTCCTTGAAGCGACTGCCATCTGCCTTCCACAACCCATTGGTGATATCGAACTTATATAGTTAGACCATTTCTCGGACTTTTTAGAGCTCCAACTACCCGTAACGACGGCCATAGATGTTCGCACAACCTCAGCGGATGTCGCAGTCAAACATTGAAACTGGACATTTCTTAAGGCTTAAGTTACCCGTATTATTATTATTAATTTTATCTGCTATTTCTAGAGTGCTAATTTCCATTATCAACGGGCATCATACGTATCTTACTTCCTACTTAATATTATAAATGTGAAAGTTTGCGAAGATGTTTGGATGTTTGTTACTCAATAACGCTCAAATGACTCAACGGATCTGGCTGAAATTTGGTACAGTGAACGAATTTATCTAAAATAATACATAGGCTATTATTATCCCTTTTAACTATGAAATAGGTTGCCTTGGGTTATGGGAAGGATACCAAAAGCTTTACTATCGCCCGTGGCAGCGACTGCAAACGCGACTAAACCTATCTATTACATAAAAAATAAAAGTCAGAGCGAATAAAGAGCCTCTTGTGGCTTCGTCTTTACGATACAAACTCTAGTCTTCCGCCATTAATTTCTTTATTGTGCACATAATTCATACCTGCTCTGGGATTTGATATGTTCCCTTTAGTTCCGTTTAGTGGGATCTTGTTTTAGTATATTTGTTTTATGATTCACGTGTGTCGTTTTGTAACATAAAATACGTAATAATGTTTTCTTCAGCATAAACTACCTGCGAACAAAGATTTTCTAATTTTTTTGTACTTATTTTAAAGTGATAACTTGCGCGTTGAGCACTTTCCATGTGAGTGTATTTTTGGGTAAAGAAAAACCATGGGACTCGCTTCATTGCCACGTCCCGTCCTGTCCCATCCCATCCCGTCTCGTCCTGGCACGCTTTCCATATCCAAAAATGGATGGATGAAAAGAGAGAGGGCGAGACAGGGACGGAGGGAGGGAGGGAGCAATGATGACTATTCAAAAAATACACACCTAATTGTTCAAGTTGATGGCACTCCTAGAGTGCTACACACTTTTTTATGCCAGTAAGGTGTACAGCAGCATGTTAAGGGAGCGTCTTACTTGACTTATCTCAGCCTATAGACATTTGACTACAACAACAATAATATAAGTATTTTCTCATCTAATATCAACTTACGTAGCAACATGTTGTATGATGATGATATATGATGCAGAATATGTGAACTTACAGGGTTCATCCGCACCAGTACCAGCTGCGGGACTTCGTTGGCACCTGTTTTGCCAGTCATAAGCAGCGGCCGCACTACCTTTTTTTTTTTTTTTTTTTTTTTTTTTCGTGCGGAAATCCCTTCGGATACCCCCCCGCGTGCCAGCGGGGGCGGTTATGTCGGGCTTGAACCGACTAAAACCGCACGCCGTCTCGGGTCTACAGACGCCGGGGTGTAAGGTTGCCCATAGAGCATATCCCTCGCACCCCGACTGACCCTGGACCATCTCCGGTTTCGAGATGGCCCCCTCGGGTTTGGGAACCACGGTGTCCCCGTCTTGCCCCGGTTTGGGGGAGGGGCGCTAGTCGCCCCACCGTCCCGGCCTGCTTCTGCTGGGGTGACAGGTGGCCTCACCCGCCACCCCCAGGCCTGCGCTCATGGAGGACGGAGGTCGTTAAGCGACCTCCGGCGCCTGAGTTGCCTGCGACGCGCGGCGAGCAAGCTGCGGGCTCGGCGGACCGGGAGAGTTCTAAGTCTCTCCCGGGCGCGCTCCGCCACCTCCTTCGCGAGCATTACATGCTCGCAGAAGGAGGCGGCGGCGGCCCACGCGCTCGCGCTCCGCACCATTGCCGCAATCATGCTGCCGAGCGAGAGGACTCCCACCCCGATGGCTGCCACGAGGTCACGCCTCGGCGCCTCCCACGCCGGGCAGTCCGCCAGCGTGTGCAGCCCTGAGTCCTCGCTCGCGTCGCAGTGATGACACTCAGGCGTTGGCTCCTTCCTGATCCGATGCAGGTGGTCCCCGAAGCACCCCTTCCCTGAGATCACCTGCGTCAGTCGGTAGGAGAGGCTTCCGTGTCGCCTCTCCAGCCAATCCTCCATGATGGGCCTTACCGCCGCTATTGCGGCGTGCCCTGCGCTTGGTTGCCCAAGTCGTTCCTTCCACTCCACCACGATGGCCTGGCGGAGCTGGGACTGCACGGCCTCGATTTCTCGAGGCTCGGGGTTCCATCCCTGCTCCCGCGCCTCCTTTCGCCACTGGTACAGTTGCGAAAGGGCTCTCGCTTCCAGGTCCCATGGCGGAGTTCCGGCAAGGAGACTCGCCGCCTCGAAGGAGATCGTGCGGTACCCTCGGATGACCCTGATGGCCAGAACTCGCTGCGGAGCGCGCAGCATCTGCACAGTTCTGGTCTTCAGGGCCTCCGCCCATATTGGGCACCCATACAGGGCCATGGACCGCACGATCCCCGCGTAGAGTCTCCTGCAGGAGTCATCGGGCCCCCTCATGTTGGGCAACAGCCGAGCCAGAGCAAGAGCTGTGCCCTTCAATTTGAGGGCCAGACTTCGGATGTGCTCTCCGAAGTCCCATCGGCCGTCGAGCACGAGCCCCAAATATTTCATTTGGGGCTTGATGCCGATGCGATTTCCTCCCACGATGAGACTGGATCCCTCGGGTGGCTTGCTCCGAGGCCCATGGAAGAACAGGGCCTCGGTTTTATGCAGGGCCACCTCGAGACCCAGCCGCCGGATCCGCCTAACGACTTGGGCAACCGCGGTCGTGGCCTTTCGGGTCGCGGCCGCACTACCTACATACCCACCTAGATTACATCCTAATAGACTGCACTCGGCGTCCACTAAACGTCAGGATCTCTAAGGCCAGTGAATCTATCAGTTGTGTAACTCGCTTCGGTCTCGAGGAATCTACCCCGACCCTGCTTATTATCAATTCTTATTCTTTCATTTTATTATTAATAAATTTGTAAACGCCCGGCTGTCTTTTATTTATTGCTTGGGATAGCTAGGATTGTTACAGGCAACCGGAACCGACTGCTTAACGGGCTCTCTGAGGCACTTTCTATACAATCTGTGGCGGACGACGGTTCGAGTCCGATTCACGTTATAGAAGATAAAGTAAGATTGAAATAATATTGCTTTAAGAGAGAGAGACTTTTGTGAGTGGTAGAGTCAAGCAACAGTCATTTTGGCCGTTGCATGAATGGGCCGACTCGACAAGAAAAAAAGAAAAAGAGATGATAGATAACTAAATATTTCCTAAGGTCTAACTTAAAGTACAGATTGAGATCGGAAAAAGAGAACATCTAGGACGGGACTTGAACCCCCGACCAATCCCTTACAGGGGGAATGCTCTGGCAGACTGGGCTACCTAGACATGTCCCAGATATTCGAAATCCTCCGATATATACGTCTCGGAGCGACGCTGGAGCCTTCTACCGTAATTCTTTAGGAACTACGGAAACAATAAATGATGCTTTTTAATGATGATTTTTAAACATTGTTTTTTGATGCATCATATCAGCCGTAGGAAGTCCACTGCTGAACATAGGCCTCCCCCATTGACTTCCATTTTGACCGGTCTGTAGCGGCCTGCATCCACCGAGTCCCTGCGCTCTTTACCAGATCGTCGGTCCACCTTGCTGGAGGCCTTCCTACGCTGCGCTTACCATCACATGCCCTCAAGAACCTTTCTGCCCCATCGGCCATCGGTTCTCCGAGCTATGTGCCCAGCCCACTGCCACTTCAGCTTGCTGACTCGCTCTGCTATGTTGGTAATTCTAGTTTGTCTTCGGATCTCCTCATTTCTGATTCGATCTCGTAGAGAAACCCCAAGCATAGCCCGTTCGATAGCTCGCTCTGTGATCGAGGTCACAGAGCGAGCTATCGCTCCTTTGAGTCTGACCACGTCTCGGCACCGTAGGACATCACTGGTAACACGCACTGATTAAAGACCTTTGTCTTCAAGGACTGCGGTATTTTGGACGAGAAGACGTTTTTTGTTTATTCCGCCACATTAATTTAATGAAATTTTGAAGCTATTAGTATGTTAACTTTTACTATAGATTTAGATTGGAAAACTTACAGCACTTTTTCATTTTAATAACAGAAAAGGTCAGATTTTTGATATCATAATTGTTCATTTCCGGGCCAGGAGGTATAGTGCGCAGTGGAAGTTGGCCCTCCTGGCTGCAATGGGGAAATGAGCAGTCTGCGGTTCACAGAGCAAATTATTGTTAATAAATAGGTTTCATTTACCATTTACTTAGAAGGCGCCCGAAACAAAACGCTTTTACCTGTCTGTGTCTGTATCCAAGTGTATATGAAGTTAAGGGTGTATGACGGTTTGTGTGGAGACAGATAAACACAGCGCGGTGAACACTGGAGCCCTTCACATCAAATATGTAATTCGGTCGAACAACTCCCAACTGATTACGTTAGTAATTCCAAAATATAACCAAACCAACGCGAGCCAAATATGATTGTCGCGGATTATACTTTATTCGAACAAAACTTATTTTAACCAAACGAGACTTTTTCTCAAGACAATTCTTTCAGCAAGTTGACAACCAAGTGACAGATAGATCTGTCAACGCAAATTTTTATTACTTCGTTTAGGAACGTAACAATAATAAAAACGTACTGTAATTTAGACTTCAGGATTTTTTTTTGTACCACTAAGGTGACAGACAAGCTTACGGCCCACCTGATGGGAAACGGTTACTGTGGCCTATGGACGTGTGCAATACCAGGGGCGTCAGGAGCTGCCGGTCCTGTAAAAACCTTCTAATGCCATTATTAATCAAACTTCTTCATTCGGGCACCAATCCTGTTTACACCCAAAGCCTGCACCTAAGCCCTGCGTATGTTCTTCTACTTCTCCCTTCCATCATCATCATCATCAGCACAGCCTTAGTTCCTATTACATTGAAAGCTTTTCCTTAATTTGATTTATTTTAGTATTCACGGAAACGACTACCGTCTGACCTTCAAACTCCGAGAGGAAACCTGAATCAGAGCGTCGTCTGTCAATCAGCAGATGCCCGGTTTGCAGGTGAGGTGGGCTCGGATATAATAATGACAGTAGGGAAGCAAACATAAATAGCTACTAAGTTTACTATGCGCATCATAAAACTTAATCCTTTTAATAGCTATAATTTGTTGGATGCTATCTTTCGTCTTTCAATCATAGGTATTAGGTATCTGAACAGTCTCCTTCGAGGTGATGAATCTCCTTGCCGGAACTCCACCATGGGACCTAGAGGCGAGAGCCCTTTCGCAACTTTACCAGTGGCGAAAGGAGGCGCGGGAGCAGGGACGGGACAATGAGCATCGAGAAATCGATTCTGTGCAGTCCCAGCTCCGCCAGGACATCGTGGTGGAGTGAAAGGAACGACTTAGGCGACCAAGCGCAGGGCACGCCGCAATAGTGGTGGTAAGGCTCATCATGAAGGATTGCCTAGAGAGGCGACACGGAAACCTCTCGTACCGACTGACGCAGGTGATCTCCGGTATCTGCATATAGTTAGACTTTCCATTGTGGTATGTTTCCCTGTTGCAAAAATATTATCATACCAAAACAGGGTGAAGGGAACCAGCGATTGGTGGTTACCACTCCAGAGATAGGAAACTTCTCATTATTCAACTATTTGGAGAACCACTTTCTAAGCCAAGTAGGTAAAAAGCCGACGGGGTACTGCGGCGTCCCTTTAGGACATAATTCCGATAGTTATCAATTGACATCATCCTCTTGCCAATTACCCAGTTGCATCCTAAGTTAGCACTTTTCAGCCCAGACTCTTTTCACCAGAGACTCGTTCCGCCCTGAGTGTGGCTACGGGTGTGAGGAACGGGGTTAGCCCGCCGATCTAGCCAGCCGCGAAGAAGCGACGTCCTTGTGTGCTTGGACAACGCCTAATTTATATTTTTATGGTGCAGGTGCCCGTGACACACTGCGGGCACTGGCTTTAGAAGTATTCTTATATAGTTTCAAGGCGCAGAGTATGGCAAACCGCAGGGGTTTTAGAGTGTGAGAGTCGCGTGGTATGTCGTAGGACATTTGCCCTGACGAAACAAAAAATAGAAGCCTCATCCGTTGTTTATCACAGGTGTACCGACTTACAAGTGTGGTTGGCTTGGGTGTCAAGGATGTTGGTAGAGCCCAGTACACGGATAGTTATCTATTCACACACTTCCGTGAATTATTACTTACCAAGGTGCTCCGCTCCACATGTACGGAATTTTAAGTAGGACTAATCGGTGCCAAGGCCTATATATATACCTTGAAAACACATTAGAGCTGTGAATTCGAGACTGACTCATATTTTTCGTTAGAAGGATGGAATCGTTTTATCGAAGCAGTACATAAGGAGAATGCCCTTATGTAGGCAGTTTTGAGAAGTAAACAGAAGTAAACTAAAGGGTGATAAGAATTTTGTTATTGTGTTTCTTTTTTTTTTTGACATTTTGTAAGTTCTGTTTACATGGTCTATACAGAATAAATTAGTTTTGACTTTGACTTTGTGGTTTTATCATTGTAATTTAATCCCATATGTACATGGAGTAAATAAGTCAGCGTGCGATTTTGGTAGGTTCGAGTCTGATATAACCAAGTACGAATCCGTGAAAATTTCCGCACGAAAAAAAAATACGCGTTGCGTGAGCGGGCCGCGTTTTTATTAAACTCACGGCAATGGTGAAGTAAATATTTGCAAAAATAGAAGTTGGTATAACAGTTAAGCTAAATTAACATAATATTACTCACCAAAAATAAGTTTTAAATTGATAATTATAAACTTCAATTATGTAATTGTATTTTTTTTTTTTATTTATACAATTATGAGGTATAAGGATCAAAATTCCACGCGGGCGTACTCATAGTCTACTTTAGCCATCGATATGCTTTTACTCTGTTCACATAAATAAATTAAATAAATATTGGAGCAATACACATGTGATAACCAGTTTGCACAAGTAAGCGCAAACCGGTTTGCAGATTTTTACGGAATATGTGCATCAGATATCACAGCCAGTTTTTGTTTGCACAGTTCATCGGTGTCGGTAAAATTTACTATTTGATAATTGTGTGTATACATGTTTTTTATACCGTAAATAGCGTCTTTGAACGATCGCTAAAAATATGTTGATCGTTTGTGAAGATTATTTTCATATATTTAACCCCAGGTAAGCCCTCGAAAGGATATCCCCACAGGGTTACCGGCGGACTTTGGCCGCCCTCCCGGCCTCACCTATGGGGTCGGGTTTGATCCCTCGACGGTGAGTTGGCCGGCGTGTGTAGGACACACACGACACGCCTCCATCTTGGCCTGCTTCTGTAAGGACAGTGAGAAGGCCAACAGCCGTCCTCAGGCCCCGATAATAGAGATCAGTAGTCCGTAAACAAAGTTCCGCAGACAAACTCAACGGGAAAGAACCCTGCCTGCCTGCTGTTTAGGGGGGGTAATAAACCAAATAATGAGGATTAAAGAAAGAGAACCTCGGGCTCCAAAGTGCCACACCTCAAAATAGCTTATTCAAGTATAGTGGTTATTCAACTAGTTTAGTGTTTAAAGAGTAAGGCTAAGATTGAGGGGTCCCACTCCAACACAAAAAAATTAGCTTAGCTGGATTGGTTAGGGGGGACAATAAGCGTCAGTAGCTTAGTGGTTAAGGAGTCAGCCTTACGAGCGAGAGGTCCCGGATTCGAATCCTGGCCATTACACTACCGACGTGAACCCATTCCTAATACAAGCAATTTGGCTTAGTTGGCGGAGTTAGGGGGAATACGAGTATAATACATAGTAATACTAGATGGTTTCGGTTCGTTTTCGGGGTACGAGGGATATGCTCTATGGGCAACCTTCATCAGATCCATTGTGTTAGTAAGAACTTATACATACCTTTTTTTTTTTTTTTATCGTGCGGAAATCCCTTCGGATACCCCCCCGCCGGCCAGCGGGGGCGGTTATGTCGGGCTTGCACCGACTAAAACCGCACGCCGTCTCGGGTCTTCAGACGCCGGGGTGTAAGGTTACCCATAGAGCATATCCCTCGCACCCCGGCTGACCCTGGGCCATCTCACCACTAACAGCATCGCTCATCCTGTCTCCTCTGAAAGCAGAGGAGTACGGAGAGCGATGTGTTGGGATGACGTTGGGTATTGGCCGACGATCAATGCCAACCCTATGAAGGGGTGAAGGGGAAGCCATTGACCGCCGCCCAGGGTGTACCGGCTGCTCCGATTCCGTTCCCCCCGGACTGCAGCGGGATCGGAATCGGAGCGACACTCGAGGAGGTTACCCAACACACACCCCAACTTATACATACCTAGTGTAGGTAGGTACGCCACCCGTGGGGTGTGTGTTGGGTAACCTCCTCGAGTGTCGCTCCGATTCCGATCCCGCTGCAGTCCGGGGGGAACGGAATCGGAGCGGCCGGTACACCCTGGGCGGCGGTCAATGGCTTCCCCTTCACCCCTTCATAGGGTTGGCATTGATCGTCGGCCAATACCCAACGTGGCGGGAACACATCGCTCTCCGTACTCCTCTGCTTTCAGAGGAGACAGGATGAGCGATGCTGTTAGTGGTGAGATGGCCCAGGGTCAGCCGGGGTGCGAGGGATATGCTCTATGGGTAACCTTACACCCCGGCGTCTGAAGACCCGAGACGGCGTGCGGTTTAAGTCGGTGCAAGCCCGACATAACCGCCCCCGCTGGCCGGCGGGGGGGTATCCGAAGGGATTTCCGCACGATAAAAAAAAAAAAAAAAAAAAAAAAAAAGGTACGCCACCCGTGATCTGAACCGTAAACCATGAGGTTAAAGGTTCTGTTCTGTTCACCAGAACAGCAGCTGCCGCTGGGCCATATAGGCGGTCCAGTTAGAGGAATTTTTTTACAGACCGACTTTCATGAAGGATGTGTGTTTTGTAGACACAAGATTTTATATTTACAAAACACACCTACTGATAAATCGGAGCGATTCCAGCTCAAACCAGTTCACGCAGTTTTATCAAATCGGATACCGTTGCAATTTTTTTTTACCGAAGTACTTAGTAATTTAGTTGATGTATATACAGTCCATCACTTCCATCAGGATGTGAAAGGGGTCCAAGTCATCCTCTCCTGCTAACTGGTGGGTGCAACTGCTGATCGATGGACGAGGCTCTGACGAACGTGCTCTTTTCGGGGTTGGGAGGTCAGACAGCTATCCCTCTCACAATGTATTATTAGTAACCAAATTAGCAGAATCTTAAAATATGCGGATCATGGGCTCCTAGGTGATTGTCCCAGATGCATCCGGTAACAATTCCGTTCGTAGTCACTGGGCTATCGCTGCTATCAATATGAATCTAGTTCTAAGTACAGATTGCGTTATAGAACTAAACTTGAGTGTAGTTTTTATGAACGCTCAGGTTATTTACGTTCAAAAAAGTTCCACTCAAGGTTAGTTTTAGAATACAATATGTAGTTAAAACTAGTTTAAAATCGAGACTGATTACTGAGTATAGTTCTAGGATACGGGCCCTAAGACGTTCCTACTTATTAACAGGCCCATAAATCATCCCCCCCCCCCCCCGCCGACCAGTAAGGGCGGTTATGTCTCGAGTCATCAGATGCCGGAGTGTAAGGTGGCCCTAAGGCACTAATTTTAACATGCCATCACATTAATAGGTAAGCTAATATAAGTGAGATAAACGAGGATATCAAGTTTCGGGCTATAAATAGAACGGCACAGTGAGTTAGTGAATATTAGAGCCTCGGCCTGGGGCCTAGATACGGTAAAATTACGTTTCTAAGACGTGTGATTTCAAAACTTGCGAAAACTTATGAAAATCTAATTTCAAAATTTAATTGTAACCGAATCAAAATATGAGTAATTCTGAAGGTTTAATAAACCTCGAAAAAACGTAGGTAGGTTTTGTTTTGACAGACCATACGGAATATTTTTTTTAACGTTTTTAGGGATTTTCTTTAGAAAAGCCCTATTGCTATCGAGTTGTCGTCGTCGACGTCGTCGTTGCCAATTTTCTGTCACGGTTTTGGGTATGAAGGAGATGAGCTATCGAGTTGCTGTTTTCGGTAATAGATTCGTGCTGGGGTGAACCATTGCAAGATAAAGAAAAAATCGCAAAAAATCGTAAAAAGAAAAAACGCAAAATCGAAAATCCCTTGTATTTGGCTGAGCTCGTCTCAGGAATTCAACTTGTTCTTTACAATCCCTCTGTGGCGTAGTGGTAGAGCATTCAGATGCATTCACTGCTTATTCAGAGGTAACGGGTTCGATTCCCGCTCATTGCGAATATGAATATTTGCATTGGTCTGGGTGTTTCTATGTATAATATGTATTTATTTACAGAATAAAGTATTTTTAGGGATTTTCTTTAGAGAAGCCCTATTGCTATCGAGTTGTCGTCGACGTCGTCGTTGCCAATTTTCTGTCACGGTTTTGGGTATGAAGGCGATGAGCTATCGACTTGCTGTTTTCGGTAATAGATTCGTGCTGGGGTGAACCATTGCAAGATAAAGAAAAAATCGCAAAAAAAAAGGAAAAACGCAAAATCGAAAATCCCTTGTATTCGGCTGAGCTCGTCTCAGTAATTCAACTTGTTTTTTTTATATATAGGACACGGCAATTTGACTTCACCTCGCCTGATGGTAAGCTGAAGGTAAAGTCTCAGGAAAGAGGATCACCATTACATACACGTACCATGTTAACAATGGTGGCACTCAGCTTGACGGCCTCATCAGAAGAGGATTGTCGTCGCAGCACCGCGTGACATCCACCGGTCACATTAGTGCTGCGACCACAATCCCCCTGCCCGGCTATGCACTTGCTGACCCCTGAACGCAATCAAACCGAAATTGGATTACTATGGAGGGTTTTTCGCAATCGTGTACGGTGGTACCTTTTTATTTTTTCCGTGCGGAAATCCCTTCGGATACCCTCCGCCGGCCAGCGGGGGCGGTTATGTCGGGCTTGAACCGACTAAAACCGCACGCCGTCTCGGGTCTACAGACGGGTGTAAGGTTGCCCATAGAGCATATTCCTCCACCCCGACTGACCCTGGGCCATCTCCGGTTTCGAGATGGCCTCCTCGGGTTTGGGAACCACGGTGTCCCCGTCTTGCCCCGTTTTGGGGGAGCCCAAACTAGGCAGAGCTTATCATATGGGTTCTAGAATGCGGATAAACATAACAACTAACCCATATGATAAGCTCTGCCTAGTTTGGGTCTAGATGGCGCTGTGTAATAGGTACTTTACTATTTATTTATAATCGAATTGAAATCATGCGTTTTGAAAACGTGATGTTACTGAATCGGACTCCTGCTATGGAAACCGAAGGTCTGCATACTATTATAATAATATTATTAATTTTTTATTTTCGGAGTACTTTTATTTCACGGCCCGCGATAGCGCATTCGACTGCGGCGTCAAATGTCGCAGGTTCGATTCGAGCAATAATTTGTATGCACGAATTACGTCTATTTGCATTAGTCTGGGTGTATCTATGTATAATTTAGAATAGAATAGAAATAAACTTTATTGTACACCAATAAAAAAAAATACAAAAAATATATGGCAAACACAATTAATCTAGAAGCAGTATCTATATCCCCAATCCCAATTTGCAGCAGCACGAGACCTCCTCCTTTCAATCATTGCTTTGGCTTATGTTGGCTTCAAAGAAGCGCCTGGTATCTGGCTCCCAAACAATGAAAGTAACGCCTCCGTTAGAGTAATGATTAATTCTACCGAGGTTCCAGTGCTTCGAGTTTTCCTTCTCAGTCTAGTCTGAGAAGGAAAACTCGAAGCAATTCCCTTTACCAACCCGTCTAGCTAGCGTGGTAACATTAGGCTAAATTACCGAAATTATCAAATTTCGACTAACAGAAGACTTAATTACCGAAATTACCACCATTCGACTAACAGTTCAACTAACAGTAGGCTAAACTACCGAAATTATTACAATTCGACTAACAGTAGGCTATATTACCCAAAATTATCACAATTCGACTAACAGTAGGCTAAGTTACCGAAATTATCACAATTCGACTAACAGTAGGCTAAATTACCGAAATTTTCACAATTCGGCTAACAGTAGGCTAAATTACCGAAATTTTCACAATTCGGCTAACAGTAGGCTAAATTACCGAAATTTTCACAATTCGACTAACAATGTTATAATAATTAATAAATAATGTCTTAATAGTAGTATATGCAACTGTCATATAAGAAAACACGAGAGAAGAAGGGGTATTAAAACACGAGAGTCGAGTGTTTTAATACCTTTTTTTTTTTTTTTTTCGTGCGGAAATCCCTTCGGATACCAGCCAGCGGCCAGCGGGGGTGGTTATGTCGGGCTTGAACCGACTAAAACTGCACGCCGTCTCGGGTCTTCAGATGCCGGTGTGTAAGGTGACCTAATAAGGCAATTCCTTCGCACCCCGGCTGACCTTGGGCCATCTACGGCTTCGAGATGGCCCCCTCGGGTGTGGGAACCACGGTGTCCCCACCTTGCCCCGGAAAGGGGGGGCGCGCGTCGCGCCGCCGCCCCGGCCTGCTTCTGCTGGGGAGACAGACGGCCTCATCTGTCACCCCCAGGCCTGAGCTCATGGAGGACGGAGGTCGTTGAGCGACCTCCGGCGTCTGAGTCACCTGCGCCGCGCGGCGAGCATGTTGCGGGCTCGGCGGGCCGGGAGAGTTCTAAATCTCTCCCGAGCTCGCAGTGTTTTAATACCTTTTTTTTTTTTTTTTTGTTTTCGTGCGGAAATCCCTTCGGATACCGCCCCCGCTGGAGAGCGGGGGGTCTTCAGCGGGGGCGGTTATGTCGGGCTTGCACCGACTAAAACCGCACGCCGTCTCGGGTCTTAAGATGCCGGGGTGTAAGGTTACCCATAGAGCATATCCCTCGCACCCCGACTGACCCTGGGCCATCTCCGGTTTCGAGATGGCCCCCTTACTTGCTCTCCACTGTGCCCTCTGCTAATCAGAGGGACACGTGGAAAGCTTCCGAACAGCCCTCAACAAGGCCGTCCTCGCCTCGGTCGGAGTTGGCCGTAGGCGGCAGCGTCTCTCCCGCCCTAGGAGAGAGGCGCTGCCGTCTCCGTTGCCCAGGGTGCACCGCGTGGAGGTCCCCAACCAAGCACCCCAGTGTTTTAATACCTTTTTTTTTTTTTTTTTTTTTTTTATCGTGCGGAAATCCCTTCGGATACCCCCCCGCCGGCCAGCGGGGGCGGTTATGTCGGGCTTGCACCGACTAAAACCGCACGCCGTCTCGGGTCTTCAGACGCCGGGGTGTAAGGTTACCCATACAGCATATCCCTCGCACCCCGGCTGACCCTGGGCCATCTCACCACTAACAGCATCGCTCATCCTGTCTCCTCTGAAAGCAGAGGAGTACGGAGAGCGATGTTTTCCCGCCACGTTGGGTATTGGCCGACGATCAATGCCAACCCTATGAAGGGGTGAAGGGGAAGCCATTGACCGCCGCCCAGGGTGTACCGGCCGCTCCGATTCCGTTCCCCCCGGACTGCAGCGGGATCGGAATCGGAGCGACACTCGAGGAGGTTACCCAACACACACCCCAGTGTTTTAATACCTAAGTTATATTATGCAGTTTCATACACTACGTTATCTTCACTCATAGGAAAAATTGAAATTAAACAAAGTAGGTAGGTTACAAGGACGCCATTTTTTTCACAGTTCGAACTGCGCATGCGTGCGTCTTTTTTTTATATTCAGCCTAAAACCTTAGACTAGTTTAATGAATAAAAAAAGATAGCGGTACTATAATGAGTTTTATGATACAGTTGGCGGTACTATAATAAGTTTTATTTTTAATTAGGTATATGTATATGCGTTTATAAAGTGCGTATGTATAGAATCGTCTTTGAATTCGTAATTCGAATTTTTCGATTTGAGTGTAGATAAAAATAATTAAATTTAACTAAATAATGACTTAAAACTAATTAAATAATAACTAATGACAAACTGATTAGTTTCACTTCGATAAGTCACAAAGTTTTATAATTGAATTTACTTTGGCACGTAACTCCATGGTTTTGAAATTAGTGAGCATAAGTAAATTTTCTTTCTTTTATTTTTTCTTTTATTACTCATCAGTAGTAAGTACATTATGTTGCAATGCATGATGCCTATTTTGCTGATAGTTTTTCTGTCATTGTACCAAATTGTAAATGAATAGTGTCTGTACATTGGGGATCTTTAAAAAAATATATGGGTTACGTTAAATAAACGATTCTGAAAACATTTTTTTTTTAATTCTTGTATGTTTGTCGCAAAAACTACTGAACGGATTTTGATGTGGTTTTTCTATCAGACTTGATCAGAGCTGAAATCTGCCGTATATTTGATTGCAATTGGTTAAGTAGAACCGAAGATATGACCAAAAAACGATAACCGACCTCCGCGCTGGCAGAGCTGCGGGCATCAGAAGCGGTAGAGCGTTCGACTGTTAAATCAGAGGACGCCGGTTCGATTCACATTCAGTGCAAATATTTGTATGCATCAATATGTATATTGTCATTGTTCTGTGTATTTCTATGTATAATATACATGTAATTAAAAAAAGTAACATCTAAGTATTTTTTTTTTTTTATATTTAGGACATAATATGAAGGTAAAGTCTCAGGAAAGAGGGTCACCATTACATACACGTACCATGTTAACAATGGTGGCACTCAGCTTGACGGCCTCATCAGAAGAGGATTGTCGTCGCAGCACCGCGTGACACCCACCGGTCCCACTAGTGCTGCGACCACAATCCCCCTGCCCGGCTATGCACTTGCTGACCCCTGAACGCAATCAAACCGAAATTGGATTACTATGGAGGGTTTTTCGCAATCGTGCACGGTGGTACCTACCCGGCCGAATTTTGTGACAAATTTGTGTCATCAAATTTCTACCACCAGTAAACCGATAGACAGACAAAAACAGTTCTGCATAGAGAACTCTGTTATATTATGATGAGTGATGCTTGCAGTGCTCAATATTATAATTAATGCGTGTTGGCTAGATTTTTATGCTAAACGCTTACCAAAGTTCAACGACCGTTTCTAAATATAAATTGGAAAACGCGTCATCGCGTTCGTCGGTTTATGAGCAGTATAAAAAAATTGCGTTCGCGCAGATTGATGTAAACATTGCAGTATCGCGTGCGCCGATGAACTAGTTTCGATATGTATAAGTAGTTTATTAAAGTTGTATTTCTTTCATGACACGAGCAGTGTAAATTAATTATGATGGATTTAATCGGATTTTAAGTTATTGAGACCGAAACAAAAAAAGTATTCAGGACAAGAATCTACTCTAACTGAATACAATATTTAATTCTCTTTTTTCGATCTAAACCTATAGGAAAAGGAAGCATACTAGTTGCTTATTTTTTTTATTGAATTAACATATTTAATTCAAAAGACGAAAAGGCTCATAAGACTTTCCTTTTAAAGTCGGTGCCAAAGAGGTATTAACACTATTAGCACTATTAGGTAGTAGAAATGTCGGCCTCTTGACGGCCTCTATGACGTAGCGTTAGTGCATTCGACTGCTACGACATGCGGGTGCGGGTTCGATTCCCGCTCAGTGCAAATATTTGTATGCATGAATATGTCTATTTGCATTGGTCTGGGTGTTTACAATCTATTTACAAAAAAAAAAGTATATAAGTATGTTTATCCGCATCCTATACTAGAATCTATAGCATAAACTAGTTAAACTATGCTTACTTTGGGTCTAGAAAGCGCTGTGTAGAATGTCGTAGAATATGTATTTATTATTATTATTATTTATTAAATGTAGGGTAAGTGCACTCCCATAGTCCTGCCACATCATAAGTCTCCCAGCAGCATTACATGTGGGTTGACGTCTTCATGGATTCGATTCCGACTTCAACAGGAAAGTCTTATGAGTGTTTTTGTCTTTTGAAATAAATATATTTTACCTTCAGCTTACCATCAGGCGAGAGTAAGTCAAATTGACGTGTCCTAAATATATTTAAAAAAAATCGCTTTAGCGACAAAGCCCGTTAAATAAAAAGAGAAAATAAAATTAGATATATCTTCTACGAGAGAGCATACATTATAAACCTACCTAAAATGGCCCTCAGTAAAATATTGGAAACTAGAAGTTGCTCGCGGCTTCACCTGCGTGAAATTGGGTTCTCGTTCCTGCGGTTGCGACCCATAGGAACCTTTTCTACAGATGAAAGTAGCCTTTACCTAATCCAGGTGTTAATCCAGGTTATAATCTAGATCCGTTCAGTCATTCTGGCGTAATTGAGTAGCAAACATCCATCAATACATCAATCCATCCATCCAAACTTTCACATTTATGATATTAGTGGGATATTAGTCGGAAGTGGGATAGTATGTAAAAGGCTCAGGTATTTTACTAAAAACATTTGGCCCTTATTGAAAATAAACTATTTTTAACGGATTCTATCGCGATTTATTTGGTGTTATTTTATTATTATTCTCTTTCGTTTCTTCACTTTTATTCTGTTTTTAAATATTTTTATTTCAATGTTTGATATTCGTGTAAACTTGCGACAATATAATTTGGATCTTATATTATTTGGGTATCTTATTGGAAGAATTTAACTAAATAATCAAGTTAAATTTTATCCTCGAGAGGAGACACGCTTGAGTAGACGACCATACCTTCTATCTCTTTTATCTCTATCGTCGCCCGCTTTCTGAAGTGCGAAGTGGATTTATTATATTTCTAACTTCTCCAATTTAGTACTGATTTTTTGACGTGACAACGTCTTATAAATCGATGGAGCCGGCTGCACGCGCGGAAAAACATGACGTATGCGGCGTTACCACATGATGTATGCGACGTTACCGACGGATGCGGCGTTACCACATGACGTATGCGGCGTTACCTCGCGTTCTTATGACGTTGTCACGTTCAACTATCGTCAGTAAACCGACTTTACAGACAACCGATTCTTTTTTCTGGAATTTTCCGAATGCCACTGTTGATTGTGTTATACAGGAGTTACAGTAGTGGGGATATGGGTGGAATTAGTCCCGTACTCTACCTCTTTTATCATTCATAATTCATCAAAAATAATGAAAAATAAACGTTGAAAACTCATTACAAGCGGCCTCTAGATCAAAGAGGGTTATCTTTAACGAACTCTATTGAAATTAATTCACTGAAGAGAACTTATACAGATAAGACTGTTAATTAAGAGGAAAGTCTGTGCGTCAATCAGTGTGTACCGGCTTACAAGCAAGGTTGGCTTGGACTCCGAAAATCTTCGTGGGGCGCCATTTTTTGTTTTTTTTTTACGTGCGGAAATCCCTTCGGATGCCCCCCCGCCGGCCAGCGGGGGCGGTTATGTGGTGCATGTACCGACTAAAACCGAACGGTGTCCTGCCCAAGTGCCCATTGCCGGGCACCCCGGGTAAGCCCTCGAAAGGATAACCCCAGGGCTACCGGTGGACCTTGACCGCCAGCGCGGCCTCGCCTGGTGGGGTCGGGTTTTATCCCGCGTCGGTGAGTAGGCAGGCGTGTCTAGGACACACACGACACGCCTCCGCCACGGCCTGCTTCTGTAAGGACGGCAAGTCGGGCAACTGCCGACCTCAGACTCCGATCATGGAGGTCGGTAGTCCCTCATTAGGTAACATGTCCTCTATCTCCAATTAATCAATATTAATCAAAGACTAGGTGACTGATGTCACTATTAATGAGGTGACCAAGAATTATGTTATAAATTTTAGATCGGAAAAAGATAACATCTAGGACGGGACTTGTACCCGCGAGCAGCCCCTAACAGGGTATGCTCTGACCAACTGAGCGAGACACGTCCCAAATATTCGAAATTCTCCGATATGTTCTTTAACTTCAAAGCTATTGAATTATTAAAAAAATGTGATTTGGTTATTTATTTGAACTTTTAATTTTTTAATTATTAAATTTTTTTCATTTATTTCAATTAAATTTTTAAGCATTTTGTACGCTTACTTTTTCTAAAGATTTAGATCGGAATGTTACGTTGTTATGACCCCTTATAGGGGTCAGAGCATTCCCCCTGTAAGGGACTGGTCGCGGGTGCAAGTCCCGTTCTAGATGTTCTCTTTTTCCGATCTAAATCTTTATTTTTCATTTAGTTAAACAACTATATAGATGAACCATATAGCTAAATCAACAAAGTTTTCATAAATGAGAACATAATTTATGTTTGAAACTGAAGGTCAGAAGTTAAAACAAAAACTGTTAAGGGCGTGACAAATGAAATTATATCAACAAACTTTACACTATGGTAAACAAAACTTAATTAACAGTCTCGTCTGTATAAGTTCTCTTGAGTGAATTAACTTCAATAGAGTTCGTTGGATATAACCCTCTTTGATCTAGAGGCCGCTTGTAATGAGTTTTCAACTTTTGTTTTTCATTATTTTTGATGAATTATGAAAGCAATGATAAAAGAGGTAGAGTACGGAACTTATTCTGCCCACATCCCCACTACTGTAACTCCTGTATACCATGATCAACAGTAGTGGCGTACAAAAACATCGAGTAAAGACATTCGGAAAATTCCAGAAAAAATTAAACTGTCTTAGGTCCCGCTTCGAAATTAATCAGTACTAAATTGGAGGAGTTAGAATTATAATAAATCCACTTCCCACTTCAGAAAGCGGGCAACTAGAGACAAAAGAGATAGGTTTGGTCTTCTACTAAAGCGTCCTTTGTAAACTAATATGTATTTATTGTGACTTTTTACTAAAAAAAATTGATGAGTGTGCGAAATTTCAAATTGATCCAACATATTTAAGTACTCAGAAATAGAGATAAAACATACAAACTGCCGTAACCCTTTACTCGACAGAGTAAATATTTTACGTACTCTCTACCAGTTGGATTTTCACCCACTCATAAAATGTTTCTTCAAAATTTTACATTTCGTGGTTACCCTACACGGTTAGTAGATTGAGTGACGTTACCAGCGCGCGTGTAACCTAGATATAGACCAAGAGTGTGATGGCCCCGAATGCTATCTAAAATAACCATGTTGCTAGGCGTTCGTCGAATATAGGGTCATGGATCTAAAGGAAAACCAGTATATAGATGAAATGGATGGCTTGTATTCATATAAATAGGACGCGATACCCGTGAACTGTGTAGCTGGAGGGGTTAGGAGGTATACTAGTCATTTTGGTTACTAAAATTCTTTTAAAAAAAGCTTACAGATCCTCTTAACTCTAAAATCATTCATTAAATAATATGCAAAACATGAAATAAAGTCGCGTAGTCCACGGGGACTACGCGACGCGATAAGTATATTTAATAGTTTGGCACAACTAGTTGTAGTAGTGGGTACACCTATAAAAAACATGTCCCCGTAGCTAAACTAGTTGTGCTATACAAATAACTGTCATCTGAGAATTACAAAAATACTTATAGTTATATGACGGTAGAGGACGTGATGTGTGGAAGAACTAAATAAATGTAAATGAGGAATGCCTAAAATGGTTGTCCCTTACCCTGACAGCCTCACGCCCCGCTGATAGAACCCAAAGATTAGTTAATTTATTTAATTCATGGGCGTTGTATATTGTCATTTCATTAGTCTTGTTGTTGTTCAATAGCAGCTAGTGCCCGGCAATGGACGCTTTGGAAGGACACCGTGTGGTGTCAGTCGGTTAGATTCCGACATACCCACCTCACCGCTTTGCACCGGTGGGGTAAAACCCGTTAGGGTTTCCACACGAAAAAAAGTCTAGTTGTTGTTCAATAGGAACTAGTAACTCATGAATAATAAGATTTTTTTCAACTAAATACCCAGTACCGCCTATTACATCGTTCAGCCATCCAAGGAAGTTTCTTCTAGGTACAATACTGTTCTAACTTCATGTTTAATGGGCGAGATGCTCTGTATTCTGATGTTAATTTACCTTTTTCTAGGTGCAGAAACACCATCGAGCATCACCACATTGGAGCTAAGGGTGAGTTGGGTATTTTGGCCTCAAACCGACTTCCCCACGGTGTCTGTCACGTCAGCCATACTGCTGAGGATTTGTGTTAATTCGCGTTTTGTTTTATACCCATTCAACGTTTTTAGGGTGCCCGGCAATGGACACTTGGGCAGGATACCGTGCGGTTTTAGTCGATGCACGACATAACCGCCGTCGCTGGCCGACAGGGGGGTATCCGAAGGGATTTCCGCACGTAAAAAAAAAAGACATCATATTAATGTTATTTACTAATTAGTCCGTCTGTCTTTGAGGATGTCTGACCGGGATAAAAGGAAGGATAACACTTTGGTGTACATATGTACATTGAGCGTCACAAGTAAATTATCTTTTTCAAAAATTAAAAAATTCGTTCTTAATAAAAGTAATTTATATTCCTTAAAGATAATGCTGTTTATCTACTTATGTGCACTCTAATAATCTACTTTGTAGACTCTAATAATCTACTTATGTAGGCTTATGTGGGCTCTATTAATTTTTTCTAAAAATCATTTAGACTTTTTTTTTTGATCTGAAAATGATCATCTACTTTTGACGCTGACTGTACGTGGAGGGGCTGAGATGTTCTAAGAGCAGACTATGCAGATGCTAGCTGTTTTCAGTTATTATAAACTCTAGGAGCAGACGTACGCCCAAAAAAAAGATAAGAAAAAGGAAGAAAACAAGAACTAAAAGGATTATGTCTGACAGGAAAGTGTGACTGATCTTGACTGACCTATGAGTATCAATGATACAAAGATAGAGATGTATTTTGGACCCAAATTTCGTTAGTTAAACTTTTTAGTCCCATGTCATTATATAGGACTAAAAAGATAGCTTCTTTCTCGGAGGATTTGGGTTGGGAACGAGATCAGAATTCCACGCGGGCGAAGCCGCGGTTAACAGCTAGTAGTATAATATAACTCTATGACATATCCGTCAGTTCTTATATATAAATATATCTACAAAACGATATTGTTTTATAAGTACCGTACATCAATGCGCGCATCATTGGCTTGAGTCGTTGATCCCAACCAACAATCAGCACAATAGCTCGCACATCATTTGTTTATTTAAATTAATACGTATAATGCTAGGTACACATCAACAGAATGAAAGTAAACGAACACAAACGAGTGGAAGTCGTCGATTATCGCCGCAATTTTACCGATTCACATACGCTTGCTTTCGCAGTGACATCCATATTGATCCATTAGTATTCTGAAGCGCAAGGGTGTTAAAATATTTGTTATATATAATCTATATACATAAAACAAAGTCGGATTAGTGGTCCGATTTTCATGATCTCTGATTATTCAGATTTGTCTCCGCCTATACTGTTGTAACAATGCACATTGTACTTTTAAGGATATTAGTGGAATATGTAGTCGATTCCTTAGTTGATATCGATTCATAGTCTACTTTATTATCTGTATTCTTTCATCGACTCTGTCTATGGTTAGCTGTGGTCAACTCTATCGGCTGTGGCATATTATCTATGAACTCCCACCAAGTCGCTTCTTTCAGCCGACGTTATAAATGACAGTGCAGCGGTTTTGCGAGCCGCTAATTTTCTGCATCGCTTCCACAAGTGCATAGCTCTGGTACTGAGCCGTTGGTCCGCCGAGCGAGTCACGCAGCGGTTGGTGCCAGCGCGACACGCCGGGCGGATACTACAGGCAGAGCTAAGTGCAGTCTCCTGGCTGCCGCGGGCCGTTCTTCACATTAAAAAACTGTAAAAAAACCGATTATTGGGCGCCATTTGTAACAGGGATAGTTAAATTTAAGCTAGGTTAGAAGTTACAAGTTATTAGAAGTTAATTGTTGGTTTGATATAAGGTTATAGCAAATTAAACAGGAGACTAGTTTTACCTTTCATATATTAAATATTATCAATTATAAGTGATCTCAAGGGTGAGTACACATAGTTCAATTAAGATTTGAAGTTAAGGATTAAAAGAAGAGATGTGAAGACGTGAAGAACGGCCCGCGGCAGCCAGGAGTCTGCACTTAGCTCTGCCTGTAGTATCCGCCCGGCGTGTCGCGCTGGCACCAACCGCTGCGTGACTCGCTCGGCGGACCAACGGCTCAGTACCAGAGCTATGCACTTGTGGAAGCGATGCAGAAAATTAGCGGCTCGCAAAACCGCTGCACTGTCATTTATAACGTCGGCTGAAAGAAGCGACTTGGTGGGAGTTCATAGATAATATGCCACAGCCGATAGAGTTGACTACAGCTAACCATAGACAGAGTCGATGAAAGAATACAGATAATGAAGTAGACTATGAATTGATATCAACTAAGGAATCGACTACATATTCCACTAATATCCTTAAAAGTACAATGTGCATTGTTACACTGTGCAATTGTGTGCCTTTTTTGTGGAAATCCCCACAGTTACCCCCCTTCGGCTATGGCGGACACGAACCGTACAAAACTGCACGCCGTCTAAGGCAATTCCCTCGCACCCTGGCTGACCCTGGGCCATCCAATTCTTTGAGATCGCCCCCTAGGAATACTGTGCTGTACTAGCAGTTATGACCATCATCGCCCCCCCCCCCCCCACATAACTTTCGGGACTAAGCCAACCTAACCTACTAGCCGGATGGCTCCTAAAAGGGTTCCACAGCCTTCTATTCTATCTATGCGTCGTTATCATCATCGTCATCATATCTTCGGACCCAGTTGCATCCAAAGCTTGTACTCCTTCTCTTCGCTTTTACGGGAGGGATTGCCGTCTGACCTCCTAAGGAAAGCCTGCACTAGAATCTAGTCTTATCAGTAGGTGTAGCGGGTTGCATGCGAGGTTGGCTGGGGCCTCGAAGTTCTTGGTGGAGTCCATATACCCGCTGCCATACTATAGCTTGGCGAATTCATGTGTGGCACTCCTATGGTTCACGCGGGATGAGGAGCGTAAGGCAGAGGGGTGGTGAAACGTGCGCGCGGGACGACCGTCAGGTATTCAAGCTATAGTTCATTTGCATGCATTCGCAAACTATTACAATGCATTTTTGGATTGGTATGTACCTGGCATAACACATAACACATTGTATTTGTTGTCTGTTGGTGGTGTGCAAATATAAGTTTGTTGGGAGTAGGTTGAATGAATTAACGTAAATCTATTGTTAGTGTTTGATTATTATTTTATACTCAGTGGAGTAGGCAGAGGTAGGTACATATCATTGAACGCCAGCTATATTTTTGGTCACACATAATATTCTTAGTAATTTAATCCTACTAATATTATAAACGCGAAAGTTTGTGAGTATGTATGTATGTTTGTTGGTCTTTCACGCCAAAACTGCTGAACGGATCTGGCTGAAATTTGGTACAGGGATAGACTATAGCCCGGAATAACACATAGGCTTTTCATCCCGGGAATAGGTTTCCATGGGTAGCGGGAACGGGATCAGAATTCCACGTGGGCGGAGCCGTGGGCAACCGCTGGTAAGTATATATGTGCAGTAATATCGACTACCACTTCTGTAGATCCGGTGAAGTAAAAAAAACACTGAGAAAACACGTATTAATAGAAGACAAAACTAAAATAGGTAAAAAATATTATTAAGGAGTTTGAGATTAGAAAATATAACAAAACCTTTATTTTATTGTTAAAAAGTGTATGCTGCTCAATGATGATTGTTGTAAGCACCACATACTTTTTTTTGATATGGAGTGGAATCGAAAAAGTAGTGAAATGTGGGTGTTAATACACATCTACCTACCCAATTTTAGTAATAAAAACAAGCGTGATTTTAAAATAAATCTTGTCGCAAATCCTGAACTGAAAACAACGGCAAACTGATCATAAATCGCTTAAATTGAACTCGTTCAAAACTCACCACCATATTGAAAGAACGCGTGGCACAAAACAATCACAGCCTCAGACCACATTCTCTGAGAAATGACTCACGACTTGTCCACTCGCACTGACTCATTTCCGACTCGGATTCCTGCTGACGTCACAGGGTGCGCGAGCGCCGACACATCGCTATTTTAAACTACATTCCTTATTAGTGGACAGCTATTGTAACTGAGTATCCATATTTATTTCTAGTTGAAATAGTGGCCATTTTGTAGGACTAACGCTTAGGTTGTTTGACGGACGACAGGCTATCGACACGGCAAAAGAAGAAGACCTTTGTCTCAAAGTCATCATCATTATCTTAACGTTGTTCGCAGGTGCATCCGAGGACTTCATCTAGGAGCCAGAGATCCACTTAATTTTGTCCTCCCTATAGTTTGGCTTATACAGCTCTTAGCTACGAGGCTCTGGCCGACTTCCATCTTGGTGTTGGACTATCGATTTTTAAGGGAGCAGCGGAGACGACAGTCACTCCCTTAAATGCCAAGATAAATCAGATGAAGGACTAGAAGAGCAGACCCGGGGCTCCAAAGTGCAAGGAATAAAAGGACCTTCGCTGAGCCACGTTCAAACGAAGACTAGGACACAATCCACTTGGGAGTGAGTGAAATGCCTTTAAGGCCTTACACATCTGAAGAACCGAGACGGCGTGTGGTTTCAGTCGGTTCGAGTCTGACATAACCACCCCCGCTGGCTGGCTGGCGGGGAGGTACATGGGGAACTTCCGCACGAAAAAGAAAAGTGTGCATGTAATTTCAAAAGTATTTATTTAGGTACATAAGTTTCATAAGTAGAAAGTAAAAGCATGAAGTGTTAGTTTGCTTGTAATAAACTATTTAAAATTCTGCTTCCTTACACGCTGCGTCGAGGTGGGCTAGGCTGAATGTAATTTGATCTAGCAAATACGAAACAGTTCAGTAAATACCTCTATATCCTCTGTATCAACCGCTTATTTATTATAATGAGTAACAATCCCTTCTGCAATAAAGCCAAAGAGGTGAAAAAAGGCCTGGCATGTCTCCTCTGTCCCCCCCCCCCCCACGCTAGCTACCGTGGGCGGTTATGTCGGACTTGAACCGATTTGGGGTCAGCTTTCCAGACTATCTACGAAGTGGCCAAACTTCGATATTTTGCCTTAAGTTAGTGCCATCTAGCTTCGACATTTTTCGTTAACTCAGTTCCATCTGACCTCCACAACCCATTGGCGATATCGAAATTCTGTAATTAGACCAATTGTCGGACTTTTAGGGCTCCAACTACTCGTAACGACTGCCATACATGTTCGTATGACAACCGGGACCAACGGCTTAACGTGCTCTCCAAGGCACGGAGGGGTCTCAATGTGTTAAGAATGGTCACCCATCTTAACACTGACCTAGCTAGAATCGCTTAACTTTGTAATGTGTTAATTTACTCGGTACCCTCCTGGTACAGAACACTGTGAGTAGTATTAGGTCGTTACATATGAAATTGCCGTTTTTCTTGAAGAAATTAGAGGAAACCAATTTTTCAGTACTAACTTTTTTGCATTTTTTTTAGGAATGACAAATCCAAATTTTATGATTTTTTTTCTGTATGAATGAGACAACATTAAGCTAACAAACAGCAACTTTTATTACATTTTTGAAAAGTGACAGCTGTTAAGTAATACGAAATTTATCATCAAAATGGATATAGCAATTACGAACTCATGAATTTGTAAGAAAATTTCGGCAATATATATACCTATTATTATGTAGCAATACAAGTGAGTACTACAGAGGTGACCAGCCTATAACTGCTCAACTAAGCCTAGTCCCCCCTTTAATCATCCAACTGTTACTTTGCCATTTTATTCCATAACCAGCAGTAAACTTCTATAATTATTAACACAAAGCAAGTGAACCAAATCAAAACATCAACAAAGCAATTATAAACAATGTTTATTTATTGAACTGCCCTGAGCCTAGACGAGATAATTAAGGGGTGAGTTGGAGCCGGTCGACGGCTGCCTAGAATAGCCGTGCTAGTGTAAATCCTGTCGTATTTTTATCCTATTAACATTATAAATTCGATAGTTTGTGAGTATGCATGTTTGGATGTATGTATGTTTGTTACTCTTTCACGCAAAAACGTTTTTCTTTTTATATACACCTGATGGGAAACGGATATGGCCGAAATTTGAGACAGCAATAGATTATAGTCTGATATAACACATAGGCTACTTTTTATCCCGGGAATAGGTTCCCATGGGAAGCTGGTACGGGATCAGAATTCCACGCGGGCGCAGCCGCAGGCATCAGCTAGTTGGATATTAATACATACCAGTTTGCGTGCCCAACACACTTCACTACGTTAATTACTAAGAAAAACGCGTCACGGAGCGCGGACGGCGCGCGCGCAGTTTTTGCAATGGCATACTCCTCGTCCGGAAACGCACGCGCGATCGCTATTTTTTGCAATAGTGCATTAATTTTTAATGCGTTCGAGAGCAATGACCGTTCTGTAAATTGATCTAGCTTGGTTTACTAGAACTGCAATCTGAGGGCTGTGGGAGAGTGACCATTCATAGGTAGGTACGCTAAACGAGGGGTGCGACTGGTTGGATCACCTCCAAGTTTGGTGCACCCTGGGCAACGTGGGCGATGACGCATCATTGATTGCTCCTCTGGAGTAGCTGGCGTCAACGTCAACGGCCAAGAGTCTGACCAACCGGCCCTTTCAGGGCCAGCTGACCCCATTGCACGAGGAGGTCTGGGTATGGCGGGCCTGCAAGGCCCGCGGGGGGGGGGTGGTCGCTCCAGGTACCCCTCTGCTCTTATCAGAGGGGACACTGCGAATGGCCCAGGGTTAGTCGGAGTGCGAGGGATATGCTCTATGGGTAACCTTACACCCCGGCGTCTGTAGACCCGAGACGGCGTGCGGTTTTTGTCGGTTCAAGCCCGACATAACCACCCCCGCTGGCCGGCGGGGGGGTATCCGAAGGGATTTCCGCGCCAAAACAAAAAAAAAAGGTATGCTAAACGAGTGGTAAGGTAAGGCCCATAGTACCGACTGACGCAGGTGATCTCCGGTAAGGGGAGCTTCGAGGACGAACTGCATCGGATCAGGAAGGAGCCAACATCTGAGTGCCATCACTGCGACGCGAAGCATTAGTGTTTTCCCTAAATATACTTATCAGCCCCATGAAATAGGGGGTGGTTTCATTAACTGGACATCGTTTACAACCGATAGGAGAATAGCCTCTCTTTTTTTCCGCACGGAAATCCCCTTGGATACCCACCCGCCGGCAATGGGGTATTATAATAATCCTAAAATAATCCAGAATGACACCGGCTATAAGTTTTTGAGAAACTCATTTTAGACAAGACAGTCAAGATTTATTTTTTTACATACATATACTCACGCTTTTTCCTTTGGGGCTAGGCAGAGATAACAGCCCACCGTCTGCGTCTATCCTCACACACTTCACGAGCTTCCTTATTATTAAACCTTTTTTGACCTACCCTTTTTTCAGTACATCATTAATTTGATCAGTGTATGTTTTACAAGGTCGACCCAGTCTGCCTACCCAGTTACATGTGCCTTAGGTACATACTTATTTGGGGGTGGCAGGTGAGGCCGCCTGTCACTCCAGCAGAAGCAGGCCGAGACGGTGGGGCGACTAGCCCCACCCCCAAACCGGGGCAAGACAGGGACACCGTGGTTCCCAAACCCGAGGGGGTCATCTCGAAACCGGAGATGGCCCAAGGTCAGTCGGGGTGCGAGGGATATGCTTACACCCCGGCGCCTTTAGACCCGAGACGGCGTGCGGTTTTAGTCGGTTCAAGCCCGACATAACCGCCCCCGCTGGCCGGCGAGGGATCTCCGAACGAAAAAAAAGGTACATACTTATTTTTACTTATATTTGAATTTTGTTTAAATGATTTATTTTAAAACAAAGTTTTGACTTATATTAACCTGTTCAGACTCTTATGTTATTTAGTACTCGTCCCATATCTGCATTTCATTCGATGTTTGACCTGTTGGGTTACAGGTCCGTTGCCCCGTCTGGCACCCTGGCCTCTACGAACAATGTTAATCGGCGGAGAACCTTTAAATTGAATTCGTTATCACACGTATCACAGATGGAATGGAATGGTATCTTGTGTTTAACCGAATTCAAAGAAAAAGGAGATTCTAAATTCATCGAAATACTTTAGGTTTAACATGTAACGAGACGATTTCTGTTGCAAAAAAAAAGGATCCAAGACTTCGTTGCATTAAGTGAGGACTGTGAGGCATCGCAACCTCATCAACACGGGCCACCAGGTGGTCACTGCTGAGTCCGGTGTTAGTAACCGACACAGTTACCAGTACGGCTACTGGATACCAGGCATAGCTGACAGGTGCTTAAGGATACTGCCATAAAGTTAAAAAGCTCATCATTGAAAGAATCAGTAGGCCTACCATGAAATATATATCCGCAATTGCGGGCCAGCACGAAACACGAACGAAAGAAGTGTAATTTAGGTACCAGGTGTGTGTTGGGTAACCTCCTCGAGTGTCGCTCCGATTCCGATCCCGCTGCAGTCCGGGGGGAACGGAATCGGAGCGGCCGGTACACCCTGGGCGGCGGTCAATGGCTTCCCCTTCACCCCTTCATAGGGTTGGCATTGATCGTCGGCCAATACCCAACGTGGCGGGAACACATCGCTCTCCGTACTCCTCTGCTTTCAGAGGAGACAGGATGAGCGATGCTGTTAGTGGTGAGATGGCCCAGGGTCAGTCGGGGTGCGAGGGATGTGCTCTATGGGTAACCTTACACCCCGGCGTCTGAAGACCCGAGACGGCGTGCGATTTTAGTTGGTTCAAGCCCGACATAACCGCCCCCGCTGGCTGGCGGGGATCCGAAGGGATTTCCGAACGAAAAAAAAAAAAAAAAAAGGTACCAGGAAGTTACTTCGGGTTTTGTTCTTTAGGTCGGGCCCATAAAGTTTGTTCAAGACTGAATCAAACATATCAAGGAGGTTTTCGTTTACAATATATTTCTATTCAAAAATAACCTATATAAAATGCATTCCTTCGTATTGGATTATGATAACTTTTCGATCTTTTGAAATAAGTCGTATAGTATCGTGTTTTCATTTAAATTTCTTTTTGGCCGGCTGCCAAAATACGCCTAATGAACTGTCTTCGGGCCCGATTGCGGGATAATACGGATATAAGTAGGTATATAAGTGCATTTCATGGTGACGATTGCCCGAAATTTTAGTATTTCTTATTATAAAAAACAAACATTGCATCATAATCAAATAACGATAGCAACAAAAAACCACGAAGGTTAATACCTGTGCTATTATGAGTTATCAAAACTTAACACAGGACTATAAATTATAACATACGCTACGATATATAACAATTTAAAAGAAAGTGAGTTTACAAAACAAGAAACAAATCTCCAGCCACCTAAAGTGAATTTAAAAAATATGGTTTAAAAATTAGCAATTGCGGATGTACGTTACATGGCAACCCTGCAGCTTCTTGTTTGCACATATTTATAAGGGTAGGTAATAAGGAAGCAAGGTGATTTTCGGCCTTGATCAGTAGATACAATTCCTCGGTGACGGTGCTCAGAGTGCGACTCTTAAGAGCTGTGTTCTTTCCTTTACCGATCTTTTGACTTCCTGATAGGTAGATACTACCCGACTTGTATCTTTTCCTTGATCTATGCCATGTAAGTTCTTCTTGGCGTGTCTCTTTCACTCTTCTCTTAAATTTTCCCTTCCTTTATACTTTTGAGGAACCAATCGTGTCTTATCAGGTAGCCAACCATTTTTCCTCTCCGGTGGTCGATTATTTCCAAGATAAATCTTCGTTATTCTACTTTGTTCAGTACCATTTCAGTCCAGCTTATTCCCTCCATACTTTTCCAGCACCACATTTCGAAAGCTTCCAGCTTGTCCACAGGCGTATAGTAATTTAAATAAGAAAACAGACCAAATGCGTGACGGGGCACGCCTCATGTAGAGGTTAATTCGCCCATCTTAATAATGCTGAGGTCTTGCATAAACATTAACTATAATTAATTTAAGAATTATTAATATTAAGGATGTTATTGGTTTTCTTTTCGTATATTTTTACATGCTTTACACAATTATCAACGTTATAGTAAGTAATATCAATGAGATTCAATGAAATTTTTAAGCAATTAGTTTGCTAACTTTTCCGAAAGATTTAGTTCAAAATGTAGACGCATAATATATCGGAGAATTTTGAATATCCAGTACGTGTCCAGGTAGCTCAGATGGTCAGAGTATTCCCCCTGTAAGGGACTGCTCGCGGCTTCATGGAACTGGTCTTGTCCTGGATGCAGGGACTTAAAAACACATTCATAAAGGTTACATAATTATATGGGTTACACTATGAAAACGTTACAGAATGAAAGTGTTACTCATATAAATGTGGTATTGAATCTATTAATCGTTACCCCTTTCAAGTGTGTCACCGTTATATATATGTAACAGATATTAATCTGTTAACAGTGTTAATAAGTGTTAACCGAATTGCTACGTTGCCAAATTTACTATCCTATTATATTTTAAATCAAAATTTTTAAATAAAGGTATTTTGTACACCCTCAAGTACTTTAGGACGCTGACCCGAAGCGTATGTGTTCCACCAACCTTTGAAGAAGAACCTTCTAAGGGCAGAAAGGCCAATTCTTCTTCAGAACCTACATTTTCTTTCTTTTTAAATTCGTCATATTTCCAACATTTCTTATTTCAAATTACCAAAACCATTTGGTTGGTAGAAGGGGAAAGGACCTCAAGATCACACAGGGAAACACCTATAGCATCTAGAAGGAAGTCATTATTCCCCATAATTTATCAATTTAGATTCTTAAAATATATTCCCCATTAGACTCTTAAACATTCCAATCAACTTAAAACTAACCACACTTTATTGTAAGATTGCGCTCTCCGATCGAGTACTGCGTAGGTGCAACGCACTATAGATAGATATTTATCTTTAGGGTCGCTGGGAGCGTGGCATCGACCGAACGACATTGAAACTGCAAGGTGCCCTAAACACTGATAAAAACTTGTTGAGCCACTGAGCGAAAGATGCACGATGTGGCGAATTCGATTTCAAAAAACATCGCTAAGCGTACATTCACACTGCAGTCCGTTTTACAGGCCCGTTGGGTTAAGAATAAACCGTTTTATCGCAGTTATACATTTTTATCGGGCTAAGTAACCATTTTATAGATTTAGGGTAGCCTAGTGGTATGGGTAATGGACTGCTGAGACGAGGTCTCGGGTTCGATCCCAGGTTTTACAATGGCACACACCAATGACTTTTCGATGCTTTTCGAAGTTATGTGTGTATTTATCGCAGGCTTATAAGTGCCCGGTTAATGGCAATAGGCTGGCCACCTATTACATTGGGACCTAAACATAAACTGGCGAAATGTGGGTGCTAGCACCTCTGCCTACCCCTTCGGGGATATAGGCGTGAGTTTATGTTATGTATTATGTTATGTTTTATGTTTATGATTGGTCAAGAAAATTGGTTGGGCTACAGATTTGACAAATTAGAACTAATATTAGCCTTGAAGAATCTGACCAATTCTTTTCTTAGACTTGACCAATTAGAACCTTTAGATGCTTCAACGAAACGAAACTTAATAAGTATTTGATGAATTGAAACAAAAATGGGTGTTAAAAACCCGCTTGGCGAGTAGAAACCATTTTCAGACTTGACCAATCACGATTTTATCGGGTCAGGTAGCCGTTTTATCGTATCCGCCATCACCGAATAAAAATGTATAAGCATTTATTTATTTATTCAGGTTTTGTTTTGTAGTGATGTAGTTGTATACCCTAATTCACACACATGACAGTATTCTACATCCAGTAAAGTTATCGATTGGATAAAATATATAGTGGTTCTTTTTACAGGTTTCAAAACGGTCCTGTAGCGGTGTGTACAGATATATCCAGTTGCGACGGATCTGTTAGAACGAACCCGGCAAATAAAGAATTTCAGTGTGAAAGTACCGTAATTCGTTCAATAAACAGGGCTTGTTGGAGAATTATTTGCGAAATAACCTCATTAGGTTAGGTACCTTTAAGGGCACGTCGTTGTAGAGGCGGTAAGACATGACAAGGAGTCATGGAGTATTGGCTCGAGAGGCGACACGGAAGCTTCTCGTACAGACTGAAGCAGGTGATCTCCGGTAAGGGGAGTTTCGGGGACCACCTGCTTCGTATCAGGAAGGACCCAACGTGTGAGTGCCATCACTGCGACGCGAGCGAGAAGTCGGAGCTGCGCACGCTGGCAGAGTGCCCGGTGTAGGAGATCCGTCGCCGCTCTCTCCGGGGCAAGATGGGGACACCGTGGTTCCCACACCCGAGGGGGCCATCTCAAAGCCGTAGATGGCCAAGGGTCAGCTACTAATAGGTCTATACTAATTCCACACTAATGAAAATAATTCTTCTAAGCTACCAATATTATAAATGATAAAGTTTGTAAATATGGATCAGATGTATGCATGGATGTTTGGAATACATACAACTTTTTTTATACCAATTCGGTGGCAGACAAGCACACGGCTCACCTGATGTGAAGCGGTTACCGCGGCTTATGGACGTTGCCAACACTGGGGGCGTCACGCTTACGCTGCGGCGCCAAACGTCACGTTCTAGCCCGGTACACCTGTTTGTTGACGGACGAGACTCTGGCGCAGGATTTCCTCTCGGGTATGGGAGTTCACCCGGCAGTGACTCCCATAAAAGTCATATAAACCAAACCAAGAGGAGAGAGAAGAGGAACTATGCTAGGATAATGATGACGATTAATTCAAGCTAAAAGTGGCTATAATGTTATCGCTATCGGGTGAACGGTAGGTATGTACCAGGCGCTGAAAAACACAAATAACATGGTTTTTTCATTAATTAAACTAGCGAACCGACCCGGCTTCGCACCGCTGCAGTTTAGAAAGAAACAAAGGATTTATTCATACATAAGCCTACGAGATCTCTGTTTGACAGCCTCTGTGGCGTAGCGGTAGTGCATTCGATTGCTACGACAGAGGGCGCTGGTTCGATTCCCGCTCAATGCAAATATTTGTATACATAAATATATGTATCTATTTGCTTTGGTCTGGGTGTTTCTAAGTATAATATGTATGTATTTACAAAAGAAAAGTATATAAGTATGTTTATCCGCATTCTAGAACCCACAACAGAAGCTAGTTAAACTATGCTTACTTTGGGTCTAGATAGCGCTGTGTAAAAATGTCGTAGAATATTTATTTATTTTTATTTTAGATTCACATAGTTTTATTTCCCTGTATAATACATGATACCTTTTTTTGCGAGCATATCCCTCGCAGCCCGACTGACCCTGGGCCATCTCCGGTTTCGAGATGGCCCCCTCGGGTTTGGGAACCACGGTGTTCCCGGTTTGGGGGAGGGGCGCTAGTCGCCCCACCGTCCCGGCCTGCTTCTGCTGGGGTGACAGGCGGCCTCAACTGCCACCCCAGGCCTGCGCTCATGGAGGACGGAGGTCGTTAAGCGTGATACATGATACCTTTTTTTTTTTCGTGCTGAAATCACCTACATAAACGAAAAGGGTGTTTGTGGGGCATCCGCCGAAATCAAGTCAACCTCACCAGCTGATTAACGAACGAGTCTCTGGCGCAGGCTTTCCTTTGGGTGGTTGGGATTCAGACGGCAGTTGCTCCCGTAAAAGCTAAAATAGCCAAGCAAGAGAAAAGGTAGGAAATTGGACCATGATGCTGTTGATGCTGTGTTGCAACCGGGAATATTAGTGTGATGATGATGACCTATTTAATAAAAAATATCTTTATTTATTGACTAGCTGATGTCTGCAGCTCCGCCCGCGCGGAGCTATTTGGTTATATTTCCGGCTTTGCTTAACCAATTGCAAGCAAACATACGGCAGATTTTAATTCTGACCAAGATATTTCTGGTGGAAAAAGCCGCATCAAAATCCGTTCACTAGTTTTTGCGTCTATCGCGAACAAACAGATAAACAGACAAACAGGCAAGAATTCAAAATGAAATATTTTTGGTGTTCAGAATCTTTCATTAAACATAACCCAAGTTTTTTTATATTATATCCAATATACAGACACAACTAATTTACAATTTTAGAATAGTTACTTTTTTTTTTTTTAGAATAGTACCTTTTTTTTTTTTTTTATCGTGCGGAAATCCCTTCGGATACCCCCCCGCGTGCCAGCGGGGGCGGTTATGTCGGGCTTGAACCGACTAAAACCGCACGCCGTCTCGGGTCTACAGACGCCGGGGTGTAAGGTTGCCCATAGAGCATATCCCTCGCACCCCGACTGACCCTGGGCCATCTCCGGTTTCGAGATGGCCCCCTCGGGTTTGGGAACCACGGTGTCCCCGTCTTGCCCCGGTTTGGGGGAGGGGCGCTAGTCGCCCCACCGTCCCGGCCTGCTTCTGCTGGGGTGACAGGTGGCCTCACCCGCCACCCCCAGGCCTGCGCTCATGGAGGACGGAGGTCGTTAAGCGACCTCCGGCGCCTGAGTTGCCTGCGACGCGCGGCGAGCAAGTTGCGGGCTCGGCGGACCGGGAGAGTTCTAAGTCTCTCCCGGGCGCGCTCCGCCACCTCCTTCGCGAGCATTACATGCTCGCAGTTTAGAATAGTACCTATAGATATAGAAGTGTCAGAAAGCGACGCATAAAAATGTCAAGATCAATGTTTCTACATTAAGATTTATAGCCAGATTCACCAAACAATACGGAGGCAGAGCCTCTGCGATAAGAATCTGGCAATAAACTCATGGGCACCCTAATAATGACATAATGGCATATATAATGGCAGGGGGATTGTGGTCGCAGCACTAGTGGGACCGGTGGGTGTCACGCGGTGCTGCGACGACAATCCTCTTCTGATGAGGCCGTCAAGCTGAGTGCCACCATTGTTAACATGGTATGTAATGGTGACCCTCTTTCCTGAGACTTTACCTTCAGCTTACCATCAGGCGAGGTGAAGTCAAATTGACGTGTCCTAAATATAAAGAAAAAAAAAAAAAGTAAGAATATGTAAGGACCTTCTACATAGCGCTATCTACACTGACAGTAAGCATTGCTTAGATACCTAGCTTGTGATATGTGTTCTAGAATGCGAATTCACAAATAGAAACACCCAGACTAATCTATACTATTATAATATTGTAAATAAGTTGTGTCTGTACATTGGTAATATTAAAAAAAAATACTGGGGTTATGTTAAATGGAGGATTCTGAACACAAAATTTTTTTTTGTGAAATTCTTGTCTGTAAGTCCGCGATGGATGCAGAAACTACTGAACGAATTTTGATGCGTTTTTTTTTCTATTAGAAAGTTCTTGGTCAGACTTAAGATCTGCCGTAGGTTTGATTGCAATTGGTTAAGTAAAACCAGAGATATGACGAAAAACGACATCCGACCTCCGCGCGGGCATCAGCTAGTGAAAATATACATTCATGCATATAAATATTTGCACTAAGCGGAAATCGAACCCGCGATCTCTGACTGAGCAGTTAGTCGATCTACCTCTACGCCACACATGTACGCCATTATTGTTTTAAATCTTGAAACCACCTTGTGTTCCAGGGTAGTTAGCGTTCACGCGTCCGCCTACTGACCGGCGGCGCGCGCGCATTTAATTGCGACCATACTAAGTTCCATAATGTATCTGTTGTTATGTGGCGATACTTACTCATTGTATCGTGAAACACGCGATCGTCTTTTTTCATTGGTGCATCAGAGCGAGTGACAGCTGGAAAAAACTTGGAATGAGGTTAGCTAGAACGGTATTGTGAAAAAAGCTTAGGTCAGCGTCCGCTTTACTCGGGGGATCAATATTATAACAACAGAAAGCTGGAGCTGTTGTGTTGGATGCGCAGGAGTGGTTTTCTTAACATTTATTTTTTTAAATTTCTACTTATTAACGGTTAAAAAAATATTTTTTTTGGTTCCATAGTTGATGTTGATCTTCCAGAAAACTTGATGATAAGAAATGCGAGGGATAACGTTTGGTATTGCATCTCACAGGAGCATACACACTTGGAGTGTCAATATGGATTTCGCTCCGGTCAGGGGACTATATGGATCCGGCTTTTGCCCTAAGGAGAGTCGCACAGAAATATCGGCGTATCAGTGGACCACGCCTCAATTGCCTGTTTTTGGAAATACAGAAGGCCTTTGACTGTATTCCTCGCGCAATGATCTGGTGGGTACTGTGGTCCAAAGGGCTCCAGAATGTTATATCGACATCATCAGAGATATACCGACTACTCGATATACGACTTATGCTACGGTTGCGATTGTGTGGTTCGGACCGCTGGACAACACGAAACCCTTACCTATCCCCGTCGGGGTACACATAGGATTCGTCCTTAGTTCGCTTCTGTTCAGCGTTGTATTAGACGTCCGGTCAGATAACATCAGAAACTATCATATATAAGCAGCCTCCATGGGTCCACGGCATGCATATAGGGTAGATTGGTGCGATGGCTTGAGACGTGGAAGTAGGCGCTTGAGAACGATCGTAGCAAAAACCGAATACATGGCGTTTAAAGCTACAAGTTTTACATCTGTCCGCATAGGCGATGAACGGATCAGATTAAGTACCTGGAATCTGTACTTCACGTGACGGGTGACATCGATTGCGACGATAAAGCTCGCAGTGCTGCCGCGTGGGCCAAGTGGAGTGAGGTGGCTGGTGTCATATGTAACCCCAAATACCAATTAAGTGAAAAGGGCAGAGGTTTTTCTAGCCGTCACTCGCTCTGATGCACCAATGAAAAAGGACAATCGAGTGTTTCACGATACAATGAGTAAGTATCGCCACATAACAATAGATACATTATGGAACTTAGTAGGTATGGTCGCAATTAAATGCGCGCGCGCCGGTCTGTAGGCGGACGCGTGAACGCTAACTACCCTAGAACACCAGGTGGTTTCAAGATTTAAGACAATATGGCGTACATGTGTGGCATAGAGGTAGATCGACTAACTGCTCAGTCAGAGATCGCGGGTTCGATTTCCGCTTAGTGCAAATATTTATAATATGCATGAATGTATATTTTCACTAGCTGATGCCCGCGCGGAGGTCGGTTATCGTTTCTGGTCATATCTCTGGTTTTACGCACGGATGTGAATTCTGCACATTCATCGCAGCATAAGTACTTATTCGTTTCCGTGACATGCAGCTCCTGCTTAATTGTGTTGCTTTGGCATCGGCCACGCTTCGCAGCCGAGTAAACGGTTAGGCCTAATTATTTTTTTACAAACTTACTTTTACGTTAGACATGTAGGAGAGTCGCCATATATCTGGCCATGCCGCCTCCGCCGGTCCCCGGTAGGAGGGGTAGACCACCTCACCTGAAGGACGGTGGGTACCACTGCTGATGGTGAGGATGCCTCCTGGGATTGGGGGTCAGACCTCATTTAGTCCCGTAAAAGTCTAGTTTAGAAATCCGTATCCATAAGCCGGTCACACCCTGCTTTTTATAAATACCTACCTAATTACATTTTGCGCTACCCAGGCATCTAACCATGCCTACAGAAATTAGAGAGCTAGGCAGAAATCTATGCAAGGTGAAATATTAATAATAATGTGTACCTATAGGTAAAAAAATGCATTACATTCATGAACTTAACTTCTGTATACTTAGTGATCTGTGACCCAAGTGGGTCCACGTCGATAGTGTAATGGCCGGGGTTCGAAGCAGTGACCAGGCGATCGCCAGTCTTCGAGTGATACTACTAAAATTAATTCTTAAAAAAATTTAGAGGACCTGAAAATCGCTATCCATAACCATCCGTAAATGCGATAATGCCTTTTTTATTACCTTGTCCCAAAATGCCCGATTGCTGACAATCTGCTCGTCCTCTGTTACGAAAAAATATGGCTGCGAACGGGCTGCAAACGGGCTGCGATAACTAAAAGCGTCGTCACACTCGTCACACAAAATCTTCAAGAAGTTATTTTTAATAGAAAGAAAAAACAAATTTAAAAAAGTAAGGGCCAATTTTAAAAATAATTTAATTATATTTTTATTACAAAATATTATTAAAATGTATATGTAGAGCCTGTAGATTTTGTAGAGCATTACATTTTTACTTCAAATTTACACAGACTTCCCAATAAATAAGTTGTAGTTTTATATATGCTAGTGACATCTATTGCACCTACTAAAAACTAAATAAAAATTGAATTAAATTAACAACTTGGTAATTATGTATAGGTATAGTGATTTCAGCACTTATTTCACCGTATTTTTTTATAACAACAACTTTGTAAAGAATGAAGGTTTGAAACCTTAAACCGTAGAAATCTGAAACATTAATTTTTGTTTCAAAACGGTGGTAGCAATCGTTATTTTGACATAATGGAGTGGACTGACATTTAATTTGATAATGATTGCCATTTATAAATTAGTACGCTACAACAGTTATATAATAATTGGAATACAGTGGAAAGTTTGTCAAAAAAATTATTGTAAATGTAACAAATGTAATTTTTTAAGTTACTGCTTAATTCGGTACTTTCATTAAATTAGATCAATAACATAAATAATAACCACATATGACTTTTTAAAGCCTTTTGAAAACAATTTTTTTTCATAATTTGGCAACATAACACAATTCTGACTTTTAACATACTTTTTCATGTCGTCGTGTTTACGTAAAATTTCTGTAAATTTATGAAGCTGAACGATTACCAAAAGTGTTAAATGCTTAGTAAGGAATCATGTGCAATAAAAGTGTTATTTCTCTGTTAATATTATACCTTAGGTAAAGTTCTAGAGCACAATATTCGTTGCTATCGTTTGCGTACTGTGAACGTAAGTATCAAATTAAAACTTATATTTATTTCAGCCTGGATTTCGCTCATCTGGTGCATATTAAGCGTTTAAGTTCACGAGATCTTACTGCTAGTACTGATTGGGACTTCTTGATATTTACACAACATTGGCCACCAACCGTATGCAAAGATTGGACACATAATAAACCAAAACATAGCTGCATTTATCCTAAGAAAAGTAATATCTGGACTATACACGGTCTGTGGCCGTCGAAGCCAGGCTCCAGAGGTCCTGAAAATTGCAATAGTACTTGGCTGTTTGATCCAGAACAAGTTAAACCTATTGAAGATGAATTGGAGCAAACCTGGACTAACATTGAAAAAGGTAAATCCACTTTTTAATTTGTTTGTTTGAATACGACTTACTCAGCAAACTAACCCTAAAGCAACATAGATACACCATCAAGAGCCACATTTTGCTGTGTTTTGGTCCTACATAATAAAATATAAAAATAAAGACAAGGGACATTAAGATCTTTGAGGCCCAAGCCAACCTCACAAGTAAACCCGTACATTTGTTAATTGACAAACAAGTCTTGCCTCTCTGGGGGGGGGGGGTCCAGACAGCAGTCACTCCTGTAGAAATGAAACAAACTGCATTAAGAAAAGATTAGTAGTCCTCAGGCACCAAAGTGCAAGCTTTGGTTGCAACCAGCATTGGCACTTGGATGAAGATAATAAGGGACAACCCTATTGCCATTGGACAGCTTGTCAAGGGCTTTGTTTACTACTGGATGGAAATAGTGCCAGTGTAAAAATAACCTCACAGCACTTTGATATATATTAACAATTGATGCCTTTGCAAAGCCTTAACTAGGTTGCAATGGAATTAAGGGCTTTCTCATAGTCTACAAAAGTCATTCCCAGTGGCTGATTGTTCTCATTGGTGTTCTGTACAATTTGCCAAAACATATGCATGCAATAAGCTGGATTTTGAATAGGCTACAGCACCATAGTGCTGTAGCCTATTCAAAATCCAGCTTGTTTCCTGGGACTGGAACTTGTCAAGCTTTCTAGTGATACAGTTTGTGATGACTGTCAAGAACTACTTGAAGCAATGGCGAAGACTTGGGTGTTAATGACCTTGGGACTCCTAGAGCAGTTGCAATCTACAGAGAGTGTCTAATAAGTACTGTTTGGAGTGATCCCTGAGATGAGAACAGTAATGAAACAGCAATAAACCTGTTTTAATAATATTTTCAACCATATACTTTTAGGTACAGGAATCTACAATCTCTGGGCGCACGAATGGAACAAACATGGAACTTGTGCAGCAGCTATAGAATCTTTGAACAATGAGTTCAAATATTTTAATCAAGGATTGAAATTCTTGAAGCATTACTCTATGACTGATATACTGACTGAAGCTAACATACTCCCGTCCGACGACAAACCAGTCACTGTAGAAGAAATAAATACAGCTATTGTATCTAAAATTGGTAAGAAACCAGAAATTCAATGCAAATATGAAGATCACATTCAGTATCTCTTCGAGCTACGGATTTGCTTTAATAAACAGTTGAATGTAATGGATTGTCCTGAACGTCCACAGAATATAAAAAATATCAATGGTGAGGTTACTAATTGTAATGTTAATGCAAATATTATTTACCCCGATCAGTATCCACCTAAAAGGAGTTTAGTGCAATTGTATAAGTTTATCAATTGGTTGCAGTGGTTTACATTATAATTTTTACCTTAATATTTAAAGCGGTAATTCAT
This sequence comes from Cybosia mesomella, assembly GCA_946251805.1. NCBI lineage: Eukaryota > Metazoa > Arthropoda > Insecta > Lepidoptera > Erebidae > Cybosia > Cybosia mesomella. The sequence continues at coordinate 4,970,700 of OX276395.1, forward strand.
CTTGAAGGAGCAGCACCAACAGTATACTGAAAAACATAGTCTAACATATACAGTTAAAATTATTGGACAGGTTTTTTAGTGAATTTACTTGCCAATATCCTTCTAGTGCATGGTGAACTCTCAATGTTAAATACTCTTTTAAAAATAAGGGCTATTATGACTATTTCAATAGATTTTTATTAAAAAAAGCCTGTGTTCTGTCAGAACAGCTTTGATTATACATGGTGTTTTCAATCACCATGTCAATACATGTGCCAAAAGAAAGTAAATACAGCTTTGTGCTCACTAAAACCGCTTATTGTACACTCTAAGGCACAGGTGTATATTATTAAAATTTAGACCTGACAAATAAAATTATGTAATTTTTGTGATCCCATTTTGCAATATGTTATTTTTTTTACTTGACCATTTTTTGTAGGAATTATTTTTTAAATTTTTTGACTACATGAAATAAATATAAAATATTATAAAGTCTGTGTTGGATCAGAGCTGATTCTAATTTTGAGTGTGCTCTCCAAGGCACCGTTTTGTGCAATTAAAAGTTGGCTACACATTTGGCCTGATAAATTAAATTAAGCAACTTTATGTGATCCTGTTTTGCAATATTTTATACATGAAATAATTAAATTAATATAATCTTGGGTTATCTGTGTGCGTTATTAGTATCACTCATAATGAAGTACATATATAAAAATTATTATTGGGCTATAATATACTTAATTAGTGTTTAAAATTACGTATATGTATGAAGTAATCAGAGATGTAATATTTTGTTATCACGTTATACAATATTATGTATGTTAACGCTAATTAATTAGTAAGTTATTGGTGATGAATAACTTCCATTTTTTAACTATAATTAGGTGCATAACGTCCAATTAGCAAATAGTATTTATTGTCACAATTTCTCCCGAGCATTAAAAATACAATGTTCTGGGGGACACATTAATAGATTGTTACAAACAAATCATAATTCCTTGCAAAAAAAACAGTATTCAAAACTTATTATTATATACCTATAAATAATCAACATTAGCTCTTGCTGCAGTTTTGTTCTCGTATTTTTTTTAAATTACTAAATAGAAAATAAAGTTAGGAGGCAATTAGGTTTGAATTAGTTGACTTCTGAATGATTAAATTTTTTGTACAGGTAACTTTTTAATATATGTAAATTACAATATTCATAAAAATGTAGAAATTGTTATAGTTAATGTTATTAATTTCTTTTGAATGATAATTATGTTGCATTAATTTCCCTCCAAAACTATTGATTTCAAGAAGCATCATTATTTTTTATTTTTGTTTAAATGCTTATACAAACTTTTGCCACTATAATTATAGATTAGCTACATATATTAAAGAAAAAAATATTATATCATGGCTTTAAGTAGTCCTTGTATGTATGCAGTATGTAAAAAAAATGGTTTCCGTTCAATAAGGGGCATAAAGGTATCCTAAATATATAACTAAAAAAGAAAATATATAACTAAGAAAGAAATTTAAAAAAATATTAATGAGTATAAATGATTATTGTAATTTAAAATACCATTTTCTTGTTTCATATTACCCACTAGCTAAGAATGTGACAACACCACAAAGTAGATATCCAATAATATTTAGCGGCGGCCCACAACGCCGCCCCCCACTGGGTTCTCCGCCACCCCCTCCTGTGTTGCCATATAAGCTTCCTCATTGACCTAAATTTTGTTGCAGTTTTTATAAAGTATTTTTTCTAAAGTAATATCCAAAAAAGAATTACATAAACCTACTATTGGTACCTATATACACCTTCACTGATCGGACACTAGTTTTGTTACATATTGTACAACTGAACGAAGTTAAGTGCCTTTATTGTAATAAGTTCCATACGTAAGCATTTCTATAGCACGAATTATATTTTTCATGGATCAGGCTGAATTTCACGACTGTTCTTTAAGATGCATTCCTCTGTTTCCTAGTTTCGAACTTTGTCCAGTTGTGAAATCTGATTTCAACTCTTACTTCCATGACAAATTAATATTCTGCTAAGTTCGCGCATTTGCACTAACTGGCGAACAAAAAAACTAGTGAAAAACTGATTAACCAATGACGCGAGCCTTTTGAGCCCGTGATTACTTGAAAATTATATATGATTTGGTTGATTGGCGACCCACCAGAGACCCAAAATTTTCGTACTGCACGCACATTGTCAAGATTCTTGCCCATAACAATAAAGTATGCAGGTACCTTCAATTGTAATTTGATTGGTTTTAAATAGAATGAGATACATGGTCAGTTAAATGTATTGATGATTAGGCAAAAGCCTATGATTGAAAAAATATTCATCGCCTTTTATTTATTTTTGTAAAAAGACTAGGTTACCTAGGCCACACTTAATTAGTAACCCGTCCTCTATGCCTCCTCTCCGTCCACGCGTTAACCTCTTCTACTCCTGCGTCGCTTGAGAAATAATCCAGGACGAATGCAGGTTAAGGGCTCGTTCTAGATATTGACTTTTGCTATTTTAATAACATAATATTATATATCTTAATACTTACAAAACGAGCTCTGTAAACTCTTAGTATTATGTTGAACAGCACGAAATTTATTGTATTTTTTATTATTTAGATACAGTTAACGCTAAAGTAGATGATGTTCCAATATATTTAGGTGTTAATTCTAAAACCGTTCATTAACCAATAAATAAACACAGTATGAAATATAACATATTTAACAGTGTCCTCCTAAGGATTAAGAAAAAAAATTAACTGACATAATTTTTTATCATGTTTCAATATTAAAATCGGTAAAGCATAATAGCTTTACCGAACACTAATTTGTTCAGCAACTTTTGTATATTTTGTAAGTTACCATTTAACATTTGAAACGAATTTATAGTTAATGTGTTGTGTTCGGTCTCGTATTGATATATTACTGAAAATGCTTAATTGTGCATAATAATTTCTAACTTTCTATGTGAATATAATAAAAATAAAATGTTAATCGTTTTTAAGTTAAAAAAAATGTGCAATTGTGTTCAATAGAATGTTATAAATTCAATTTTGAGAAAGGTCCTTTTGGCTTCATTTCACATTAAATTTTCATTTTAAATTGTTTGAAATTACGAAAATATTTCAAACTGATATTTTTAGACATAGATGTGCCAAATTTGCAATGCCTAATTTTTAAAAGAATAAAGTTAAAATCAGTCCAAATGAATACATAGGTGCATACATCAACACTATCTAGGAAATTTTAAATTATCCATGTATTCAAAATATATGGAAAATTTAAAAAACTACCGATGTATGATAAATTAATTTTTAAAAACTAAAACAACGAATCTACATGTATTAAAAAAGATTTAAAAAATTGGCTACCCTCGGCAGGGTACCTAGTTTTAAATTTAATTGTATTTTTATTGACTCTTATGAAGGAATAAATTACTAATATAATAAACGAAACTAATTTCTATTAATGATTTTTTTTTGAAGTCCAGTACCGCCTTGTACCGTTGGTTTAGGGAGGCAAAAACAATGTTTTTTTTTGTATTCAATTTGTAACAAAACTAGTGTCCGATCCATGAAAATGTACTTAGCATGTCCTTTCTGGAAAATAAGCTACAAAGGTGGGCCACTTTGTCAACAAACCCTCATGAAAAATAAAAAACACTTGGACACGAGTTTTGTTACATACTGTATGGTTGGCAATAACAGTCAAAAAGTCCTCAGACTGTTGATGAGTACATATTATGTTATTATTAACATTATACATTATTTTTAATGCACTTTTGTGTTGCCATTCCCGTGTGCGTTCATGGAAAGGGACCTTATATTAAGAGCATAATATATGCTTTATCATGCGCTATTCAGTAAATATAGGCTATTTGAAAGGTATAAAAAATTGTTATAATTATTTGCTGTGTTACCTAGTAGTATTTCAGTTTATTTATGCTCCTTATTCTTGATGCTGTTTCTAATTTTCGTTACAATTAATAAAACGGGTTATTTGTAATTTTACTGTTTCATTTATGTGCATCTTCAGTCTTTAAAAAACCAGTACTAAACTAACTACTTTTAAAACAAAACTGTGAACTTTGTGGTCTTTAAAAGACTTTGATGGTAGTAATCTTTTAAAAAAGAAAGTGGTAGTAAGTAGTCATAAAAAATGTGATGGTAGTAATCTTTAAAAACAGTGATACTAGTATTGTTTGACAAAATGGTACCTAGAAAAGCAGTGACAGTGGGTATAATTAGTATTTCAATCAACTGTGAAGGGTTGGGGTCGCTTTGGAAATAAATCTGTAGTCGCAGTCTAAAAAAATTAGGTGGAACAAAATGTAATGAAAGTAGTAGCCTACAAAAAATGTGATGGAAATTAGTAAAAAAAAAAAGTAAACTAGTGTATTTAGTTTACTACTTTTTTTTACTAATTTCCACAATTATACACATTATGATATTATTTTTTACCTTTAAAGGAATAAAACATAAATAGGGTCAATTAAAAGTTGTCACTTCTTCAAATTTATAGTTAGGTAGGCAGCTAAAAAATGTCATGTATTTTATTAGTGTGTGGTCTATAAAATAAAATTGGTAATGGTGCCTATTTACTGGTGTGAATGGCAATGCCGTGGTTAGTACTTTCGAAGACTGTTTGAATTAAAAGATAGTCTACACAATACAGACTGTATTTCCATTAAGCCTTGACTGAGAATTATAATTGAACATTTGTGCCACTGCCCAAACCCGAATATTATACAATATATTATTATAATTGGCTTCTTATTGGCCTCGCGAGACTATGATTACAGCTGACGGTACCAAACCTGAAACAAAATGATTTTATAAAATTTCAATGTTACATTCATTTTTTGATTTGTGGAGAAACAAGGCTAGATAACAATCAAAGAGATTTTCTGTGTAGTCTACACATTTTCTGCAGACTACAGAAATCCATGATGGAAAACCGTGTCATTTTAATGAATTTAAAAGATCTAATAACATTTAACCACTATTTCGATGTTGTGGCACCTGCGAAGGGTTGCACGCGTAAAATTTCAAATTCCGTATTACAAACGATAATTTATTTCTTTCTTTTGCCACAATAAAAACAAAAAGATGATGATAGACAACAAAATGAGAAAAAAAGAAAGGAAGGAAAATGAGATATCCAGTAATCTTATAAACCGTACGAAAATCTGCAGTCTGCTACTTAGGCGATATTCAGTGAGAAGTTGGTATTTCATCACTCCAGTCAACCTATTAGCCATTCGTGCTGCAATAAAGAATAATGAAAAGCTAAAAATTCTGTAATTAGACATAACACACATCAAGAAACACAATAAAACTGTATCGCAACTAAAAAATCAAACTCAACCTGTTACAACAAACAAAATAAAATAGCACATGTTTAACTTACTCCAATGTTGCATAGACTTCGGTGAGAAGATGAATACGTTGTAATAACCTCGTTGGTTTGTAGCCGGTTCATTCGATGAGGTGACAATGATACGCATCCCGTCGAATGAACCGTCTAAAAACCACAGGTTGTTCTGTCCTGGTGACTTCCGTTGGTCTCGCTGACGGCAACTTTGTAACTGGCGTAACTGCCGTGATTGGCCCTAAGTAACGGATGGTTATTTAGGACCAACCACGGCAGTTACTAGACTCCTGTTGTGGGATAAATCTTGCGCGGAATAAACACTCGTGTAATATAGATAGCTGTGACTGTAATATAATTGTATTCTTTATGACCAATATAATGTGGTAAAAAGGCTTTTTTGGATATAAAATTATCATGTAGTTTGTCGACGTAGTCTCGGATGATTAATTATATTGTAATTACAATTAATCTTATTGTATTACTAATCTAAATTAATTAAATTTTAAACCTAAAATTTATGTAGACTATTTAATCTAATTAGATTAAGTAAAGATGTTTGTAAATAGACCAGTAAATAACCCGCTGAGTTTCTTACCGAACTCTTCTCAGGACGGAGCCGCGTTTCGAACCGGTGGCCCATTGCCAGTCTAGTTAGCTAATAGTTTTTTGGAAGTTTTGTAAGTACCGTTTTAACATGGTATATCCAGAATAAAGCGGCGATAGCCCAGTGGCATACGTAACGGACTGCTGAGACGAGGTCTCGAGTTCGATACCCAGTTGCCCGGGCACACACCTCTAACTTTTCGTAGTTATGTGTGCATTAATAAATGATAATTATCGCTCGCTTAATAATGTGCCCGGTAGATGGCAATAGGCTCGCCCCCTATTACATTGGGACCTCAACATAACTGGCGAATCGTGGGTGTGTAATACACCTCTACCTACCCCTTCGGGGATACAGGCGTGAAGTTATGTTGTTATGTTATGTTATATCCAGAATAAATGAATTTTGACTGACTCTAGTAATATCAGGCAGGGCCTTTTGATGCCATTTTAAAGTAGTCAAGTAGTTGACATAGGTCGACTTCCCATGAAGCTGACCAGGCCGGCTGGGACGGCTGTATGTATTTCTTATACGATGTTTCTTACTTCTTCACGACCTAACTTTGGAACCGAGTTCGGTAAGTTGGCTGGGAAATATATTCATATCATAAGTATCGCTTGGTAAAGTGAAGAGCTGAGAACGGGACCGAGCGACTAGTATCACAAGGCCTAAGGGCGGTTATGACTGCTAGTCCGCCTCTGCCAAAGGAACCTAAAATAAAAGCATTTATTTTTATTGAAGTGGAACTATAATTTTTGTGTAAAGTACTCCTTTTAAGGTCACCTACCTGCCAGTGAGTCCCATCAAATTTGGTATAGCTGTTTTGGAAGTTTGAGAAAACAATCCGCAAAAATGAAAATTAGGTAGTATCATGCAAATAACCATCACTTAGAATTAAATGTAAAGCTTTACATTGATATTCCATTTTTTTATGTGACTGACATACGGATACTTGAATTTTTATAGACTTCCAATCATTCTTGCATGAATGTACTATCCAAAGCCAACAGTTCTGTCGGCTAGTTGCACAGCCAAGTTAAAAACCAAAGCTTTTTTATTTAATCTACAATGCATTATTAAATAAAAAATGTTCCTTTATAATTTTCCTAAAAAGAAATAAAAGCCGCTGTTTTGAAAAATAGAACACAACACAGTAGTTATAGAATATACAAAGCCACCTAACCGAAACTAAATAAAGCTTAATATAATAGGGGTTATAGAGTCTGGACAAACCTACTTTTTTTACATAATATATATCATACATAGAAAAACCACCCAGACCAATGCAAATGTTAATCCTTAACTTAATTATATTTTTCTTACATATAAGTGTCAAGTAGAGACTTCACATAGAAAATCAATCCAACCATCCCTATTAGCGGCGATAGATCAATACGGTTAGTTCACCTTTGCCAATGGAAATTCCTACTAGAAAAAACTCCAATAACTTGGTACATACCTAATAAATCCAACGGTTTGTCGTAATCTTCTACTGTGAATATCTTCTTTGGAAATGTGGTCATTAGCTTGAAGCTGTCTTCTTGTGCAAACTCTTGCGCATTCATTTGTAAGTACAATCTGCAATAAGTAAAAAAAAAACCTAAATCTTAAATAATCACATGTTCCATATGCTTGAATGTTTCTGCTAATGTGACTTATACTACTAAAAACACCCCCACAGTGCTTTTGAAAACATATTATTGCATATTTGAACTCAAACTTCTCTCAATCCCAGGTTCTTTATGGTGAAAAGGCATCTTTCGTGGCCGTCAAACTAGTTGGTTTCCAGTCGGTTCATTCAATGAGGTGACAATGATACGCATCTCGTCGAATGAACCGTCTAAAACGCATAAGTTGTTCTGTCCCAGTGACTTCCGATGATCTCGCTGACGGCCATTTCGTCCCTATTAGTTAGGGCCCATCACGGCAGTTACTAGACTGCTGTTGTAGGATAATTCTAGCGCAGAACAAACATAATATAATTATAATAAAGAGGTTAATAAAATCACATGATCTGTATGCTTTAAAATTTCAGCTGTAACCTGTTAAAAAGGTTCGATCACTTCGTCCTATGAAGCAACTGCAAAATGCGAATGTGGCCTTGCAGCACGAAACTATGGTTCATTTATTATCATGCCCTGTATCCCTTTTTTTTTTGTGTGGAAATCCCTTCGGATACCCCCCCCCCCCCACCGGCCAGCGGGGGCGGTTATGTCGGGCTTGAACCGACTAAAACCGCACGCCGTCTCGGGTCTACAGACGCCGGGGTGTAAGGTTGCCCGTAGAGCATATCCCTCGAACCCCGACTGAATGCCCTGTATACCTATACCTGAACACGGAGAATTTTTGAGGTAAAGTGAAAGATCTATTTTAAGTATATTGCATACTGCATGCTGCAATATATCAAATATTGCATGGACACAACAATGTGTGGATAAATACGTAGTTATAACCGTTAGTTTCTAGTCGGTTCATTCGATGAGATGACAATGATACGCATTTCATCGAATGAACTGTCTAAAAACTACAGGTTGTTCTGTACTGGTGACGTCCGGTTGTTCTCGCTGACGGCCGCTTCGCCCCTATAATTAGGGCCCTAGCATGGAACAATCATTGGCATAATACTTCGAACGTTTACGATAATTATATTAATACACATTACAATTCTAGTTTCTTTGGAATATAGCACAGTTATAAAGCAAAAAAATATTTACCTGACAGCAGCAAGCTGTTCTTTAGCACCAAAGGTATGAGCGAGTGCTTTGCCGTCGGGCAACCGGAGCTGAATCCTGGCTTGCTCATATGCAATCTTCGGACCTGGAGTAGCTGTGACCGGTGGAGGCGCCGGAACAGGTGGGGCGGCGGCTGGGGGCTGACCCGAGGCTGCAAGTCTATCATAAAAAATAAATATAAAATGTCCATTCCCATAGTTTTCATTGTATGTTATGGGTGTAGTCATGTTAGAGGAGCTTATGGCTAAGTGGTAAACGAGTAGGTTAACACATTGCAAAGCTAAGCAGGTCTGTCTTAGGATGGGTGACCATTCTTAACACATTGGAGACTCTGTGCCTCAGAGTATGTAAAGGAGTCAGTTCCGATTGCCATACGAACATCTATGGCAGCCATTATGGATAGATGGAGCCCTAGAAAGTCCGACCTCTTGTCTAACTACACCACTTCAATATCACCAGTGGTTTGTAAAGATCAGATGGTAATCCCTTCACGGAATATATTGATATTCATCAGCTTCGTAGTTAGACCAAATAAGCTTACCCCAACTAAGTTGGGAAAAGGCTTGGAAGGTGATGAAGATTCTACGGTTGCTACAGTTTAGTTGTGTCGAAAGAAATGTCAAATATAAAGTCATAATACGAACTTCCTGGCTTGTTTGTCTGCTTCGATCTGTGCCCGCACTCTGTCCCTAGCCTTCTGATCTTCTATCTTTTCCCTACGCCGTTGTTCGACTAACTTCTGCATCTCTTGTTCTTGCATCCGCAACCGAGCATCTTGCATCTCTTTGCCTGACTTTATGCGCACCCGCTCGCGTTCTAGCGCTTCAGCCTATAAATAATTAAGTGTAATATTATATCTATGGGTGTGAGACATGGTCTCTCACCAAAGATCAACAGGAAAAGCTAGCAAGGTGCCAACAAGCCATGTAGAGAAGCATGCTGGGTCTTAGGTTGCAGGACAGGGCGGGTAAGCTGCACCAAGATCAGATCTAGGACCAAAGACCTAGACATCCTCACCACCATAGACTCGAGGAAGTGGAGATGGGCAGCCACACAGTGCGATGTGGGCTAAATAAATGGAGCCAAAAAGTTACTCTGTGGTACCCGAGAGATGGGAAGAGAAGGTCGGCCACTGAGGAGATGGGAACATCCAGCTCACTGCAGGCCCATTCTGGGCTCGTGCAGCGAGAGATAGAGCACACTGGAGGGAGTTGGAGGAGGCCTATGCCAAGAGGCATACCGAGTGAAGAGATCTGTTATAACCAACAACACTGCCAAGATAGATAAGAACAGTCCCGGAAAAAAAGGCTTTATAGCTACTTGTTTGTTGTTTATGTATTCACCAAATTATGTGCTTGTATCAAAGGTTAGAATCCTGGCCATTACCTATTGTCGTGAACCAATACCTAACACAAATAATTTCACATAGCTGGAGGGGTTTGGGAATACTAGTAATTGATAGGATGAGCATGTCTCTGTAACTACATATGTAACTACCATGAGCGCTGGGAGGGGGTGGAAGGGAGTGCAGTTTCACTCCCTGCCATTAACGAAAACATACCTAAAATAAGAGATTTTGCTTTCTAAATAGATTTTTATGTTTTAAATTTTTTTTGTCAAAAGTTATTGAATATATTGGCTATACTCGTATGTATATGGGACCAATAGGACCCTGAGTCCAATAGGAACTGCTGTTGAGATTGAAATTATTCTGTCTTTTTGCAAAACAAACTAATAATCTGAGCATGCAATCTGAGCAAACTTCAGTTAAATTCATCCAGCCGTTTTATCATCATTAAGTAACAAATAAACAAACAGAATGCAATATATCAATCACTATGAGTTCATTCCGTCAAAAGGTAGAAAATTTAGCTTCAAGTATTTAACCTAAAATGCATCAATAGTTCAAAAAAAAGAAACTTGCATACCTTTTCTCTATCTTCTCTTTCTTTTCGTTTCTGTTTCATCCTTTCTTCGAGTAGCGCCAATTGAGCTTTCCTCTCCTCTTCAGTCAATGGCTTTTTCTCTTCTGTAGACTCAGAAAAACTGCTATGATCAGTCTTGGCAGCATGATACTCCATCTCACCTTGATTTTTCAATAACTTGCCACACACATCACACTTAAACGACTTCACTTCGGCATCTTCACCTTCAGGCTCTCCTTGTGTGGTGGACGAAGATTCTGGGGCCGGAACCGGGGCCGGTGCAGCCTCTACAGTCGATGAAGACCCTAGCGTCTGTCCTGCGTCAATGGCGGGATCATCGGCGTGTGCCAGGAGCCATTCCATAGCAGGTTCAACACCCTTATAGTTAGTAACCGCCAGAGCTTTTTCACTAAAATGTATAAAACCAATACATGTTTCAGGTTACTGAAATTCATTATTCAAAGTAAAATATGACAAAGTACTCACGCTCTATCTTTAGAAAAGCCCATTTCAATAAGTGTTTGTATTTCTGCCATTTTTAGCTGTATACTTAGTCTCTACGTCTATGTAAGTATTTTATAAAAATTACAATTCGACACCAAAATAATTCGTAACTCATCCATCCATCAGCTGTACTTTTTTTTTAAATTGCACAGTGAACAGATAATTATTTAATATATTTATCTGTTCACTAAAGTAAAACGACCAAAACCACAGACAAGAAAACACAACTAACGTGTATTTTAAAATACTTAATATATAATATTTAATATACCCAAGAGAAAAACCTTATCAATTCATTATAAATATCAGAGATGTATTAATGTAGGTTAATATTTAGATACATATGGAAGTAAAAAAATGCCGTTTATAAATAGTGATCCCAGAAGTATCAATGTTAAGCGGCCAGTTCAAAGACAAAATAAGGCTAAAAACATGCTAAAAAATAAAACGTTGTTAAAGTCATACCAAAGCAATTTTTGTTGAAATAGTTATTTCTCATTCCAGAACATTTATATCAACAATGCCTACTATAAAAAAATTTAATAAACGTAAATATGTACAACATAGTGACCCAGGTAAAATTATGGATCTGGTGATGAGTCTAACTGATGAAACTTCTGCCCTTCTACAAACCAAAATAAACACGTATGTACGTAACTATTTCCTTTGTTTACCCAGGTTTTTCAATTTCACTGATGGTAAGTACGAAGTTTAAAGGTTCATTATCCAGAATGGTTCACATCGGGATTACTTGCTATATTCAAAAATAGAAATGGAATCTAATCTAAAATAATCTAATTTAATCTAAAATCTACTAGTAAATAAATAAGTAATTTCAAAGGATTATAAGTAAAAGTATTGATGCTGATTGCCGAAGGCCTGTTATCGTATGAGATACAATAGGTAAGTAGGTAGGTACCTACTTACCTATTGTTTTTAGCGGACCTCATGCCCCGAGGTGGCAGCCTTGAATGCAACCGGCAGCAACACAAGATGATGATAATAAGTAGGTAGGTAGTTCTAAGAAATACAAAGGACACATATATTATGTACTTTCTATTTTGAGAAAGATTAGAGAGAATGAGCAATCTGCGCAATTCGGATTATGTTACGTCGGGTCAGGTTAGGAAGAGGGTTACGTTCGGAACAAATATTACATTTTTTTCAAGTTTCTAACCTAAACCCGCGACCGGGTCAGGCTTTCGGGTCAGGTTTGGAATAATCGAAATTTTTGGGCTAAGGCCTTATCATTTGAAGACCCGAGACGGCGTGCGGTTTTAGTCGGTGCAAGCTCGACATAACCGCCCCCGCTGGCCGGCGGGGGGGTATCCCTTCGGATTTCCGCACGATAAAAAAAAAAAAAAAAGGTACGTAGGTACTAACGACTACAATTTTCAGCTAAAAGAAGAATGCGAAGCAGATTTAGTGTTTCAAATCATAGTCCAAATAGAGCGGCATGAGGCATTTATCGAATGTGTTGGTTCATGCGTCCTACCAAAGAAGACGAAGATAAAAGTGAGTATGAAATGAAGTAGGGATGGGTGTATGGGCCCTACCAAGATTGAAAGACAAGAAAACAACGCAAGAAGAGGGAAGAAAAAAAACTAAGATCTTTGGGGCCAACCTCGCCTGTAAGTCGGTACATCTGCTGATTGATGGCGAGGCTTTGGTCATCTTTGGTGCAGGCCTTCATCTCGGCGTTCGGAGGTCAGATGATAGTCGCAGAAGAACTATTTGGCTCTTTTTGATTATTAGTAGAGTGACCACTGTCTGAAGCTCCAACCCGGGAGGAAAGACTGCGCCAGAGCCTCGTCCGTTAATCAGCACTTATATTAGCTGTCAGGTGTGGCTTGGGGTCCTAAAGTATTACTGGGACCTCATACAACCCGTCTCATTTATCCTATATATTGTTTAAGAAGATGTTGTACAAACAGCCCTAGCAAACGTTGTCTTGTCTAATTACCCGATTGCTTCACTTAGGTACTGATGTTATGGTGTAAGTATGTAAACCATCCCGGGACCTATTCAAAAAACACACGAAATTAATAGGTAGTATATATCATAAAAGGAATGTGACTTAAGTACCAACAAACTTAATGTGGAATTTGTTATTTTATGTACAGATGTCTCCAAAGTACGATGTTGTTCTGAAGAGCAGTTGCGAAATATCCGACTTACTGACAACGTTTGAGACCGATCTCCAGGAGATTGTGACACCGGTAAGAACCTATCTTCAAAAAACTCGTTGGAGGTATGTAGGTAGGTACGTAGTAAATTACGTCAGGCATGGGATCAAGAAGCTTGAAGTTTATTATAATGACCAAATAACTTGACAATATATTTAAGTATCTACATCGTTTTTAGGTTTCTTTGGTGGTTGTGTGGGGCACGACGGCTGTGGTGCGCCAATGAACCAATCATAGGTTATGTAGGTATATTAAACCAATCTGGGCTCAGGACTTGCGTCATTGATTGATCCGCCCTTTTATTGGTTTATGTTGGGCCATATAGTGCACATACCTGAACTTTCTAATGTTTGTTCAAGATGTTTGCCGATATCGGTAAGCAGTTGTATGTAAACGGGCTTGTTTCTCCAAATCGCTGGGTTTTGGAATGAATGGCCTATGAATGAATGACCCTAGTACCTTAACGAAGCCTAGCAGACCCTTTAATGTTGCCAATAGCTGCGTAGGTTATTTGAAGTAATGAAGGCAAATTTTCAGTGTTCTTTTTGTGTGTGTTCTTTTTCAGTTTGTTGCTACAGATACTCCAAAGAAGCGCATTGTGTTGTACCCGTTGCTGGACAAGCCGTTTGCGTTGATATTTTGTGTGGTTACGCCACAAATTCAAGAAGAGCATGTGGCGACTTTCATACAAGAATGTTCCTTGTGCGTATTTTACCTTCCGACATACTTAGTTACACGTAATTATACATTTACACGCTTCATGTTCGTGGCTAGCATTGTATTATAAAAAGATACAGTGTTAGTGTGCCAAAGCATTGGTCTGGGTGATTCTATGTATAATATGTATGTATTTACAAAAAAAAGTATATAAGTATGTTAATCCGCATTCTGGAACCCATAACACAAGCTAGTTAAGCTAAGCTTACTTTGGGTCTAGGAAGCGCTGTGTAGAATGTCATAGAATATTTTTTATTTATTATTGGACTAAGTTGTTGGGTATTTTTATAGGTTTATCTGGCCTACTTTGAAAAAAACTCTTGCTTTGGAGTACGAGCATATGCTGAAACATAAATGTCAGGTGTTGCTTCGTGCTACTCGAAAACTTATTGCTCAGGTAATTTGAAATACCTTTCAGACATATTTTTGCAGTTTTGTGTTCGAACTTTTGCATTTAAATATTAGGTAGTAAGTGTCCGAGCAAACCCGTACATAGTAACAGTTTTAGCACACATTAATGAATTTCACTTTAGACTAGTAGTTTGTCCGTTATCCATAGATACATATTGGTCCTTCGAACCGGCTCAAGGACCACTATGTACGGTAGGGTGCATGAAGCCCGAAATGTTTAGTAAAATACTGTTGCATGGGTCAGGATGCTGGGTTCGTAAAATGCTAATGTCGCGCGACGAAATCTTTATTCAACACAGATCACAGATATGCAAAATAATACAACGAGATTAGCTCACAAGTTCTTCACTGGGAGATTTCTCTAGAACGAAGTCGAATCAAGACTATCTAGCTCGGCCTATTGACTAGTATAAAATTTATACTGAAAACCTCTTAGTCTGGTCTAGAACATTCTCGTCTCATCTAGCATATTCTCTAGAACATTCTCTCTTCTATTCCGTTACTCAGTTGCAATGTAGATATTTTCATACTCGTGTAACAATACCTACATTAATATGAATAATAAGAACTTTCAAAACAATGTTTATAAACATTGTTTTGAAAGTTCTTATATCGGAGTTCACAATTACCTATATAAAAAACCTTGAGAATGCCGTGAGGCGAAACCGGTCAGGTGAAATTAATAAA
The DNA here is from genome assembly GCA_946251805.1 of Cybosia mesomella. Lineage (NCBI taxonomy): Eukaryota > Metazoa > Arthropoda > Insecta > Lepidoptera > Erebidae > Cybosia > Cybosia mesomella. The sequence goes on from OX276395.1 coordinate 4,985,827, forward strand.
TATAATAGTGGAAAAGTACAAGTGATACATTTTATTTCAATATGTGTAGCAAGTTCCGCCAAGTGCCATCAATCAACAGTATTAAATGTCAACAAATCCGATAGATTCCCATACATTATATGAAAACAAATAAATTACGGCCGTATCTACCCATAATTTATTCGTTAGTTCTCCCATAATTTAGTCATCTAGTCTGTGATGGAGTGAGAGAAGTTCTACTTCATAAATTATCTGTTATAATCTAGGTGGCCTGTCTACCTTCAGTACTTCGCGTAGCCACAGAGCAACTGAAGCTGTTGACCAGGGCTCAAGACTGCATTATAATACTTATAGACGTCAACAAAATGGACTTGTATAACCCGAGAGACCCGGTTTGTAGCTTATAGCATTATACATCCATATAATCACGCCTTTTTCCCTCTGGGATAGGCAGAGACAACAGCCCGCCATCTGCTTCTGTCCTTAAATACTTCATGAGCTGCCTCTACTGTCATTAAACCTGTCATGCAAGTTAGTTTTACTTTTTAATAAATTCAACAACAAAAAGTCCGCAACCAGGGGCTTTATTGTATTTGACAACAAGTATTAATCACAGTTTTAACGTAACTCAGTAATACGAACGTACGTGTTCACTTTACGGTTAGTCATTTCGAATAAGGAGGCAAGACGAGAATTGAACACGCAAAATTCCAGCTAGCTCAGTTCGTAGAATATTCTCTACAGAAAGGTACTGTCGCCTTTTTCTGAATTAAATTTACTAGAAATTTTAGCATAAATACCTACTATTGTTTATTTATTTTTTTATTCTTAGAGCGGACATCAGAACCAGTCTTCTATTTTTCAGCACCCCGTCCTCCAAGGGGAGCAAAGGCCTAGCATTTTTTTTTAAAGACAATTATAAAGCATTGCGGTATCTAAATGAGATGGAAAGCGGTGACCGTGGCCTATTAAGGCTCTGTGTCTGATCTGATTGACATACGTATGCCTATGTCGACCCTTACCTTTTTTAGATAATTCCCTATATGTACCTGTCTATAATCCTATAGAACCACCAAAATTTACAATTAATTCTTATAAAATCATTTGTAGATGTACGTCTATAATCGGTTCCCCTTGACTCTCGGCATCACTGGTGAAGTGATCAAGATTGGTCGTGTGATTAACGTGCGGAATGCCAAAGACCATCCAGCCTTCGATGCAAGAATTGATAACATACCGGAACAAAACTGCAGGTATCATCAAATGCCACAAATATTTTTTTTGCATAAGCAGAGGACGTTATCTTTAGCTTACGCTACATTCGACGGAATTCCGTGTATACTTATTATTTATATGTCCGCACTGGCGGAATAAGATCCGCACTCAAGTAGTGTGCCCGTTATTAGTCATGCACCATTATAATTTCGCATTTTCTCGAGCCTGCTTCTGCCAGGGCAGCCCTGCAGTTCATCCTCAGCGTTGGTAGATTGGCGCAGGCTACCCGTTTATTCCGTATACTAAAAAAACACGTGGACATAGAAGACCGTCTTCATACAACGAGTGAAAATGTGAACGCACATTGACATATATTTACTTACGATGTATTGTACTTCGTTCAATGGTCTCTACAGCTGCAGGTTCTGTCGCATTCACTATATTTAACATTCACTTCAAAAAATAAAGCCTTGTACGGACTAAGCGTTACAATTTACGCGTAACCTAGGTATGTTGAATATGCGTACAGGCGGGAGTCGTCGTGCGTTTTCTAATTGTTTATGCGTACTGTAGGTACGGACTATCGTATTCTGTGTACACGTAACCGAGTACGCGTACATTGGAACACTTTGTCAGTACATAGCTTAATAACAAAGAGTTATCGGTTTCTAACCACACAATTCCGCTACTAGGAGTCTCCTGTGCTTCCCGATTCGCGAACGGTCAGGAATCATTGGCGCTGGGATACTCATAAACAAAATAGAAGATCTATACTTCGACATAATGGATGAGGAGTTGGCGCAAGCTTTCAGTATTTATTGCGGAATGTGCATTGTACACGCCACTATCTTTGGGAAAATTGAAGAGGCTCATATTAGAAATGCGCTGGCGAATGAGCTGATGATGTATCATTTGAAGGTACGCTTTTACGGTATTTAGTTTCATAGAATATATAGAGTACGTATGGGGTGGCACCGTATACGCATTCTATAATATATTCTATGAAAGTTTTGTATGTAGTATTCTATGAGGATTTTGTCTGTGGTAGAGTAGGCAACCATAGATGAATAATGAAGATGGCTACCACGCTTGGGAATTCAATAATATTACATACATACATATACTCACGCCTTTTTCCCTCCGGGGTAGGCAGAGACAACAGCACGCCATCTGCTTCTGTCCTTACATGCTTCACGGGCATCCTTCACTGTCATGAAACCTTTCATGCAAGCCCGCAATAATATTAATGTGGCCAGAAAAAGTATAAAAGTTGCGCTTTGGGGTAAGTGGATACAAGATCTTCGGAGACGCAAGTGAACCTCACCTGCAAGCACACCTGCTGATTGTCGGATGACTCTAGCTCAGGCTGTCCTCTCGGGGTTGAGATATCAGAAGGCAGTCACTCCCGTAAAAACTAAAATAAACTGAAGAAATTGTAGGAGATTTGACCCTGGACTCGCCAGCTTTGGGTGCAACCGAGTATACCCATTTGTCACTAGTGGGATTAAATTCAATCATACTGGTAATATATGGTATTTTTTTCCCATTCGTCACCAGTGGGAACGAAGCCAGTGGTGTCGACTAGGAATATCTTGTGCCATTTATCACCATTGGTAACATGTAGGATTTTTTTCCCATTTGTCACCAGTGGGCACGAAGTCAGTGGTAGTGATTGAAAAGGGAGTGTTCCGGACGCTTGTTAAGTTTCGTGGTAGATGTTGAATATTCCCGATTTATATGTATAGGAGCAATTAGCCTAGTAGTAGGCTAATTACTCAAAATTTCATTCAACTCTAGTACAGTAGCTTGGGTTGGCACGTCGTGAAGAAGAGTGATATATAGTCGAGTTAAGATCGGCTTGGTTGGGTTTTGTAGAGCGTTCCCTCAATCGCTCATAAGGGGCCTTACCATAACGCTCTTTCTTGACAGAAAGAGAGATGCAGCAATACACCGTGCATAGCTCCATCTCTTTCTCAGCTGAAATGTATTGCTTTTAGGTATCAAACTGTCAGTCCAATGTGCGATTTTATCTGAACTCTCGCACTCTTCTTCCCGATGTGCTAACTCAAGCGCCGGTACTGTAGATACTTGTTGTTCCCCTCAAGGTGGAAGACCGAGAACTGGCTAGTATGTTGGATTGTAAGGGTTTCCACGATCACCCTGACCTGGTCACTCTAGACTTCAACCCTCGCGCGTTGCCACTCAAAGAACTGCCTTGTTATGTGCTCAGGATGTTTACCGATCTTGGTCTCGATAAGAAGTAAGTTGCTTCTGTGCTAAGTTTAATAATTTTAAAGGAGTACGTAGAGGTATATTAACACGCATATTTCGAAAAATCTGTTTTCGTTCCCTCGTAATAGGGGCATCCTACGCGTGAATTAAACAGAAGAAGCATGAGGCATAAGGCACAAGGCATAATCAAAATAAAATCTTAAGTAGATATTGACGCGAACGCATGTCCTGGGCAAGATGGGGACACCGTGGTTACCACAACACCCTAGGGGGACCATCTTAAAGCTCATCTCGATAAGAGACCCGAGACGTGCGCTTTTGGTCGATTCGAGTCTGACATATTTTTTTTATAAAGAACATTAGTAACCGAAATTACTAGTATTCCCCCTAACCCCTCCAGCTAAGCTTAATTGCTTGTGTTAGGAGTGAGTTCACGTCGGTATAGTGTAATGGCCAGGATTCGAACCCGGGACCTCTCGATCATAAGGTCGACTCCTTAACCACTAAGCTACAGACGCTTGGTATCTGTGGGTATCAACCCCATCCCAAAGCAAAATCGCGTCGATACGTACGATTGCACTTTGATTATGCCTTAAGCCTTATGGCTTTTCAGTATAATCCAAATAAAAGAAATAAATAGTCTAGGACATTTTATACAGCATAATCTGAACCCAAATCAAGCATAGCTTGTAATATGCGTTCTAGAATGGAGATAAAACATACCTAGATACTTTTTTTTGTAAGTACAGTAGACATAATTTTACATGGCAACACCCAGATCAATGCGAAATAGACATACAAACAAGTATTTGCTCTGAGCGGGAATCGAACCCGCGACCTATCCAGCATAGCATTCGAACACTACCGCTAAGCCACAGAGGTCGTCGGGGATGGTGTTGATATAGGCATATTTTGATCTGATCCCGTTCCCGAGACACACTTTCATCCAGATCCGCCCAGCCATTCTGGCGTGATTGAGTAACAAACAACCATCCATACATCCAAACGTTTTCATTTATGATAGCCACATATCAGTCTCAGCTCGCGTCTGATGCTGGTTAAAGTTCCTTGGGTATTTCCAGATTACAAATAAAGCGCTGCATGCTAGCTCGCTTCATCTTACAAGTCAGGAAGGGGTACCGTGACGTGCCCTACCACAGCTGGCTGCATTGTTTCAACACGGTACAGTGGATGTACGCTGCGATTATCAACTTCAGACTTCCAAGTTTATATACGTACGTATTTATTTACATATAAGTAGGTACATACAGCTTCGGGGACCACCTGCATCGGATCAGGAAGGAGCCAACGTCTGAGTGCCATTACTGCGATGCGAGCGAGGACTCAGGGCTGCACACGCCGGCGGACTGCCCGGCGTGGGAGGTGCCTCGGCGGTACCTCGAGACAGCCATCGGGGTGGGAGTAAAGAGTATGCATTAAGTACATATCCTTTCTTCTTACCTTGGATGTTTTGGCCTATCGCCTTTGTCATTCCGGAGTCGTTCTTCACTGCTGTAGGTACCTGACCTGTTTAGGCATGCGGTTGGGAACCTGTGATGGGAGAAATATTGATATGCTCAGGCGACCACAGATAAATAATATATTTATCGCGCCTCTCGGTCAATGTTGTGTACTTAGGAGCATTTGCCGCTTTGTTCTTATTTTTATTTTGTTAATTTTATTATATACGAGTATGTACCTAATCCGCAATAAAAACATGTTTTCTTTCTTTCAAACCCGAGGGGGCCATCTCGAAACCGAAGATGGCCTTGGGTCAGTCGGGGTGCGAGGGAAATGCCTTATGGGGCACCTTACACCCCGGCGTCTGAAGCCCCGAGACGGCGTGCGGTTTTAATCGGTTCAAGCCCGACATAACCACCCAGCTAGCCGGCGGGGAGGTACCCGATGAGATAGGGTGGCAGGTAAGGCCGCCTGTCACCCCAGCAGAAGCAGGCCGGGACGGTGGGGCGACTAACGCCCCTCCCCCAAACCGGGGCAAGACGGGGACACCGTGGTTCCCAAACCCGAGGCCATCTCGAAACCGGAGATGGCCCAGGGTCAGTCGGGGTGCGAGGGATATGCTCTATGGGCAACCTTACACCCCGGCGTCTGTAGACCTGAGAAGGCTTGCGTTTTTAGTCGGTTCAAGCCCGTCATAACCGCCGGTTTTGGGGGTATAAAAAAGGGTACCCGATGGGATTGCCGCACGAAAAAATATTAAAAGTAGGTACATACAGAACCCCAGCCGCAGGGGAAACGTGCGCACGGGACGGTCGTCAGGCAGACGATGCTGTTGAACTGTTTAATAATTTATTATTTTTAAATGTTCGCAGTGATTTGCAATTGTTAATGCTGCTGCTAGCGGCCTTAATGCATGACTTAGATCATCGTGGTACCACCAACAGCTTCCAACTTCATGGAAGTAAGTGAATTACAGCGATTGATTTTGAATAATAAAAAAACAAAAATATGAAAGTTTGTGAAGATGCTTTGTAACTTTGGATGTTTGTCACTCAATAACGCTCTCACGGCTGAACGGATCTGGCTGAAATTTGGTATAGGGATAGATTATAGTCTCGAATAATACGTAAATAGGATACATTTCATCACCGGAATAGGTTCCCATAGGTAGTGGGAACGGGATCAGATATCGTAGTCAGTTCGGGTCAGGGTTGGTACGGCAAGTAGGTATATAGTTTTTTTTTTAACAGAACATTAGTAACCGAAATTACTAATATTCCCCGTAACCCCTTCAGCTAAACTAAATTGCTTGTGTTAGGAGTGGGTTCACGTCGGTAGTCTAATGGCCAGGATTCGAACCCGGGACCTCTCGATCGTAGGGTCGACTCCTTAACCACTAAGCTAGCGACGCTTGAAAGAATAAGAATAGATAGGTAGACATTAGAAAATTCCTTGTACATGGTGTATTTATGGATGAATTTATCATATTTCGATGCGGGGTCTAAGACAGTTTAATTTTCGCTAGGACTTCCCGTGTGTCATTACTCAGTATTTAAAGGTAGGCTAGGTTAGGTTAGGTTATCTTTTAACCCTGGGGTTATCCTTTCGAGGGCTTACCCGGAGTATGGTATGGTTTCGCGAGCTGGTATCCGCAACTCCACGACAGGGTGCGGTTTTTGCGTGGAGTGCCCGGTAATGGACACTTGGGAAGGACACCGTGTGGCTTTAGTCGGTCCGATTCCGACACGCCCACTCCATCGTTGGCACCGATGGGGTGAAGCCCGTGGGGGTTTCCACACGTAAAAAAAAAAGGTTAGGTTAGGTATTAATAGTAATAGATAGGTAGGAATGTTGTTAAACATAACATAACATAACTTCACGCCTGTATCCCCGAAGGTATAGGTGTTATGTTGTTAAAATGAGAGAAATATGTATATAGGTTTGCCGTATCCCAGAAATCGTTCCTTATTAGCGGTAAAACGAATGGTGTAATAACACAGGGTACCTTTTTCCCCTAAATCAACAGCTTTGATTCCTAGGAATATTGATTTTCCAGCAGTTTTAGTTTTCTTTAAAATCAGGCTCGCCAGGAATCAAACCCGTTGAATTTGAAAAAAAAAACACATTCTGTATTATTACACTAGTGCCGCTGAAAAGGGACGAATTCTGGGAAGTAATAACATACGACAAACTTATGGAAAGATCTTATTTTCAACAATTACTTTTTTGAGAGCTTCCAGGTTTCTGGTAAAAGTTACGGCCGACGAAACGTTGCTGGCAAAGCTTTTAACGAATATTTAACAATATTTTCCAATACACCTTTTTACCTACCTTTAGCACCTGATTACTGGTAAATGGCCGCCGTCTCAAGCTAGTAAATATACAAACACTCAAGGTACAACTACCTACACTAATTTATCCCATACATTCCATTCTTATAAAATTGTGTGAGTTCTGGTGAACCTGGGATCTTACTCTAACAGGCAAATCTTAGTAAAAAAAAAACTTTTTCTATAGAAACGACGCTGGCTGCTTTGTTCTCTTCGGAAGGTAGCGTGCTGGAGCGCCATCACCTCTCCCAAGCGCTGGTCCTCCTCAACACGGAGGGCTGCGACATACTCTCGACACTCTCTAGGAGGGATTATGACAGAGCACTCATAATGCTACGAGACTTGATCGTCGCCACCGATGTCACTAATTTTATCGAGTGAGTACCTTTTTTTTTTCTCGTGCGGAAATCCTAGTGAGTAATGTCTTCTAAACAAATGTCATTAAGGTCGAAAGTTGCTTGCATTTGTTTTTCGTAACCTCTGTGTGATAGTTAGTATAAAAAAACATATGTACCTACTTCATTTGTTTTTAGCGATGCTCATTTGTTTTCATTGCTCATTTTGTTTTACCGATGCGCATATGATTTTACCATTGTTTTTCTCAGTTTTTAAATAGAAAACTGCGTAACTGGTTATGCCATGGGGAAGGATGTTTGATTGGCATTCCTGACTGCGCAACTAGTTGTGCATGCTAGTTGGTCGGTGGGCAAGCAGCGGACGTACACACATCAAAAGATGTTTGTGATCACTAGCATAAGCTTTTTTTTTTTTTTTTTTTTACGTGATGTTGATGTCCATTATTGTAGAATTAATAAGTTACTGGCATGTCTTTTTTTTTTTTTTTTTACGTGCGGAAATCCCTTCGGATACCCCCCCGCCGGCCTGCGGGGGTGGTTATGTCGTGTCTCGACTAAAACCGCACGGTGTCCTCCCCAAGTGTCCGTTGCCGGGCACCCCGGGTAAGCCCTCGAAAGGATAACCCCAGGGTTGCCGGCGGACTTTGGCCGCCACCGCGGCCTCGCCAGGTGGGGTCGGGTTTTATCCCGCTTCGGTGAGTTGGCAGGCGTGTGTAGGGCACACACGACACTCCTCCGCCACGGCCTGCTTCTGTAAGGACGGCGAGTCGGCCAACTGCCGTCCTCAGGCCCCGATCATGGAGGTCGGTAGTCCCGGGCGTAGATGAGTCTGCGGCGTCCTCGCCGCAGACTGCGAAACTCGGGGGGCAGGGTTCTCTCCCGCTCCCTCACCGCCGTCTCTTTCGCGCGCATTACCTGCTCGCAGAAAGAGGCGGCGGCGTGCCACTTGCTCCCGTCGGAGACCACGGCCCTCACCATGGTCTCCAACGAGAGAACGTCCACGCCCAGGACCGCAACGAGATCCCGGCGTTGACTCGCCCACGCAGGGCACTCCACCAACGTGTGAAGCGCCGTGTCTTCGCCAGGATCCTCGCAGTGCTGGCACTGCGGCGTTGTCTCCCGGTGGATGCGCCACAGATACTTACCGAAACACCCGTGTCCGGTAACCATCTGGCACATCCGGTAGGAGAGGTCCCCATGGTCCCTCTCCAACCACTCCTTCATGATCGGTCTCACCGCCGCAATGGTGGATTCCCCCCACCTTGGGTGCTCAAGTCGCACCCTCCATGTCTCCATGAGTTCCCGGTGGAGCTGGGACCGTTGAGCCCTGATTTCTCGGGGCTCCGGCCTATGGCCCCGCTCCAGCGCCTCCTTGCGCCACTGGTACAGCAGCGCAAGGGCTCTCGCTTCCAGGTCCCATGGAGGGGTCCCGGCTAGGAGACATGCCGCCTCGACTGAGATCGTGCGATACCCCCTGATGACTCTGACGGCCATCGCTTTTAACGGGCTGTTTAATACAGCCACGTTGCGGGCCGCCAGAGTCTCCGCCCATACGGGGGCCCCGTATAGGGCCATGCTTCGCACGATCCCCAGGTACAGTCTCCTAGTGGGGGCGTTGGGTCCCTTAACGTTGGGCATCAGCCGCGATAGCGCGGCCGCAGCCCCCCTCAGTTTCGGGACCAGACTTCGGAGATGAGGTCCGAAGTCCCATCGGCTATCGAGTACGAGCCCAAGGTAAATAGAAAAAAGGTAAAAAGGTAAAAAGGCCCGTGAAAACACATAGCCTCGGATTTGTGGAGAGCCACCTCGAGTCCCAGCCGCCGTATTCGACCCAGGACTTGAGCAACCCCTGCCGTGGCCTTCAGTGCCGCGCTTCGGTACGTTGCTCCCCGCGCCATAACGAGGGTGTCGTCAGCATAGCAGACTATGCTGACACCCTCGAGCAACGTACCGCGCAGCACCCAGTCGTATCCGATGTTCCACAGGAGTGGCCCTAGGACCGACCCCTGCGGAACACCGCACGACACTTCTCGCCGCCCTGGCCCTAGCCAGCTCGGGTAAACTATGGCCCTCTCGGATAGGTATGCCTCGACAATGCGGCGGAGGTAAGGAGGCACTCCGTGATACGCGAGCGCCTCCCTAACACAGCTCCAGGGTAGGGTGTTGAAGGCGTTGGCGATGTCCAGAGACACCGCCACCACCACCCCACCCCGCGTCACTAGCATAAGCTGATATAATTTTTTAAAGTGAACTTTATGAAGAAAAAATTCTTTGTTGTATGTTTTCTTTTAATATAATATAATAATAATTATAATAATAATAATACCCAGTTTGAAATTAAAAATAAAAACTATATTTAATTTTTTATAAAAAGTAAATTGAGTAATAAATCATAATGTATGTGTAATTGTGTATGTGGAAATTTGATAGAAAGAAAAAGACTGTTTAACCAAACATGAACAACAATTTTTCAATAAAAGGTTTATATTCAATTTAATATAACTCTTCCTTAGGCTCGACCATATGCGGAGATCCTCCTGCGCATGCTGAGAATTAAGTTATCCAGCATTTCTTAGGGTAATCTGTCCCATTTTTGAATAGCGGCTTCCCTGAGCTCTGGCACTGTCTGGGGATGTGGCTGATGGTTTCAAACAGCGCGCTTAAAAGCATCCCACGCGTGCTCTATTGAGTTTAAGTCAGGCGAGCCGGCAGGCCAGTCTATCTTTATGATGTCATATTCTCGGAGAGCAGCATTGACTCGTTGAGCTCGATAGGCGGGCGCATTATCATCGATCAGTACAAATTGGTGCCCATGGTTTACTCGGAATGGTCTGACAATTCCATCAATAGCAACTGCTTTATACATGACTGCTGTTATGAGGCCTCGATACGGGATCAAAGGCGTTCTAGCTCCAATTAAATACCGCCCCAAAAGGACATCGATTTTCCGCCTTGCTGAACTGTTCCAGTGGCAGTTCTTTGCCTTTCACTGTCTCCTGGTCTTGCCCAGACATGGACACGTTGGTTTTTTGGATGAGTCTGGATGTCTCTGGATGTCTGATTCGCGATTCGTCAACGAAGAGACAGTTTGCTAAAGGTTTCCTTCTTTCTTCTTCTGACGTTGACGTTACCGGGAATTCAGAGGAGCTCGCCAAGACCTCCGTGCTCGTAACCCAGCCTGGTGCAAGCAATTCCGAATGATCTGAGTGCTAACTTCAAGCCCAGTGGCGGCCCGAACTTCTGCTTTTATTTTAGTAGCGTTGATTGTTGGGTTACGGTCAGCTAAATTACCTATCTTCCATTGAAGAGGTACTAATCTCTGCAACATGGTCACGACACAGGATTGGGATATAACAACTCTGCGTGCTATTTCTCTCGTGGTGTATCCTTCTTCCCTCAAGGTTACTATTCTTGCTCGTAAAACTTCTGATAATCCTCTTGGCATTTTTTCAATCACAACTTTCCGCGAAAAAGTATTTTAAATCCGTTAAAATTGACTTTAATCAGATTTCTGAATGTGCGTAAGCTAGGACTGGACCTTTTTATATGGAAAAACAATTGAACTATTTATTGTTTTACATGCTAATTCTATATTTTTAAATAAAGAACCTAAAAAGAAGAAGAAATCATAATAATATAAACTACTGTAAGAAAAAAGATTCCGATTTTTCAAAGGGATCGCAAACTTTTTTTGATGTGTGTACGTACCTATACGTACCTACGTTACTCACATGACCTTAAAAGGAGCAAGACTTCGAAATAAACAAAAAGCGGCCAAGTGCGAGTCGGACTGGCCCATTAAGGGTTCCGTAGCAGCCAGTAACATAATAATGTTTATTTTGTTTATTTTTATATTTGAGTTGATTGAATGAAAGGTAAATTGCGGTTTACGATTTATGACGAATTAAAAAAAAACTACTTACTAGATCTCGTTCTAACTAATTTTCGGTGGAAGTTTACATCGTAATGTACATCATATATTTTTTTTAGTTTTATCATTCTCTTATTTTAAAAGTTACTGAAGACACTCATTTTCTCACTTTGGAAGTGTCTCTCTTGCAAACTATTCAGTTTAGAAAAAAAATATATTCTAAAGATTTAGATCGGAAAAAGAGAACATCTAGGACGGGACTTGAACCCGCGACCAGTCCCTTACAGGGGGATTGCTCTGACCAACTGAGCCACCTAGACACGTCCCAGATATTCGAAATTCTCCGATATATCATATACGTCTTAAGGCGACGTTGGAGCCATCTACCGTAATTCTTGCGAACTACGGAAACAATGAATAACTTTACAGTCATTTTTAAACATTGTTTTTTGATGAATCCGCCTATTTAATTCAATTAAATTTTAAGCATTTTGTATGCTAACTTTTTTCTAAAGATTTAGATCGGAAAAAGAGAACATCTAGGACGGGACTTGAACCCGCGACCAGTCCCTTACAGGGGGATTGCTCTGACCAACTGAGCCACCTAGACACGTCCCAGATATTCGAAATTCTCCGATATATCATATACGTCTTAAGGCGACGTTGGAGCCATCTACCGTAATTCTTGCGAACTACGGAAACAATGAATAACTTTACAGTCATTTTTAAACATTGTTTTTTGATGAATCCGCCTATTTAATTCAATTAAATTTTAAGCATTTTATATGCTAACTTTTTTCTAAAAATTTAGATCGGAAAAAGAGAACATCTAGGACGGGACTTGAACCCGCGACCAGTCCCTTACAGGGGGATTGCTCTGACCAACTGAGCCACCTAGACACGTCCCAGATATTCGAAATTCTCCGATATATCATATACGTCTTAAGGCGACGTTGGAGCCATCTACCGTAATTCTTGCGAAAAAAAAAAAAATATTACAAACCTCAATATCATTTTTGAATACCTATGCATAGATGCCACACACATACCTATGGGTATGAAGAAAAAATTTTTTTTGAGTTTCAGTTCTAAGTATGGGGAACTCCCAAAATTAAATACCTATGGGTATGAAGAAAAAATTTTTTTTGAGTTTCAGTTCTAAGTATGGGGAACTCCCAAAATTAAATGTTTTTTTCTAATTTTGTGTGAAATTCTTAATGCGGTTCACAGAATACATCTACTTACCAAGTTTCAACAGCATAGTTCTTATAGTTTCTCAAGTGGCTGGGACTTACGGACGGACAAACAGACAGACAGACATGACGAATCTAGGTATAAGGGTTCCGTTTTTTGCCATTTGACAACGGAACCCTAAAAATTGCCTCTACAGGATATAAAAATAATAAAAATGTAACTTCCAGGACCGGACTTGAAATCAGCACAGCTCCTTTCTAGGTGGAATACTCTGCCAACTGAGCTACCTGGACCCGGTTATTCTGATTTAAATTTATAGGGAAAGATAGCATACTAACCGCTTTAAAATTTGAAGATTTTGTTATTTTCTACAGCAAACAGGAAGACTACAAGGAAATCGCTGCAAATTTTATGGCGCACAGCCGCGAGCATATGAGCGCACTGAGTTGTCTGCTCATGACCTGCGCCGACTTCAGCGACCAACTGAAGGAGTGGAGCAGCGTCAAGAAGACCGCTGTAAGATATTATTTCTGTTATATAAACTTTTCTTACTAGTTTCATTGAACAAATGCGGTGGAACTAGTGAGACACGATTTTTTTAAACGTTAGTTGTTTTACTATTTACATTGAGCTCGATAATGAGAGAAAAAAAATCTCACTATAAAGCCAGGTAGTAACATACGGTTTTGCTAGGTCGAGCAAAAACGTCAAGTAATCACAATGATCTTTCATCCCCACAATCACTAATTGTCAGAATTCTAATTAATTTGATTCTATCGAGCCGGCTCGATGCGAACCATCGTCAATTTTTACTCGTTTTGGAGTAAAACAGTATATGAATACACCCATCTTAAGATCATATAAAAATCTCGTGTCGCATTGTTTGTTCCCGAACTCTTCCGAAACGGCCTGACCGATTGTTATGATTTTTTTTGTGTCCGAAACCAAAGTCCAAACGGATTTTTCATTGTGCAGGCATCGGCACTAACTGAGTTCTTCAAGCAGAGCGAGGCAGAAAAGAGCCGCGGGGAAGTTTCCGCCATTCGGCTGGATAAAGACAAGTTCTGCATACCCGACTTGGAGACGCAGTTCCTTAAAGAAGTCTGCATACCACTATTTGAGTAATTTGAATTTAATTCAAAACTAAAAAAAAATGTAGCCACAGCCAAATAATTATTAAACCTCAGTAACGAGGCTCGTTGCTAATAATTATTTTCTGTTAGTTCTACCTAAGTATATGAAATGAAAAGCTTTATGTATCAATCATAGTAAATACATACATACATATAGTCACGCCTCTTTCCCATTGGGGAAGGCAGACAGTAAATCTATAGCTTTTTTATATATTTAAGTCCGTCAAATTGACTGCACCCCGCCTGATGATAAGCTGAGGTGAAGTCCAAAACGTAGTTTTAGTAAACAGATGTTTTCTCACGCCCCGCTTCAAGAGCTCAGGATTGTAGGTAGAAGGGAATAGTTGGCCGGCGGGGGGGTATCCGAAGGGATTTCCGCACAATAAAAAAAAAAAAAAAAAAAAAAAGGTAGAAGGGAATAGTTTCAAATAAATGAAACTAGGTCTGCAAGGCGAATCGCTGCTTGCAATGTTGAGCTGAGTGAGACATCGTGATTCTTGTTCAATAGATTTGAATTGCCGCTATTGCGGAATCAGATTTTGAAAATTTTGAACAGTGATCATTCCTCCGTGGCAAGTCCGATTTTGAAAATTCTTTTTGAAAGTCACAACTCTGGACATGCTTTCTGAGCGTGTAAAGTTTGGTCACAGTGTCTCGAGCGGTTATTATGTAATTCCATCTGGTTTTTTTTTAACGGTGATCATTCCTCTGTGAAATTGATTGACCTCTTTAATCATGCCAAATTTGGTCCTGATTCGATTAGTAGTTGACAAAGAAAATCCTGAAGTCTGGTATGAGGAGCTTTCGCTCGACTTCGTCTCACTCAGCTCAATTAAAGTGTATGTTTGTACCTCAGAATGACAGCTTTTTAATAAATGTATATAAGTATCTGTACGATAGATGCTGATAACAAAAATAAAGGATTTTAATAATAATTATCTGTTTGTGCTGGGTTATTTTCGAAGTGGCTTAGCTTAGTCCCAGAGATTTTCAATAAATGGACATGACTTACCTACCTAAATGAAAAAAGCAGTTGAATTTCAAACTTAAACCTTTCTGAATTGGTTCCGTTAAGATGGATACAATGTTTATGTTACAGAACTCTGGGCATGATCCTGCCAAAAATGAACAGCTACATTAACATTATGGAGGAACATGCCGAGAAGTGGGACAACGCAAGGACAGTGTTCTCTGAAGTGAGTCATAGTCATAAGTAGGTACATCAAACTGTTGCCCTTAGCTATAGTCTTCTGGGAGACAAACGGCTACATATCTATCTGCTAATCTAATTATAACACTCGATAACTATCTACAGGATCAAACAGCCATCATTCAGTAAACAATTCCATTCAGCACCAAGCGATTCTGTCCAAGTATTCCGCGCCTTTTTCCTTTGCCGTACCATAAATCATCTTCACCAGCACACGTTTTACCTTCTTCCTACAGTCTCGGTCCTAAGCGGGGAGTGAAAATATATCTGAGTCCTTCAAGCTGAGGGCCACCAGTGGAGTGTTATTGGTATCTGTAATGGTGACCCTCATTCCTGAAACCTTACCGTTAGGCAAGGTAAAGTCATATTCACGTGACCGTTATCGTACAGTAGATTAAGAAGCGCTGCCATTTTGAAATTATTTCTTAGCCTTATTTTCGCAGATCAGTTGTAATTTTTATAATTTGGCTTGTTTGCTTCTTTAACGAAACTATCAACTTATTTTCTCAGATAGCAGCGACTGCAGGTCTTGCAGTTATCCTAAGTCCTGAACTCGATAATCTCATTGAACTGAATATAAAAGAGAGGGAGATGGAACGAGAGAGGTTGGAGAGAGAGAGGTTAGAGGCAGAGGAGGCCGAGGCTGCCGCCGCAGCTACTGCGGTGAAGAAGTCCTAAGTGTTTCCTCTCGAGAGTAAAGCAAAATCTCGCACTTGGAATTGCGTCAGGATTAAGTCAGAGCAAAAGGAATCCTAGTGCGTAGTGTATCAAAAGAATAAGTTTCTAATTCCTGTATCTGAAATGGGACGGATTGCAATAGAATCGTAGAAAGAGTACCTAATTTAAATACTTTTAAACGCAACCGAGACATAACATTTTTTATATTACCGAGTAAAATGGGATCTAGGGGTGTATCTATAGGAATAAAATGGTCAAATAAGTTTTGCCATTATTTTCTTTACGTGAAACTATACACTATTTCAATAGTAATGTAAAATTTCAGTAATAATGACCAAAATCATTAGATACTTAAAAATTTGTAAAAGAAATTATTCAAAAAATTGTAATGAAAATTTTATCTCTATTCACCCGCCCTAGATCCCTATTCACTCTGTTTTACGGTATCTCATCATCCGAACGCAAATATTCGCATCTAAAGCTTGCACTTTGGAGCCCGGGGTATA
Source organism: Cybosia mesomella (assembly GCA_946251805.1). Lineage (NCBI taxonomy): Eukaryota > Metazoa > Arthropoda > Insecta > Lepidoptera > Erebidae > Cybosia > Cybosia mesomella. The sequence continues at coordinate 5,001,992 of OX276395.1, forward strand.
TTCTCCTTACTTTATCTTCTTTCATGGGAGCGGCTGCCCGTCACCCTCCCTAACCCCGAGAGGAAAACCTGCGCCAGAGTCTCGTCCGTCAATCAGCTGGTGCACCAGGTTGTAAGTGAGGATTTGGGTGGGATGGAGGATAGTGAATATTGATTTTAGATTATCAATGTCACTATTTTTATTAGATAAACGTAAAGAAAATATATTAATATTACTTATTACAGAAATTTTATTAAATAAAAAATGATTTATCCGTGAATGGTTTTATTTTTTAATAAGTTATTTAATTACAATAGTTGTTACAATACTAGAAGCCGATTTATTTAGTAAAATAATTTCTGATTTCTTGCTGTGCAGCGCCAGAACAGCCTTAGGCTAGGGCTACACTCGACGTAAAAGCCGTTGCGGACCTTCCGTTTATATATAACTGGCGCATCGGTCGCTTATAACATGGCGTTCTGACGTGTAGCGCTTGCCTATCATTTAACAAAAATTAGATGGTCAATATAGCCATCCAAAAATGGTAACTGACCTAGCATCAATTTTTATACCATCACGAGATGATGGTATAAAAAGTTGGTTAAGATCAATTTTAAAAAGTCGATGTTAGGCCATTTTCAGATGGCTAAGTGTAACGTAGTTATCTTAACATACCCGAACATTGTTTAACACAAAATAAATCGCGATAGAATCCATTAAAATAATTTTCTTACGGCGTCTGTAGACCCGAGACGGCGTGCGGTTTTAGTCGGTTCAACCGACATAACCGCCCCCGCGTAAACTGCCGCCAATATCATGTAGAACATATTTTAATGATTTTTTATAGATTTGAGTAATCCTGGTCTGGTCCAATCCCTTCAAGGATTCTACTAATTAAATCCGCTTCCTGTATATAAATTTTACTATTTTCTACTATGTAATTGCATATTTATAATTCAAAGTTACGATAGTCAGTTTAAATATGCTTCATTTTCTTTATTTTCTATAAATCATTTCGCGTCAGACCCGTGCATCAATTATATTCCATAACTTTAACATCCATAACATAAATAGATTTAGATCCGCGACTACTTACTATAGTAATGCCGTTATCAACTTGTCATAAATCTTTATTATGTCGTGCTCACTCTCATTAATATTAGGTAGCGCCATAAAGCTGTGCGTTGTAGTTGTACGGCCGAACGACTTAGAACGGCCGTACTATAAGTGCGCTATAGATACTTCGAATATTTTGTGTTGTGTTAACTGTACAACTGAGCTTATTAAATAAATGCGTTAAAAATTACAGCCGTCTTTACTTTATCGTTTTTATTTATTGTATAGTAAGTTATCGGACAATAACGCATTATACAATACTGCTTTATTTCATACAATTTTTTATACTTACCATTGTGACCTTTAATAAAAAGAATCTGATTCGACCAACAGTCAATCACCCAATTGTGCTATTTGTAATTTTATTTGAAAATCAACATTTTAGATGGGCAGAAATCAATCTACGGGGCAGGAGCTGTGTCTGCTTGTGTCATGGTGATAAAATTTTCCTAAGAATTTTCTATTGTAAATTTATACTAGTCGTACAATGTAATTGGTACACGGGTTTGATCGGAATGGATCATTTGATCCTAATTAATCAATCATAGGCCGCGGTAACCGCTTCCCATCAGGTGGGCCGTCAGCTTATCTGACACCTGAGTGGTATAAAAAAAAACATAATATCGTAACTTAAGCTATGATGGCTGGCGTGCCCACCAGTGGCCGTTAAGAATACCTATTTGCAACGGTGGTTGTAAATAATTGACAATAAATTCCTATATATTTGCATAAATTATGTACAGACTATAGACCTGGCCCGTTGGGAAGAATAACGGATGTACGGTTAACAGCTTTCTTCAATTTTGAAGTGTTATTTCTGTCGTACATTGGTCTGACAGCTTGATACCTATATAGAGTAGCTAAAACCGTTTTTGTTTATAAAATATTAAAACTATAGCTTCGGTTTTACATACCATAAATTATATCAAGTCGTAGACGTGCGCTGTGAAATACCGAATAAGTCGATTTTAGCCGGATTGTCACTATTCTTCCCGACGTACCATATCAAATTTCGGGTACTGTAAGTATAAGTACCTTTAAACAAAACAATTACACCAAACTTATGCAGTCTCAACTCATATCACCATTTTCTAAGCTATTAGCCACGTAAAAGGACTTATATCCTCATTCAGAGGAACAAAGTTGTAATTTTAACTTCGTACGAGAAAACATCGTCAGAAATATGAGTGAATTTTTTTGCAAAAAAAATCTAAATAAAATTATTTTCTGCGAACCTTGCAAAATCGGTAATATGTCATAATTACGTCAATTGGATGACTGCTAAGTGAAGTTGATTCACTTAAATTTAAATAATAATTGTATCTCTAAATGTAAGGTTATAAACTTGGATTAGTGAGCACTCAAAACTAGGAACAGTTATGATTATGAACACATGAGCACGATGATGTAATGACACTTCTGTTCTGTTCAGACAGCCTCTGTGGCGTAGCGGTAGTGCATTCGACTGCTACAACAGGGGGCGCGAGTTCGATTCCTACTCAGTGCAAATATTTGCATGCATGAATATGTCTATTTGCATTGGTTTGGGTGTTTCTATGTATAATATGTATGTATTTACAAAAAAAAAGTATATAAGTATGTTTATCCGCATTCTGGAACCCATAACACAAGCTAGATAAACTATGCTTACATTGTGTCTAGAAAGCACTGTGTAAAATGTCGCCAGGTGGGGTCGGGTTTTATCCCGCTTCGGTGAGTTGGCAGGCGTGTGTAGGGCACACACGACACTCCTCCGCCACGGCCTGCTTCTGTAAGGACGGCGAGTCGGCCAACTGCCGTCCTCAGGCCCCGATCATGGAGGTCGGTAGTCCCGGGCGTAGATGAGTCTGCGGCGTCCTCGCCGCAGACTGCGAAACTCGGGGGGCAGGGTTCTCTCCCGCTCCCTCACCGCCGTCTCTTTCGCGCGCATTACCTGCTCGCAGAAAGAGGCGGCGGCGTGCCACTTGCTCCCGTCGGAGACCACGGCCCTCACCATGGTCTCCAACGAGAGAACGTCCACGCCCAGGACCGCAACGAGATCCCGGCGTTGACTCGCCCACGCAGGGCACTCCACCAACGTGTGAAGCGCCGTGTCTTCGCCAGGATCCTCGCAGTGCTGGCACTGCGGCGTTGTCTCCCGGTGGATGCGCCACAGATACTTACCGAAACACCCGTGTCCGGTAACCATCTGGCACATCCGGTAGGAGAGGTCCCCATGGTCCCTCTCCAACCACTCCTTCATGATCGGTCTCACCGCCGCAATGGTGGATTCCCCCCACCTTGGGTGCTCAAGTCGCACCCTCCATGTCTCCATGAGTTCCCGGTGGAGCTGGGACCGTTGAGCCCTGATTTCTCGGGGCTCCGGCCTATGGCCCCGCTCCAGCGCCTCCTTGCGCCACTGGTACAGCAGCGCAAGGGCTCTCGCTTCCAGGTCCCATGGAGGGGTCCCGGCTAGGAGACATGCCGCCTCGACTGAGATCGTGCGATACCCCCTGATGACTCTGACGGCCATCGCTTTTAACGGGCTGTTTAATACAGCCACGTTGCGGGCCGCCAGAGTCTCCGCCCATACGGGGGCCCCGTATAGGGCCATGCTTCGCACGATCCCCAGGTACAGTCTCCTAGTGGGGGCGTTGGGTCCCTTAACGTTGGGCATCAGCCGCGATAGCGCGGCCGCAGCCCCCCTCAGTTTCGGGACCAGACTTCGGAGATGAGGTCCGAAGTCCCATCGGCTATCGAGTACGAGCCCAAGGTAAATAGAAAAAAGGTAAAAAGGTAAAAAGGCCCGTGAAAACACATAGCCTCGGATTTGTGGAGAGCCACCTCGAGTCCCAGCCGCCGTATTCGACCCAGGACTTGAGCAACCCCTGCCGTGGCCTTCAGTGCCGCGCTTCGGTACGTTGCTCCCCGCGCCATAACGAGGGTGTCGTCAGCATAGCAGACTATGCTGACACCCTCGAGCAACGTACCGCGCAGCACCCAGTCGTATCCGATGTTCCACAGGAGTGGCCCTAGGACCGACCCCTGCGGAACACCGCACGACACTTCTCGCCGCCCTGGCCCTAGCCAGCTCGGGTAAACTATGGCCCTCTCGGATAGGTATGCCTCGACAATGCGGCGGAGGTAAGGAGGCACTCCGTGATACGCGAGCGCCTCCCTAACACAGCTCCAGGGTAGGGTGTTGAAGGCGTTGGCGATGTCCAGAGACACCGCCACCACCACCCCACCCCGCGTCACTAGCATAAGCTGATATAATTTTTTAAAGTGAACTTTATGAAGAAAAAATTCTTTGTTGTATGTTTTCTTTTAATATAATATAATAATAATTATAATAATAATAATACCCAGTTTGAAATTAAAAATAAAAACTATATTTTATTTTTTATAAAAAGTAAATTGAGTAATAAATCATAATGTATGTGTAATTGTGTATGTGGAAATTTGATAGAAAGAAAAAGACTGTTTAACCAAACATGAACAACAATTTTTCAATAAAAGGTTTATATTCAATTTAATATAACTCTTCCTTAGGCTCGACCATATGCGGAGATCCTCCTGCGCATGCTGAGAATTAAGTTATCCAGCATTTCTTAGGGTAATCTGTCCCATTTTTAAATAGCGGCTTCCCTGAGCTCTGGCACTGTCTGGGGATGTGGCTGATGGTTTCAAACAGCGCGCTTAAAAGCATCCCACGCGTGCTCTATTGAGTTTAAGTCAGGCGAGCCGGCAGGCCAGTCTATCTTTATGATGTCATATTCTCGGAGAGCAGCATTGACTCGTTGAGCTCGATAGGCGGGCGCATTATCATCGATCAGTACAAATTGGTGCCCATGGTTTACTCGGAATGGTCTGACAATTCCATCAATAGCAACTGCTTTATACATGACTGCTGTTATGAGGCCTCGATACGGGATCAAAGGCGTTCTAGCTCCAATTAAATACCGCCCCAAAAGGACATCGATTTTCCGCCTTGCTGAACTGTTCCAGTGGCAGTTCTTTGCCTTTCACTGTCTCCTGGTCTTGCCCAGACATGGACACGTTGGTTTTTTGGATGAGTCTGGATGTCTCTGGATGTCTGATTCGCGATTCGTCAACGAAGAGACAGTTTGCTAAAGGTTTCCTTCTTTCTTCTTCTGACGTTGACGTTACCGGGAATTCAGAGGAGCTCGCCAAGACCTCCGTGCTCGTAACCCAGCCTGGTGCAAGCAATTCCGAATGATCTGAGTGCTAACTTCAAGCCCAGTGGCGGCCCGAACTTCTGCTTTTATTTTAGTAGCGTTGATTGTTGGGTTACGGTCAGCTAAATTACCTATCTTCCATTGAAGAGGTACTAATCTCTGCAACATGGTCACGACACAGGATTGGGATATAACAACTCTGCGTGCTATTTCTCTCGTGGTGTATCCTTCTTCCCTCAAGGTTACTATTCTTGCTCGTAAAACTTCTGATAATCCTCTTGGCATTTTTTCAATCACAACTTTCCGCGAAAAAGTATTTTAAATCCGTTAAAATTGACTTTAATCAGATTTCTGAATGTGCGTAAGCTAGGACTGGACCTTTTTATATGGAAAAACAATTGAACTATTTATTGTTTTACATGCTAATTCTATATTTTTAAATAAAGAACCTAAAAAGAAGAAGAAATCATAATAATATAAACTACTGTAAGAAAAAAGATTCCGATTTTTCAAAGGGATCGCAAACTTTTTTTGATGTGTGTACGTACCTATACGTACCTACGTTACTCACATGACCTTAAAAGGAGCAAGACTTCGAAATAAACAAAAAGCGGCCAAGTGCGAGTCGGACTGGCCCATTAAGGGTTCCGTAGCAGCCAGTAACATAATAATGTTTATTTTGTTTATTTTTATATTTGAGTTGATTGAATGAAAGGTAAATTGCGGTTTACGATTTATGACGAATTAAAAAAAAACTACTTACTAGATCTCGTTCTAACTAATTTTCGGTGGAAGTTTACATCGTAATGTACATCATATATTTTTTTTAGTTTTATCATTCTCTTATTTTAAAAGTTACTGAAGACACTCATTTTCTCACTTTGGAAGTGTCTCTCTTGCAAACTATTCAGTTTAGAAAAAAAATATATTCTAAAGATTTAGATCGGAAAAAGAGAACATCTAGGACGGGACTTGAACCCGCGACCAGTCCCTTACAGGGGGATTGCTCTGACCAACTGAGCCACCTAGACACGTCCCAGATATTCGAAATTCTCCGATATATCATATACGTCTTAAGGCGACGTTGGAGCCATCTACCGTAATTCTTGCGAACTACGGAAACAATGAATAACTTTACAGTCATTTTTAAACATTGTTTTTGATGAATCCGCCTATTTAATTCAATTAAATTTTAAGCATTTTGTATGCTAACTTTTTTCTAAAGATTTAGATCGGAAAAAGAGAACATCTAGGACGGGACTTGAACCCGCGACCAGTCCCTTACAGGGGGATTGCTCTGACCAACTGAGCCACCTAGACACGTCCCAGATATTCGAAATTCTCCGATATATCATATACGTCTTAAGGCGACGTTGGAGCCATCTACCGTAATTCTTGCGAACTACGGAAACAATGAATAACTTTACAGTCATTTTTAAACATTGTTTTTTGATGAATCCGCCTATTTAATTCAATTAAATTTTAAGCATTTTATATGCTAACTTTTTTCTAAAAATTTAGATCGGAAAAAGAGAACATCTAGGACGGGACTTGAACCCGCGACCAGTCCCTTACAGGGGGATTGCTCTGACCAACTGAGCCACCTAGACACGTCCCAGATATTCGAAATTCTCCGATATATCATATACGTCTTAAGGCGACGTTGGAGCCATCTACCGTAATTCTTGCGAAAAAAAAAAAAATATTACAAACCTCAATATCATTTTTGAATACCTATGCATAGATGCCACACACATACCTATGGGTATGAAGAAAAAATTTTTTTTGAGTTTCAGTTCTAAGTATGGGGAACTCCCAAAATTAAATACCTATGGGTATGAAGAAAAAATTTTTTTTGAGTTTCAGTTCTAAGTATGGGGAACTCCCAAAATTAAATGTTTTTTTCTAATTTTGTGTGAAATTCTTAATGCGGTTCACAGAATACATCTACTTACCAAGTTTCAACAGCATAGTTCTTATAGTTTCTCAAGTGGCTGGGACTTACGGACGGACAAACAGACAGACAGACATGACGAATCTAGGTATAAGGGTTCCGTTTTTTGCCATTTGACAACGGAACCCTAAAAATTGCCTCTACAGGATATAAAAATAATAAAAATGTAACTTCCAGGACCGGACTTGAAATCAGCACAGCTCCTTTCTAGGTGGAATACTCTGCCAACTGAGCTACCTGGACCCGGTTATTCTGATTATATATTCTGAATATATATCATGCCAAATTTGGTTCTGATTCGATTAGTAGTTGACAAAGAAAATCCTGAAGTCTGGTATGAGGAGCTTTCGCTCGACTTCGTCTCACTCAGCTCAATTAAAGTGTATGTTTGTACCTCAGAATGACAGCTTTTTAATAAATGTATATAAGTATCTGTACGATAGATGCTGATAACAAAAATAAAGGATTTTAATAATAATTATCTGTTTGTGCTGGGTTATTTTCGAAGTGGCTTAGCTTAGTCCCAGAGATTTTCAATAAATGGACATGACTTACCTACCTAAATGAAAAAAGCAGTTGAATTTCAAACTTAAACCTTTCTGAATTGGTTCCGTTAAGATGGATACAATGTTTATGTTACAGAACTCTGGGCATGATCCTGCCAAAAATGAACAGCTACATTAACATTATGGAGGAACATGCCGAGAAGTGGGACAACGCAAGGACAGTGTTCTCTGAAGTGAGTCATAGTCATAAGTAGGTACATCAAACTGTTGCCCTTAGCTATAGTCTTCTGGGAGACAAACGGCTACATATCTATCTGCTAATCTAATTATAACACTCGATAACTATCTACAGGATCAAACAGCCATCATTCAGTAAACAATTCCATTCAGCACCAAGCGATTCTGTCCAAGTATTCCGCGCCTTTTTCCTTTGCCGTACCATAAATCATCTTCACCAGCACACGTTTTACCTTCTTCCTACAGTCTCGGTCCTAAGCGGGGAGTGAAAATATATCTGAGTCCTTCAAGCTGAGGGCCACCAGTGGAGTGTTATTGGTATCTGTAATGGTGACCCTCATTCCTGAAACCTTACCGTTAGGCAAGGTAAAGTCATATTCACGTGACCGTTATCGTACAGTAGATTAAGAAGCGCTGCCATTTTGAAATTATTTCTTAGCCTTATTTTCGCAGATCAGTTGTAATTTTTATAATTTGGCTTGTTTGCTTCTTTAACGAAACTATCAACTTATTTTCTCAGATAGCAGCGACTGCAGGTCTTGCAGTTATCCTAAGTCCTGAACTCGATAATCTCATTGAACTGAATATAAAAGAGAGGGAGATGGAACGAGAGAGGTTGGAGAGAGAGAGGTTAGAGGCAGAGGAGGCCGAGGCTGCCGCCGCAGCTACTGCGGTGAAGAAGTCCTAAGTGTTTCCTCTCGAGAGTAAAGCAAAATCTCGCACTTGGAATTGCGTCAGGATTAAGTCAGAGCAAAAGGAATCCTAGTGCGTAGTGTATCAAAAGAATAAGTTTCTAATTCCTGTATCTGAAATGGGACGGATTGCAATAGAATCGTAGAAAGAGTACCTAATTTAAATACTTTTAAACGCAACCGAGACATAACATTTTTTATATTACCGAGTAAAATGGGATCTAGGGGTGTATCTATAGGAATAAAATGGTCAAATAAGTTTTGCCATTATTTTCTTTACGTGAAACTATACACTATTTCAATAGTAATGTAAAATTTCAGTAATAATGACCAAAATCATTAGATACTTAAAAATTTGTAAAAGAAATTATTCAAAAAATTGTAATGAAAATTTTATCTCTATTCACCCGCCCTAGATCCCTATTCACTCTGTTTTACGGTATCTCATCATCCGAACGCAAATATTCGCATCTAAAGCTTGCACTTTGGAGCCCGGGGTATATTCTCCTTACTTTATCTTCTTTCATGGGAGCGGCTGCCCGTCACCCTCCCTAACCCCGAGAGGAAAACCTGCGCCAGAGTCTCGTCCGTCAATCAGCTGGTGCACCAGGTTGTAAGTGAGGATTTGGGTGGGATGGAGGATAGTGAATATTGATTTTAGATTATCAATGTCACTATTTTTATTAGATAAACGTAAAGAAAATATATTAATATTACTTATTACAGAAATTTTATTAAATAAAAAATGATTTATCCGTGAATGGTTTTATTTTTTAATAAGTTATTTAATTACAATAGTTGTTACAATACTAGAAGCCGATTTATTTAGTAAAATAATTTCTGATTTCTTGCTGTGCAGCGCCAGAACAGCCTTAGGCTAGGGCTACACTCGACGTAAAAGCCGTTGCGGACCTTCCGTTTATATATAACTGGCGCATCGGTCGCTTATAACATGGCGTTCTGACGTGTAGCGCTTGCCTATCATTTAACAAAAATTAGATGGTCAATATAGCCATCCAAAAATGGTAACTGACCTAGCATCAATTTTTATACCATCACGAGATGATGGTATAAAAAGTTGGTTAAGATCAATTTTAAAAAGTCGATGTTAGGCCATTTTCAGATGGCTAAGTGTAACGTAGTTATCTTAACATACCCGAACATTGTTTAACACAAAATAAATCGCGATAGAATCTATTAAAATAATTTTCTTACGGCGTCTGTAGACCCGAGACGGCGTGCGGTTTTAGTCGGTTCAACCGACATAACCGCCCCCGCGTAAACTGCCGCCAATATCATGTAGAACATATTTTAATGATTTTTTATAGATTTGAGTAATCCTGGTCTGGTCCAATCCCTTCAAGGATTCTACTAATTAAATCCGCTTCCTGTATATAAATTTTACTATTTTCTACTATGTAATTGCATATTTATAATTCAAAGTTACGATAGTCAGTTTAAATATGCTTCATTTTCTTTATTTTCTATAAATCATTTCGCGTCAGACCCGTGCATCAATTATATTCCATAACTTTAACATCCATAACATAAATAGATTTAGATCCGCGACTACTTACTATAGTAATGCCGTTATCAACTTGTCATAAATCTTTATTATGTCGTGCTCACTCTCATTAATATTAGGTAGCGCCATAAAGCTGTGCGTTGTAGTTGTACGGCCGAACGACTTAGAACGGCCGTACTATAAGTGCGCTATAGATACTTCGAATATTTTGTGTTGTGTTAACTGTACAACTGAGCTTATTAAATAAATGCGTTAAAAATTACAGCCGTCTTTACTTTATCGTTTTTATTTATTGTATAGTAAGTTATCGGACAATAACGCATTATACAATACTGCTTTATTTCATACAATTTTTTATACTTACCATTGTGACCTTTAATAAAAAGAATCTGATTCGACCAACAGTCAATCACCCAATTGTGCTATTTGTAATTTTATTTGAAAATCAACATTTTAGATGGGCAGAAATCAATCTACGGGGCAGGAGCTGTGTCTGCTTGTGTCATGGTGATAAAATTTTCCTAAGAATTTTCTATTGTAAATTTATACTAGTCGTACAATGTAATTGGTACACGGGTTTGATCGGAATGGATCATTTGATCCTAATTAATCAATCATAGGCCGCGGTAACCGCTTCCCATCAGGTGGGCCGTCAGCTTATCTGACACCTGAGTGGTATAAAAAAAAACATAATATCGTAACTTAAGCTATGATGGCTGGCGTGCCCACCAGTGGCCGTTAAGAATACCTATTTGCAACGGTGGTTGTAAATAATTGACAATAAATTCCTATATATTTGCATAAATTATGTACAGACTATAGACCTGGCCCGTTGGGAAGAATAACGGATGTACGGTTAACAGCTTTCTTCAATTTTGAAGTGTTATTTCTGTCGTACATTGGTCTGACAGCTTGATACCTATATAGAGTAGCTAAAACCGTTTTTGTTTATAAAATATTAAAACTATAGCTTCGGTTTTACATACCATAAATTATATCAAGTCGTAGACGTGCGCTGTGAAATACCGAATAAGTCGATTTTAGCCGGATTGTCACTATTCTTCCCGACGTACCATATCAAATTTCGGGTACTGTAAGTATAAGTACCTTTAAACAAAACAATTACACCAAACTTATGCAGTCTCAACTCATATCACCATTTTCTAAGCTATTAGCCACGTAAAAGGACTTATATCCTCATTCAGAGGAACAAAGTTGTAATTTTAACTTCGTACGAGAAAACATCGTCAGAAATATGAGTGAATTTTTTTGCAAAAAAAATCTAAATAAAATTATTTTCTGCGAACCTTGCAAAATCGGTAATATGTCATAATTACGTCAATTGGATGACTGCTAAGTGAAGTTGATTCACTTAAATTTAAATAATAATTGTATCTCTAAATGTAAGGTTATAAACTTGGATTAGTGAGCACTCAAAACTAGGAACAGTTATGATTATGAACACATGAGCACGATGATGTAATGACACTTCTGTTCTGTTCAGACAGCCTCTGTGGCGTAGCGGTAGTGCATTCGACTGCTACAACAGGGGGCGCGAGTTCGATTCCTACTCAGTGCAAATATTTGCATGCATGAATATGTCTATTTGCATTGGTTTGGGTGTTTCTATGTATAATATGTATGTATTTACAAAAAAAAAGTATATAAGTATGTTTATCCGCATTCTGGAACCCATAACACAAGCTAGATAAACTATGCTTACATTGTGTCTAGAAAGCACTGTGTAAAATGTCATAGAGTATTTAATGTTATTTATTTATTTACTTATTACACTGTGCCTATTAGTTACGTATGACATAATTTTACACACATTTTATATTAAATTTTCAATGCTGACGATGGGGCAATTTCAATAGTGTTTACCACTATTGAAATTGCCCCATCTTCATCATTGAAAATTTGAATATTTTAATTAAATTACAGTACGGAATTAATGTCAAATATTTCTTTGGTACATATATGAACACAATACAAAATTCAATCATGTTACTTATTAATGGAACAAAAATTTAATTACAATAATCTTCATATTTAAAAATAATCTTTGAGGACGTTAGTGAAAATGATAAATTGAGAAAAAATTTCCGAATATTATGTATTATATATACATAATATTCGGAAATTTTTTCTCAATTTATCATTTTAATCCAATAGAAATCAACTGGTTTCTGGAAAAAAGCTTTTTTATTGAATAATCTGATAGATGTAATAATTTAAATGTCAGATTTTGAATCCTCGTTTCGGTAACATGTTTAGGTTTCACAAAAATAAAATCCAAAGTTCTTGTTATTTTTTACTGAAAATTTTCAAATTGGATAAATTTATGAGGAATTGTTCTGACATTTTGCACATTCTGCCAGATTTTCTCACAGATTTGTAACTAAAATCAATCGAATGTGTGTATCTGTACATTTTTTTCTGCAAATATGTTCTTTAAAATGACTGCATAATGCTTGAACTTAAGTTGAATAAAAGATATAACATAAGTTTTTGCAAAGTGGGTAACATTAGATGACTTACTTTTCAATAATACAAATTACAGCACCCTTTTAATATTGCACGTCGGGAAGAATTAAAATCGGCTTGCTTCGGTTTTATAGAACGTTCTATCGATCGTACATCGGACTGACGGTTTTATACCTTTATAGAGTAGTTAAAACCTTTTGTGTTTATATTATATTAAAAATTAAAAACTCTTTTTCCCGATGTGCCAAATTAAAAGCCGGCTACTGTACATGTTATGGTATTTTTAATAATAAACGTATATTCGTTATAAAAAAATAAGTTTTATTTTTATTATTCACATATTTGAGCACGTGTCATAGCACGCGCGAATAATTGGTAACTTTAATAACCCATTTTAAATGGAAGGTAAAAACAAAATAAAGGAAAACAACAACATCTACATAGTTTTATAGACGGACTATACAATAACTAGGTCTGCAAGGCGAATCGCTGCTTGCAATGTTGAGCTGAGTGAGACATCGTGATTCTTGTCCAATAGATTTGACCGCTATTGCGGAATCAGATTTTGAAAATTTTGAACAGTAATCATTCCTCCGTGGCAAGTCCGATTTTGAAAATTCTTTTTCAAAGTCACAACTCTGGACATGCTTTCTAAGCGTGTAAAGTTTGGTCACAGTGACTCGAGCGGTTATTATGTAATTCCATCTGGAATTTTTTTAACGGTGATCATTCCTCTGTGGTAGCATTAATTCTTTCAAAATATATCCATAAACCTTCCTCTGATTGACCTCTTTAATCATGCCAAATTTGGTTCTGATTGGATTTGTAGTTTAGGAGGAGACCTGTGACAAAGAAAATCCTGAAGTCTGGTATGAGGAGCTTTCGCTCGACTTCGTCTCACTCAGCTCAATAAAAAAGTGTCCTCAACCCTTCGTGGTATCGAAACTAGTCGCGCCAAACCCTCATTTATAACGACCAATCATATCACATAAGGTTGATGTGATTCTACTAATATTATAAACTAGTTGATGCCGTGGCTCCGCCCGCGCGGCTGTTGGCTATAGTTTTTGTCATATCTCTAGTGCTACTTAACCAATTGCAATCAAACATACGGCAGATTTTAAGTCTGGCCAAGACCTTTCAAATAGAAAAAACCGCAACTAAATCCGTTGAGTAGTTTTTCGTCGATCGTGAACGAACAAACAGACAAGAATTCAAAATTTTTTTTTTTGTGTTCAGAATCGTTAATATTACATAAACCATTTTTTTTAATTATAATAAATAAATAAATAAATATTCTACGACATTCTACACAGCGCTTTCTAGAACCATAGTAAGCATAGTTTAACTAGCTTATGTTATGGGTTCCAGAATGCGGATAAACATACTTATATACTTTTTTTTTGTAAATACATACATATTATACATAGAAACACCCAGACCAATGCAAATAGACATATTCATGCATACAAATATTTGCACTGAGCGGGAATCGAACCCGCGCCCCCTGTCGTAGCAGTCGAATGCACTACCGCTACGCCACAGAGGCGCGGTTATTATATTATAGATGTGAAAAGTTTGTGAAGATGATTGGACGCATGTTACTCAATGACGCCCAAACGGCTGAAAGGATCTGGGTGATATTTGGTACATGGATAGATTATAGTCCGGAATAACACGTAGGCTACTTTTGTCCTTTGGATCAGGTTCCCAAGAGGATCCGCGGGCAACAGCTAGTTGGTTATCATTTTCAACAGAGAATAAGCCGAATAGTAAATGTCCATTAGTAGTCAATCGTGTTGCAAATTTTGTTGAACTTTTTCACATCATTGCGGCACACAAGCTAAAGCAACGAGACACTTCCTCTTGATTCTGTATGCCGTGGTTATAATAACAATATCCAGTCTATAAAAGTTCGAATTAGAATAATTACAACCGTACATTACCTATTCGAGCAAAGTCCCGAAGTATTCATTTATTTATGTATATTATATAGTATATATTTTCTAACAGAATACAGAATTTGTTCTGTAATATATTAGATTAGTCTGTAACTAATTCTGCGCTGATAGGTTTTTTTTTCATAGAATAGATGCTGTTACATATGGCAATATAATAACTTAGAACTAAATTAAGTAGAATAGTATTTTTTTAACTATAAAATATTTCAACCAATTAAACCATTCTTTTCAGGTTGCAGTAATTCGTCTACAAATTCTTTCACCATTGCTTTTAATTTGGTGTTGGTTTCTTCTCGTTCTCTGCAACAAAATTATAAAACGAATTAAATGTTGCAACCAATTGTAACCATATTTCATGCGAATAAATGATCTTTCTTTCTTTCTTTCAACTTTTAATATAAATTAAATCGGAAAATGTCAAAATCCAGGACGGGACTTGAACTCGTCATCAGTTCCATTCTAGAGGACACTTTGTAACTGTTACGAATTTGATATTGTCGTAAGTTTACGCGAATTACCCCTGTGACCATGGCTGCTGAAAAGCAACCGAAACGTCGGGTTCAATGTAAAATATAAAATAACACCAAATAAATCGCGACAGAATCCGTTAAAAAATAGTTTTATTTCAATGTTACGAACTTCTTAAGACTTTTTGTGGCCTAGGCAACCCCACCTGCCAGTCGGTACACCTATTTTTGACGGGCGAGTGTCTGGCACAGGTTTTCCTCTCGGGTTCGGGAGATCTGATGGCTGTTACTCCCATATAAGCCGTATAAACCAGACTAAACTAAGTGGATCCCGCGCTCCGAGGTGAAACCTTCGGATGCCATCGAATATAATATTATAAACGCGGAAGTCGGTTATTGTTTTTTGGTCTTATCTCCGGTTTTCCTTAACCAATTGCAATCAAACATACGAATTTGAAGTCTACCCAAGACATTTCTAATAGAAAAAACCGCATCAAAATCCGTTTAGTAGGTTTGACGTCCATCGCGAACAAACATACCAACAGACAAGAATTACAAAAAAAAAAGTGTTTAGAATCGTTCATTTAACATAACCTAAGTATTTTTTTCTTAAATATCTCCAATGTACAGACACAACTAATTTACAGTTTAATAATAGTATAGATGTAAAAGTACGCGATGATGTTTGTTACTAAATCACGCCCAAACGGTTCTGGCAAAATTTGGTACAAGGATAGATTATAATCTGGAATAACACATAAGCTACTTTTCATCCCTGGAATAGGTTCATATGGGTTGCGGGAACGGGATCAGAATTCTGCACAACAGTCTTCAACATCTAGTAAGCATAGTTAAGGGTCGGTCTTATGAGGTGCCGTATTTGGATCCTGCAGGCCTACCATAAAACGTACATCCGCAATTGAAATTTCGGGCAACTGGTACCATGAAACGCACTTATACCGCAATCCGGCCCGAAGACCGGCCCTATCATAAAACGACCCGAAACCGCAAAATTCGGGATGTTGAAAGCGCGCCAAAGAAATTACTAAAGAAAATGAAAACACGATTATAGATGACTTATTTCAAAAGGTCGATGGCTTATCATAATCCGATACAAAGGAATGTATTTTTTACTATGTTGGTTTGTAATAGTTCATTTTTAATAGAAATATATTGTAAACGAAATCCTTAATATTGTTGATTCAGTCCCGAACATAATTTATGGTCCCGACCGAAAGAAAGATATCCGTGGTACTTTTTTTTTAAGGACAGCTGGGGAGGTTATGTCGGGCTTGAACCGACTAAAAACGCACGCCGTCTCGGGTCTTCAAACGCCGAGCTGTAAGGTGGCCGGCCCATAAAGCATTTCTCTCGCACCTCGACTGACCCTGGGCCATCTCCAGTTTCGAGATGGCCCCCTCGGGTTTGGGAACCACGGTGTCCCCGTCTTGCTCCGGTTTGGGGGAGGGGCGCTAGTAGTCCCGCCGCCCCGGCCTGCTTCTGCTGGGGTGATAGGCGGCCTCACCTGCCATCCCCAGGCCTGCGCTCAAGGAGGACGGAGGTCGTTAGGCGACCTCCGGCGTCTGGGTCGCCTGCGATGCGCGGCGGGCATGTTGCTAGCTCGGCAGGAACTTCGTGGTACCTAAATGACACTTCTTTTGTTCGTATTTCGTGAGGGCCCGCAATTGCGAATGTACATTTCATAGTACGCCTACTAGTCATTACCTTACCGCCGTGAACCCACCCTTAACCCCAAGTAATTTAGCTGGACGGGTTAAGAGGAATATTAATAATTTCAGGTTATTTCCAGTCTTATAAAAGAGTATAAAATAACATACCTCCTAGTGGGTGCGTCGCACACTAGTTCCGAGTAGTACTTCAGCTTGGGTTCGGTGCCACTCGTCCTGATGGTGACACTTAATCCGTTGTGGCATTTGAACAGCACCATCTCACCTGATGTGTAGTCTCGGTCCAAACCAGTGCCTAGGACTTCTATTTTAAGATACAAAGAAAAAATAGCATTAATAATAATATGTATGCTTTTAGACAAGCTGTTCGCAAGAATTAAGGTAGATGGCTCTGGTGTCGACTCGATTCGTGTAAAACATCAGAGAATTTCGAATATCTGGACGTGTCCAGGTAGCTCAGTTGGTCAGAGTATTTCTCATGTAAAGGACTGGTCGCGGGTTCAAGTCCCGTCCTGGATGTTCTCCTTTTCCGAAGTAAATCCCTTGGAAAAGTTAGCATACTAATTGCTTCAAAATTTAATTGAATTAATATGGCCGACTAATCTAAAAACTGTTTAAAAATGATTGTAACATCTTTAAGGGTTTTTGTAAGTTCGCAAGAATTAAGGTAGATGGCTCCAGCGTCGCCCCGAGACGTATAATATATCGGAGAATTTCGAATATCTGGGACGTGTCTAGGTAGCTCAGTTGGTCAGTTTTCCTTCTGTAAGGGTCTGGTCGCGGCTTCAAGTCCCGTCCTGGATGGTCTCTTTTCCTAACTAAGTCATCTGTACTAACTTTTTGTAGCCGTCATGCTACAAAAAGTTAGTGGCCGGGTTGTGATCTTTCGCGATACCAAATTTTTTGTTCCGTACAGCCAGTTTAGTAGTAGGTACACATGGAAGTTATCGGTTTCATTTCAAAGATTACATAGATATACAATTTTTATATGTATATAGATTAAAGCAAGAATTCAATTCTAGGATATTGGGACATCTTAAAGATGTTGGCTATCGACCTTAATGAATAATGGGATTAAAACTTATCTCATGGAAAAGCATATTAAACTATTATTTATTATTTAAACTCTTATTAACTTATTATTAAATTACTTAAAATTTGTAACTCGAAATAAGCATTAGTTGTACGGCCAGCTAGTAATATACTAGCTGGCCCTCCCCGGCTTCGCCCGTGACGTATTCGAACACTCATTCCACTATGGTATGGTATTAAAGTTCAAATTTACTTTTAAGTATTATTACGAATCTTTTGTATGGGAATATAGAAGTGTTTTTTTTTTCAGGTTTTTTTTAAATTTCTCTACAAACCATTCTCGTACTTCAAGGAATATTATAAAAAAAGAATTGGCGAAATCGGTTCAGCCGCTCTCGAGATTTGCGCTTAGCAACACATTCAGCGATTCATTTTTATTATAGACTAGCTGACCCGGCAGACTTCGTACTGCCTCAATCGATAGCACCTTTTAAACCTTCTCTGGACCTCCACAAATAATTCAAGACCAAAATTAGCCAAATCGGTCCAGCCGTTCTCGCGTTTTAGCGAGACTAACGAACATCAATTCATTTTTATATATAAGAGAAGAAGATTATATATTTATTTTACAAGAAGTAGTAAGTAATATAAAAATTTATTGTGACAATGGGTTACATAACAATACAAGGTACCATGTACAGTGGTTCCCAAACCTGAGGGGGCCATCTCGAAACCGGAGATGGCCCAGGGTCAGTCGGGGTGCGAGGAATATGCTCTACTCACACCCCGGCGTCTGAAGACCCGAGACGGCGTGCGGTTTTAGTCGGTTCAATCCCGACATAACCGCCCCGCTGGCCGGCGGGGGGGGGGGGGCGTATCCGAATGTATTTTTTAAACAGAGTTAATAAATCATATATATAACTACGACATCCTTATCGTTGTCCAGTGACAATAACTGTACAAAACTTCCTCCAGTCACTTCTAATTGGCTTATTCGCACTAGAGCCAGTTAGAAGTTCCTTGGGAAAGTAAATGACAGAACACTTGCATGTCCTGCAAGCCACGGCGATATCTTCAGATGCGAGGAGGTGTTCTTCAAAGATGTGTGATGATATAGCAAAGCGCGTTATCCCTGCTACTTAACCTGTTGAATACGTCAACAAGGGTGAAGCACGGGACACGAACTAGGCTTATATTCAATGATGGCCGATGAGTCTTCGATGGGCTTGCCGTAAAGAAGAAACAGTAGACCTTACCATGACGCTATATAACTCCATTCATCTCCCAAAACACGATCGCTTATAGCACCTTATGGTAGGCTCACAAGCAACTGATTAATTAAAATAAAATAAAATATGTGATTTCAAAACTTACGAAGACTTTTCAATTAAAGATCTCAAAATCTAGTTGAAAAAACAATAACCGTGAGTGATTCTGAAGGTTTTATAACCTCACGAAAACGTAGATAGGCTTTGTTTTGACAGATCATACTGAATACCAAGCCACGTTTTCAATTCAGTTGAAAACGTGGTGTGGTTTTCAGTATGACTGACAATGTTACTGTTTCGGGCCCCAGTACAGATATTATAGCATTAATGATCTTATATTAAAATTAGGTAAATAGGTAATATAAATACTATCGTGATGTCAAAAGTGTACTCATTTCGCACACGCGTAATTGTTGTTTTGAAAGTATACTTTCTCGAAATGTTTTATTCGTGGGCAACGGGATAGCATAATATTTAATTAGCGCGAAAACATGACGTTTATACGTTCGCGCGAATGTGTACGACTGTATTTAGTTAATCTCAACAGCCTTACTTTGCTGTAACTGTCTCATTTTAATATAAGATTATTAAATACTCACTGCAGAACGAGACATTTTTTTTAAATTATATTTTTCTTCTCTTAATGACCGATCACATTTTGACTTGACATAAGTCGAAATGTGCTCAATTTTGACTTAGGCTACTATTACATTACAAATATTACAATAAGCTAGGTCAGAAAAAAATCTTATTGCTAGCTTTACTAATATTTAACGTTTACTATGTGGTGGAATGAAACCAATTGTTTCTTTAGAATGATCCAGAATGAAGACAATGTTAGTAAGTTCGGTTCGGTAGTAATTTTTTTTGAAAAAAAAAATATGTAAAAAAGTAACTGTACCTAAGCTTTGCAAGTAGCAAGGCTTACATACTAAATGGTTTTATTACACTATTTTCATACGTTTTTCGTACTGTACTATTATAATAATAAATAAATATTCTAAGACATTCTACACACCGTTTTCTAGCCCCAAAGTAAGCATAGTTTAACTATAGCTTGTGTTATGGGTTCCAGAATGCGGAAAAACATACTTATATACTTTTTTTTGTAAATACATACATATTAAACATAGAAACACCAAGACCAATGAAAACAGACACATTCGTGCATACAAATATTTGCACTGAGTGGGAATCGAACCCGCGCTCCCTGTAGTAGCAGTCGAATGCACTACCGCTACGCCACAGAGGTCGTCATTTACTAGTTGAACTCGAAGTTGTTATTAAAATCTAACACGACATGTATTATTGATACAGTACAGTTGATGCAACTGATTAAATATCAAATTTTAAATTGCATATTGGTCGACATTGTTTGATAAACCATTTGTTAGGTGATAGTTTTAAGAATATACAATAAAAAAAGAAATAGAAACACTGAAAATACAAAGGATTATGTCAGACGCATCGTCACACAAACACGCTAGAAGGGTATTTTAATTTAAGATATATTATATTACATGTAGACAATTTTTTTTTGAAAGTTTAATAAATTCTCCTTCCTACTTATATTTTAAATGCGAGGGTGTATGGATGTTTGTTACTATTTTACGCAAAAACGGCTGAACGGATCTGGCTGAAATTTGGTACAGGCATAGATTATAGTCCGGAATAACACATAGACATATCACACATGACACACATCTTTTTATTCCGGGAATAGGTTCACATGGGTTGCGGAAACGGGATCATAACTAAACGCGGGCAGAGCAGCGGGTTACAGCTAGTTTTCTATATTTACAAGTGCTACTATTCCCGTATTCATCACACGGTCACTAAACTTCTAGCTGATACTCTGAATTTTCGAACGAAAATCTTACAGACCTTTTTCTAATCCCGGGACCTCGTGCCCAATACTCGTTACCGCTGCACTACAAAGGTAGTCTTTCAGTCAGTATGATATTGCAAGTATTAATGTGAAATAGACATAAGTCATAATATTGCACTTACTAAGATGATGAGCTTCTCCATTAACATTTTCAGGAATTTTGACGCCCGCTGTGAAATCGTGAATGTATACCACTTCGCAGGAACCCACTTTTTTCGGATACTGAAATATTAAAAAAAAAAACATGTAATAACTATAATTTAACATTTACTTACAGAATATTAGCTTATGTCCCTTAACACTAGCATGTCAATCCAGGATTATGGTTTTTGGGCAGATATTAAAAAAATCATGAAATATAAAATACAAAAGGAAGCCTTTAGACTTGACTGGTATAGAAATGAAAGTCGCTTAACTGACGTATTACAACACGCAAAACAGTGACGTACAATGTTTGTAGCCAATCGCATTACGAATAATATTGAACATCATTAGGTACAGTATAGATTTAGTTCGAAAAAAGTGAACATCCAGGCCGGGACTAGAACCTGCGACCAGTTCCTTACACGGCGAATATTAGTTCGCAAGACGTTTAATATATCGGAAAATTTCAAATATGTAGGACATATCCAGAAAGCTCAGTTGGTCAGAGTATTCCCCCTGTAAGGGCCTGGTTGCGGGTTCAAGTCCCGTCCTGATTGTTAACTTTTCTGAATTAAACTTATAGGGAAACTTAGTGTATGCTACACATAGCGTACACTGGAGCCATCTAACGTAATTCTTGCGAACTACGGAAACAATGAATGATGTTACAAGTAATCAAGCAAGTTGAAGCAATTACTAATTGCTTCAAAATTTCATTGTAATAATAATAAGTAATATATAAATGATTGTAACATCATTCATTGTTTCCGTAGTTCGCAAGAATTACGTTAGATGGCTCCAGCGTCGCCCAGAGACATTTAATATATCAGAGAATTTCGGATATCAAGGACATGTCCAGGTACCTCAGTTGGTGGGGTGTGTGTTGGGTAACCTCCTCGAGTGTCGCTCCGATTCCGATCCCGCTGCAGTCCGGGGGGAACGGAATCGGAGCGGCCGGTACACCCTGGGCGGCGGTCAATGGCTTCCCCTTCACCCCTTCATAGGGTTGGCATTGATCGTCGGCCAATACCCAACGTGGCCGGAACACATCGCTCTCCGTACTCCTCTGCTTTCAGAGGAGACAGGATGAGCGATGCTGTTAGTGGTGAGATGGCCCAGGGTCAGCCGGGGTGCGAGGGATATGCTCTATGGGTAACCTTACACCCCGGCGTCTGAAGACCCGAGACGGCGTGCGGTTTTAGTCGGTGCAAGCCCGACATAACCGCCCCCGCTGACCGGCGGGGGGGTATCCGAAGGGATTTCCGCACGATAAAAAAAAAAAAAAAAAGGTACCTCAGTTGGTCAGAGTATTCCCCCTGTGAGGTCGCGGGTTCAAGTCCCGTCTTGGATGTTCACTTTTCACGAACTAAATCTATAGGAAAAGTTAGCGTACTAATTGCTCAAAATTTCATCTTTACAGAACTTCCTCTTAATTTTATATTACGTGATATTGAATTAAAAGTGACCGACAACATAAACCTAATCCTTAGGTTTAAAATATCGACGGTTGATAACCAAAAGGTCCTAAGAGACATCGAGATTTGAAAAAAAAAACGTAACTGATTTTTCTTTCGACTTTAGACGTCACTTGGAACTTTTAGCCTATCAAACGTCGATATTTTGTTAGAAAACAGTAATGTACTATAATAATAATAATAATAATATGGGTGTGGTTGAAGAGATCATGCACCTTATTGCAAGCCTTACAGATGAAGCGTTAAGAATGCATTCCGTATTATAAACAAGCGATGCAATAACAAAACTGACCTAAAACTACATGATCAAAGCTACTAAATGGTATACAAAATAAAATGTAATAATTTTTACAAGGAAGGAAAACAAGCGCTACGTATAAAAAAATAATAATGAAAAAATTGAATAAAACATTCCGAAAAAACATTACTGGATCGTGCAATGTACCTATAGGAATTTTGGTATGAAAGTAGAAATTGAACATATTTTCAATAAGTAAATATCCTTGAAGAAATGGAGCCGAAAAGTCCTATTTCAGGGTCACTTTTCCTATACATATTGGCTTTTATACGAATTGCCCGAAAGTTGTTTGGAATTCATCAAGCCGAATAAAATTCTAACACAGCTCATTCAATCAATATTAGACATTCTTTGTTTGGGTTTTGGGGAATTTCTGGGCCTGGGTCAATCTACCAGTAGACAAAATATATTTCAATTTTCTTATGTATATACTTTATATATATATAAAAAAATTGCTATATGTATAACTTCGTCTTTATCAATCTTGATATATGTCAAATAAGAAGAAGATATATGCAACTCTACAGTGCGTATGTCACCTTAAAAGTTGAACATAATATCGTAAAAAGAACCTATAGTATCATAATATAATTATGTAGTAAGTAGCAAACAAAACTGGCAACACAAATGTAGAAAATTAGAACCAGACGGTAATCAAAACCAGACTGTTGAATGATGTCTATCTTCCACGCAGCAGATACTACAATCAGTGATAAGATAAGAAAGGAAGAAAGTAAACCATTACTCTGTTCTTTTCTTCTTATCATTGAATGTGTGGATTATTTCCATCGAGATGACTTCCAGTACCTCTAAAACAGGATGAAGCCGACAACCTGTGTGAAGTTGCCGACAGGCCGAACTCACTGCAAGCCGAAAGCCGTTGTAATGGCTAACGCGGTATCCTTGCTTCTTCAATTTTTAAATATTTTCAATAAAAATTTACAAAGAAACACGGGTATCGAGCTAGCCTTAGTAGTCGTAGATATTCAGTCTTCTTGTGTATAAAGTTAAATATATTTTTAAATTCTTACATTAATATATAATAACACTCATATCTAATTTAGTTCAAGTATTGTTAGAGCTAACAGAAGCGTGGGACAATATATTATACTAAGTATAAATTACATGTAAAAAGTATTCATTTCTACATTTAATATAAGAAACAGTGATCTTATATTTAAATGAGGTCGATAGGTTATGTCAATACTACTGCAATGTCAAAGATATACTTATTACGTACACACGTAATTGTTACTTTAAAATATACTTACGTTCATATATTATCCAAATAAAATTTGTGCAACTGAGACAGTATAATATTTAGCGGACGCGGAATTGAGACGTTTTTAGCGCCTGTGCTGTAGAGTATGTGCGGAAAGAGAATGGTCATAGGATTTGAGGGTGCAGCTGCGCTTTGTTATATTGACAATACTCTCCATACATCTATGGTTCGAACGTAAAATTTTACATTTAGTTTAATAATTAACATCATCATCCGCGATGACAATACCCAAATGATGATATGGGCTAGTTCCACCCTTCTTCTGTTATTACTTCAACCATAATGTTACTTCCGTTGTATGCCACGGTTATTCTTTTACCGCACAGCTCTATCTACCTCATTTTAATATAATTTATCTATCTATATTGACGATCAGGTTAGCGCATTTTAAACTAACACTTGTAATACTTCCTTGACATAATAATGATTTAGGAATACATAAATTAACATATAAATATACATAGTTATTCGCAGAAAAATGGAGCTTTGATGACAGTTCTACACAATACAAAACCCCGAGCTTATCTGTAACGTACTAACGAAAAGATCAGGGCAGTATCGTGCAGAATTGAAATCATTAGAAAAGATAAATAAGTAAATAAAATATAATAGTTTATGTACAAAACAGTTCATATTTGTTAGGTCAGGTGAGAACATACACTAAATAACAGAATATAATGTTAAAGCTATTATTATACATAATTAAACTTATCATCAAATAATATTTATTACGTTAATTCTAATACGAGCATTACTTTTTTCTAGTGTTATATTTTTTGTTTTTAGTTTACTTCAGTATAATGAATTATGAATATTAATTAGTCCTCAATAACAATTAACATACGTTAGTATTATTATCAGTAGCGTGAATTCCTGACACGTGACGTGACGAGTACGTACGACAGGATCCTTATCAAACCTTTAGCTATCACATGTTAAATTGTAAAAAGAAATAAATAATTTTATTTTTATTATTGATCTTTAGTGACTGGTTTGCAACAAAACTGACATAAGTCGAATTGCCGTACATTTTAAATTTAAATATTTTACATATTTCTGCAATAATTTTATCCTTATTTCTTGAAAGTTTCGGCTTTTGTTTTTTTTTGTATAACTTAATTCAAGTTTTTTTTTAATTACGTCACTTTGCTTGTAAACGAGCGACATAATATACATATTAGGATTAATACTAAAGTAAGGCTATTCACTCTTAGTAGAATCTGAACTTTATTGAGACAGTCTTACACATTTACATATGAGAGAAAATTATATAATACATATTACTCGCTGATAAAGAGTGTGTTTCCATACTTACGTCTACGTCGACCTGATGGTAGTGTTGTTATGTTTTACGACTTTTTTTGATATACCACTCACTCCATAGAACAATGACGTTTTGATTTACCTACAATCCAAATAATCTAACGCCCCCGCTGGCCGGCGGGGGGGGGCAACCGAAGAGATTTCCGCACGAAAAAAAAGGTACCTTTTGACAGCCGTTATTGACAGATGCTAGACGCAGAACGTAGCCTTGTACGATTTATTTCAACAAAAAATAGAACAATTCTAAAATTAGAAGTTTTAAGTTAAACAATTTTTAAATAAGTAATAATGTATAAATTGAGTTGAAGGAATGTAACGCGACATATTTCTGTTAAAATTACTACAATTAATTCAAAATATGGCGGGCTTCTTCATTTCTACGAGTCGTCATAAAAAGTTTACGTTCTACCATTTTTATTGCATAAAATTTTGTGTTTATCTACAATTTACTTACTACTAGTAGTATATGTAGCACTAGAGTTACTAGTAAACGACTTACTAGTAAAAATATTTTTTTAATATTAGTGAATTTTGTTAGAAAATTGAGAATTACGAAAAAATAAACAGCAAACGTGATGTAATGAAAAAAAAGCGTTTGTTTTTTTAACCACACTAGTCTGCTAAAATGGTCAAATGCTTTTCTGTAAAATCGAAAGTGTCATTATTCTGTAGAATGAGCGTTATTGGGTATACAAGTTTTCTTTGGCGATAAAAGGTAATTTTTTTTTTTAGTTGGATGGCAAGACATTGCTGACGTCATTATAAAAAAGTTCGTGCATAAGATTAAATAAAAGTACATTGGTTAATAAATTAATAACCACAGATAACACATTCTGTATTTTTAAGGTAAAAAAATATATATTATACCTTTCCAGGGCTTTCATAGTTCCTGATGCGTCTAAAGATTTTTTGGATAGTGCCTTGTTCGTGGCAGATGTAATAACTGTTGTGTGTGACGTGATATCCGTACTCTGCGTATAGAGCGTGTAGCTGATCGAGAACAGATAAACCCTTGGAGTGGAGGTGAGAGGCTAAGGAGGCTACCTAGAACAAAAAATAATATTAGGTTGTTTTTTTTTGCTGCCTTTTTTATTTTACTAAGCCTCTGGACGTACAGTCAGCGTCTTAAATAGATGATTAAAATAAAAAAAAAGTCAATTAAAAAAAATTGTAATAACTAAGTAGTTGACAGTATTTTCATTAAGAAATACAAATTGCGTTGGTAGCTTAGTGGTTAAGGAGTCGGCCTTACGATCGAGAGGTCCCGGGTTGGTAGCCTGGCCATTACACTACCCACTTGAACCCACCCCTAACACAAGCGATTGAGCCTAGCTGGAGGGGTTTGGTAATTTTAACTTTTGACGCTGACTATACTAAGAATTTCCATAAAATAAAAAAAAAACACTTTGCCAGACCCACAAATCGAATTCGAGACCTTACGCACAGCAGTCGCACTCACTACGCGAGGCAGTCTATCTTAATAGTATAAAAATGTGATCCAAGTAGCTTAAAAAAAGAACTCACTTGTACAGCAGCTGAAACTCCATCTTTCTCTGGCACTCTGTAATCGCACATATAGCCGATGGCTTCTTCGAACGCGAATAGTGGCACTTTTCCCTCTTGTGCAAGCAAGAGAGTAGTGTTGCCTAGAAGAAAATTAGGTTGATTTATTTATGGCTATGAAAGAAGAAAAGACCGTGTTGTTCCCGGCGAAGGCAAATAGGACCACCCCATTCTTCCTTCTTTAAGAGATGTTCCTCATTCTACAGTAAACTTACAACTCATAAAAAACATCAAATCTGTTAAACAGTCTACGTGTAGAATTACAAACAAACATACATTCGAATCTAGACTAATATTATAAAGAGAGAGTTGAGTTTGTTTATATATTAAAATTAAAATTATAAACGGGATATTTACCATGTTTATTATCTTTTTCGAGAATCCGGTGAAACGGTGAAATATGTTTATATATTGTAAGTAATCTTCGGAACCACACTTATTAAAAAAATATTTCACCGTTTGTAAGGTACATTATCGACGATGAACATTCGAGGAGTGTAATTCATAGTTGCGAAGTTCAATATCGCGATGTACGTTACAGCGATAGTTTACTATTGCGACGGACGTTGTTGCGAAAGTTCATTATCGCGATGTACGTTACAGCGAAAGTTTACTACAGCGACAGATGTTGTCGCGAAAGTTCTATACTAAAAAGAAAAAGACCAGTGGTTACGGCGGCTCTGTTGGGGTCACAGTTCTAACCTAACCTAACCCACTTTAGTAGCAACCAAAATTCGCGACAACGTCTGTCACAGTAGTAAACTTTCGCTGTAACGTACATCGCGATAATGAACTTTCGCAACAACGTCCGTCGCAATAGTAAACTTTCGCTGTAACGTACATCGCGATATTGAACTTCGCAACTATGAATTACACTAACATTCGAGTTTACAAAACTCATAAACCGAAGCAACACGTGGGCGGTTTCCTAGTGTTGTATATAAAGATTTGCTCACCCATCCATTTAAATCCTGTCAGTGTTTCCACAAAGAAGCCTTTACCCTGAATGATGGCTCTTAGCATTTTCGAGCTGACAATACTGGACATGACGTAAACTTCTTTATCTTCTGTATTCTTCTGGTAATACTGTTGTAACACCCACCAGCCCAGAAGAGCTCCCATCTCGTTACCCGTGAAGATATGCCAGCTCTTTGTACTAAAAAAAATAATTGCAAAATTGCGTGACCAATCGTGGAATTAAATTACAAAAAGCAATCGAAACATCGTCGAAAATGGCGTAAGCCGTTTAAAATAGTTTCATTTCAATATTGTAATAAAGTATGAATAAAAAGGTAATATAGTACGGCCGTTAGCACCTTAAGTCGTCCGGTAATAAATGCCATAACGCACATCTTATGGCGCTGCTTAAGAACCATAAGAGCGAGCGAGATAGATAATAAAAAGATTTATAACAAAAGGAATCGGATGATAACGTCTGTACTATAGTGTTTGTCGATTAGTCGAAATTCGACGATAATCAGTATCGAAATTTTTTAAAAACATTCGTCTAAAGCGCCTTCTCTATTAAAACAATATTTAATTATTAAAAAAACCCCGATATAGCTGAGAACACTCTCGACTAATTCATCTTTCAAACAAAAGAAAAACAAAATCTTAATCAGTTCATCTGTTCGGGAGCTACGATGTCAGAGACAGACACACACAGACACGTCAAACTTATAACACCCCGTCGTGGTAGCTCAGTTGGTAGGAGCATTCCCCATGTATGGGACTGGTCGTGGGTTCAAGTCCCGTCCTAGGTAGTCTCTTTTTCCGATCTAATACTATAGTCAATTATGTCAGATTAAAACAATAACATATTAAGAGTACCCGCAACCGGCGAAAACAATTATCATAGTGGAAGTGAAAAGTGTAAGCAAGGATCGTAGCAAGTGGAAACATGTGGTCTCTGCCTACCCCATTAGGAAAGAGGCGTCACTATATGTGTGTATAATTTTTCACCATTTGGATTGGGGGCAACATGAAGATCACATTAAACATTCCACTTAACCTAGTTCATGGTTTATTGGTTTATAATGTGCCTTTTTTCTTTTTATCGTGCGGAAATCCCTTCGGATACCCCCCCGCGTGCCAGCGGGGGCGGTTATGTCGGGCTTAAACCGACTAAAACCGCACGCCGTCTCGGGTCTACAGACGCCGGGGTGTAAGAGTTTATAATGTGCCTCGCGTTTGCATTGTTTAGAGAGGTAGGACATGACGGTATTCCCGTCCAACTGAGCAGTCCGACTGGGGAAGTACCTCCGCCCTACAGAATACCCCGGCCACAATAACCTCGTGTTGTGTTCCCGGCGGTGAGTAGGGTAGCAAGAGCTCACTGAGAGTTTTTGTGCTGTCAGAGGGAAGAGTCTTCCTTCTGATAGCACAAAAACTAAAAAAGAAGGGAGAGGCGGGAGTGGCCTTTGGTCTTCCCGGAAGACTAAAGGCTATTCCTGCTTTGCAATTTCTTTTTTTAGGGTCGGCAGCGCGAGTCTGACGCCCCTGGTGTTGCACACGTCCATAGGCCACGATGACCGCTTCCCATCAGGTGGGCCGTGAGCTTGTCTGCCACCTGAGCGGAATAAAAAAATAAAAAATTAAAGGGGTGTCCAGATCAGCATATGCCGGGCGAGCGGACCTTGGCGCTGGTTTTCAACTGGAACCCATGTATGTATTTGTGTGTAGTTATGTGTGTAAATTGGAGAGTATGGTATGTGTCATGTGATGTGTAAAAATCAATATATAAAGGTATACAGTGTTTGAAGGTAGAGTTCCTGATTATTCTTTGTTAATTACTTTATTGCTATATTATTATTAAAGAGGATAAAACTCCTAAAAATACCGCAAAACTTTTACATTTATAATATAACTAGCTGACATACTTCATTACGCCTTAGACTCAAGTTATTTTGATTACGTTATCAGCTGAATTTATTTCGTAAATGTCTCATATTTTTAACTATTCTAATTGCTAGTATAGGCACAGGGGGCCATCTCAAAGCCGTAGATGGCTCAGGGTCAGGCGGCGTGCGAGGGGATTGCCTTATTAGGCCTCCTTACATCCCGGTATAAGAGACCCGAGACTTCATGCTGTTGTAGGCGGTTCGAGTCCGACATAACTATCCCACTGAATGGCGGAGAGGAAAGCGTGGGGATTTCCGCAAAAAAAAAAAACAAAATGGCATAGTATAG
The DNA here is from genome assembly GCA_946251805.1 of Cybosia mesomella. Taxonomy (NCBI): domain Eukaryota; kingdom Metazoa; phylum Arthropoda; class Insecta; order Lepidoptera; family Erebidae; genus Cybosia; species Cybosia mesomella. The sequence continues at coordinate 5,032,244 of OX276395.1, forward strand.
GTTAGTATAGACAAATCTAAAAAATCAAAGTATATAAAAAATCTATGTATAATATGTATGTATTTACAAAAAAAAATGTATTTAAGTATGTTTATCCGCATTCTAGAACCCATATGACAAGCTCTGGTTAGTTTGGGTCTAGATGGCGTTGTGTAATTTGTCCTAGAATATTTAAGAATATTTATATTTAAAGATCATGAAAATCGGTCCACCCGTTCTCGGCTTATAACCCGACTTTGTTAATCTATATATATAAAAATGAATCGCAAAATGTGTTGGTTAGCGCATAACTCAACAACGCCTGGACCAATATGACCGATTCTTTTTTTTAAATGTTCGTTGAAGTCCAAGGATGGTTATTACGGAGAGAAAAGTTGAAAAAATTGCATAAAAATAAATTACAGGCATGTTTGGGATAAATAGGTGCCACGGGGTGGATTATGCCACGGGCGAAGTCGCGGGGGACAGCTAGTGTAAAATAAAAATGAATGGCCGAAATGTACGCGCACAATTTCCGAACGACTGCACCAAATTGCATGATTCTTTTTTTGTGTTCGTTATTGTCAGGACAAGGTTTGTATGAAAGAACAACTTAGAAAAGTCCACGGGTAAGGTGCTATTATTGCAGCGGGGCGAAAGCAGGGCGCGCAGCTAGTATTATATAGGTGTAGGATAAAAAATCTACCTGTCATCGTATTCAGCTACCGCTAGCCTATCCGCATCAGGATCGTTGACTAGCACAAGCTTGACTCCCCGCTGCTCGGCCAGACTCTTGCTCAGCTCGAGACACTGCAACTCTTCAGGGTTCGGGAACGTCACCGTCGGGAAGTCAGGGTTCGGATCTTGTTGCTCTTTGACGCTGATTGGTGGCTGTCGTAAAACAATAAGAATGAAGTTTGAATTGCTCACTTCTTCTTCTTGCTCACTCACTATGCTACTCAAACAAAACACGGTAATTAGCTTAAGTAAACATGTTTGTAAATGGACCAAAAAGAAAACAAATAGCCCGCTTAGTTTTTTGCTGAAGTCTTCTAAGGACGAGGCCGCGGTTCGAACCGGTGGTCCATAAGTTAAACATTAGTGTAGATTTTTTTGACGTTTTGTAAGTGCCACTTTAATTGTCTATACAGAATTAATGATTTATGACTTTGACTTCATTCGTGCGCCGATCTCAGTCGCATTCTAAGCTCACACTTTTCAGCCCAGGGTCCGCTCTCTTACGATTTCTTCCCTTGATGTGGCTTATCTTGGCATTTATGAGAGCGACTGCTGTCTGACAACCAACCCCAAGAGAAAGCCTTTTATTTTTATACGTGGGGATTGCTGCTATGCACGGCACCGCCGACCACGGGGTGGTAGCCAGAGATCGTGTGTGTGGGACTCTCCCATATCCGCTAACCGGATGTGTGTACCCACTAAACCCCAGGGTGTGCCATACTCTGCGTCTTGCCGGGGGGGGGGGGTGAAACTATGCAGAAATACTACCCCAAGAGAAAGCCTGCATCAGGGCCTTATCCGTTATTTAGAAGATCCACCGGCTAGCGGCTAGTTAAGTTGGCTTGGTCTCCTATAGGTGCAACTAGCTGATGCCCGCCATTACCGTGAGTTGGCCATATCTCCGGTTCTATTTAACCGATTGCAATCAAACTTACGGCCGATTTTAAGTCTGACCAAGACCTTTCTAATAGAAAAAACCGCATCAAAACCCGTTCAGTAGTTCTTGCGTCCATCGCGAACAAACAGAAAAAAAACATAACATAAACTCACGCCTATATCCCCGAAGGGGTAGGCAGAGGTGCTAGCACCCACGTTTCGCCAGTTTATGTTTTAGGTCCCAATGTAATAGGTGGCGGCCTATTGCCATTAACCGCGCACTTATAAACCTGCGATAAATACACACATAACTTCGAAAAGCATCGAAAAGTCATTGGCGTGTGCCATGGTAATACCTGGGATCGAACACGAGACCTCGTCTCAGCAGTCCTTTACCCATACCACTAGGCTACCGCGGTTACCGCGAACAAACAGAGAGACAATAATTCCAAAACTAAAAATATTTTCGTGTTCAGAATACCTTTTTTTTTTTTTTTTTTTTTTTTCGTGCGGAAATCCCTTCGGATACCCCCCCGCGTGCCAGCGGGGGCGGTTATGTCGGGCTTGAACCGACTAAAACCGCACGCCGTCTCGGGTCTACAGACGCCGGGGTGTAAGGTTGCCCATAGAGCATATCCCTCGCACCCCGACTGACCCTGGGCCATCTCCGGTTTCGAGATGGCCCCCTCGGGTTTGGGAACCACGGTGTCCCCGTCTTGCCCCGGTTTGGGGGAGGGGCGCTAGTCGCCCCACCGTCCCGGCCTGCTTCTGCTGGGGTGACAGGTGGCCTCACCCGCCACCCCCAGGCCTGCGCTCATGGAGGACGGAGGTCGTTAAGCGACCTCCGGCGCCTGAGTTGCCTGCGACGCGCGGCTCGGCGGACCGGGAGAGTTCTAAGTCTCTCCCGGGCGCGCTCCGCCACCTCCTTCGCGAGCATTACATGCTCGCAGAAGGAGGCGGCGGCGGCCCACGCGCTCGCGCTCCGCACCATTGCCGCAATCATGCTGCCGAGCGAGAGGACTCCCACCCCGATGGCTGCCACGAGGTCACGCCTCGGCGCCTCCCACGCCGGGCAGTCCGCCAGCGTGTGCAGCCCTGAGTCCTCGCTCGCGTCGCAGTGATGACACTCAGGCGTTGGCTCCTTCCTGATCCGATGCAGGTGGTCCCCGAAGCACCCCTTCCCTGAGATCACCTGCGTCAGTCGGTAGGAGAGGCTTCCGTGTCGCCTCTCCAGCCAATCCTCCATGATGGGCCTTACCGCCGCTATTGCGGCGTGCCCTCGTGTTCAGAATACCTCATTACCATAACCTACGTTTTTTTTTATCTACAATGTACAGATACCGCTAGTTTACAATTTTATAATAGTATAGATAAAAATAGGTTTACCTTAAGATTAGCAGTCTTAAAAGCTTTGAGAATATATTCGTATCCGACTCCATGCATTGCGCTGTACACCACGTCAATGGCAGCTGTTTTGTTCTCTTGTAGGACTTCAGGACTCAAACTGATGATGGTTTCCATGTATTTAGAGGTGACCTCTTCCTGGCAGTCCTTCAGTAGCTCATGAGCCCGAATTTCAGCGATATTCCAATGGTCTTCAGGGATGCTAAAATACACAATTGTAGTTGTACAAATTACCTTTTAAAACGCATAACATATATCTTGCAAGTGAAAAGGGACAGTTGAAATAATTTTCCTTGAAGGTTATTTTGTGTGTATGCAACCTAAATATCTTCCGAAGAATCGCTCATGCATTAAAATAAATAAATATTCTAGGACATATGACAGTGCCGTCTAGACCCAAACTTAGCAAAGCTTTTCATATGGGTTCTAGAATGCGAATAAACATACTTAGATTTATTTTTGTAAATCTGTAGTGTATATTGTAAATAAATAGTCCGAATTTCGTGTTGGATAAGCAACAAATTAAAAACAAGAACAAGGTTGCCCAGCCCAAAAAACGAGCTCAAAATAAAAAAATAATAATTAATGGATCTATAATCACTTGATGGCTGTGAACCTCGGGTTGATTAAAGGATTCCCACGATATCCTAGCCATTTAAATCTGTTCAGGCATATAAAAGTTCTGATGGAATAAAGAAACTCACATAGGTAGGTACATAAGCGCATGCCTGGGGGTGGCAGGTGAGGGCGCCTATCACCCCACCAAAAGCAGGCCGGGACGGTGGGGCGACTAGCGCCCCTCCCCCAAACCGGGGCAAGACGGGGACACTGTGGTTCCCAAACCCGAGGTGGCCATCTCGAAACCGGAGATGGCTCAGGGTCAGTCGGGGTGCGAGGGATATGCTCTATGGGCAACCTTACACCCCGGCGTCTGTAGACCCGAGCCGGCGTGCGGTTTTAGCCAGTTCAAGCCCGACATAACCGCCCCCGCTGGCCGGCGGGGGGCGGGGGGGTTTCAGAAGGGATTTCCGCACGAAAAAAAAAACAAAGTACATAATATACACGAACCTTGAAAACATACTCTTTTTTGGACATTCGTGTACAAATTGAAATACTCACTCTAAACACTGCTCAATCTCCTCCAGAATATTATCATCATGAGGAGTTATGATCTGACATCCATTGCCCCAATACACTTTATATCCGTTGTCTTCCTTGGGGTTGTGTGACGCTGTGACCATGACTCCCGCAGCTGCTCCATAGAGGAGGGTGCCGAAGGAGACGAGCGGTGTGGCACATACTGCCGAGAACATGTGCACGGGGATGGAAGAAGAGATGAAAACTTTTGCTGTAAGTTCTGCAAACCTGTAAACAAAAAATATTCTGAGTAGTTACGAGTTAGGAGTATATGCTTGATATGGTGGATTTTTTACATTGATATAATGACACTTTGTTCACCATGAAAGATGGTGTTGGCTCGACTGGGGAATTAAGGTGTTAATTTGGTGAGTGGTCAACGACAAAAATGGCTGAAAATATTCTAATTTATTGATTACCTCAGCTCCTAAAGAAATAACAATCTTTGATCGATTTGATTTGATCAATCTTTGATCACATTACATTAAAATGTAAAAGTCTTGCTAATATTTTAGTGTTTAAGAACTTTTGTCGTTGACTGTCGTACACTGTATGCCGTAGGTCACGTGATAGCTTTCCGCCTTAGTTTTTGTAAGACATACCGACTCACGCCAATAGAGCTTTCCACAGTACACAAAAAGCGACCAAGTAAGTGCGAGTCGGACTCGCCCATGAAAGGTTTCGTAGCAGCAAGTATAAATCGTAAACGTACAATATTTAGCCTTCGCCAATGTATCGAAAAACTAGCTCTGAGTGCACGAGTGTCCACGACGTCTGATTGATGACGTATTAAAAAAAACTAAGTACTTAATTTTCGGTGGAAGTTTACATGGTAATGTACATCATATATTTTTTTTAGTTTTAGCCTCAATATCATTTTTGAAGACCTATCCATAAATACCCCGTATGGATTTGATGAAAAAAAGATTTTGAGTTTCAAATATAAGTACGGGGAACCCCCAAAATTTCTTGTTTTTTTCTCTATTTTTGTGTGAAAATCTTAATGCAGTTCACAGAATACATCTACTTACCAAGTTTCAACAGCATAGTTCTTAAAGTTTCGAAAAAACTGGCTGTGACATACGGACGGCCAGACAGAGATGAGATAAATGGCTTTTGAAACTGGAGATTCTATTTGGCAAAGGTGTTCCTTCGAAGAACCATTGTAAGCTGTTGCTTACAATGGTTCTTCGAAGATACAACTAACACATCGTTCTTTGAACAAAAGGAACTTAAATTGTCGCTAAGAACATGTCGCCATAGTCGTGTTTCGGCCATACTGAAGCATCGGTACCTTGATGGTTAAGGAGTTGGTTGGTTGGGTGGTTGAGAGGTGCCGGCTTCGAATCCTGGCCATTACACTACACTGACGTAAACCTTGCTCATAAAACAAGCAATTTAGCTTGAGGGGCTGGAGGGGTTAGAGGGAAGACTAGTAATTTTGGTTACTATTATCTATTTAAAAAAAAGTCTACCCTTCGTTTCATCTCCTGATACTACAGTGCCTTGCCATACCAAATTGGAATTAAAAAACCCGGCCACAGGTCGAATAGTCAAGTTCGCCGGGATAAATATATTTCTAGTCGTAAATTACTTTAGGTCTAGACTTTGCAAATATTGCTATGATGAGAGTTCTCCGCACTCGTCGGCGCCCAGACCTGTACTACTGAAGATGTCGACCGCAGTGATCGACGAAACGTTTGGAACACAAGTTTCCTATGGACCACGGCCAAACAGCCCGGAACCAGTAAATTTTACTTGCTATGATTTCAATTACTATTTGCGACATGACCACACCATCAGACAAATACGATAACGTACATTTTGTACCGAAGCCAGAAAACTGTCCTAATGTGTGCCTTTTGCTTCGGATAGTAAGCGGTTACCAACCATTTGTACTGGGAGAAGCGCTATGACCGTCTCTAGCTAATGGGCCACTCGTGCTAGGAAAATCACTATAGCCGGCTCTATTTCTGTACTAATGTCTGGAATGTTAGGGTTCAATACCCAAAGGGTAAAACGGGAACCTATTATTAAGACTCCGCTGTCCGTCCGGCCGTCTGTCACTAGGCTGTATCTCATGAATCGTGATAGCTAGACAGTTGCAATTTTAACAGATGATGTATTTCTGTTGCAGCTATAACAAGAAATACTAAAAACAGAAAAAATACAAATTTAGGGGGGCTAGCGAGATTTTTTTGCCGTTTTTTTGCTCGATATTAATAACGGCAACAGGTAGACGCTTGAAATATTCACAGAATATTTAGTTGTATATCACTTCAAAAATATATAGTTAAATTAAAATTAAACTAATTAAGGGGGACCTCAATTGTATAGATAATGCTACGAAACCCTTCGTGTGCGAGTCCGACTCGCACTTGGCAGGTTTTTTCCAACCTCTTTCGCAAATCAATCACGGCTAGTTTGCATATTATCAAAAGATCACTGACCCCGGACTATGACATCACGATAACATTTGCTGATAACGGTTCAGAGAGATATCTGTTTGAGGGAATCAAGAAACAAATAGATAGAAAGCCGGCTTCATACAACGGGTGAAACGCAAGCGTACTCACATGCATACGCATATCGTCAAGCAGCAAGAACTTGAAACTAGGGTTGCAACGATAAGGAAAATTATCGATTTTCATAATGATATTATAAAAGTATAAGATATTATCGTGTTGACGTGAGAAAAATATCACAATAATGGGAATTAAACAATTTTATTCAATGGATATAGATTTGCATAGAGCGCGGCGCCAGAAATTCCGATTATGAATCCTAATAATCTTGCTAAAGCGAAAACGAGTGTGATTAGTATTAATTCCTCCTCCATAAAGACATTTGCATGAGTCGTGTAATAAGAGACTGTAAACTAATTTTATGAGACTACCAGAGACTATTGATCAATCTGAATATTTCAGGATGTGTGAGGCAAGGTAATATGCAATGCATGTGCTGAAGTCCGAGTCCAGCCTAAAAGCAATTTCAATTTTTAATTATTTTCACAAAATATTGATATTATATATTACTATCGATTATCGATATCCGATTAGTGTTGATATAAATATGGATACTTTTATCGATATTAAGATAACTTAGCATTTCTACTCGGAAATTGAACTATGTTGATACATTCATGACACATTGATTATGCGTACAGCTAAGGAGTGGAATTGCCTGCCTGAGCCTGTTTCCGCAAAAGCTATAATCTTCAAGTCTCGAATGTATAGGTTCCTTCTAGGCAAACGTGATCCATCGTAGGCCACATCGTCACTTACGACCAGGTGAGATAGTGGTCAAACGTGAGCCTATCATTCATAAAAAGAGTAGATATTATGTGATAACCATGTACGTGCGTTTTCACTCCTTGTATAAATTCGACCTTCTGTATTATTTGTTTAATGACGTAATGTTGTTTAGCGCGGCAATACAATCAGTGCCCATTATCTGTAGTAACAGAGATAGTGCTGGTAGTAATATAGTCGATATCGGATATCCGATTAACGACTTCGTTATTTTTTTTAGGTTATCATTTTAACGATCAGCTAATTAAAGGGGTTATGGCCGTAATATCATGTATTGCCGGAGCTCATAATTAGTTGTATCAATTAAGTGTGGTCGTAGTCAGCAAAAATAACTAAATTGATCTCTTTATCATCGTATTGATCAGTCTTATGTGGAGTACTATATTTTTTCTTAAGCTCCAAAAATATACAATAAGATACCTTTTTTTTTTTTTTTCGTGCGGAAATCCCTTCGGATACCGCCCCCGCTGGAGAGCGGGGGGTCTCCAGCGGAGGCGGTTATGTCGGACTTGCACCGACTAAAACCGCACGCCGTCTCGGGTCTTAAGACGCCGGGGTGTAAGGTTACTCATAGAGCATATCCCTCGCACCCCGACTGACCCTGGGCCATCTCCGGTTTCGAGATGGCCCCCTTACTTGCTCTCCACTGTGCCCTCTGCTAATCAGAGGGACACGTGGAAAGCTTCCGAACAGCCCTCAACAGGGCCGTCCTCGCCTCGGTCGGAGTTGGCCGTAGGCGGCAGCGTCTCTCCCGCCCTAGGAGAGGCGCTGCCGCCTCCGTTGCCCAGGGTGCACCGCGTGGAGGTCCCCAACCAAGCACCCCAGGTCCCCAACCAAGCACCCCTACAATAAGATACCTAACACTTGGAAAAATTTAAGTACTGACTTGTTTAAAAAGAATTTAAAAGACATGCTATATGAGAAATGCTATTATAATATTGACGATTTTTTTAATGAAACTTCTTTATAATGATTTGAATTATTTTGTATTGTATTGCGAATATTGGGTAATTAATTAATTAAATCAAAATGTAAGATTTGTACGCCAGTACCGGCAGAATATGAGATCCTACATTATATTGTAAACATCACTTTTTGTACCATATTCAACAAATAAAGAACTTTGAACTTTCATCAGCACATAATGTTATAGTCTTAAAATGGGTGCCATAAGAAATCTGTCATAAGAAGTCTGCATTAAGTTTGGAACATATCAAAACATTATTACGGCGGGCTTGCATGAAACGGTTTAATTACAGTAGGGCAAACTCGTGAAGTAAGAACAGGAGCAAATAGAGGGCTGTTGTCTCTGGTTATCAGTAGTATCAGTATAAATTATGCTAAATACACATTACATTTATATTCAAAATCCGTGACAAATACATAAAGACCTGGAAAAAACAATATTTAAATAAGTTCATGTTTTTTGTTTTGTCTATGCTCTTCGGCGACCATAGACAAAACATCCGTCACATCAACTTGATCTGTGCAACACGAGTACACTACAGTGTTGTATTCTGTAATTTATTTGTTTCTGTTTACCGACTTAAAAAAAGAAGTAGGCTTTCAATATAATAATAGTATTCTATATTCTGGGATATTACAGCGCTATCGAGACCCAACCAGTGTACCGGCTAGGTGGCGTTGCGGGGTCAAACGGAAGATGCTTCCGAAAAACAAGGATAAGCCACATTAGGAGGGGAATTCGCATGAGAGCGAACTACGGGCTCCAAAGTGCAACCTAGGTAAACCGCTGAGACGGCGTGCGGTTTTAGTCGGTGCAAGCCCGACATAACCGCCCCCGCTGGCCGGCGGGGGGGTATCCGAAGGGATTTCCGCACGAAAAAAAAAAAAAAAAAAAATAGGTAAACCGCTGGGAACATGAGCAAGAGTCCAGGTATAAACTAAGTAAGTACGTAATGGGTAGGTACTATGACTTCTAGAACACGAAGACATATATTTCATTGCAAACAATATCTACATGGAACGCTTTATCCACACACGTGTTCAATTCTGGGATTTTTAAGCGGGGCGTGAAAACCATCTGTTGAGGCCGTCTAGGCAGGGGCCACCATTCTAGGGACAATCTCTGGAAATGGTGGCCACTACTTTCTTCACTTCAGCTTACCATCAGGCAGGGTGCAGTAAGTTTGACGGGCTAAATATAAAAAAACCCCTTACTCTTAGACACGCCCAGAAAAATACTAATAGAATGAACTTACCTTTCGCTGTTATATCTGCCATCGAAGCCGATAACGACTCCATTGTGCAGTTGACTCTGGCTGCAGACCTTCTTGATATATGAGCATATACCCTGAAAATAATGATTCATTTCAGACACTGTTCAGTCCAATTAAAAAACTATTATACAAAGAAGACAGGCTCGTGGCTAGGTAAGTTAACCAATACTCTTAGCACAGTACCGTGGGGAGCACGTTAAGCCTAAGATCGCGCTTGCCATACGCACATCTGTGGTAATAATTTCGAGAAGCCCTAAAAAATCCGACGACCTGGTCTAACTACAGAATTTACTGGTAGTAGAAATTTTATGACACAAATTTGTCACAAAATTCGGCCGGGTGGGTACCACCGTGCACGATTGCGAAAAACCCTCCATAGTAATCCAACTTCGGTTTGATTGCGTTCAGGGGTCAGCAAGTAGATAGCCGGGCAGGGGGATTGTGGTCGCAGCACTAGTGGGACCGGTGGGTGTCACGCGGTACTGCGACGACAATCCTCTTCGGATGAGGCCGTCAAGCTGAGTGCCACCATTATTAACATGGTACGTGTATGTAATGGTGACCCTCTTTCCTGAGGCTTTACCTTCAGCTTACCATCAGGCGAGGTGAAGTCAAATTGACGTGTCCTATATATAAAAAAAAACGATATTGTTAGTAGGTTGTGGTCACATGGCAGTCGCTTCATGGAAAATATTGAAATTCAGCCGATTCATAAATAGCCTGAAAGCCAACCCCAAAAGAGTTGAGAAAAGGATCGGAGGATGATGAGGATGACAAAGAAGAAAGCGTATTAGCAGATGGTAAATTCAGGGTCCAGGTCTCCCAGCATGGATAGGGTGACTCGAACAGGAAAGCATAATTTTGTAATGTGAAAGCCATACACCAGATAAGGCTTGGACCTGCGTAGGCAAGGCGCAGACGGAAGACAGGCGCCTTTTTTACCTGCAGGAACTCAACGGATTTCAGCTCATCGGAGCTCACGGTGAGGTGGGCCTGTCGGCTATTTCATGCTTGTACCGCCTAAAACCACAAAGTGCCTTTCGCATAAATTATATGGTATGGAGAACCAGATGTATCCTAATAAGGAATACCTAAGACGCCAACCGATCTCGGCCGCCAATGTTGGCGACCCCGACGCGTTGTTGGGGATCTGGTTCCTTATAGATACCACCCTAGGCCTGCTTTTGCTATGACCGTTATCTCCAGGACCTCGAAGGACAAAGACCATTGGGAGAGTCGAGCTTACGCCCTGTCCTTTCTATTTTGCGTCGTATCTTTTTTAAACATTTTCTATGACAGATCAATATACTGGCGCCACGTCCATGACGTGTCGGTGTTAATATCTCCAGCTTACACCATCTTAGTCAGTAAAATGGTATGTTTTTTTCTATCATAAAACTTTGAAATGTTTTTTTTTTGTGTAACGCTCCATAAAAGAAACATTCACAGTTTAATAATAGCAGAAACTGATTCATTATTCCTACTGTTGTGTGCACAAGAAATACATTCTTAATTAAAATAATAATTCTATGGTACGCTTGTCCAATATTTTCTACCGGAAAACTCTTGATCAATAGAGGAGCGACTATTGGAAGCGTGTTAAGATATTTAGAAAACCGGCCAAGTGCGAGTCGGACTTGCCCATGAAGGGTTCCGTAGCAGCAAGTAACCTAATATAAAAGTTCTTGTGGTTCAAGCCACGGCCCGCGCGAATTATAATTATTATTTACTTAGGCATCTATTACAGATGTATTATTACAAAATAATGGTTCACGGTTTTTGCATAAGGTTTATGTTTATGAAATTAAATGTTTTTTTTTATTTGAGTTGATTGAATGATAGTAAATTGCGGTTTACGATTTATGACGTATTAAAAAAAACTACTTACTAGATCTCGTTCAAACAGACAGACAGACATGACGAATCTATAAGGATTCCGTTTTTTGCCATTTGGCTACGGAACCCTAAAAACGCATGGTGGAATCTTACAACAAATATACCTTTACATTTTGATAATACCATAGACAGCAATTTAAATGTCTTTTTTTCTGCACAAAAAGATGTATCCACAGTAGAAAAACTTAACCCTTTGGTAGGATTAATTTAATATTATCTACTGGCAAACTTTTCGTCAATAGAAGACAGTAAACTGGTATCGTGGTAGGACAAAAAGATGTATCCACAGTAGAAAAACTTAACCCTTTGGTAGGATTAATTTAATATTATCTACTGGCAAACTTTTCGTCAATAGAAGACAGTAAACTGGTATCGTGGTAGGACATTAATAAATCATTACTGTTATTAAAATGCTATAATATTGCAACTAAAAATAGCAATTGCAGACGGACTGTAAACAAATTGTTAATCACCCAGCGATAAACAAAATGAGCAAAAGACGTATAGAGTAACTCATATCTAAGTGCTATTAATCAATATGTTGGGGATGGAAGATGGATGAATTAAAAATATATATTGATAGAGATTTGCACTAATATTAATTAAGTAGGAACTAGGATTTATACTACTCCACAGACATATGGGGTTATCCTTTCGAGGGCTTACCCGGGGTGCCCGGCAACGGACACTTGGGGAGGACACCGTGCGGTTTTAGTCGAGGTACGACATAACCACCCCCGCTGGCCGGCGGGGGGGTATCCGAAGGGATTTCCGCACGTTAAAAAAAAAAAAAAAAAAAAACTCCACAGACATATATTATCTCCTTGTTTCGAAAAATCGTATACTAAATCTTAGTTACTTAATAATTTTTCAATTACGAGTACCCTTTTTTTTTTCGTGCGGTAATCCCTTCGGATACCCCCCCGCCGGCCAGCGGGGGCGGTTATTTCGGGCTTGAACCGACCAAAACCACACGCCGTCTCGGGTCTTCAGACGCCGGGGTGTAAGCTTGCCCATAGAGCATATCCCTCGCACCCCGACTGACCCTGGGCCATCTCCGGTTTCGAGATGGCCCCCTCGGGTTTGGGTACCACGGTGTCCCCGTCTTGCCCCGGTTTGGGGGAGCGGCAATTACGAGTACCTACATCACACTGGAATATTGAGTTCGATTAACGTCGGGAACTCAGAAAATCTTATCTATAGATTTCAATTATGGCGTTTGAAATTCGCATTATTCGTTATTCGATACCATGTCTTAGTAAACTGAAAAATTCAAGTAGTTGTCAAATGAAATTCGAAATTCAAATGAACATGTTATAATTCAATGGTATTAGGTGGTTTACTAAGTCAGATTTAAAAAAGAAAACACTCAAATCTATTCTGCTATTGTGACGCTTAGCTCCTATAGTATCGATTCACATGAAGTTAATATCAAAGAATGTTATATAAAACTTACCTAGTCATCTCAAAGGTGAAAAAACAGTTTTGTTATACTTATTGAAATAACTGATCAAAAAGAAGGATGCTGTGAGTCTGTGTCCGCGTTGATTCGCGTCCGCCCTCCGTCTGGGACTAACCCCTATGAGTCGACCCCTCATCGGGGGGTGGCCTTTTGTACTCGCAAATATCGATCGGTCTGGGTGGTTCGTACCTAGCTTCGTTACGTTAACGTGGAAACAGCGTATCATTCCATATTGCAAAATACTCTGTTGATTGGGAGGTGTCCCGACTTATGAAATATTATAAAATAGGCACTATGATCAGACATCCACATTTTAGAGATAATCCATTTAGCACACCGATTTTAAATCGCACTAAAACTATTCCATATCGCTATGGGATAATTATTGGTGCGATTGAAATTGGTGCACTAAATGAAATGCCTCACATTTTTTGTCTTTATTCGATAGGGTCATGTAATTTAAGAGCAAGAGGAAAACGTCCATGCTTTAGATTATAAATAATTATTCTATTATATATACTATATAATATTCTATATCTATTTTAATGTAAAAAATGTAAATTGAATATTTTTTGATTTCTTCATTGCCACAATGCATTGAGATTGAATGATGAGATGACAGTCACGACACGCGTCGCGACTGTTTTCATAACGCGTCGAGACTGTTTTCATAAGAGCCACAAAACGAATTTCGCAATGGAATGTTTTACATCGAGCACTATTAGTTTTGAGCTGTTTTTTCGCTCAATGAGCGTTTTTACGGTCTTAGAGCGTAACATATATTATTTACCTACAAGTTTAACATACATACATATAGTCACGCCTCTTTCCCGATGGGGTAGGCAGAGACAAAATCTTACCACTTGCTACGATCCTGGCATACGCCTTTCGCTTTTTCTACTTTCACAGATTGTTTTCATACACGCATGCCGGTTATGGGTATTCTTGACCTGGCCTTTCTTCAAAACGTTCTCGATCTGGGGCCTTACTCTTGAACTTAATATTCCGATCGACCGGTAATTGGAATAAGAAATTTCGTACTCTTGAACACTCTTGAATTCGACGCTAGCGCCATATTGTTTTAAAATTGCGTGACCATTAATAAGAACCACCTAACCCTAACCTAATATAAGGTCACTGATCGGCAATATAAGGTCACTGATCGACATACGTACGCCTAGGTCAACCATTACCGGGTTGCCCATTAGCTCTCACCTCAGAAATGTGTTTCGCCAATCTCCTTTCGTTGATCCTCTCTACGTGTCTTAGCCATCCCTTTTTCCATCACTACATCTTCTACCACAACGTATCCTTTTACAAATTTAACAACTAAGTTAAATTCCAATTTAGTTTTCTGAGGTGTTATTAAATTCAAGTACGTTGATAAACATTACAAAGAAAGTAAGTCTTCAGGAAGTCCATCATCTACTGGAACCACTTAGTTTTTGTGTTTTATAATGCTAGCCTGACCTGTTATTATACATAGAAACACACAGGTCATATATTATATTCATGCCAACAAATATTTGCAATAAGCGGCGTCGAATCCATGACCCCATTGCAATCGACGGCTAGACCGCCACGTGAAACAGGTCACTGGAGAAATGTGATCAGGAGTGTTAAAGTCACTTAGAGAGGTATGCGCAGGACAAATGCACATATTACACAACGGATTTTAATTTTAGTATGTTTAACTGTGCTCTCTCTCACTTCCTATCCAGATCAACTCGGCTATCAACCGTCCCGCATGGGCAGGTTTAGTCCCGCATTTCAATAATTCAATAAATATGCGCTACAAAATGTCCCGCATTTCAACATAATCCATTATTCATTCAGAGATTGCAAGTTCAAACAAACGACGTAGACGCAAAATGCATACTATAAATAAAATATAGACCCGATGCATATTATGAACATGTAACTTTAAAATATTTGGCTGCCAATAAACTTGGCCACCTTAACTGAGGTGTCACTCTGAGGACGTCCGCTGCGTTGAGCTACTACAACGCTATCAAATAATAGGTAATCTGTGCTAATACGGTGCAAACAATATCGTCGTGAACCAAATGGTTCAGTACTTCCTTTCCTTGCCGCACGATAAAGAACTGGAAATGTGCTTCCTTGCTCCCCACACTAAGCGGTAATTTAAACGGGTTAGCCTTCGAAATGAGGATCACTATTTCAAAATCTCTAGCATCTGGAATGTTGGTCTTCACTTCTTGGACATCATCCGACTATCAAGCGTTGTTAAATGACCGACCCTTTGGTATAAAAACCAGCTATAAAATTATCTTCTGTACTATAATACTCACTCATGTGATACCTGTTATGTGAAAATGAATGTTCTTTTTTGTTGCTCCAATAATGCGTTAAAACTTTGGTAAGTTATTGTGCAAATGCCTGTGAAGGTTTAATTTATTCAAATGTTGTATCCTTGTGTCCGCGCAGTAGAACAAACACAGAAACAATGACACCAATGAAGTAAGATTACCCATAGCAGTAATGGCAAAGAACACAAAATGTGGTGAGTGGCCTCACCAAGATCCTCGGGGCTCAAAAAAACGTCACCTGTTCGCCGGAACACCTGCAAGCTTGAATGCAATCATGGCTAACGCTGTGATGATGAACAGAATATGTGTAACTATCACTATAATTGTAACAGAATATCCATAACTGAATAACAGAGGTACATAATTACACAACGTCAACAAAAAGTATACAATTTGATCACCTTTTACTTAGAGATATTTATTTTATTCTAGGACTGGACCCTGGAATACCCTGTCTTTGTGTAGGTATTTAGCTATTTTCACTGGCTCCGGCGATAATGTAGTAATTCCCCGTATTACATTTTTGGGCTCGGATTATTCACGAACGACGAACATCCTACGTCACGTTATCCTAATCCTACGCTGGGTCGTAAACACGCAAGCGATACCTATTATATTTAGATATTTTTTACTGTATTTTGCGTAATGTAGAACTTACGAAAGTAATGGTCATCATAATTCACATAGTGGTTTCGTGGTGTTCGGCTAGTAGTGGTCCGGTTATTCATTTTGATTGGTTTGTTACGATAGTGATTGCCGTCTGATCTCTCAACCCCGAGAGGAAAGCCTGTGCCAGAGCCTCGTTCATTGTTTGGCTGGTGCACCATCTAGCAGGTGAAGTTCACTTGGGCCTCGAAGGTACACCCACGAAAGTAATAAAGTTCCTACGCCAAACTACTCTTTTTATATGACTCTGTAAGTTGTATTTTGTTAAATATAGCCTGTTGATTCTATTAGGCACTTCTGAAGTGATGACATTGTTTTTCATTATGGGTGAGGGATATGCTCTATGGGCAACCTTACACCCCGGCGTCTGTAGACCCGAGTCGGCGTGCGGTTTTAGTCGGTTCAAGCCCGAAATAACCGCCCCCGCTGGCCGGCGGGGGGGGGGGGATTTCTGCACGAAAAAAAAAAGTACCTACTTAATATCTTTTTTTTTTCAGAGTTCCTTCTTTGCGAGGGAAATGCCTTGGGCCACCTTACTTTGAATACCCAAGACGGCGTGGTTTTAGTTGGTACAAGCCCGACATAATCTTACCCGCTGGGCGACGGAGAAAAAAAGTGGCTGTGACATACGGACGGACAGACAGACAGACATGTCGAATCTATAAGGGTTTGTTTTTTGCCATCGGCTACGGAACCCTAAAAAATATGCTAATCAGTGTGTAAGCTTAGATTAAGTACCGATAGCGCTGTTTAAAGTAGGTACTGGCGTAGTGTTTGGACGTATTGTAATGACCACATGACATTTTTTTAGATTATTTGTTCTGCGACGGAACCGGGGAATCCCCATTATTTTAGCGTAGTAGTAGTAGTGTCATCTTGTCATACTCGCTCAGCCATATGTTTTAATTTGGGCTCAGATTGTTCAATTACGTACTACTTGAAGTGGTAGAGTCAAGCAACAGTCATTTTGGCCGTTGCATGAATGGGCCGACTCGACCGGGGAAGCACCACCCTCTCACAGAATATCGACGCCAAGTAACAGTATTTGAACTGTTGCGTTCCGTTTGGCGAGTGAGAGTGCCGGAGCCCAAACTCCTTTCCCATCCCCTCCCAAACTCCTTTCCCATCCCATCCCAAACTTCTTTCCCATTCCCTTTCCTTTACAGGGTCGGCAGCGCGAGTGTGACGCC
Source organism: Cybosia mesomella (assembly GCA_946251805.1). NCBI lineage: Eukaryota > Metazoa > Arthropoda > Insecta > Lepidoptera > Erebidae > Cybosia > Cybosia mesomella. Next base: position 5,049,473 of record OX276395.1, read on the forward strand.
ACTGGTGTTGCACACGCTTCCCATCAGGTGGGCCGTGAGCTTGTCTGCCACCTTAGTGGTATAAAAAAAAAACTTATTTGTTTTTCTTTATGTACAATCAAATTAAATGTAGGTACTGTACTAACCTACTCCAATATACTTTCATGGAGTTTTCCATTTAGCGCACCAATTTAGAATCGCACCCAAATTATTCCATCCAACTATGGGATAATTTTTGGTACGATTCGTATCGGTGCTATTCAAACTATTTGAATATGTTAACCATAATGATATCGTAACTTTTTTGGAAACTTTACGACTAAATTATGAAAGCGTTAATTTCTTACGTCACTAATAAAAAAAAAACAAAGCCTGAAACCGAACTCCGAGGTGAAAACCTCGAATGCAACCGGGACTAACGCAAATAGGACTAATAAAAAAATACTTACTTGTGCAGTCTGTAGCACTACTACGTCATTCATAGCGTGGTAGCCCGCTGTCATTGGACCTCGCAGACCTGCTGTGCCAAACTTCAGACGACTAAGCATGCTAACCCTTAATTTGTCCCATCTTGAGTTTTCAATGTCCTTTAAAACTTCTTTGTGTGTTTTCGGATTCTAAACAAACAAAATTTATGTTATCAAGATGATAATTATGGTTACGTTGAGGTATGGTAGAAGATGAGGTTGAGGACCAGGATAAATAAAGGAATGCTTATAAATATGGTACGAACACGTAGAGAGGATGGAAGAAGAAAGATTGACGAACCACATTTAAAAGGCCAGGGTGAATGGGACGGCGTCGCCGCCCAGACGATGCGGCAGCCCAAGAGGCGGAGCTGTATGAGGCGTACAAGGGGTCCAAGAGGACCCTCCAGGAAGCCATAAAGCAGGCCAAACGGCGGGCCCGCAAGAGCTGCTGGAGTCTCTGGAGCAGAACCCATGGGGGCGCCCTTACCTTGCGGTTAGGGGCAAAATCCGCCCAAGGGCGCCCCTACTGACCCAGAGCCTCCAGCCGGAGCGGCTAGAGGGGATCCTGGGCTCCCTGTTCCCTGCGAGAGCGGAGGAGCATGTCCCTCCGCGTATGGCTCCGCATCAGGCGTCTGACGCTGATAATAGCGAGAGCGATGTGCCCGAAGTCAAGGAGAGTGAACTGGTGGTAGCAGTTGTCCGGCTTAAAGCTCGGAAATGCACTGCCCCTGGACCCGACGGCATTCCAGGCCGAGCATGGGTCCTGGCCCTTGAGGAACTAGGGCCTCGACTGGTGGCGCTCTTTAGCGCATGCCTCGAAAGGGGCCAGTTTCCAAAGGCGTTGAAGACGGGGAAACTGGTCCTTATCCGAAAGGCGGGGCGGCCGGCGGATCAGTCATCCGGTTACCCGCCGATCGTGTTGCTCGACGAGGTGTGCAAGCTCTTTGAGCGGATTATTGCAGAGCGCCTCGTCGAGCATCTCACGAACGTGGGGCCAGATCTGGCGGACAACCAGTTCGGTTTCCGCCGGGGGCGCTCCACCGTGGAAGCGATCATGCGCGTTAGGCGCCTGGCGGAGGAAGTGGTCTCGCGGGGTGGGGTGGTGGTGGCGGTGTCTCTCGACATCGCCAACGCCTTCAACACCCTACCCTGGAGCTGCGTTAGGGAGGCGCTTGCGTTTCACGGAGTGCCTCCTTACCTCCGCCGCATTGTCGGGGCATACCTATCTGAGAGGGCCATAGTTTACCCGAGCTGGCAAGGCGGCGAGAAGTATCGTGTGGTGTTCCCCAGGGGTCGGTCCTAGGGCCACTCCTGTGGAACATCGGATACGATTGAGTGCTGCGCGGTTCGTTGCTCGAGGGCGAGTTGCTCGAGGGTGTCGTCAGCATAGCAAACTATGCTGACGACACCCTCGTGATGGCGCGGGGAGCAACGCACCCAAACGCGACACTAAAGGCCACGGCAGGGGTTGCTCAAGTCGTGGGTCGAATACGGCGGCTGGGACTCGAGGTGGCTCTCCACAAATCCGAGGCTATGTGTTTTCACGGGCCTCGGAGGGGGCCACCTGCGGGAACCAGCATTACCGTAGGGGGCGTAAGCATCGGCATCGAGCCCACGATGAAGTACCTTGGGCTCGTACTCGATAGCCGATGGGACTTCGGACCTCATCTCCGAAGTCTGGTCCCGAAACTGAGGGGGGCTGCGGCCGCGCTATCGCAGCTGATGCCCAACGTTAAGGGATCCAACGCCCCCACTAATAGACTGTACCTGGGGATTGTGCGAAGCATGGCCCTGTACGGGGCCCCCGTATGGGCGGAGACTCTGGCGGCCCGCAACGTGGCTGTTCTAAACAGCCCGTTAAAAGCGATGGCCGTCAGAGTCATAAGGGGATATCGCACGATCTCCGTCGAGGCGGCATGTCTCCTAGCCGGGACCCCTCCATGGGACCTGGAGGCGAGAGCCCTTGCGTCATTGTACCAATGGCATAAGGAGGCGCTGGAGCGGGGCCATAGGCCGGAGGGCCGAGAGATCAGAGCTCAGCGGTCCCAGCTCCGCCAGGAACTGATGGAGACATGGAGGGTGCGACTTGAGCACCCAAGGTGGGGGGAATCCACCATTGCGGCGGTGAGGCCGATCATGAAGGAGTGGTTGGAGAGGGACCATGGGGACCTCTCCTACCGGATGTGCCAGATGGTTACCGGACACGGGTGTTTCGGTAAGTATCTGTGGCGCATCCACCGGGAGACAACGCTGCAGTGCCAGCACTGCGAGGATCCTGGTGAAGACACGGCACTCCACACGTTGGTGAGTGCCCTGCGTGGGCGAGTCAACGCCGGGATCTCGTTGCGGTCCTGGACGTGGACATTCTCTCGTTGGAGACCATGGTGAGGGCCGTGGTCTCCGACGGGAGCAAGTGGCACGCCGCCGCCTCTTTCTGCAAGCAGGTTATGCGGGCGAAAGAGACGCCGGAGAGGGAGCGGGAGAGAACCCTGCCCCCCGAGTTCCGCAGTCTGCGGCGGGGACGCCGCAGACTCGTCTACGCCCGGGACTACCGACCTCCATGATCGGAGCCTGAGGACGGCTGTTGGCCGACTTGCCGTCCTTACAGAAGCAGGCCGGGGCGGAGGTGTGTCGTGTGTGTCCTACACACGCCTGCCTACTCACCGACGCGGGATAAAACCCGACCCCACCAGGCGAGGCCGCGTTGGGAGCCAAGGTCCGCCGGTAACCCTGGGGTTATCCTTTCGAGGGCTTACCCGGGGTGCCCGGCAATGGACACTTGGCAGGACACCGTGCGGTTTTAGTCGATGCACGACATAACCACCCCCGCTGGCCGGCGGGGGGGTATCCGAAGGGATTCCCGCACGTAAAAAAAAATCAAAAAGGGAGAATGGGACCCGATAAATCGATCGAGGATGTTTTAAGGTTAGGCCACATCGAGAGTGTGTTAGTATTCTGCCGGCGTACATGTATGAAAACAATTATGAAAGTAGCAGCGAAAGGCGTATGCCAGGATCTTAGAAAGTGTAAAGATTTTGTCTCTGCCTACCCCTATGCGGAAGAGGCGTGACTATTTATATCTTTTAACCTATTATATCTGTAAATTGGAGATATAAAAAAAAATATCTTGAGTTATGTCAAATTAACGATTCTGAATACAAATTTTAAGGCTTTCACGGCCGGCGTTGCGTGTAGAATATACTTATTCCGGGCTGTTTGGCTGTGGTCGACATCATCAGTGGTCAGGTCCGGGAGCCGAAGAGTGCGGAGAACTCTCCTCGGCGGCGACTTCTCTGCGACTGATGTAGAGCCCCTAGTCACTGGCCGCCGCCAAGGAGAGTTCTCCGCACTCGTCAGCGCCCGGACCTCTGCCACTGAAGATGTAGATCGCAGTGATCGACGAAACGTCTGGAGCACAAGTTTCCTATGGACCACGGCCTAACAGCCCGGAAGCAGTATATTCTACGATTCTGAATACATTTTGTTTTTTTGGAATTCTCGTCTTGTTTTCCTCGCCAGCCGCCAGCTGTACTAGGCAGGTAGGTACCAGCTACCAAGTGAAGTTGGCGTGGGTCCTAAAAATTTATTAGGACAACAAGTATGTATTATTATTGTACAAGTACCATTAGTAAAAAATTAAATAAAATGGTTAAATACCCCCGATATAGCTAAGAACACAAATTACTAATTCATCTTTGAAACGGTAGAGTCAAGCAACGGTCATTTTGGCCGTTGTATGAATGGCCCATTCATGCAAGGGCCAACGACTTGACCGGGGAAGCACCACCCTCTCACAGAATATCGACGCCAAATAACAGTTTTTGAACTGTTGCGTTCCGTTTGATGAGTGAGAGTGCCGGAGCCCATCCCCTCCCAAACTCCTTTCCCATCCCCTTTCCTTTACAGGGTCGGCAGCGCAAGTGTGACGCCACTGGTGTTGCACACGTCCATAGGCCGCGGTAACCGCTTCCCATCAGGTGGGCCGCGTGCTTGTATGCCACCTTAGTGGTATAAAAAAAAACTATACTACTACTATAATGGTTCATGCGTTCAAGAGCTAGATATGATGCCACAGGCAGACACATCAAACTTATAACACCTCGTCGTTTAAGCATGGAGGGTTAATAAAGATTGTTTTAGATTTATTTCACAATAGCACATCTAATCATGCAATCTAGTAAGCGGGTCTGACATAGTATGAATAAAAAAAGAAGAATTAAATCAAATCATTTATTGAGTCACAAGAAAATGGTTACACATTGGTAGGTAGCAGTAAATTGCATCCTCATATTCACCATTACTGGTATGCGAGACTCCAGACATAATAAAGTTTTCCATAATTCATTCTCATGCAAAGCAAGTGGAATTCGAACAATAAATACTTTGTTTGGGTTTTGGGTTTAAGTGTCAATAAATTTGTAAATGTTATTATTACTATTTGTGTGCTTATTATATCATTGGAATTATGTATATTAGAATGATGTTATTGAGAGTTATTACCGCATATAACATCAAAAATACTGCACTTAATATACCTACCATAGTTAAACTTGCTATATTTACCTACTGAAACAAATAATATAAAACTATATAGTTTACTATATCTCAAGGTAAGTATTCAGTAATCGAAACTTTGTTTGCTTGAAAGGCATCTATTTTAGGATAATTTAAGATAAAACTCAGTCCAAGGTTGATACGAAAAAAAATTACATATGTAATTAACTCCACACACTGACAGATATTCTTAATTGTTTTTAACAATAGTTCTGTCCACCGTATTTACAATGTGATCGTTTCTTTTGGCACTTGTTGTGGAAAAACTTTACAGAATCTGTAGTTGGAACTGATATGTAATTGTGCATGGAATTAGGATTGCTAGAATGAGAGCCATCAATGCTGGAATACACCTTTGAGGTAGTATATCTATGAAAATGACCATAGTGGCCTGTAAATTCTGCAGTCTGATCATCCATTCGGCTATCGGTGCCCTGTTGGAATTAAACTTTGTGTCTTTATCTCTATGACCGTTCCTTCCCTGATACATAATGTGGACCGGCAAATAAAATAGTTTGAAACTAGGTCAACCTGGATACTTAGCGAGTATCCCGGTTGATTCCAAAGCTTCCGATGATGATCAGTATTAAATTATTTTTTATATTATATTGTAACAATGGATTATAGGCTTAGTATAGCTAAGTCATTCAAGCATTCTGGAGCTTGACTGTTTCCTTTGGAGGCTCAATTCTAGGAGATAGATTAAGTAGCACTTTGCTGCATTATTTTTGTGTCCGTATTGCAAACCTGCCATAGCCTTGTCTACCTACCCTTTTCCTCCTCATCATCTCTTCTTTAATTTATTATTTGGTTTTGTACATAAATCAACTATGTTCCATGTGGTATTATTCTACTTATATTTAAAAAAGTTCTATGGTATTTTTTTTTACAAAAGGAATAATACCACCTGTAACACCTATTGGTAATTTGATTATCAATAGCCATTCATTCTCAGGATAGTGAGAAACAATGATTAAAGTGATTATTTCATTGGAGTTCTATGAATATCTATATTCCTCAGCCAAGGGCCATTTCATTTTTGTTCGAGGGTATCATACAAAGCGATCAATGGATAGACATGCTGTCATAAGGAAATTAAATATACAGCCCATGAAAATCTCTGAACCTGGTCGACGGCAATAGGCTTATCGCCGACAAAGTGAATACTTACAAAGTTGGCGTAATGTTGGTTTTAACACACCTTAGCTTACCCCTTTGAGGATATACTGGTGTGTGGCTACGAATATATGTATTATGAGTGAAATGACAGTATTTGTTGTACACTCAGTGTAGGCTGTGATTAAGTGAGGCCTTTGTTTATTAAATTCTCTACAGTGAACATGAGTAAACAATGCTAAGCATAAAAGTACAATGTAAGTGGACATACCTTATCGTGCTTCAGCCAGCTATTAACTGCAGCATCTAATTTCACATCTCCACTATTACAAACAGACATTTTAGTTAGGAATTCACTAAATGTCTAAATAAAATACCACGAGTGATCTCGGCGATGTACAAGCAGCGATATGCGAACACTGTTTATGAATATAATCCTTGCTAATAATGTTCGGATGTTAGCGCGATAGCATCCGTACAAAATACAGAATTTACTGATAATGCGACGTACGAGACGTAAACCACCGGTTATATAGATCTTCCCAAGAATGACGAGAACAATCAATATTCGTGTTCGTGAACTTCGAATTACTAACACAAGTTTCTTTAATATATCGAAAATAGCCTTTATTCCATAGGAATAGAATTCAAAATATACGGCTATGATATTTGTTATTCATGTGTTTTTGACAATTGTTATGTTCGGATACAAGCACCAATGTTGCCATTCTATTATGTCATACATTTTTTTTTTAAATTTCGGACACGTCAATTTGACTTCACCTCGCCTGATGGTAAGCTGAAGGTAAAGTCTCAGGAAAGAGGGTCACCATTGCATACACTTACCATGTTAACAATGGTGGTGCTGCGACCACAGTTCCCCTGCCCGGCTATGCACTTGCTGACCCCTGAACGCAATCAAACCGAAATTGGATTACTATGGAGGGTTTTTCGCAATCGTGCACGGTGGTACCTACCCGGCCGAATTTTGTGACTTTGTGTCATCAAACCTACACGTTTTAGCCTAGCCTAGTCCACACCAAAATATTTTGTAAACTTTACTTATAGACATAAATTATACTGCTATTATAGTGAATACACGAATGGTAAGGACCGAGATCAATTATAACTAAAGTGCGCGATCACGTTTTACTCAATAAATTAAAATTGTACAGAGTGAAACGTGAGGACCCGCTTTAAATAATATTGAAAGCAATTTATTTTTAAATGTCGTATCTATATCCCTATAATCAGTAAAAATAAATTGAAATACCTACTTATTCCACATTTAAGTGCATTTTTGATAAAGTTTTTGAGTGGAATTTTAACACTGCCTAATTTTTATGGTATGGTAACACTGATTCGTATCATAAAGGTTTTTTTAAAATATATTGCAATTTTATTATGTTGTTAACGTATTTATAATAATTTAATACAAAATACTACAAATAAAACTATGTGAATAAGAATATTAACTGAATACTATCTTGCGGGATTAGTAGGTACATAAAATTATCATTGTATTCAAAGAATGAGCGTCTTTGTAATGCAACCACTAAAAATAATTTTTAAATATTTTATTTTATTGTCAATTACAACGCCTGACTAAAAATATTAGCAAAGACCTGCATACAAATGACATTAGTTAAAAGTACGTTAGGAGATTGTACCTTTACATGATAATTTATGCATCTAATGTGTATGATTGTACCTATAGCTAGTTAGGGATTTGTGGCCTCCTATTGGAATTACCAATAAGTAGATCCTAGAAGCTGCAGTCTATGGAGGGCACCGACAGCGGGTAAATTTAAGAGGACAGAGCACACTCGCTCGCAATCTGGATTAAAACGTTCTATTTTAGACGTCTTTTAAATATATGCAACCTTTAAATATTGGCGCTCGCAGGTCTAGAATTAAATCACTTAGGTAGATATCTTCTAAGTGTGATCAGATTTAAAAGCATTTTAGATTTTAACCAAATCTAAAAAGTCCTAGCCAAAAATTCGAAGGCGTTCGTTTTTACTTAAATACCTACTAGCGGACACCAGTGGCTTATATTATTATACATACAAACCTTCCTCTTGAATCACACTACCTATTAAAAAAACCGCCTAAAAATCCGTTGCGTAGTTTCAAGATCTAAGCATACATAGGGACAGACAGACGGGAAAAGCGTCTTTGTTTTATACTATGTAGTGAATACTTTCAATAACTGGCAACAATTAATAAATAACGTTAGGGAATTCACCTTTAAGTTCTCTAAATGTGTATCGTGTTTCAAAAGATGGTGTAACATTATGAGTAGACGTAGCAGTAGCTCAAATTCCGGCCACTAATGAATGTATTAATACTTTCAATTTCTTGATATTGTAGGTACATGATGCAACCTAAGGATTATACATTTTTTCGTGATGTAGATTCATAGTTTCCAATGGGTGTCACAGTGCTACCAAGAACTACGGGGCCTAGGTAACCTCATCTGCAGATTGACAGAGGGGCTCTGGTGTCGGCTTTGCTCTCGGGGCTGAGAGCTTAGACGGCATTAACCGTTTTCTTAAAACCCGTAAGTATATACGTCAATTAAAAAAGTGGAGAAGGAGTAGCCGAATCCCGAGCTTTGAGGTGAAAGCCTCGGAGAAATAACGCTAAGATATATAAACTAGGAATTCAGTGCAGGGTGCGACTAAATTGAGCTGAGCGAGCAGGACTCTTACTTGAAAATAAGACATCTTACTACGGCTGCGCGCTTAGCTAAGGCCGCGCGCTCGTGAAACTGTTTTTCGGACAAGAACCATCTCACTTCAAAACACTCCTCAGTGTCCACACTATCACCGTGGTAAATTTGGTCAAGATCGCGGGAGTGGTTACGGAGGAGTTCAGCCACCAATAAACGGCTATGCCGCGTATAAGAGCTTCGCTCGCTCAGCTCAATAAATAATAAGTATGCTACAACATTCTACAACAGCGCTATCTAGACCCAAAGTAAGCATAGCTTAACTGGCTTGTGTTAAAGGTTCTGGAATGTGGATATAGGTACTTACTTAGATACATATTTTTTTGTAAATACGTACATATTGCAAAATATCCAGACCAATGCAAATATTAATTTTCATGCACACAAAATATTTGCACTGAGCGGGAAACGAACCCGCGACCTCTGACTTAGCAGTCGAATGCCCTACCGTTGCGCCACAGAGGTCGGCAATGATAATCTTTGGTTACCTCTCTGGTAACAACTTTTTGTGTTTAATCAACAATGTTTTGAAGTTGATGTTATTTTATCACGTTCGTGATCTTCCTTGCTCTTGGAATTTCATAAGGCGGTATTACTTTATTGTACTTTAAGGACTTTTTAGTAGAATGCAGTCTATCCTAATACTCCCAATAACTCAGTCCCATGATGGGACAAATGGGATAATTATGTCCCACTATTCCCATGGGCCATTTTTTATGAGAAGATGAATAACTTCCTTTCTTGTGATTTTTTTTATATCTTCGTCATGACTGTATGATGAAAAGAAAAATTGCGCAATACATTGTGAAACAACACGGTGCAATGAAAAATATGGTGAAATAGAAATTAAACACGAGCTCAACATTTTGTTCAATCATTACGCAATTTCATAACCCTAAACGGATAAAATAATTGCGAAATTTGTAATATTTCGCAACAAAATTGATCGGCTTACTAAGTAATATTCATTTATATAAAACTCCTTCTCCCTTTGGTGGGGCTAATACGGCATTTATGTGTGCGACTATTGACCTGACCTTCCACTCCCAACTCCGATGGCAAAACTTGTGCTAGAGCCTCGTCCATCAATTTGCAGGTGTACGGGCTGGTTAGCATGGCCCCGAAGGTCTAGGCCCCATATTCCCACCACAAAGTACCGAAGAATCTAATTTACTCAAAAACATCGTGATTTCAAAGATAATTATTAAGAAAGCTGTGTAAAGTTTTCCTTAAACCCTCGTCGCCATTTCGTCCAACCACTTAGTGGAATACACTATATCTATAGGTATTCAACACAAGGCGTCGCGGGTTTGAACCCCACCCCGGCCATTGCACTACCGACATGAACCCATTCCTCACATAGGTAAGCTTTGGTGAGTGCCTGCATCGTATCGGCCCGGGGCCAACGCCTGAATTCCACCACTGCCAGAGCAGTTCTGCGCGGTTACGTTTCACACACTGATAGTGTCATTGTCCTCGTAACAGCCATCGGAGCGAGAAACCTCACGCTGCAGACCGTGGTGCTGTGCTTACTGGGCTATTTTGCGTAAATAAAGAGACTGCGGCAAGGGATCGGGAGAGGTTTAGCATTCTCTCGTGCCGCAAAAGACAAATCGGGCGGCGGAGATCATCCTTCGAAGCTCTCCGACCTCCATGAGCTGAAAGCTGACGCTAGCCGTCGCCCTAGCAGAAATGGGCCACGTGCGTCTCTCTATTAGAGGAGTGGGAATCTTGATCTACAACAACACCTCACCAATGTTAGTGGCCAAGGCAAGTCGGTTCTCAGGTATTTATCTTTTCTAAAGCACATCTGGTTCGCTGGTCATACTGGCTGATGTGACATACCACCGTTCGGTTTTAGTCGGTTCGAGTCCGACATACCCATCTTATCGTTAGCTCCAATGAGGTGACCCGATGGAATCGCCTGAAGGGGATACCGCACGCAAAAAGATCAATCAAAACCGAATCAAAGATATTGGTGATAAGGTGCTGTAGTAACCTACAGGGACCTCCCGCTCTCCTACCGATGGGCCATCCAATGCCATCCATGCCAAATGAAAGCCTGATACTGTACCGGTAGAAAAACGGGGTGAATTGAGACTAAGGGGTAATATATTCCGATAAATTTTGCAGTTATTTACTTTTAAGTGAAACTGAGGACTATTTCAGACGGAAAAAGTGCGTACAGTGAGGTACAAGAGCCAATTCATTCCTCGGGCTGTGGAATGATCTTTGCTGTGGTTTTTCCAAGCGACTACAATATGGGGTTCTTCAAGAATTAGAAGGCTTTTACACGGTCGGCCGCGTGAGTGTGACCGCTTGCCATCAGGTGGGCCGTGTGCTCAGCCACCAAAATGGTATAACCAAAAATGAGCAGAATCATTAAAGATACTTGAAATTTTGTAAAATCAAAAACATTATCAAAAAAAAAATCAGTGAAGAATTTATTTCTATTCACCCCTTGATTTCTATTTATCCCGTTTTATGTAAAACCATGGTGCCGGTCTACATTTTTTTTCCGTCTGTCATTGTCAACGTATTGATCTGTCTATGCCTTAACGATATAAGAATAAAACAATAACGCCGTAGGTAGGTAGGTACTTCTTGACTAAGCCTATTGACTAATGCATGATAACAAGCATCTTTTTCCTTAAGAAAAAATATGAGGAAATCCCCGACATGGCGCAATGGTGTTGCCTGCTTTTAACGATCGCAGCCACCTTATAAGTAGCCAGGAGTAGAAGTATATAGGACTCCACTTTCGAGGTCCAAGCATACCTCACCAAGTAGCTGATAGACGGTAAATTAGAGAAAAGAGGGGAGCGGACCGCGGGCTCCAAAGTATAAGAAATAAACTTTATTGTAAACCAACCAAATATATAAGTATGTATGGAAAATACAATTACCATATTATTACAAATGGTTTAGAAAGAAGAAGAATCTATACCTACTTGTAATATTATAAATCTGAGGAGTTTGTTTGCTTGTTGGGTTGAACGCACTAATCTCAGAATTTACTGGTACGATATGATTTTTTTTTGTGTTAGTTAGTCCATTTATCATCACGCTACTAGCCAGGAGAGCGGAGCAGTAATCATATATATGTCAACAAATCGGGCAAATTTCCATACATTACTGTAAAAATAGTTAATTACGGGCATGTATGGGTTAAATAGGTGCGACGTGGGATCGAAGTTTGTCACGGATTTTTTTTATTCTAGCACCTCGCAGGTTAAGCTGGAGCCTATTCTTATGCACTAGTGAGTTTTACACTAGTCTACCTCTCGAAAGAACCCTCTAGAAGCCTCTACAAACTATCTAAATTATTTCTAATATCACGCATTAATTCCGAGTCTCTATTACATACAAGTTCTCGCTTGTATTCCTCTCGTACTTTCATTCCATGCCTTTCATACTTTGGGGGGGGGGAGGGGTGGTGAGGAGGGTTATATGTGCTACTTATTTATTAATTTCCAAACTAATGTTCGCTGATTACATTGACATATTGTCTAAATTTACCTATATTTCATTATCCATTAGTATGTCACGGTTGAAACCGCGAGGGACACCTTGTTTTATATGGCTAAGAAATCCGATAGACATTGTCTCAACATGTTTTCCTGCTAAGTATTAGCACAACATACTAAGATTAGTATTGTCTAGTAATATTTAAATAAACATAACAACAGCAAGCCATCGGACAGCACGCAATCGGCCATAATACAGTGAGTAGGTTGGAATGTTGCAATCGGTCATGATAGAATTAAAAAGTTGATAACACAGAGTAGCAGTGTGGAAGCGAGCGACATACCTTGCTCTATGGTAGATACAACAATAATCTAGGACATTATATACCCCTGTATATAATGTCCCTTGTGGATGAACACTTGGGCAGGACATCGTGCGATTTTAGTCGGTTTATGCACGACATAAACGACCCCGCTGGCCGGCAGGGGGATATACGAAGGGATTTCCGAATGTACAAAAAAAAAATGTCCCTTGTGGGCCTTCCTGTGGACCCTTCCTACCTACTCACATCTTGGGGCCCAAGGTAATCTCACGTGATATACCTGCTATACAACGAACAAGTCTCTGGAGCAGGCTTTCATATCGGCAGTCGCTCTCGTAAAAGTCAACAAATCTATCAAAAAACAGTTGGTAAACCCAGGGCTACAAAGTGTTAACTTTGGACACCACTTGGAAATCGCTAGTGCATGATGTACGAATATTCTAGAACATTCTACACAGCAGCGCTACGAAGACGCAAAGTAATCGTAGCTCTAATTTATTACCTATATATATATATATAAATATATATAAGTATATATGCCTAGAAACACCCAGACTAATGCAAATATACATAATATCCATGGATATAAATATTTGTATGTAGCGGGAATCGAAACTGCGAGCCCTTTTTTTTTCTCAGTGCGGAAATTACTTCGGCGCCCCGGCCTGCTTCTGCTAGGGTGACAGGCGGCTTCACCTGTCCCAGCCCTGCGCTCATGGAGGATGGAGGCCACTGAGCGACCTCCGACGTCTGCGTCGCATCCGCGCCTCGTGGGCTCGGGAGCGGGTCCGGGAGAGACTTGAGTATTTTCCGGACCCGCTCCGCCGCCTCCTTCTCGAGCATTGCTTACCCACGGAAGGAGGCAGCGGTAGCCAACGTACTCGCTCATTTGCGCTCCGCACCATCGCTGTGAGGAACCTGCGACCCCTGACTTCGCAGTCGAACGCTCTACGGCTACGCTATAGACGTCGAGAGGTATAGATTAGGTATTCTGCGAATCTGTATTATCTTTTACTATTTTCATCTTTAATCTAACAACCAGCACTTTTCAATTTTTCTTCACTGTTATATCTAGGTATAATGGGATTTCCCGTTTGAATTAGAGCCGCCGAACCGGGGAATTACCGATACCTTATAAAAAAATCACAGATATCTATACATAGGGGTGTGTGTTGGGTAACCTCCTCGAGTGTCGCTCCGATTCCGATCCCGCTGCAGTCCGGGGGGAACGGAATCGAAGCGGCCGGTACACCCTGGGCGGCGGTCAATGGCTTCCCCTTCACCCCTTCATAGGGTTGGCATTGATCGTCGGCCAATACCCAACGTGGCGGGAACACATCGCTCTCCGTACTCCTCTGCTTTCAGAGGAGACAGGATGAGCGATGCTGTTAGTGGTGAGATGGCCCAGGGTCAGCCGGGGTGCGAGGGATATGCTCTATGGGTAACCTTACACCCCGGCGTGTGAAGACCCGAGACGGCGTGCGGTTTTAGTCGGTGCAAGCCCGACATAAACGCCCCCGCTGGCCGGCGGGGGGGTATTCGAAGGGATTAAAAAAAAAAAGAAAAATATATCTATACATAAATAAAATCGTAATGAGGTGAAAACTGTACATTGAATATTAAAAAATTAAATAAAAATAACTGATGTGGGTTCTAGGAGCGGTACCGAAGTCGAAACTGTGATATTTAGATTTTTTTCTCGCTTGTCGGTTTGTCTGCTTTTTTTAAATACCTACTATTTAGGTGGCAGACACTTGAAAACCACTGAACAGATTGTGCTGAAATTTTATATGAACATTCTTCTAGGGCATGGTCATAAACTGCGATGTATATTATCACGCTATTATAGGTGTGATAGGTGCAGTAGAGCGAAATCGGTCTAAATTATTATTGATTACAAGTTTATTATTACAGATCTTTAAGAAATTTTGTAGTTCAGCAGAACTCAGTCATGTTCAAAATCCGGACTAGAACTCATCACGCTATACCTGAAAGGTGATGATTCGTAAAATGTAAAATTTGAAACTCCACACAATAAATTCACACTAGCTACAAACACTACCTACGTGGTTGTAGCTAGTTTTCTTTTACGTGCGGAAATCCCTTCGGATACCCCCCCGCCGGCCAGCGGGGGTGGTTATGTCGTGTATCGACTAAAACCGCACGGTGTCCTCCCCAAGTGTCCGTTGCCGGGCACCCCGGGTAAACCCTCGAAAGGATAACCCCAGGGACGTGTTTGTAGCTAGTGAAAATTTATTATTTGTGTTGATTTTCTGTTTGTTGATATAGGTATATATATCTAATTGAAGGGCACATCTCTCGCTCTGGCGCGGCTGTTGCCCAACATGAGGGGGCCCGATGACTCCTGCAGGAGACTCTGCGCGGGGATCGTGCGGTCCATGGCCCTGTATGGGTGCCCAATATGGGCGGAGGTCCTGAAGGCCAGAAGTGTGCGGATGCTGCGCGCTCCGCAGCGAGTGATGGCCATCAGGGTCATCCGCGGGTACCGCACGATCTCCTTCGAGGCGGTCCGCCATGGGACCTGGAGGCGAGAGCCCTTTCGCAACTGTACCAGTAGCGAAAGGAAGCGCGGGAGCAGGGATGGAACCCCGAGCCTCGAGAAATCGAGGCCGTGCAGCGCCAGCTCCGCCAGGCCATCGTGGTGGAGTGGAAGGAATGACTTGGGCGACCAAGCGCAGGGCACGCCGCAATAGCTGCGGTAAGGTCCATCATGGAGGATTGGCTAGAGAGGCGGCACGGAAGCCTCTCGTACCGACTGACGCAGGTGATCTCCGGGAAGGGGTGCTTCGGGGACCACCTGCATCGGATCAGGAAGGAGCCAACGCCTGAGTGTCATCACTGTGACGCGAGCGAGGACTCAGGGCTGCACACGCTGGCGGACTGCCCGGCGTGGGAGGCGCCGAGGTGTGACCTCGTGGCAGCCATCGGGGTGGGAGTCTTCTCGCTCGGCAGCATGATTGCGGCAATGGTGCGGAGCCCGAGCGCGTGGGCCGCCGCCACCTCCTTCTGCGAGCATGTGATGCTCGCGAAGGAGATGGCGGAGTGCGCCCGGGAGAGCTTCAGAACTCTCCCGGCCCGCAACATGCTCGCCGCGCGTCGCAGGCGACTCAGGCGCCGGAGGTCGCTCAACGACCTCCGTCCTTCATGAGCGCAGGCCTGGGGGTGGCAGGTGAGGCCGCCTGTCACCCCAGCAGAAGCAGGCCGGAACGATGGGGCGACTTGCGCCCCTCCCCCAAACCGGGGCAAGATCTCATATCTTAAAACGAGCAACTCTTGTACATTTATATACATTTACAAGAATTGCAAATCCCTAGTCATAAAATGTGGAATGACATTCAACTAAGTCTAAAAGTCTTTTTTTTTATTTAGGACACGTCAATTTGACTTCACCTCGCCTGATGGTAAGCTGAAGGTAAAGTCTCAGGAAAGAGGGTCACCGTTACATACACGTACCATGTTAACAATGGTGGCACTCAGCTTGACGGCCTCATCAGAAGAGGATTGTCGTCGCAGCACCGCGTGACACCCACCGGTCCCACTAATGCTGCGACTACAATCCCCCTGCCCGGCTATGCACTTGCTGACCCCTGAAGGCAATCAAACTGAAATTGGATAACTATGGAGGGTTTTTCGCAATCGTGCACGGTGGTACATTTTTCTTTTTTTTTTTTTTTCGTGCGGAAATCCCTTCGGATACCCCCCCGCCGGCCAGCGGGGGCGATTATGTCGGGCTTGAACCGACTAAAACCGCACGCCGTCTCGGGTCTGCAGACGCCGCCCAACTAGCACACAAGCAGCTTTCACCGCCTTTATAGAGTTTCTTAGCGATACAATAGCCGTTGAAAAGCTAAAACCAACTCCTCAGCCTGTATAGCAACGTATTCTAACGTCATTATACAGGTATGCGATACAGTGGCCATACAATCGTAATCATTTACACTAACGCAGTTACAATGGTATCTTATTCCGCTATTCTACAGGTAATGGAGGTATAGTAGAGTTGTTAACACTCCTTTATCACTAGTAGAGGTATAAATGATGTTTTGGAAGGTATGAGTGTTTGGAAGGCGCTATAGGATGCTACTGAATCACTTTGAGTGGAAAAGAGCGTCTCTATAGATTCTTAAGTTCTATAATAGAGTTTTCACCACTCTTGTAGCGTCATTACCTACAGTAGAGTAAAAGTTACTCTGTAGTAGCGGTAAAGGCGCTATATTTGAGGAAATGAACTCTTTCGTAGCGCTAAAGGCGTTATAGTAGTGGTTTTAATTACTTAAGACCGTGAGTAATACGTTTATAGCACTACTATAACGCTTTAAGTGGGACAGGAGCGGTCTCAAATGCTTTGATTAGTATACTTTGTTGTCCATTTTGAGTTAAAATCTTCGATCATAATTATGAATAGAACAAAAAGTTGGAAATTGGTTGGTGGTTTAGTTTCGATATTATATATTCATAAATGACTTAAACATCTATTGGGAAGTCTTAATAAGTGGTTTTAATAAAATAAAAAACTATGTCACCAATATTATAAAAATATTATAACACTAAAAACGTATTATCTTGTGGGCGCGTCAAAATCTAAGCAAAAATACATGTATATATTCACAGTAAACTGATACTCGCAATAAATATGGCACAGTAATATGTTTTGATTCGAGTTTATGTATTTGGTTTATGTATGTAAACCTTCTGACACTTTCATTTGCACAATCACAATTATTTATTTTTAAGTATTTAGTTGTAGTCACACAATCGCGATCAAATACGACAAGAGCTGCAGAATAGCGCTACAAAACATAATTTTACTCTTCCAGCGTACGCTACATCTTTTCAAGCGTCATTGTACTCGTATATCCGTTAGCGCACACAACCACTCTTTAAGCGCCATTGTACAAACATTAACGTACATTACCACTCTTGTAGCGTCATTAAATGGCGGTTCTAACTCTTATTTCGCTACTATAGCGCAATTGTAGAGCTGATACCTTTATAAAAAGTGCCTATTTTGGGATTAGAGTAGCGCTATAGCAGTTTATACGACTGCTGTACGGCCTATCTATAAAGCTAATGCCGTAATCAACAACCTCTTAACGGCCACAGTAGAGCTTCATAAAGCGCTTGTGTGCTACTTGGGCGGGGTGTAAGGTTGCCCATAGAGCATATCCCTCGCACGCCGACTGACCCTGGGCCATCTCCTACCCGGCCGAATTTTGTGACAAATTTGTGTCATCAAATTTCTACCAACCTACTCACCTACAAAACTACAAAACCTACCCTACAGACCTACTCAAAAAATGTTAAATGATGACTTCTTTTATTAGTCTAAGTGTCACAACGATAATGTATAAGTACAAAATGTCTTATCATTATAAGCGTCGGTAGCTTAGTGGTTAAGGAGTCAGCCTTACGATCATGAGGTCCCAGGTTCGAATCCTGGCCATTACACTACTGACGTGAACCCACTGCTAACACAAGCAATTAAGCTTATCTGGAAGGGTTAGGAGGAATATTAGTAATTTCTGTTACTAGTATTCTATAAAAAGAAAAAAACCGGCCAAGTGTGCGTCGGACTTGCCCATGACGGGTTCCGATGTGAGTTGATTGAATGAAAGGTAAATTGCGGTTTACGATTTATGACGTACTAAAAAACTATTTACTAGATCTCGTTCAAAACTATTTTCGGTGGAAGTTTACATGGTAATGTACTAATGTGTAATTACATCATATATATTTTTTAGTTTTATCATTCTCTTATTTTAGAAGTTACGGAGGGGGGGGGGGGACACATTTTAACACTTTGGAAGTGTCTCTCGCGCAAACGATTCAGTTTAGTAAAAAATGATATTTGAAACCTCAATATCATTTTTGAAGACCTATCCATAGATATGTATGGGTTTAAAGAAAAAAAAATTTTTGAGTTTCAGTTCTAAGTCTGGGGACCCCCAAAATTTATTAGTTTTTTCCTATTTTTGTGTGAAAATCTTAATGCGGTTAACAAAGTTTAACGAAATGCTTTTATTACCATAGACATGAATACAAATAATACAATTATTTCATTTTACCTTATTACTACTAAGAAGAAAACAGTCGTATTAGTTAATAATAACTAGTTTTAATGGAATTATATACATTGACCGATAGTTACAATCAAAAACTGAGGTTAACTTTAAATAACTTAGAAAAATAAATACCACGATCACACCCAAGTATTAGAAAAAGAGATATAATTACTTACTTTTTTCGAAATTCACTGGAATTAGAATTAAAATAAACCCTTTGATTTTGCTGATCACTATCAGTCGAATAAATCAACTTTGTTTTAAAAGATGGCACGTAACGGAAAAATGTGACGCGTAACCGAAAAATGTGACGGTAATTATTTTTCCAACGCCGATAAAGAAGTTTCACTTCAATAAAACAAATATATTATAATAGTTAGATTGCATTGTAATAGTCCATTTATCATGGCAAATGCAAAGCAATGCAATGGCATTCTATTTAGACATTCTAAGTGTTTCAAGTCTTGAAGTTAAATTATCTGCTATAGGCTTAACTAGAGTGGAATTGAGGTTCAAGCTGCAAATCCTCTCGTTAACCGGTACACCTGCTGGACGATTTTCTGGCGCAAGCTATCCTCGCGGGTTGGAGGGTCTTATGGCAGTCGCTCCCGTAAAAGTCAATATAAGCCAAATCAAGAGATAGACTGGAAGAGCGGACCCAGGGCTCGGGCGTTTTTGATGCAACCGGAAGTTCCAATGTGATGATGATTTATATGCTGTGACTTAATTTCAATCATTTAACTACCTACTACCTACCTACCTACCTATAAATATCTGGGTAAAAATTAAACCTAGCTAGATCGATTTATCGCCCCTGAAACCCATTGTATATTAAATTTTATGAAAATCGTTGGAGACGTTTCCAAGGTTCAGATTATAGATATATACAAGAATTGGTCGTTAAAAGGTATTAGATATATTAAGTGCGCAGGCAAGCTGGGGTCAACCTCGCAGAATATAGACTGGTAAAATTGAATATGTATAGAGAAATGCGTAGATGAAAAGCACTCGAAACTGGCGGGCTTGCATTAAACGTTTAAGACAGTAGAGGAAGTCTCGTGAAGTATTTAAGGTCGGAAGCAGATGGCGGGCTGCCTACCCCTATTCTAGATCTCAGTTTTAAGATTATTAGATTTTAGCATTGTATTCTGTTCTACGAACTACATCATCAAAGCAAATCTAAATCCTTCACCCATATTCGTAGTACCAGAGAGGCCACAGTTTATTAGGAAACAGTTAGTGCAATCAGTGTACAATCATATAATTGTAATTGCCAGCGGAACAATCCACTCCACGGACGGAGGGGGGAGGGCTTCCTTCTTGACGAACCGTTTTTATACTACCATTAATTTGTTCCTTGTTTTCGTAGCAGAATTTTGTAGAGATTGGGTTCTATGGTGAATGCAGCTTTCAAATTAGAGTAATCATTAGTTATTACAAAAAATAATACTCATATTTGAGTAAACAATAAGTAATTGTACGACACCTACGGTGAATAACGGTCGGCTCTTGTATTCTACTCCACTGGGAATCCCCCGGGCCTTTTCCGGGATCCTGCCGTTTGGCAAAATATGTTTCGTCAAATTTCACTTACCAAAAAACTTATCGCATAGTTTCATTTCCCAAAAGAATCTTTAGCAAATTTATATTTCGCATTTTAAATAAATAATAAATATTCATTTGGCAACTTTTTACTTGCTCAAATTTTATTAATTCAAATATACATTAAGCAAATGCTTTATTTTGTAAAAAATTATATTCCAAAAGTAAGTTCGTTCAAATGTTTTCATATAAGTTACGTAGGCTAGATCGGAACTGCCAGAAAAGTGGGTTAGATTAAGTTAGAACTGTGGCCCCAACAGAGCCGGAATTGATTTGTTTAATAGCAATATAATTATTATAGAAGTTCTTACCTGTAAATTATTTGTCCAAGGAGAAACAAAAACCCATGCAGCAGTGTATTTTCAAAACTGGATCTTAAACTTGAATTACTAGCTTTTTCGAAATCCAAAATTACCATATTTGGCTACCTAATACTTGGTAAATTGAAACTTTGCCATGTAATTATTTGTTAAACAATAAATTGCCAAAAATAGTATTGCTAACTGTAAAATTGCGGGAAGTTGTTTTACCAAATGAAAATGTGGGAAACATACTTTGGCATGTGACACTTTGGGGAAGGTTTTTTGCCAAACATTAGTAAACCCCTTTTCCAACTCAGTTGGGATCAGTTTTCAGTTCAGTCGAACTTCGATATTTGCCATGAAGCGACTGCCATTTGAGCTACAAAACCCACTGGCGATATTGAAGTTCTATAGGTTAGGGCTTCATCTACACGTAAAGAATACCACAGATGTTCTTATGACAACTGGGTTAACATGATCTTCGAGGTACGGGGTCTTTGGGGTGTGTGTTGGGTAACCTCCTCGAGTGTCGCTCCGATTCCGATCCCGCTCCAGTCCGGGGGGAACGGAATCGGAGCAGCCGGTACACCCTGGGCGGCGGTCAATGGCTTCCCCTTCACCCCTTCATAAGGTTGGCATTGATCGTCGGCCAATACCCAACGTGGCGGGAACACATCGCTCTCCGTACTCCTCTGCTTTCAGAGGAGACAGGATGAGCGATGCTGTTAGTGGTGAGATGGCCCAGGGTCAGCCGGGGTGCGAGGGATATGCTCTATGGGTAACCTTACACCCCGGCGTCTGAAGACCCGAGACGGCGTGCGGTTTTAGCCGGTGCAAGCCCGACATAACCGCCCCCGCTGGCCGGCGGGGGGGTATCCGAAGGGATTTCCGCACGATAAAAAAAAAAAAAAAAGGTACGGGGTCTTTGTGTTAAGAATGACAAATCCTGAGACTAACGTGACTAAACTCCCTTCCTGACTATATATGTAAGTATGTACTGTATAGATATCTTGATTTCGAAAGGGATTTTTATCATCTGAATCAAATTGCTTCATGTACTTTATGTACATTAATTCAGTATAGTTTACGATAGGCATAAATAATAGCAATACACTTGAAACTGTGAGTAAATAAATATAGAAAATGTAGGGCGAGCGTGTAACATTGGCACTCGGGCGGGCAGTGCGATATATACCGTTCGGCCATCGATCGCTCACAGAAGCAGCGTTTATTTTTTAATAGTATAGTCTGTGAATACACTAAGTATCGCTAAGAAAGTCCTATTATCCAGATAAAAAATAACAATACTTACATAGGTACTTAGACAGGCAAGAATAAGGGAAAATTGTTGGTGATGGGTTCTGATGATCCCAATGCCTTGGCTGCAGTGGAATTCGAGGTCTACGGACAAGTCCAAGGTAGGTTATGATTTCGTCTTTCATTATTAATATTCACGCCTGTACATCCTTGAAGGGTTAGGCAGATTTTTTTTATATACCTATCCAAATTTTTGTATTTTTTGGTCGTAGGAAACAAGGTTGGAGTCTATTGCTGACCACCGAATACGTTTCCAAACTATGTAACTAATGTTATTGAGAGTATTCTAATAGCATAATTTGATTACACACATGCTTAAACCCGGAAACGAGGACCTGACGATTGGACACAATTATGCAGGCAGGTTTTTGCCACTGGGCCTACGAGATGGTAACTTTAAAATTTCATGCAACGCAATCACTTACACTCTTGAGTCCAAGGTCTCTCCCGATCCGAAGAGCCCGAGAGGCGCGGAGGTGACTCAGACGTTGGGAGTCGCTCAAATACCTCCGTCCTCCATGAGCGCTGGCCTGAAGGTGACAGGTGGAGCCGCATATCACCCTAGCAGAAGCAGGCCAGAGAGGTGGCGCATTGCGCGCCCCCCTTTTCCAGGGCCAAGACACAGTCACCGTGGTTCTCAAATCTGAGGGGGCCATCCCGCAACCGGAGATGGCCCTGGGTCAGTCGGGGTGCGATATAATGTTTCATGGGCCACCTTACACCGCGGCGTCTGAAGAACCGAGACGGCGGTTTCAGTCGGTTCGAGTCCGACATAACCTGATGGATGGATGGATGGTTGGAGGGGGTGGGGTTGGAGGTTAGTCAAGGAATTTTACGGAAGGACGTCGTACCGCAAAGATTTCTCCTCATTGATACAAACACAAGTCACACGACTTGGCTTAGCAACGAGTGCCAGAGCCGCTCTGACGACGCAAGGTTCTTCCACTGGTGGGATTCAAAACCGGGCTTCCCCGAAATTTATGCATTACTAGACCCACAGAATCATTATCATCATCGTCTTAGCCTGGGTCCCGGTTGCATCCTAGGTTTTCACTTCGGAGTCCAGGATCCGCTCCCGCGCTCTTTCTCTTGATTTTTCCATATGACCTCCCAACCCCGAAAGGAAAGCGTGCGCCAGAGCCTCATTCTTTATACAGCAGGTATACCATCTAGCAGGTTAGTTTGGTTTGTTCCCGAAGGTCTTAGTGGGACAAAATTATATATCCCTTATTGTAGTAAAATCTGCCAAAACCTCCGCCTAGTTAAACGTCAAACTAGGAGTGTTTTTATATATTCTTCTCAGTATTTTCTACTCCGAGCGTACATTAGTTGATTGTCAGCTGATCTGTCGCGAGCTAATCAATTAACACGCTATAATTAGACGCGTCGCAATCAGGTCGATGTCAATGAACAATTTGGACGCTAACTCACTGTTAATAAACATCTAAAATGACAGCTATTGTAACGCCCTCTGCAAGCCACCAGCCCACCTGTTAAGTGGCTCTTTAGCCTATGAAAGCTTGTAACACTAGAGTGTTTGGGGTCCCCAAAAAAAACTTTCGAGGCCGAGCCAACTACAGGGCAGTCACTCCCGGTAAAGCCAAGGTATTTTTTGACCCTTTTCTCGAGCATTACTTGTTCGCAGAAATAGGCGGCGGCGACCTACGCGCTCGCACTCCGCACCATCGCTGAACCGACCCTGGGCTCATAAGTGCAAGTGCTTGCATTGCAAAAATTGTTAAAATTATTGTCTCGATGGCCCAGTGGCAAAAACCTACCTGCATAATTGTGTACAATCGTGAGGTCTTCGTTTCGTTTTCCAGATTTAAACGAAGTGTTATCCAGATTTAAGGTAAATAAAGAGCAGGACAAGGAGTAAGTTATCTAGTTTAACTAGGATATTTCTATCATTTTTTTCTGTCCTGTTATTCTTATAGAAGATGAAAAAGTGTATGCTAGGATCGCGACTAGTGTAAACATGTATTGTGGTCTCTGCCTACCTCATTGGGAAAGGGGTGAGACTGTATATATTTGTGTATGTATGTATATTCTAATGAGCGGCATAAGATTATCATATCCTATGTAATTTGTTTTCTGAAAAGTAATGTCAAAGTTTAAATATTTATTAGTTATACATTAATTGTGTTATTCTCAAGATAAATCAAAATATTTGGCATGAAGTCATCTAAATATTATTTACGTTTCTTCAAAGATATTTTTTTAGCAAACTCCCAGAATTTCGATTGATCTATTTCGTAACAACGCCAATTCTTCCTAGTGAGGCGGAACTAGTGTTGATTATTTGGCAGAGTGCCTAAATGCTGTTGTGAAGGTCATGGGTTTCAGCTATCCATCCGTCAACAACTAGGTTCACGGACATGAGCTTGTTTGTCATCAACTGGATTGATGCGATCAGCTCATCATCATCATCATCATCCAATTCCGTTTGCATTCCAAAGCAACTGCTCTCTTACTCCTAATTTGCATGATTTGATGTAAGTGTACTTTTATGCGAGCGATTGTCTTCTGAACCCCTAATCCTGATAGGAAAGCCTGAAGCAGAGCCTCGTCCATCCATCAACACGTGTAACGGTTTGGCACGTGAAGTTGATTTGGCCACCGAAGATCTTGGCGGGGTCCAGCCACCCCAAATAAGAAAAATAGCAATTATGAAATATACACTTCTCATCAGAATAATCGAAACACTTTAGTTTTTATGATATCTGTGCTAATTAAACACAAAAGAGATGACACAAAATGAAAAAAATCACATGATTATATAGCTGGCAGTTTGGCCTTTACAGTTGTAAGCGAAAATTCGAAATTCAAAATTAGAATTTCATTTGTTTATCCTAAAATAGAAATGATTCATTGTTTTGAGTTAAGCGTGTGTTTAGAGATTGAGTACATCTCTCCTTTGAAACCAAACATTAGCGTTTATCTTGAAACTTTTTCTTCTTTATTTGTTTACTGTGACTTTGGGACGTCTGACAAAAAGTTTTTTTTCCTAAAGATATGGATACTTCGCCCGAAGAAACCGCCCAAGTCATGGCATTGCTGGATACTGGACTAAGTCAGCGTGTTGTGGCTGAAAGATTGCATTTAAGTCTGTCCTCTGTTCATAGAGTCTACAAACGCTATCGGGAGACCGGTTTGTTCACCCGCCGTTCAAGATCTGACAGAAATCGGGTCACTTCTGAGCGAGATGATAGATTTATTGTAACAACTTCCTTATGAAATCGACACCTTAACGCTTTTCAATTGCAGCAGCAGCTTCATGTTGTACGTAGAGTGGCTGTAAGTGACTCAACCATTAGAAGAAGGTTGAAGGAACGTGGACTGGTATCGCACAAACCAGCAAATGGGCCGAAATTAACTGCAGACCATCGAAGAGCGCGCCTTAATTTTGCACGTGAGCACCTAAATTGGTCATACCTCCAGTGGAGCATAGTTCTCTTTTCTGATGAGTGTAAAATTATGCTGTATGGTAACGACGGAAGGAACAAGGTATACAGAAGAGTTGGAAAACGCTTTGCACAATGCTGCATTGAAGAAAACAGAAAGAGAGAAAGAGACTAGAAAACATAAAGATTACAAGGTGTTTCGATTTTTCTGATGAGAAGTGTGTATTAGTTAGATTAGTAGAAGTAGAAACAATTATGACTAAATCGTTAAACACTCGAGATTCTATACCTAATCCTTTTTTGAAGTCGGTTAAAATCATTGTCGACTGAATTGACCGAATGTGCATTGGCGTCATTATTTTTAAAAGCGATCTTATTCAATGCATTGAACATGAAAGCGAAATTGGCAACTTATCATACCTACATATATATTTATATTATCACTTTTAAAATCAATTAAATTATCTTGGCTTAAAACAATTTGCTGGTCATTATAATTATTGATTATTATATTATTATGATAAAATCTTTTTCGCTTGCGTCTGCCAAAGTAGTGCGACTGTTTTCAAACTGTACTGGTGGTAACGCCATAGTAAGTCTATTATAAAATTGAGACGTCAAGGGAGGCCTGGTTTGCGATATAAAACAATGAAAGTATGGTTGTATATATGGAAAATATGCACGGAAGTATAATTCATTAAAGGAAATAAAATATGGAATAATTAAGTACACAATGGTCAAATGTGGTTCCTATGGGACTTCCTGTTCCCTTAAGAACCACATTTTGTTTGTATATAGTAATACACAGTATTCTACGCGGAGCTGCTGGCATAGATTTTTTTTTTCATTCGAGCACCAATTTCAGTTGCATTCAAAGCTTGCATTTTTGAGTTGCGTGAGAGAAAGTCGAGCGAAAGCTCCTCATACCAGACTTCAGGATTTTCTTTGTCACAGGTTTCCTCCTAAGCTACTAATCCAATCACAACCAAATTTGGCATGATTAAAGAGGTCAATCAGAGGAAGGTTTATGGATATATTTTGAAAAAATTAATGCTACCACAGAGCGTTAAATCAGCGTTAAAAAAAACCAGATGGAATTACATAATAACCGCTCGAGACACTGTGACCAAACTTTACACGCTCAGAAAGCATGTCCAGAGTTGTGACTTTCAAAAAGAATTTTCAAAATCGGACTTGCCACGGAGGAATGATCACTGTTCAAAATTTTCAAAATCTGATTCACGATGTCTCACTCAGCTCAACATTGCAAGCAGCGATTCGCCTTGCAGACCTAGTAGAGCCTAGGGTCCGCTTGCCTGTTCCTCCTTTTGACAAGCTTTTACTTAACTTGCTCTGTATGTATGTATGTGTGATAGTGCGGGTTAAATCATGCAACTGAAATATGAAGCACTTATCCTCAACCGATTCAAATGAAATTTTGCATACACGTTTAGTTTGGATGACAATGCATTAATATGATTACCATGGAACTGCTCTGCTGATGAAGTAGGAAGGTGGCCATAGAAACTCCTGAAATAAACAAGATAACCATATCTAGTTTGGGCTCATTTGTTTTGTCTTGACAAACTCTCTGATGGGATGGGACGCTTTTCCACTGGTGACCGAAATTCATTTGATCATTTGACGTGTGACCGATAAAACATTAGGCCATTCTACTACTGATCGAATGAACAATTGTCCAAAAGAGTTTTTATTGAACAAAAATTTGGTGTTTTTACTACTGATCGAATGAACGTTTGGTCGAAAAACAGTTGACTAAAGAATATTTTAACAAACAAACCTTTGGTATTTTTACTACTGATTTCATTGATGAAATTTACTTAAAAACTATTTATTAAAAGTTAATTTTATATAAAAATAACGAACGAATAATAACTGAATGAAAGTAACAAGTAACACTTTATTTTTTAGAATGTTCTATTTAAAAAAATAAAGTGTTCTACCCGTTGTCATATGCACAGTACAAGTTTAGCTTCTTTTAGAACCAGTTGGTGCAGTATATTCAATATAGCTTCTGGGTTAGGTTAGGTTAGAACTGTGACCCCAACAGAGTGCGAGCCGAGCGAGCGGAGCGAGCGTGTCGGGGCAGCGGCCGGCGAAGCGCCGGAACCACTAGTCCGGAAAGTTGGACTTTTTAGCTTTTAGGTGGTTGTTAAAATATTCTTTAGTCAACTGTTTTTCGACCAAACGTTCATTCGATCAGTAGTAAAAATACCAAATATTTGTTCGATAAAAACTCTTTTGGTCAATTGTTCATTCGATCAGTAGTAGAATGGCCTAATGTTTTATCGGTCACACGTCAAATGATCAAATGATTTCGGTCACCAGTGGGAAACCCTTAAAGACTATGTGTGCTGAAATACAGGTGGCAAATCTAGTTCAGCAGCAGGTGTATAACTATGTACAAAAACTTAAATATCTTTCTAATTGTATAATATCTTTGTATTTGTAATGTATTTTTGGGCTAATAAATTATTATTATTATAATGGTATTCAGGGTCTGATGATGGAGTAATAGCAATAGCAATTACAACACAGAAAAAACTTGCGTGATACAAGCTTTTGTAATCAGCATAACCCCTTTTTTTGTGGAAACCCACGCGGGCTTCAGCCCTTCGGTGCCAACGATGAGATGGGTGTGTCGGAATCGGACTAACTAAAAACACACGGTGTCCTCCCCAAGTGTCCATTGCACCCGGGGTAAGCCATCGAAAGAGTAAACCCATTGATACCGGTGGACTTTGGTCTCCATCGCGGCCTCACCTATGTGGTCGGGTTCGAACCCGCGTCGGTAACTTGGTATGCGTATTTAGGACGCACACGACACGCTTCCATCTTAGTCTGCTTCTGTAAGGACAGCAAGTCGGCCGACTGCCGAGATGTCGATGCTTGTGTCCGGTAAATATCTGTGACTTCCAGTAGGAGAGGCCACCATGGTGCCTCTCCAACCACTCCTCCATGACTGGCCTCACTACCGCGATCGTGGCATCTCCCCACCTCGGTTGTTCAAGTTGCACTTTCTATGTCTCCATGAATTGAGCTGGAACCGCTGATCAGCACAACCGTTGCATAAAATTATCATTTTCAATTTGTATTTTTTTATTAAAAGCTTGTATTTAAAAAGTCTTTTTGCTAATTATTTTTTAACCGCTGTCTAACCTCCCAACCACGAAAAGAAAATTTGCGCTAAAATTAACAGGTATACCAGATTGCAGCTTGCAGGTATTGTTGGATTTGCCCCCGAAGATCTTGGTGCGAGATCCATATATCACCCCCATAGGCATACCGCTGCCATAGGTTATAACGATATTTATAAAAAAAGTTTTGGCTAAATATTGGCTATGCTATATTTCAGGTTGTTACTTCACGAAGTACTGCAAGGAGCTGGCTGAACAGCTCCACATCGGAGGTTGGGTGAAGAACTCCAAGAAAGGCACCATCGTCGGCAAGATACAGGGTACCAAGGCACAGTTAGATCACATGTACGTACTGTAATTAATTTTAGTATGCAGTTTTGCACGCAAGCAAAGTTTACAGAGCTTAGATAGCTTAGCTTAGCTTGTTGTTAATTGTCCAGATAGCGCTATGTAGACGTTTAAGAATAATTTTATTATTATTAATTACATGTTCAATTTAGTTACATTTTGATAAAGGCTGTTTTGGACCCCTCCCTCCCCAAGACCTTTGGGGCCAAGTCAAAGTCAGTACACCTGTACATTGACGGACGAGGCTTTGGAATCATTATTGTTTTATCATCATCATCATGATCATCTTCAATGAGCCTATTGTTACAGATAGACATACACCTCTACCATAAACTATTTTAATGACTAACTAGTAATTAAATGTCAATGCTTTTGTTCGTTTAGTATTACAGGTCTATTTATTTATGTATTTATTTATTTCATGGAACAAAAAACAGATATACATTTAAAGTTTACAGTATAGTCATGTACATGTATTATAATATAACATAACATAACATAAACTCACGCCTATATCCCCGAAGGGGTAGGCAGAGGTGCTAGCACCCACATTTCGCCAGTTTATGTTTAGGTATGTTTAGGTTAGGTTTAGGTTTAGGTTATTATAATATTTACTAATGTATAACCCACAACATTGTCCTCGTATTACTAAAATAATATTTTATTTTCATTAATAAATGTCTACTACATCAATAATAGGTCTAAACCACTGCATAGAGAAAAAAATGTGTTAATGATATTTCTTTTTTTAGTAAAGTTAATGTAGAAACATTTGGAGGTTTTCAAATATAATTTATTGCGAGTACAGTAGCTGGAAAGGCGATTAAGGTCTTCTTGAAAAAGTATTATGTCATTGTCAGTCTTGTATGTTTTAAAAAAAATTGGATAATTTGCATAGAGTAAGAATTTTGAATTAAGAAAACACTCATTAATGTCATTAATGAGTAAAATGAACAGAAGAGGTCCTAATATGGAACCCTTTTGAACGCCGGAAGTTATTTTAATTGTGCTTGAATGAATTAATTATTAATTAATTAATGGTAATAACCACTCTTAGGCTTCTGTTAGTTATATACGAGGAAAACTATCTAAGCAAATTTCCTCGTATGCCATTAAAAGCTATCTTGGTTAAAAGTGCCTGATGGTCCACTTTGTCAAATGCTTTCTGAAAATCAGTATATACAGCTCCAATCTGGTTCCCATTATCCATACCTTCAAAGAGATGTGTAGTAAATAGCAACAAGTTTGTGGTCGTTGATCTGCGCTTTACAAAACCGTGCTGCTCTGCAATTATAATTTTGTGCAGTCGAGGGTAAATGACTGTATGAACAATTCTCTCAAACAATTTGGACTTAGCATTTAATATAGAGATTGGCATATATTGTTCAACATTTTGTTTCGAGCCTGACTTATGTATTGAAGTTAAAAGTTGGAAAATTTTTAGATCGTGTGGTTACAGGTCAGGGCAGTAGCCTTACCACAATGCCTTTATAGCAATACAGTTAAGGTGTGGGAGAGAGATGAAACTATAACCAATGTATAGCACCATCTCTCTCCCTCAGCTAAACTGTATTGCTATAACAGCGTCGTGGTAAGGCCCCAGGGCTCTCAATTTTATTCGAGATGAGACAGATCTAGACTAGATCAACATCTGAACATTTTTCCAAGAGATTATTATCATTAATGAATTTGATTAATTTGTAATGTCAATGTCAAATATAAGTAATCCCCTACTTATGCGATGTCGGTCAACTAGCATTTACAACTGATAAGATGAATTGTAATTATACCTACTGCTAATTACCGGTTAGACTTTCTCTTTACACGATTGCGGTAAAAAGGAGAGTCGTGTAACGTCTAAGATCAAATATATCTAATAAATTTTATTTCGTAGAAAGTCTATTTTGTATGACTGTTTTTTAATAATAACATTTCCCACCGCCCCCGATAGCCGGCGGGGGGTTATCCGAAGGGATTTCCGCACGAAAAAAAAGAAAAAAAAAAGGTACGAATCAACTACATAAATAAGAGTCCTTCGGTGTTTCATACCACGATATAAATCACCCCAGTCTAAAAAGTTTAATGGGCGATTATACTATAAAAAACCGAGCGCAAAAAACGTCTTGGGCGAAAAGAATCGCGGTCCGAAAAACTCGTGGTATGAAACGACTAAACACCCAATTGATCACCTGCTTAGCGATATCCCCTTTTTATTATTACCTGTCTACCCCTTTGGAATACATATATGTTGTTGTTTTTGATGTTCCAGGATTGACTGGCTCAGCACAACGGGTTCACCTGGCTGCAAGATCGAGAAGTGTGACTTGACAAATTGGGAGTATGTTACAAGGCTCGCCTTTACCGATTTTAGTGTACGATTTTAGTGGATAATTACCTAACGCTAATGGCAACATTTTTGTAACGCTTTTAATTTAAAATGGTGTTTATATAATAAATATTAATATGTAATGGGTTTTGAATTATTTTCTGATTTTAAACCGAATCAAATGATTAGTTTTGAGTAGATTCAAAGTCTCGGGAAGGGGATATCAATCGAGAGGCAGGGTAACGCCGAGTCCCACTTCTATTAAAACTTTCCGACGGGACAGGACAGCTATCACCCGTTAAAGTATTGCAGCTAAAATGATTTCGTTGTGTGCTGCTGACAAGGAGGCTTTATTATTATTCCCTGTGCTGTCCAACAGAAAAAAATGTTTAACTACGTTCTAGAATTTGGTTTGAAATGGGCATAGCCAGGGGGTGCTCGTAGCTAAATAATAACCAAGTAATTCAATTAAATTTTTAAGCATTTTGTATGCTTACTTTTTCTAAAGATTTAAATCGGAAAAAGAGAACATCTAGAACGGGACATGAACCCGCGACCAGTCCCTTACAGGGGGAATGCTCTGACCAGCTGAGCTATCTAGACACGTCCGAGATATTCGAAATTCTCCGATATATTATATACGTATTCAGGCGACGCTGGAGTCATCTACCGTAATTCTTGCGAACTACGGATACTCCGCCTAATTAATTTAATTAAATTTTTAAGCATTTTGTATGCTTACTTTTTCTAAAGATTTAGATCGGAATAAGAGAACATCTAGAACGGGACTTGAACCCGCGACCAACCCCTTACAGGGGGAATGCTCTGACCAGCTGAGCTATCTAGACACGTCCGAGATATTCGAAATTCTCCGATATATTATATACGTCTTAAGGCGACGCTGGAAGTTAACCAAATAAGTTAACACCTTGTAAGGTTAAGCAATGCTAGCCAAGTCAGCCTTAGAATGCATGACCGTTTATAATTACTGCTGAACATAGCACTGCGTTATAGAACCCAATCCTCCACCTTCCGCATGTAGTCTGCTCCAGCTACCTATTTCAGGTTGTCAGTTCATCAGGCTGAAGTATATAATCTCCACTCCACACGTTTGCGGCCATCTGTCCTTCGGCAGACATCGCCAGCCCCTTGTCAATTCAATTTTCTTATTCTGCGAACTATATTGACAACTCTAATTTGCCAACAGTAACGTTAAGTTTGACCCTCAATCCAGTTGTGTGCGCAACCATCAGTGCGGAAGTCCAACTTACACTTGACCGGTTTTTGTCCTATATTATACTTAAATTTCGTTAAATTAAGTTATGTTCGTTTCGTGAACTGTTCAGATGGGTAGTAAATAGTTGACAACATGGTCTGTTAATCTAATGAACTATTGATCTCACAACTAACTGATAAATTAATTACATTATACTCGTAATAATTCAATTAAATTTATCAAGCAATAGTATGCTAAATTTTCTTATAGATTTAGATCTGAAAAAGAGAGCATCTACCACGGAACTTGAACCTGCTACCAATCCCTTACAGAGGGAATGTTCTGACCAACTGAGCTACCTTTTTTTTTTTTTTTTTTGTTATTGTGCGGAAATCCCTTCGGATACCCCCCCGCCGGCCAGCGGGGGCGGTTATGTCGGGCTTGCACCGACTAAAACCGCACGCCGTCTCGGGTCTTCAGACGCCGGGGTGTAAGGTTACCCATAGAGCATATCCCTCGCACCCCGGCTGACCCTGGGCCATCTCACCACTAACAGCATCGCTCATCCTGTCTCCTCTGAAAGCAGAGAAGTACGGAGAGCGATGTGTTCCCGCCACGTTGGGTATTGGCCGACGATCAATGCCAACCCTATGAAGGGGTGAAGGGGAAGCCATTGACCGCCGCCCAGGGTGTACCGGCCGCTCCGATTCCGTTCCCCCCGGACTGCAGCGGGATCGGAATCGGAGCGACACTCGAGGAGGTTACCCAACACACACCCCCCAACTGAGCTACCTAGATACGTCCTAAATATACGAAATTCTCCGATATATTATATACGTCTCGGGGGGACGCTGGAATTTCGGTACGTGTCTAGATAGCTCAGTTGATCAGAGCATTCCCCCTGTAAAGGACTGGTCGCGGGTTCAAGTATCGTCATAGATGTTCTCTTTTTCTAATCTAAATCTATTATAATAATTAGCTGTTTCTTAACTTTTAAGCTGTTGAGCTAGTAGTGTTCGTGTTAACAAACGGATGGTTCTCCTAAAGCTATAGATTTCACGCAGGTATGTATCCCTATCATATTGCTACGATCATTGCTAATATTCTATGTAGGGCCAGAAAATATGCAGTATTGACACATATGTAGGTATCCTTATGTCAAAGCTATCATTGTCAAAAACAAATTAGTTAATTATTATGATATCATTACATACGTATTTGTTTTTATACTATTATTCAATAATTTCTAAGAATCGTACTAATCCAAAATATTCTAGATATCTGAATCATATTGTTTATGCACTTTACGTATATCAGATTACAATGTTCATTATATTTGACAGCTGTCAAAAGTGATATTGATATTTTTTCAGCATGAAAATAGACTATCTTATAATTAGGCCACGTGCGCAAAAATGGTCTAATTAATATTTTACCAAGAATTAGTTAGGTAGCCTATTATCCATCCACAAATGGCCAAACACCATTTTAGGTAGATTTCGATGAAATCGATCTACCTTTTTTTTTTTTTTTATCGTGCGGAAATCCCTTCGGATACCCCCCCGCCGGCCAGCGGGGGCGGTTATGTCGGGCTTGCACCGACTAAAACCGCACGCCGTCTCGGGTCTTCAGACGCCGGGGTGTAAGGTTACCCATAGAGCATATCCCTCGCACCCCGGCTGACCCTGGGCCATCTCACCACTAACAGCATCGCTCATCCTGTCTCCTCTGAAAGCAGAGGAGTACGGAGAGCGATGTGTTCCCGCCACGTTGGGTATTGGCTGACGATCAATGCCAACCCTATGAAGGGGTGAAGGGGAAGCCATTGACCGCCGCCCAGGGTGTACCGGCCGCTCCGATTCCGTTCCCCCCGGACTGCAGCGGGATCGGAATCTGAGCGACACTCGAGGAGGTACCCAACACACACCCCTTACCCAACACACACCAATTGCTTGGGTGTAAACTTAGTTTAAGTTCGTGAACGGGTGGAATCCGGCCTAAGGGGACGGTAGGGCCTCACTTTATGTGAAATTCGTTTTTTCCTCAAAATTTCACGTTCCATGAAAGATATTCGAACCGTTCTAATTTTATCCCATAGTATACATGAATACCAACAACTTTTAATTATAAACCTATAAGATTAAAACTTTAACTAAAAGTGGAGGGGGGGAAAACCAACATTTTTCGGGAAAAAAATCATAACATTCTTGGCGTCGGAAACATTTTTAACCGATAGGCCATTTTTAAGTCTAAAATAAATGTCTGAAAAGTTTTTCGCTAAAAGTTACCTACCGTTTTCGAGAGAAAAAAATTAAACTGTTTAAAGTCCGTAGTTCTCTATATAAAATAATATAAATTAAGACGTATTAAAAAAAAACTTCTCACTAGATCTGGTTCAAACTAATTATCGGTGGAAGATTACATGGTAATGTACATCATATATTTTTTTAGTTTTATCACTCTCATATTTTAGAAGTTACAGGGCACACATTCTATCACCTTGGAAGTGTCTCTCGCGCAAACTATTCTGTTTAGAAAAAAATGAAATTAGAAACCTCAATATCATTTTTGAAGACCTATCCATTGATACCTCACACGTATAGGTTTGACGAAAAAAATTTTTTTGAGTTTCAGTTCTAAGTATGGGGAAACCCCCAAAATTTATTGTTTCATTTTTCTATAAATAAAATCTGAATGCGGTTCACAGAATACATCTACTTACCAAGTTTCAACAGCATAGTTCTTATAGTTTCGGAGAAAAGAGGCTGTGACATACGGACGGACAGACAGACAGACAGACATGACGAATCTATAAAATCGGTGTTAGGCTGTGGCAGCACTTTCGTAGCAGTAATTTCGCATTATCATAAATTTGTTTCAAGAATCAAAGTTTATAAAAGGTTTACTAGCTGTTACTCACGACTCCGCTCACATAGAATTCTGATTTCGTTCCCGCAACTCTTAGGAATCAATTCGTCAAGTACTAACGTATAAAATTTCAGGAATAGGAAATTTTTGTGAAGTAGGATTATTAGACAATATCGAAATATAACCTCACCCGCTAGTCAGGTTCTACTGCTAAACAATGGACGAAGCTCTGGCGCAGGCTTTCCTTTCAGGGTTGGAAGGTCAGCCGGCAGCTGCCTCCGGGAAAGACGACATATGAATCAAAAACAGTAAGCGGAACTCGGGCTCCAAAGTGTAAACTTCGGACGAACCTGGAAAATTGTTATGACGACGAACTAAAAGACTATTTTCAGCGTACGCTCAATAAAAAGTGGTTCTCTGTATATCTATTGACCCATCATGAGTCTAGAAATATCTACTTCATAAATACATAACTTATTTCGCATTCAATTCAAGCAGAAATAAACATTGTCACTTGCATTATATAGGTAGGTCTATAGGTAAATGCATACAAGCATAATATATTATGTGAATATCGTAAATAATTGTCAACAATATAATATTTATTACTCTACACGCGACGCGGTAGGTAAGGAGTACGGTCATTTTAAAGATATGTATGTTGATGTGGAATACTACTGAGAAATTAGGGTTTGATAATAATATTTGCTCTCTAATTAAGCTAAGGTTATGTAAATCGACATTATCTTTGTACTACAACATTGAGTATAGGTCTGTAGGTAGGTACTAAACCAAATAATAATAAAATTATGTATTGTCTGAAAAATAAAGCAACAATAAAAGTCTTAAAAGGAGTATTTGTATTTTAACATGAAGTACTGTAGCTGGTTCCCAAACTAAGCTGAAACCTGTATTTTGCGAGAAATGTGCAGAAAATTATAAACGTACGCTATGATCGTTAGTTTATGCGAATACTATATGTACAAGTATTATAAGTACATTGAAATAAGTATAACTATTTTTAACTATTATAAACGTAACTCAAAAACTAATTTCTAAAGATTTAGATCGGAAAAAGAGAACATCTAGGACGGGACTTGAACGTACGTACGTCCGTACGTTGAAGACGTAATAATGTATCGGAGAATTTCGAATATCTGGGACGTGTC
Source organism: Cybosia mesomella (assembly GCA_946251805.1). Classification (NCBI taxonomy): domain Eukaryota; kingdom Metazoa; phylum Arthropoda; class Insecta; order Lepidoptera; family Erebidae; genus Cybosia; species Cybosia mesomella. The sequence continues at coordinate 5,085,909 of OX276395.1, forward strand.
TAGGTGGCTCAGTTGGTCAGAGCATTCCCCCTGTAAGGGACTGGTCGCGGGTTCAAGTCCCGTCCTAGATGTTCTCTTTTTCCGATCTAAATCTTTAGAAAAAAGTAAGCTTACAAAATACTTAAAAATTTAATTGAATCAAAAACTAATGTTTTATTTAGAAAAATATTTGACATAGGTCGCACAACATTCCAAGGCAATGGACATTCCTCACGCAATACCATTATCTATATTTTCTAATAAAAAAGCTGTGGAGTTTGTTTAAATGCGCCAAACACGGAAACCACCAGTGCGATTTGACAAAATATTTTTGGATTTGATGGTCCGGTTCTGGGGGAAGGTTAGGTTAGGCTGTGATTTCATTTCACGCTGCGACTGTTATGTACAAATGGTTTTAACTACTCTATAAAAGTATCAAACCATCAGTCCCATGTCAACGACAAGCGTTGATTAACATTATAATATTAACAAACCTGTACTGGTGGTAGAAATTTGATGACACAAATTTGTCACAAAATTCGGCCGGGTAGGTACCACCGTGCACGATTGCGAAAAACCCTCCATAGTAATCCAATTTTGGTTTGATTGCGTTCAGGGGTCAGCAAGTGCATAGCCGGGCAGGGGGATTGTGGTCGCAGCACTAGTGGGACCGGTGGGTGTCAAGCGGTGCTGCGACGACAATCCTCTTCTGATGAGGCCGTCAAGCTGAGTGCCAGCATTGTTAACATGGTACGTGTATGTAATAGTGACCCTCTTTCCTGAGACTTTACCTTCAGCTTACCATCAGGCGAGGTGAAGTCAAATTGACGTGTCCTAAATATGAAAAAAAAAAAAAACATGAGTAATTTTATGATCACCAGATTAAAAAGTTGGTATATTTCATGTTTTACTTAATACTAACTGTTGCCCGCTGCTCCGCCCGCGTGGAGTTTCGATCCCGTTCCGATGTATGTTATAAATATGAACTCTTTACTGCCGAAAACGCGAGGTTATTTTGTATTAGGACGACGCCTGAAACTATATATAGGCAAATATTGCAAGACTGTAAAAAAACGAATAACGTAAATTCGTTTAGTTCGTATGGCAGGCGTTAGGAAACTTTCAAGATGTTCAAGAAGCATGTTCAAGACACAAGACATTTGGTGCCCGTTATCCGCTCTTCTAATCCTCTTGATTGGTTTATTTTGACTTTTACGGAAGCGACTGCCGTTTGACCCCTCAAACCCGAGAGGAAACCTTTCGCCAGACCCTTGTCCTTCAATCATCAGGTAAACCGGCGTGCAAGTGAGGTTGGCTTCGACTCCGAGGATATTGGTAGGCAGTAAACACTCAGCCAAAACCAGAGGGTCCAAAAAAAAAGAAATCTCACACGAGTGCAGTCAAGAAGCAAAGCATGGAACAAAAGCAAGTACAATAATGTAAGTAAGTCATGTGATAGGATATCAGATTAATTGTCAACTCAATAAATTTGCTAATTCGCTGCCTTTTGACGGCACTCCCATCTTTATTTCGTTCTTCATAAGGGTGAATGTTATTGCAAACTTAAAGTTGTAAGGTTTGAAAAGGCCAGGGGCCTCTAGTATTCTTCCTTAGGGTATATTTATCCCCACGTACCGGGTAAGTATTTTTGTCTTACCCAGCCGTATAAATCATTATAATTATGAATAATTGCGCGACGATTCGCATGTACTCACATTTAATTCAATATACCTAGTTCATTGATTGAGTTGTTATTATGACATCGTTTTTCAATGAGATATTGTAATGATTGAATGAGCTCATTATATATGATTGATACTTTTCATCTCATTGAAATCAATTTCATTCAGTAGTTGGTCAATAAGTGAGCAAACTGTAATTGTCTAGAGGCACGAGACATTTAAAACATTTGCTTTTGTCTGAAATATACAACTTTAAACCACGACCAATGAAAAAAGTGTTATATGGTGCACTCTCCTGCAGCGCTTTCGCAACTCTACCTCTAGATATTCGACATATATACTACTGGCATAACCTTGACAAGATAGGCTACCAAGGGTTGTGGTTTGTGGATTATTAGCAGAGGGAACACGTTTGCTTCCCTTTCTTATAATCTAAAAACAAATTACAGTATATTTGTTTGAGGTAGGTTCTCTGATCAAGCCAGCTCCATTTATGTAATGAAAAGCATGTCCCTCTCTACCATTGTTACTCTAAGGTCTTAAAAAGAATAAAAGTACTGTTTAATTGATGATACCTTTCTAGTAGGGGTGGTGTATAGTGCGTGCGAGACGGCCGTCAGGTTACCACGTCCAGCGCGAACGTTTCTCCACCCCTCTGCCTTACGCCCCTCATTCCGCTCAAACCATGGGAGCGTCACGCACGAATTTGCCAAGCTTTAAAAGGTGTGTCTACACACAGTCAGCGGGATCCCCCGTCATGGCTTTTACATTCTATGTTTGTTGAATTTGTTCCGTGATATTAAAGGAAATAAATAGTTTTAAAAGCTGGATACTGTGCCTAACTTTATGAGGACAATTTCAACCTAGTGGACTTCTGCCTTATAAGTGACATAGGTACCTATAATAAAATAGTAACGAGGTGAAAACTGTACATTGAATAGTTTTTCGAAAAAGTAATTGTTATGTATTCTAGGAATGATACCGATGCCAAAACTGAGATTTTTAGAATTTTTGATTGTTTGTCTGCTTTTATTATCGATGTCCGAGCATCACTTGAAAACCGCTGTACAGACTTAGCTGAAATTTTGCATGAACATTCTTCTAGAGTGTGGTCATAAACTGCACTATATATCATCACACTATTATAAGTGTGATAGGAGCAGCAGGGTAAAATCGACCAAATCTATAATTGACCATAATTTATTATCACAGTTAATCACGAAATTCTGCAGTTCGATAGAACTCGGACATGGCCAACGTTCGGACTAATAAATCATCACGCTATAGCTAAGCAAGGGCAGTGAATTATGAAATCTCGAAACTACTTTACGAGTTACTTACGTGTAAAAGATAGTTGATTAAAAATTAAACCGTAATTATAATATAAATCAGCATATTATATCACGCTATTATATTAGGGAACCAGGTAGAATTTATTTCGATGATATGTAAGCATTTATTTCTTAACAATAAATGATTGAAAATATAACGATGAAATAGGTAACCTAATTAAGCGTAGCGAGCCGAAGTCCAGCGAAGCGTCTTTGGTTTCAAAGTTGCATTTCAAACAAATGATACTCCTCCGAGCTCGTTTGACCGATCTCGACCAAATTTACCACGGTGATCAAGTAGACATTACTGAGTGTCGTAAGGGGTCGAATGTCCAGATCGGTCTAATTACCATCGAGGAATAATCACCGAAAAACCAAATCAATGGAAAATGTCGACCGGTCACGTTGACCTATTGTGACAAATCTTAAGTTTGGGTTGATTGCGAAGCTGGTAACCGTCCTAGTACATCTTGGGTTTGAAACTGCAGAAGTAAACATACCTTGATCAATTCAGAATTTAACGTGGGTGAAGTCGCGGGCAACAGCTAGTAACAAAATAGAAACCGACGCTATCTTGAGCAACTCCGTATTTTGTAACGCGGTCATCCAACATCATAAATCGTTGTAATTCAACGACTACAGTCATAAATAAAATTAAAGATAAAATATCAATGCGTTTATTTGTCTTTCAACTTTCAACAATGAAACTGAATAACTTAATGCTTATATATTTATTGTTTCACATATTTACATATTCTGGTCTTAGTACTAGTAAAGACTTCCATAAATTTGACTTAGAACGAATACTTAATGTTAAATTAAGCCGAAGGAACATAATTTATCATTGCGCTTTTAACACTCTGTGAGATTTGATAGGAATGTATTTCATAATGAATTATTTTAATAAGGAGAAACTTTGTTCATTGATAACTATACTATAGATATGCACAGAATAAAGAAATTCCTTACCAGCATACAAGCAATTTGTGCTCAATTTTGAGCTTGAAAGGAAAACAAAAAAGATATAATATTTTTTTCGAAGTCGATAAAAACTATTAAAAAGCATGCTAATGAAGTAAATCACAGCTTGATTATTAATTAACAAAACCACAATATTTCAAAAAAAATAAAGTGGTCATTTCTTTCTTAAGGTTCGTTATGTAAACATGACTATCAATCAAATTCTTATAAGTATTACTAAACCACGGAAAGTACATAATTACTAAATTTGTATGTATGATAAATAAAAATGTTCGTGAGATTAATAATTCCTTGTAACCCGAGACATAATAATAACTCCAAAAATTTATAATATTTTCAGATTGTAAAAAAGTTTTTGAAAATCCACCCCGTTTTTGGTAGTCCGATATCGCCCAAAAGGATTTCTTTTAGTTCTCAAGCATGTTGTTTTAAAAACAAAATAAATTCAGTAGTTTAGCAAAAAATAGCATGCTTTTTAATGGTCTTTGTCTACCGTACAATTTTGCTTTTACATGCATAGTTAATATTTGAATTTTACTAGTAAGGTGAGTTATCACTTCGCCACATATTACTTGAATTCTCATCAACCTGGAGTTGTTCAATTAACATGTTAACTTGCTTGCTGATACAGTAGAGACGTTATCTACTCTTAAAAAGCTTCAATTTTAACCTGGGGTTTAGCTGAACTTTAACCTGGATTGAATCACTCCAGGTTAAAGTTTAACGCTTGTTGAGAGTGGGTAAACGGCAATAGTGCTATGTATCTAGGCATCTATCTCTAGGCATAGGAATTTTTTAATTGTCTTACAATGGCAACTTTGTTAATATCTTTATTGAATATAGGCTGTTTATTAAAAACAATCAAACATCACGAAGTCATTCGCACTAACACGTACCAAATCGTATGTAAAATGTCAGATGAATTGGAAGCGTTAACGCGTTAACGCACTATACAGTACCACCGGTTTAAGGTATGGCACGTCGGGTAGAAGAGTAAGAGAAAAAAGCTTGCTTCGGTTTTCTTAAGCGTTCTCTCTATGCTTTTTTTTAGAGTAAATCAACTTAAAGTTATACTATATTTAAAACCGTTTGTTTATAAAAATAAACAAACGGTTTTAACTCCTCTATAAAAGCGATTCATCCCGATTTCAACCCCTGGTTTGGCCACCACTGGGGAACATTCCCTCCAACCTTCCCATGGTCATTCCTGCCTCACGGCGTCCGTCCCCAGCCGAATTCTCCCCCAACGGGGCTGGCTTTCTACTCTTGAAAAGAAGCGTTAACCCCCTAATGGGGCTGACAAACACAGTAACGGTACTGCGCGTCCTGCGAGCCGTCGGTACACTTACGGCCCGTTTTCGAGTTCACGCCGGATGGCGTGCCAAGAGTGCGCAAACGTGCGTAGTGCCAGGAAGGCATCTCTACTGCTCACCAATTCCTCGTGAAATACTGGACCCTCTACCTCACGGCCTAGGCAGTGTATTGAGTCCAACATTTTGCACCTATCGGTGGCATACAGCCCACAGTCCCAAAGTGCGTGGTCTCGGCTCTCCTCAACGGCTTCACCACACGGGCACGTCGCAGTTTCGTTTAAGTTCACCACTGGGGAACAGTTAAACAACTTTTAAAAATGATTCACGTTGTATCAAACTGTCAGTCCATGAGAAAGCACGAAAAACCGAAGCGAACCGATCTTAGCCGAACTTTCACTCTTCTCCCCGACGACGGCGACGTGTGAATTCAAAAACCTACACGGCTTTACTGTGGATTGAAATTTTGACTTAATTAAACGATGAATTTTATTCATCAATTATGTACTTACGCTAAGTTATAAAAAAATGTTGGTTATGTCCAGCAGGGCCACATTTGAAGACCATAAAAAGATCATGATGTATACACACAAATGAGCTGATGTCATGATTATAATGTAATTTTTTTTTATTTACCAGCTTGTTTAATATGTCAACTTAATCTATGCATGAGAAACATACAAAGAGACATTTATTATTATATATGTTTAAAGATAGATTTATCCTACGACACACTTAAAATAAACACTAACATCATATGAAATGAGATAAAGTCAACTTGAAACTCGTAAGGAATATTCAGTGCCGGAGTGGGGCGAAATCACTTAATTTACGATAAATTTTTAACCGACTTCAAGATTTATTATACATACAATAAGCGTCGGTGGCTTAGTTAAGGAGTCGGCCATACGATCGAGAGGTCCCGGGTTCGAAGCCTGGCCATTACACTACCGACGTAAAAAAGCTAAGCTGTAGGGGTTAACGGAAATACTGGTAATTTCGGTCACTAGCATTCTTTAAAAAATGAAACCTTTCGCGGTGCATGATATTCAATATTGCTCCACTGAGCCAGTCAGCCTCTATAACCTGGTCGAAACGTCAAGCAATTCAGAGGTATACCTATACCATGATCGCGATAATTCCCGTTAATTTGTATAAAACACAGGAGGTTCTCGATTGCTAGGAACACATGTACTGTATCCCGACAATATTTCCGAACGTAGTTTATACCTACCTACGCGCCACGGTTCGCAGTTACGCCAGTCACGCCCAAGCGTAGTTACTGGACACATTTGTGCGCGCTCAACTCGTTCATTCCGGGCCATGGAGTGTATATATGAATGTGTTGAATAATTCCCTATTTTGAAGAAGCTATGATAGGTATAAGGCAGGGTGTAAGGGGCCCCACCAATATCTTCAGGCCAAAACTAACCTCACCTGCTTATTGACGGACAAGGCTCTCAGATTCTCCTCTCAGGGTTGGGGTTCAGATAGCAGGCATACTAGAGAATGTCAAGTTAACCAATAATGGAGGAGTAAAAGGGCGGGTCCTGGGTTCCAATTTAAAAGCTTTGGATGCAACTGGAAATGGCGTTCGGATGAACAAGAGGAAGATTTCGTAGTTTCCTCATTTCAGTATTGCTGAAGTCGGTTTTACTTCGTAATAAACATCAAGTTTTGACGACTATCATATGAAAAGTGGCTCGAAAATAGTGGTTGTAACTATTTTTTTTCGTTCACAATATGTGATACAATATTGGTATAATAATGTATTACCGCTACGCCATTCCTGTTTTATCTGTAGTATACGTTATTATATACTATGAATCATTACTATACAATTCTTTTGTGAATGAATATCGTTGACTTTTGCAATTATGATACAGTTTACTTGCATTCATTGGAAGACTAAATGATTTAGAAGTCATAAGAACTATATACAACTATAGCTTCAAGATATACACAACTGAAGAGCATATTGTGGAAAAAATCCCCTAAGCAACACTTCAAAAATCACTTTCTTCACTGACGATATGAGGCCTACAATTACAAAGTCTATTACTTCAGAGCTAAACCTATAACTAATGTAACTTATCCATCGCAGCACTAAGACCTTCGCTAAACTTTCTCTTCGGGAATTTGTAAAGGAAGACTTGCTTCTCTCATTTCTAGTTTTCTCGAAGCAGCTGCGGCTTGAATTATTCTTCTATGTCGTTTCTTTGTACGTTCTTTATGGAAGTAGAGACGTAGGTAATGGCAGGGGAAGACGACACATTCTCCCGCAGGTTCCTCTGCGTCGATGTAAACTCCTCGAACTATGATTGAGTTTGAGCAGTTGAGAAGTATTAAGAACGCGAGACTGATGATGTGGGAACTCCAGTTGCTGAGTTTAGGAGAATCTGTAAAGATTGCAAATATTAGTTAATGAGTTGTTAAATATAGACGATAGGGATGATAGGGATGATGACGATGATGGCAGCTATTGGTTGGGGCGAAAGTGTAGAATTAATTTACTTATTCCTATTATTTAGTCACGGTTCCTACGGAGGAACGGGTTCCAAGGAATAAAGTATTGGTTTAAGTGTATACTTATTACCTTGGTCGTGTGTACATAGGAATAGGGGTACTAATAATATTTTTCGGTCCCATGTTATAGGGGGTGAGTTTGTAGCCGTCGACTGCACTTTTCCATGAGATTCTTCACTATACGAGTTACGTTAAAATAATCCTAACCTTTAGTCCCCTTTTGCTACACTCACGAGAAGAGATTTACTTTTGTATTCTACTTCACCGAGAACGGGTTACGTGAAGAAAAGAAAAAAAAAACTACAGTCTTATGCATACTAAAACGTCTGACAAAGAATAATTGGAGTACATTTTCCCGAACTTCAAATCAGGACAAATCAATTCCAACGTTATCAATTTCTAGAGACTTTTACATTAAATCAACGTTTTATAATAAAGTATCATTATTAAAGTATTTTCATTTGTCCAAGATAAGCAGACATGACACCCCAGCACTAACTTCTGCTATTACACACCTCAGGCTTGCCCTCTCGATCTAAAAGCTATGATATATATAACTCACCAGGAAAGAAATACACATCGAGCAGTCCCCACACCCCACGCCACACGTTCACTGTCGCTACGAAGGATATCAGGTGGTACACATCCGCTAGCAACAGTCTTGGTGCTCCATGCAATCTGGATGCTGCCCAACGAACCGGTGCTTGAAGCGCGAATGTCACCACCACAAGGGCATAGCCCCCTATCTGTTGACAATGAAAATGTACGTAGTTGAGTAGAGGCGGCTACGGCGTAGATGGTTCTACGTTATTAAGTGGAGTCACACACAGCCTTCGATCTGAAATCGTTTTGATTACAGGTAAATGATGTAACAAACGAATTGTCTAAATATGGTTCATTATACGTAATAGAATCTAATAGACTCGTAACCTTTTGAAAAAAAGTTATTTGTTTTTAAAATAAAAAGTAATGAAAGGAACTTCAGTACATTCATGATCAAGGCACTTGTTGCCGAAATATCGGAGACCCGATAACTCGTTCCAATAGACATAGGAACGATTTAACGGGTCTATAGATTGATGTTCATGAACTAATAATACAAGATATTTAGCTTGGCTGGAGAAGTTAACGGGAGTATTAGAAATTTCGGTTATTAGTACTGTTTAAAAAAATGATGATGGAGAACTGTTCTTAAATATTTACATATACTACTAAGTTTTTAGTTTTTTATATAAGTATTTAGTTATATGTTTAAGCAATAAAGTAAATCGCAACTGTTAATTTGTCTCACAATTGTATAAACAATAATAACATCGATAAAAAAATCTGATATTACGAAGAAATTTACTAAATCGGAATTCGAGATTATTGAATTGTCGGTAAAAACTATTAACAAGATTATAATCGATGATTGGGACTTATCGCGATACGTGATACCCGTCGTTTACGAGCGAAGTTTTGATTGAAGTGTTCCGATAGCGGTCACTGCCTCACGGGTGGATAACCGAAGCAAGTCGATCAAAACGTTTGGCAAATAAACTGCACGACTATTACACATCCATGTGCATGTATGAATGAGACTCGTGAAAGTGGTGGTGGCCTTAAGAATTCATAGAGCTACCTACACTGACACCTACGACACAGGTAGACGACAATTTCAGATCAGTTGAATAAAGCAGTTTCTTGGTATAATAAGACTGTAGCTAGCCCAATTTTGTTAGATTATGACGGATCTCAACTCTCGACTGCTACGTTTGAGGTTGCATCCAGATCAGTGCAAAAATTTGTATAAATACTGGTAATCCATTGAAATGTTACAATTTAAGGACCTAATCTTGCATTTGTTAGAGGACGCAATTTTATTTTTGGGACATGTGTGGGGGGAAAATAGAAGCTTAACCCCAAGTTTGTGGGGTTGCCGGCCTTGTCCCCCGGCCGCCATCTTGGAAAAAGGGGTGCTAACACCTTTTTCGCGATATCTCGGAAACTATGCGTCCTACAAGAAAATTGCAATGACATTATTATTATATTTTTTATATTTATTCATTATATTTTTTCTACTTAGGGGTTATGCTTCTATCCCACCCCCACACATGTCCCAAAAATAAAATTGCGTCCCCTAAAAAATGCATAGCTCATGTAACATTTCAATGGACTATATTCCATTGCAATTAAATGTTACAGTTTTGTTTTGTAAAAGTCAGAGGACGCAAATTTTATTTTTCAAATTTCAAGAGCAGGTGTGGACCAACTGTTTTCCCGATATAGCGTTAAAATTATTTGCGCACCTTTTTACAAGATGTATGTGATGTAGCGACTGCAAGACATGGGTTGCGACCCCACATTGGGATTTAATTTTACACTATACTCTGACTCTTGGAACCCTTTTATTTTCGTCCACCATAACCATACTTCCGTGGGGATCTCCCCCCCGGATGTATGGTTATGTCAGATTCGAACCGACTCTTAACTCTTCAGACGCCGGGGTGTAGGGTGGGCCCATAAGGCATTTCCTTCGCACCCAGGCTAACTTTTGAAACGCTTATTTATTTTTTCGTGCGGAATTCCCCTCGGATCTAAAACCGCACGCCGTCTCGGGTCTACAGACGCCGGGGTGTAAGGTTGCCCATAGAGCATATCCCTCGCACCCCGACTGACCCTGGGCCATCTCCGGTTTCGAGGTGGCCCCCTCGGGTTTGGGAACCACGGTGTCCCCGTCTTGCCCCGGTTTGAAATTTATTTTGAAGTATTAAAGTGGACAACTGTCTGTTCACAAGCCGAGCTATATTCTTTGTGAGTTTTGTTAAGGAAAATCTGTTATAAGCCATACCTAGTTTTAGATTGTGTTTTATGGATTTATTTACTATTTTTATTGCTGTTGGTTTTCTGAAAAGCAAATACATAAATTTCCAAAAATCTTTATATTATAAAATTGAAAATGTTATGTCTATACATAAATAAAAAATACTCGGGATATGTTATGTAATATGAAAGATTCTGAACACAAATTTTTTTTTTTGGAATTCTAGTCTGTTCACGATGGACGCCAAAACTACTAAACGATTTTTTATGCGGTTCTTAAACAGACTTAAAATCTGCTGTATGTTTGATTGCAATTGGTTGAGAAGAACCGGAGTTATGACCAAAAAACGATAACCGATCTCCGCGCGGGCGGAGTCGCGAGCATCAGCTAGTGGTAAATATGTTTGAAAGTCATACATAGATACCTACATAAATACAGTCACGCCTCTTTCCTATTGGGGTAGGTAGAGACCACATGTTCCCAATTGCTACGATTCTGGAATAAACCTTCCACTTCTACTGTAATGGTTGTTATCATACATGCTGGTTGTGGATTTGGTTGACAAACGAACGTCTAGATTGACCCTAACCGGGTTTCCCATTCAACATCACTTCATAAATCTGTTTCGAGAATCTTCTTTTGTCTATCGTCCCTACCTGGCCTCCTAAGCCATCTAAGCATACCTTTGTCTATTTTGGTCACTGCATCTCCTACTATAACACAAATATCCTTTATCCCACAATATTTGAAATTCAATGTTATATGGTGTGTGTTAAAAAAGCATTAAATTTACACCGTTAAGTCCTCTTACAGTTTGATGAAAAAACAAGGAAAACAAAACAAAGGGAAACTGTTCAAGCGAACAAGAGTTCCGGTAATTAGATTTTAACCTTAATTAAAAGGTCATAGAACTATGTTTACCTAGCACGTATAAGCCGGCTCGTCCGACGATGTACAGTCGCCATAAAAAGTTGCTGGACACTATCGAATAACGATATCAAAGTCATCATCATCTCAGCGTTGTATCCCGATTGCATCCGAGGCCTAAACCTCGGAGCCCAGGGTCCGCTTGCCTGCGTTTCCTTCTCCGTTTCGCGCTATCTTGGAGATCCATGGTAGTGGTTGGCAGGCATGTTATCCATAACGATGTGAAGCCAGTACTTCTTGGATCTCCCCCTCCCACCGTGTCCCAGCGAAAGTGCCTTGGTCAGATATTTGTTACCCTATAGCCAGGCAGCTGCAGTATAGCGTGGCCGCACCAGTCAAACACACACACAACACACAACATCACTGATAAATTGCAGGATTGCGCAATACTGCAATTTATTAGTGATGTCACCGATAATCGAGGCTGCCGTAGATAAGGTAGTTCGTCACGCAAGCTACACGCGTGACTTCACACATACATCACAGCATATTCATTTTCGTGACACGCAGTTCCTGCTTATTTTGCTCTAGCAATAGCCACGCTTCACAGACGTGTAAAAGGACAGGCCTAATTATGGTTTTATAGACCTGCCCCTTTAATCTAACTGGCATTTTGGGGTCACAGATGATGCCAGTCATTTCACACCACATGACCCATGCAGCGGCAATGCGTGCCTTAACAGGTTCCAAGTACTTAGCTTGGTCCATGCGCCCGACCAAGTCATTGCCTATGCGGACGGGTGTGGGATCTGTTGAGTTCAACGCCAACTTAGGCACAGTTCAGTCTTTGCCACATTAATCTCCAGACCGTCGTTCTTAAGCACCTCCTTCCACGTGTTCCCACATCGCACCAATCTGTCCCTGTCCGCGTCCGCCAGTGCGATATCACCAGCATAGATGAGCCACCATGGAGGTTGCTCATGTGAAATTCTGATGTTGTCCGACAGAATATCTAATATCACGCTAAAAAGAAACGGACTAAGGACAGATACCTGGTGTACCCTGACTGTGATGGGGAAGTGTTTCTTGTCGCCAATAGCGGTCTGAACCACGGAATCGGAATCGTGGTACATGTCTCGGATAATGTCAATATAAGATTCTGGAACCCCTTTGGACCGTAATACCCACCAGATCATCGCGCGAGGAACACGGTCGAAAGCTTTCTGCATGTCCAAATAGGTAATGCAAAGGCGTATTCTTCGTCCTGTATTTCTCCGCTACGATCCTTACTGCAAAAATCACGTTCGAGATGTCGCTCTGAAGCTCCCGAGAGAGCACTACGGCTACACCATGCCCCACACTATACTACACAATAAGCCGGGATCTACTGTCTTTCCATCGAGTCTCTTGCAGGAGCGCCACGGCCAACTCCCTCGCGCAACCGGCCGTGCCAATATTCCATGTTGCGAGGCGGAGTTTCTGAATTTCACGTTTTGGGCGTGCCCCATACATTGCAGACCTAACGCACTTGGCACAAGAGTCAGGCGAGTCACCATTCCTGGGTCATATTATAATATACTAGCTGTGCCCGCGAATTTATCCGTATTCAAAATTAAAAATATTCAAGTTACGCCTTAGAACATCAGCAATCTACCCGTGAAAGTCTGGTCAAAATCGGCCCAGACGTTTCTGAGATTAGCCGAGTCAAACAGACATAAATACAGTTAGATAAAAATGAATGAATTCAAGAATGTATTCAATGAAAAGCTGTTATTTCAATATTATAGACAAAATTTAATGCGCTCAGATTTTGTCGGGGAGCAGATTCATAGTCATACTATTTATTTTTATGGAAGGCTATAACGGGATTTAGATAAATTTATTTAGGAATTACATCTACTCTACCACAAATCACAGCCGAACAATACTACTTGCGTAGTCTTGTATTGTAGCTAGTGATTAAGTAGTTTCTGCCACCACTGCAACTGCAGTGAGAACTCATCTTAGCTGGAGGCTTGACCTTTTTAGGCAGAGAAAAGCTGGGACCCTGTCGCAATATTTATGGCAGCAATTTGCAGTAGGAGCAGTTCAGAAAGGAAGGTGCCCTCGCTGATCCGATGCGCCGCCAGTGAACCAGGTGCATGAGGACATTCTTTCGTTGGTAGACCACACGCCGCCTTGCTGCAATCTAGTGCTGATTGGCCCCTCGATATCCCATCAAAGCAGCACTGAGTCTCGCACAGGCAAGTTGTACTGTGAGAGCCCCATATAGCCGTAACGGCTTCCAGAGTCGTATGACGATGGGGTCAATCACAACAATCTTGTGGTTTGTAATAGTCGACTCCACAAGATTAGTCATTCCTTTCAGGGTAACTGTATACGCTTCTACAACAAGCTTCCTAGTGAAATGAAGAATCTACCTTTTCATAAATTTAAAAGACAAATTAAAAGTAAACTCTGCCAAAAAGGCTATTATAAAATTCAAGACTATTTAGATGACAAACAAGCTTGGATATGAACTGTTTGCTCTCTCTCTATGCTACCCAAATGAAATATTGTAATTAGTAAACATGTTTGTAAATAGACCAAAAAAAACAGCCCGCTGAGTTTCTTGCCGGAGTCTTCTCAGGACAGGGCCGCGTTTCGAACCGGTGGTCCACCGATTTCTACGCCAGAAGAGGATCATACAGAGCCCTGCTTCGCACCGCATCTACGATCGTACTGAGAGTGCCCTTCTCCGAGAACGTATTCACAGTACACGGTGGACCCTGGCGCTTCTCAGTCAGGATCTTCTGAGAGTTCACCTTCAAGTCGCCCACGAGCTTTCACCTGAGGATTGGGACCGCGTGGAAAAACTGACTTTCAACACCATGACCTGGGAAAGCGAGCAGGCTTCTACACGACAGAAGAGGAAATTTGACAAGCTCCCAAGAAAACAAGAGTCTGGTCCAAGTCTGGATAAACGCCTCGTAGTAGTCAACCTGTCAGACCACCAACTGTCTGAAGAGGAGAGGTCAGTCTTGAGCAAAGGGGAGAATTTTGCCATTACCCCAATATCAGTTCCGGTGGAAGATATCATCGCCAAAATTGAGGCAAGCTTGCGCAAGCTTCCCGAGGAACTGGCTGAGAGGGTCCGCCAAGAGTCCTCCAGAATTCTACAGAAAGCCAAGCCACCGAGGAGCAATATCACGGAGAAAGAACGGAAAGCCTTAAAGAACCTAAGGGCTAATAAGGATATTGTTATCCTAAAAGCTGACAAGGGTAATGCCACAGCAGTCCTCAACACCAAGGATTATGAGACCAAGATCAAAGATCTTCTCGACCCGGCCACCTATAAGGAGATTCCAAAGGACCCAACGGCAAGAATCTTGAGACAGGTAAACAACCTGATCAAGAGTTCGTCTATTCCAGAAGAAACGCAGCGTATTATCAAGAAGTCTGAAGCTCTGCCACCTAGGCTGTATGGGTTACCAAAGATCCATAAGCCTTCAGCACCGCTCCGGCCCATCGTGAGCGCTATTGGCTCACCCACTCATCCAGTCTCGAAGTATCTCACCGGACTGCTTCAACAACATGTTGGATCCTCCTCGTCATACATCAAGGACTCGCGCCACTTCGTGGAGAAACTTGAGAATCTCAAACTACACCCGGATGATCGTCTGGTCAGTTTCGATGTCGTCTCTCTGTTCACGAAAGTTCCAGTCATGGAAGCTATGTCACGTATCCGACCGCTGTTCTCTAAGGACATCGCAGAGTTGTTCGAGTTCGTGTTGACGACTTCATACTTCCAGTGGAACAACACGTTCTATGAACAAGTGGAGGGTTTAGCCATGGGAAACCCCATCAGTCCTGTAGTTGCGAACTTCTATATGGAATTCTTCGAAGAAGCCGCTCTTGAACGAGCGCCCAAGAAGCCTAAGGTCTGGTTCCGCTACGTGGACGATACCTTTGTGGTTTGGAGTCATGGAGACACGGAGCTGACTAAGTTCCTGAATCACCTGAACAGCATCCATCCGAACATCCAGTTCACCATGGAGGTAGAGAAGAACGGAGACCTGCCATTCCTCGATGTCCTGGAACACAAGTTTCCGATGGACCACGGCCAAACAGCCCGGAAGCAGGATATTCTACATTTGCCAAACATTCGTTTTATTTTTTTTTGACGTTTTGTAAGTGCCGTATTATTGGTCTATACAGAATAAATGATTTTTGACTTTGACTTTGACTTTGACTTTGGTACCTACATTTTTCTGCCGGATTAAATAAAAATGATGATTGGTCATAACTTCTAGGATAGCAACGCAACGCAAGATTGAAGATTTGTCGTTTAATATTTCGCATTTTAAGTATGATTTGTCGTTTAATATTTCGCATTTTAAGTATATTTCATTAGTGAGTAAGTATTTAAGTGGATAGTCTAAAGTTTTCATTAATTTCTTCTAATCTACGTAATTGTGTCGTGTACTTCACTTAACCGTCTACTCGCTTGTAACAAAAGCGTTCAGTTTAGTTGGAAGTCCGGTGGTTGCCTTTCAAATACAGTCAATTTATTTTTATCAAATGCCAAAACCATTAATTCTGTAGAAACTTGCATAGAGTAACAGAAAATAATAAAATATGCTGTCATAATTTATATTCAATCATTTATTATTTGTGTGACGATTGGTGTTAACAAATAATTAAGATCCGAAAATGATAACGGATGTAATTAGTCATTTCATTTAATAGGATATGTTAAGTACTTTTATTTAAGTTAATTCTACAATATATTTACCCTATCTCGTGTATGCGTATCTACTATATGCGAAAAGTGGGAAGACGGTCCCGGGCTTCTCGAACTATAGTATTTTTTAGAAATGTGATTTATGTCTCTGACCATATCTTGACTATATTTTATCAGACGACTTCGAGAAGTATTGTAGGATATCTGAGAAAATTGGTATTGTTTACTGATATCTGCATCTATTACTAATGGTGACATCAACCGATTTGCCCGATAGTTAATTTATCTATTACGATACGTCTCGAACCCGACGTGTAATTTTTTTCAAGACATAAATCATAGTTAATCTAGTTCAGGAAATCACCTCTTATCCGATAAAGTCCTTAAGCACATTAAATTATTTCATTAGACCCGCATCGTAGTTGTCCATAGTTTAATAAGGAAAACTCCTGCGTCATAGTACACAAATAGCCATGTCCTAAGAGAACGTAATTTTCGCGTTAAATGTCCATAGTTTCAGGAATTGCAAATGAAGTGAACGCTTAAAGAGGGTATTTTTGTTCGTTTGTCTCATGTGGTATAATTACTAGATGACATTGCTCCTTCCTTTTTCTTCATCCATCCCAGTTGTATTCAAAACTTGCACTTTACGGTTCCTCTTTCCTAGTCGTCCTTTTATAATATTTGGTTGATTTTGATTTTATCGGTGCGACTGCCATCTCGTCCTCTAACCACGCCTGCAAGTCTGCGCCAGACCCTCGACCGTCAATGAGCAGGTGTACCAGTTTGCAAGTGAGGTGGACTTGACCCCGTAGGTCTTTGTAGGGCCCCATATTTGTTTGGCTTATTTTGGCTATTATAGAAGCGACTGCCGTGTGACCTCAAAAACCACTTTTTTTTTTTTTTTTTTCTTGCGGACAAAGATTCCTTTCAACCTGCGCCAGAGTCTCATTCGTTGATTGGCAGGTGGCAGCTGAGGTTGGTATGGGCTGCGACGATTTTTATAGAGCCATTGAAATACAAATTATATTATTAAGTCTTCTTTTGTCGTTCGATACAGAATGTACAAAGTACAATACGTTGACCATGCCAAGCATAGATGTTTATGAAACGTCATAGATAAATAAGTCTGTAAGAAATCGCAGACTGCGATAACATCGTCTGTTGTATTGGTGATAATCATGATTTTATATCCTTTGCAGGTTTTTTTTGGTGTGCAAAATATCTTTCTATCATGATTTCTATCTGGTTATTATCACACAAATCTATAATAAAGTTCTCACTTTCAATCGAAATCGAAATCACTAATAATTTGGATTTTTACAGGTAACAAAAAGTGAATTGGATGACTATTAAACCAAATACAAAGACGGATAAATTCTAATAAAAGAGCACACTCTTTGACTAGTAAGATTTGTTTCCAGTTCATCTGGGGTCACGTAATTTAAGATATAGCAGGTTCGTATCCTGATGTCTTGGTAGCTGATCGTCATAATAATATTTAGATCAATATTTGCAGGTGTTATCAGAGCATTAAATACATAAAACTGCCCGAGTATATGTGAATATGCTTAGTTCTAAGAACGACATAATACTCAGGCAAGGTACTATGTCGATACTATATCGGTATATGTCGAAAATACAGGTAAATATTCTTATATTGATATATTATATAGATATATATATATATATATATATATATTTTAATTTGACTGTGAGCGTTTGAAGTATTGACAGGCGCATAACTAAATTTGAGTGTAATATTTAATTAATTTCATACTCAACATCTTCATCATCTACGGAGCATCGGACCTCAGAGGTCAAGGTCCGCTGACTTATTTAGATCGGACCTCAGAGGACTTATTTTGGCGACTGCCGTCTTACCTCGCTACTTTATTTTTTTTTCGTGTGGAAATCCCTTCGGATACCCCACGCCGGCCAGCGGGGGTGGTTATGTCGGGCTTGAACCGACTGAAACCGCACGCCGTCTCGGGTCTTAAAACGCCGGGGTGTAAGGTGGAAAACTGGCGCCAGAGTTTTGTATATCGATTGGCAGGTGTGCCAGAAGGTAAAGTTGACTTGTACACGCCTTTTTAACCTTTTTTTTCACGTGCGGAAATCCCTTCAGATTCCCCCCGCCGGCCTGTGGTTATAGTTTAGAATTATCACCAAACAAAGACTGTTGGTAGCCAGTACTGTTCTACGATAATGAGTTACAAATTAAACTTCTTTTATTAGTTTATTGTTATGATGACAGACGTAGTGCATTAATACTCTATGGATGACAGTTATGAAAACAACCGCTATAAGCTAAAACTACAATATAACATTGACATCTTCCAAAATAAAAATCCAAAAAAAGTTTATTAATAAGTTACAATCATACTTGCCCAAATAAAGATTGTATCAGTACTGTTAGAATAAAATGGTAAGAATATTTATAAATACATAGATTATATATTATATATCAAGTGGTACATGCAATTGTTACCATTTTTTTTTTTTTTTTTTTTGTGCGGAAATCCCTTCGGATACCCCCCCGCCGGCCAGCGGGGCGGTTATGTCGGGCTTGCACCGACCAAAACCGCACGCCGTCTCGGGTCTTAAGACGCCGGGGTGTAAGGTTACCCATAGAGCATATCCCTCGCACCCCGACTGACCCTGGGTCATCTCCGGTTTCGAGATGGCCCCCTTACTTGCTCTCCACTGTGCCATCTGCTAGTCAGAGGGACACGTGGAAAGCTTCCGAACAGCCCTCAACAGGGCCGTCCTCGCCTCGGTCGGAGTTTGCCGTAGGCGGCAGCGTCTTTCCCACCCTAGGAGAGAGGCGCTGCCGTCTCCGTTGCCCAGGGTGCACCGCGTGGAGGTCCCAAACCAAGCACCCCCCCAACCAAGCACCCCAATGCAATTGTTACCTCTCGGGAAACTTGTTACTGGCTAGAAGTCCACTGTAAATCTAATCTACCCACGAGATATGTATCATAGCTGTTAAGTTTCTAAACAAATAAATGAACAAGATACAATCCTCGTTACAAGTTCTTTTAATATGGGCACTTCCTATTGTAAGAACAATTTTTTTTATATTCCGTGCTAACTTGATCCTATACTGCACTCCTGCCAAAGGTACAATATTGTTTACAATCCATACGCCCTAATTCCAGCTGAGTTAAAATCCAATAATAACAGAGTACGTGTAGTTGGGGGACGCAAGACGCGACAGAGGAAGGTCCCAATTGCGAGCGCGTAACTGGTCACTGACTCAGTTGCTCGTTATGACCCATATGCGGAAAATGTGCTCGTTCTAGATCGAAGCGTTTGGATTTAGTACTATTCGCTCTTTTTTCTTGTTAGTACTGGTTTTGTGTGTATGTCAGGGATTAGACAGTCAATAAATATCTTGACCGGTGTCAATGACGATTTGTTTTTGCACATCAATAATCTAAACTAATATTATAAATGCGAAAGTAACTTTGTCTGTCTGTTAAGCTTTCACGCCTAAATCACATAACCGATTTATATGCAATTTGGTACAGAGATGGACTAGAGCTTGGGAATGGATGTAGGCTACCTTTTGTCGCGAGAAAAAGGGTTTGAAGGGTTTCAAATAGGGGATGAAAGTTTGTATTAAACTTCGTCACTTTCGAAGATATCGCCATGAAAGTTTGTAGTATACTAGCTGACCCCGGCAAACGTTGTTTTGCCATGTATATCATTAATTATTGCACTGGAAATTAAAAAATTAACAGGAGAGATGCACAGAAGAATTAAATAATACGTATAACAGTCACTGGCTACGATCGATACACAAATAAAACCAAAAGAAAATGAAAATAAAAATCGCGACAGAAAAATAGGGGTTGATCGTAGAGGGTTGAAAATTCAGGGTTGTATGTATTTTCTAATGCTGTATCATAATTTTTTTTTATCTAAAAATGAAAATAAAAAAAATTGGGGTGGACTACCCTTAACATTTAGGGGGATGAAAAATAGATGTTGTCCGATTCTCAGCCCTACCCAATATGCACACAAAACTTCATGAGAATCGGTCAAGCCGTTTCGGAGTAGTTTAACTACAAACACCGCGTCACGAGAATTTTAAATATTAGATAAACCCTGTATATAGTAGGTACCTATAATATAGAGCATTTACCGAGCGCCTGCCAATCATAGTTCATCACTGTCATAAGTCATACTTACTTAAAAGTAGGTAGATAAAAGTAAGCTATGGTATATAATATAAATACCATAAGAAGTTTTTTTTTTCAGATAATCACTATTAAAGTTTGATTGACATATATCACAAATATATCCGTAATCGTACTCCCGTCTTATCTGAATATTGATATATCTTTAGTTAGGATTATCAACATTGTTGCTTTGATTTGAAATGTGGCACGATTGATAATAAATTATTTATTTACATTTGAACCACTAAGAGATATGGAATCGTTAATAAAATACCTATTATAAAGATAAGATACACTTACTCAAGCTTAGTGATTTTACAAAGCTGGAGATTTAGATAAGTTGTGGAAGTGTCTACTAAGGAAACTCAGGTGACTTATACGGTTTATGATGTATTTTTAATTTTAAACTAGCTGACCCGGCTCTTTAATTCCGCATTAGAATCAAGTTGTGTTGGCTATCTTATCAGCTACTATTCGCGAATGTCTCATATTTTTAATTATCCTAATTGCTAGTATAGGCACAGCATCCCGAGGGGGCCAACTCAAAGCCGTAGATGGCCCTTTTTTACTGTTATTTTAAGAATCGAAATTGTGCTTGCAATTTTTTTAATTTGGTAATATTATTGTTACTCGGGAGAGAGCGGTGATATCTGCGTCACAGTTTATACTACTATAGATTTCATCGTTATATTGTACTGTATAGAACTGTTAGTTATTCCAAATAAAATGGATATTAATCTAAAATTAATATAAAGAAGCGTTGAGTTGACTCACCAGTGATGTCCAACAGGATCTGACTTTGTTGTCAGGAAACAGGAATATGTCAAGCAGGGCCCAGGATCCCCGCCACACGAACACCACGAGGGATCCCACCACCGCTACCGAGAATATGCAGTCGAGGATGTACAGCATCGTCTCTCGGCTGTTCTGTAAATAATAACTAGAGTTACATAATGTAAGTGGGCAGGCAGGCCGAGATCGACCTCGTAGAACATTTACTTATCAAATTAATGATGTATTGAAAAAGAGCAGATCAAAAACACTCGAAACCGGCTGGCTTACATGAAAGATATACACATACATATATACATATAAAGGAATCTGGTGAAGTATGTAAAGATAGGAGCAGATGGCTGGCAGTTTTGTCTCCCTACCCCGGACGGAGAAAGGCTTGAATATATGTATATTGGGCTCCACCAAAATCTTAGGGGCCCAAGCCAACCTCACTTGCAATGGTACACCTCCTGATTGACGGATGAGGGTCAGGGGCAAGCTGTACTCTCGGCATTCGCTCCCATAAAAGCCAAAACAATAAAAGAAGACGCAAGATAGCGGTCCTCGCGCTTGACCTTTGGGATTGGCGCTAGGATGAATAAGACATAACTGATTTATGCCAAAAAAAGTGGAATTCGAATCATTAAAATTATTCTCATTTGTAAAACAGTTGCGATTGCAATTTGAAAATCGCAAAACTGTCCTGAGACGAACTTACTAAATAGTCACATTAAACGAACTAAATGACCAGTGACGCTCAAACACCGCGTGGACATAGAAGACAGTTGTGCTCACTTAGCGAAAAAAAGACCCACAATTCCTTCAAGCGGAGTTTCTAAATTATGAATTCCTGGTACTTTTTTGACAGTGTGTGTATTACAATAATATATTAAATGTCATGTAGATTTTTAACCGACTTTAAAAAAGAAGGAGGTTCTCAATTCGGAATTTCGGAAGTTTATATTAATTTTTATATGTTCGGGCATAACTTCTTCATTTGTAGGTTTTGCAGTATTCTTATTATGTTAGACAGACATTGACTCTAAAATGGCCCCATATAAATTTCATAAAAATCATATGATAAGTTTCGGATGCAGATAATGGAACTCTTCAATAAACGGCAGCGAATCAACCGCGATTGCTGCTAATTATACCATTGTATGCATTGTTTATATTATAGAAGGAATTATGTCGAACCTGCAGCTAGGTACACTTCATTATAGAACCAAGCAGTAAGCAGCATTTCCAACTATCTTTCACCATATGATCTTCTAGCTTTCAGGGCTACTTTTTAGGGTTACAGCTAATACAAAAAAGAGACTAGACTGAAAATATCGCGAGTCTATTAAATATGAGAAAGACACTGTTACCGCGGTTTCTAAGTAGCGGTAATCATCACGGGAAGACATCGGGAACAGTGTAAATAATACATTGAAACAAAATAAATCAGAAACAATTAAAACTATATTAATAGTAGTTTATGCAACTGTCATATAAGAAGGGGTATTAAAACACGAGAGTCTGTTTATCCGATAATAGGTTGACTCGAGTGTTTTAATACCTAAGTATGCAGTTTCATACACTACTTTATCTTCACTCATAGGAAAAATTGAAATTAAACAAAGTAGGTAGGTTACAAGGAAGTAATTTAGCGTGCGCCATTTTTTCCATAGTTCGAACTGCGCATGCGCCTTTTTTTCATATTCAGCCTAAAACCTTAGACTAGTTTAATGAATAAAAAAGATAGCGGTGCTATAATGAGTTTTATGATACAGTTGGCGGTACTATAATAAGTTCTATTTTTAATTTTATGTATATGCGTTTATAAAGTGGGTATGTATAGAATCGTCTTTGAATTCGTAATTCGAATTTTTCTATTTGAGTGTAGATAAAATTATAAACGAGTTGCCGGCGTTAGCAATTAGGAATGAAATTTCAATAAAATGCCGGCCGGTCCGAAAATTGTGATGGAATAATCAGATTGCATATTTCGTGTTAAAATAGTGCTCGCAGCGATGCGTATCGAAGTGGTACGGTCAAAATTTGCATAATGACATTATGCAGATATCTGCATAAATTTGCATAATGACATTATGCAAATTTTGACCGTAACCAAAAATGATCTGAATGAAAAAAAACAGATTTTTGGATGATTGGGTCAATCGATATTTTTGTTTTTATATAAGTATTTTTCCCGATATCAAGTAATTTCACAAAATTCAAATAGTAATTTTTTTACACCTTATATAATTTTATACAAAAAAGAGACTCCTTTATGTGTTATCTTTTGCGTAAAATTCTGACATTCTCAATCTCTCATTTCTCATCCTTCTAACTTCTAATACCATACGCAAAAGTTTGTAAGTATGGATGTATGGATGTTTGTTATTCTTTTCGCAAAAACGGCTGAACGAATCTGACTGAAATTTGGTACAGGGATAGAATATAGTCTGGGATAACACATGGGCTACTATTTATTCCTGTGATTGTTTTCCATGGGAAATTTGTTGCGGAAATTGGTTCAGAATTCAGCTTATATTAATTTAATATTGACAGGATCGCGAATATCGCGATATTTATTGACATAACATAACATAACATACACTCACGCCTATATCCCCGAAGGGGTAGGCAGAGGTGCTAGCACCCACATTTCGCCAGTTCATTTATTGACTGTATATATATAATATATGCTATAAGCTTCGTATAGGTATAAATTAGTAATTTAAGATAAATAAATATTCCAGGTCTTATCTTAAAGCGCCATCATAGTATAGTATCTTTTTTATAAAAATACTTATATATAGATAGACACATCTATACCGAATATAAATGGACATACATATTCGCAATAATCGTTGCAAAGGTTCTCGAAAGTACTTCATACAATACGTACAACGTATCTTCACATTTAAGCTGGTGATCATAACAATTTACACACAATAGTGATCTTGAAACCTTCCAGTGACCTCGACAAATGTATGATATAATGTGTCCGGTGTTTTATACTTGCCAGGTGTAAAAATAGCCTATATATACCATCTATGACTATGTAAAAATTTATTTAGAAACGTAACAGCTATGATGCATAATATCTCGTTGGTCGACTCGTCGACGATTTAAGGTATTTTTGACATAGTAAAGTTACCACTTTACGCCACAGCGAGGCGCTGGCGATCCGCGTCCTGTGTTTCGTGCCAATATACAGAAAAAACAACGAAGGTTAACTTTAGGTGGTGTTGAAGTATTAACAAAAATAATGACGCAACTGTTATTTACATAGAGAAGATCTTCTAGTTGCACTTTAGATAGAGGGAATAAAGCTTATAATAATTATAATATTGTAATATAGCTATCAGAAAGTCGCTCCCATAAGAGCTTATCTTCTTATCAAACTGTGAAAGAGAGCAATAGAAGAGTGGACCCCGGGCGCCACGCTGCAAGATCTTGATGAGGCCCCATATACCCATAGGGCCCAAGCCATGG
Source organism: Cybosia mesomella (assembly GCA_946251805.1). Lineage (NCBI taxonomy): Eukaryota > Metazoa > Arthropoda > Insecta > Lepidoptera > Erebidae > Cybosia > Cybosia mesomella. The sequence continues at coordinate 5,110,558 of OX276395.1, forward strand.
AGGGCCATACACCCATGGGGCCCCATACATATATGGGGCCCACACACCCGTGAGGCTCCATTCACATACATCACTCATGGGGCCCATACACCCATGAGGTGACATAGACCCATGGCACCCCATACTCCTATGGGGCCCCATTCATATACGTTATCCATTTATACTGCGCTCGCTACGTTCGCGTACAAATTGTAGGTATGTGTATGTGTACTTCTGCAGTTCCTATGCACAGTCCATTTCAAAGTCTGATAAGTAGGTACGGTTTAAAAACTAATTTGAAATAGGAAAACATAAAAACGATACGAAAAAATTCAAGTGTTCACAATTTGTGCTATAGCGGCACCTTTAGCACGGTTTGTTCAATATTTTTGAACATTTTTTTATTCGCAATGATTATAAATGTGATCACAATAAAACAATGTTAAATAGGTATCACGTTTTGCTGAATGAATTTCATTCAGTAAGACTGGACTTCACTGATAAACTATTATCACATGTAGCATGCATTCCATTGAATAAAACGTGTAAATTTAGATTAGTAACGAAAGGCTACCAAATACTATAACCTAACAAATGCTCCGTTATGAATTAAAAGAAAACTATGAAAGAAGCTAAGTCGACTTAATCTAAGTTTCAAATTAGCGAATAAACCGTGCCTAGTAAATGTGCGGATGCCGCAAAAGTACACACATGATTTTTTTGATGGTTTTTGTTTTCATATTTAATTTGTGTTTTTTTAACGTGCCTACTTATCAGACTTGTGAATGGACTGTGAATAGTAATTACATGGGAACTGCAGAAGTACAGTTTTTTTTTGAGTATAGGCAGAAGATTTTTTTTATTTTATTTTTTCATATAAGGTGAAAGTTAAGTCAAAATAATCGTCTGGACACACTTAATCTCTCCACCCTGTACATATATCTGAGGGTAATACGCATAATAAAAATATAAACAAAATTTAGTTCCAATGGTATCCTGATCTCATAAATGTCATAACAAGTAAGTACCTATTCTCATAACAAACTTTGCAAAATCCAAAATTGACTGGAACTTGATTATAATTATCAAATTATAACCGAAAGTTAAAAGTATAAAAAAGGCATTGTACAACAGAATTACCTAGTCGACAATAAACTGTTTCTTATTCTGACAAAAACCAATACCTTAAATTCGTTATCAAAGAACTATGATTCTCCTAAATTAATTACACTTGTACATACAGCATGGTCCAAACTTATCATTATTTAATAACTTATATTAATGAATTTATCATTACGGGGGATTATAACCTTCCAACACTGGACTGGCGTAACTTGACGCCTCTGACGGCCTCTGTGGCGTAGCGGTAGTGCATTCGACTGCTACGTCAGGGGGCGCGGGTTCGATTCCCGCTCAGTGCAAATATTTGTATGCATGAATATGTCTATTTGCCTTGGTCTGGGTGTTTCTATGTATAATATGTATGTATTTACAAAAAAAAAAGTATATAAATATGTTTATCCGCATTCTGTAACCCATAACACAAGCTAGTTAAACTATGCTTACTTTGGGTCTAGAAAGCGCTGTGTAGTATGTTGTAGAATATTTATTTATTATTTATTTTAACTGCGGTACGCACCTTGAGCCGATAATTAAAGACCACGCCTGTATACCTGACAGGGAACTAATTTATTTATTAAGTACGCTAAATTGTTATCAATACAATAGGTTTGAAAACACTAAAAGACGTATATTAGACTTATTTATCACAATAATGTACTAAACACGAAAACGTTGACCGCGCAGTTGCCCCTAGTAAAGCCCAACTCAAACCATCCTGCTTTTATTGCATTGGTGCCTATTAGCTATCTAGTTAGATCTTCCTTTATATGCAAACCCCGAACTCAATTTAATTTTAATAACGCGGATTATGGCGTTATAAATAGTGAAATTATGGAAACCGACTGGTTGAATTTGTTCTCTGAAAAACCTGTAGATCCTTATTTTACGAGTAAATATACAGTATTATTAAGAGGAATGTACCTACTAAATTAATAAAGTCCTCGTATTACCCGAAATGGTTCTCTCCAGCCTTAATACATATTTTCAAAAATAAAAATCAAGCATGGATTAAGTGGAAGAAATACAAAAATCAATCTCAAATCTCTCAAATCTTTTCCATGTACAGAGCCCGCTTTAAATCCGAATCAAGTAAGTGTAACACAAAATATATTTAAACAATTGAATCTAGTGTTCAGGAAAATATAAAGTTCTTTTGGGCTTATGCTAATTAATAGTATGAAACCTAAAGCCAACTTCCCAAATAGAGTATCAAATAATCACCTCGACACTCAGAACCCAGCTGAAATGTGCCAATATTTTTCATAATTTTTTAAATCGGTGTTTAAACCGACACATGTTACGGAGGATTATTGTGCTAGTGATACACTGGGTTGTAATTCATTATTTGATTTAACTATTAATAGTATACACATTTCAGAAAAAAGGAGTCTCGTCTTGGAGGAGCTCAGGTCCCTGGATGTATCCAAGGGTCCTGGTGTAGATAATATACCACCTTCTTTTCTCAAAGCCACCGCACATACAATATACATACCCATATATTGGCTGTTTAGCTCGTGTTTACAGGAAGGTATATTTCCGAGAATTTGGAAATCGGCACGAATCATTCCAGTTCATAAAAGTGGGGACCGTACCTTTTTTTTTTTTTTCGTGCGGAAAACCCTTCGGATACGCCCCGCCGGCCAGCGGGGGCGGTTATGTCGGGCTTGACTCAACTTGAATACGATTTATATATCTGGAATCCATTTTATGAAAAATATAACGAAGCCCTTGAAAGAGTTCAAAGGAAATTTCTAAAGTGTATGCAATACAGATGTTTTCGTAATTACTTGACATACGAACAATTACTAGACAAGTACAAACTTTTATATCTTGATCAACGGCGTACTCAACTTCAAGCCATGTTGCTATTTAACTTATGTCATAATAGATACGATTGCGCTCTTATTATCAACAAGTTGTGCTATAGGGTGCCTACTAGGACGCACTGTCGTAACCCGTGTCAGCTATTCGCTACTATCAGATGCCGCACAAACGCTGGTAAATGTTCGCCTCTGTATAGTATCGTACAGTCTTAAAACGAGAACTTCAACTCTATTGATATAGCTGCAACGCGTCCAGGTACGTTCAGGAGATTAATATTGGCACATTTAAGTACTTAAAACTCATTGTAACACTCCGCTTCCTCATACGCGTGGACTTAAATCTGGGTTTTAATATTCTTTGCGCGGAACCGTAATTCTTTTTCTAAAATAAAAATGATTGGTCTAAATGTAATGTCTTGTAACGTCAACTATATGATGGCGGCAGTTCTGTCGAAATCGGCCGAGTCGATTCGTAGATTAGCGAAGTCAAACAAACAAACAGAGTGACAGACAGACGGACGGACTAAAACCATAAAAAACTGTTTATACCTATTTGGTTTTTCTTATTTAAGGATACCTATCTGCAATCTGTATAAGTACATATCTATATTTTTATGTATTCGTAAAAAATCTATTATTTTAATGTTACGGACAGACACTTCAATTTGAATTACCTGTAAGGATTATTATCATTGTGTAAAGCCAATAATAATTTCCTATAATTACCTATTGTTATTTTCGTTCAATTATTCAATTATAAGTCACAATGACTGCTAAATGTTTAATCTGTGGTAAACGGTGTTGGTGGTAAATTTAATTCCACATATACCTAAGTTAAGCAACCCTACTGTAATTTATCACTGTTTATCCAAATAAATGAAAAAAAAAACAAAAATCTATGAAGATATCTGAATATGTTATGAAATCAGTGTTTACCATGATAACTATTCGATAACATAGTATAGTAGCTTTTTTTTCATGCGGAAACCCCCCATCGGCCAGCGGGGGAGGTTATGTCGAGCTTGAACTTACTAAAACCGCACGCCGCCTCGGGTGTTCAGACGTCGGGGTGTAAGATAAGGCCCTCGCACCCCGACTGACCCAGGGCCATCTCCGGTTTCAAGATGGCCCTCTCGGGTTTAGGAACCACGGTGTCCCCATTTTGGGCTTGTAGCCCCGTCGCCCTGGCCTGCTTCTGCTGGGGTGACAGGCCGCCCCACCTGCCACCCTCAGGCCTGCGCTCATGGAGGACGGAGGTCGTAGAGCGACCTCCGTCGTCACTCAGTATAGAACCTTGCTTAACAGCCAATATGTTACAGTAACATGTGTACTTACGTAATCCTAGAAGCCTTATAATAATTCATAAACATATTGACGTCGTCTTGTTACATAAGAAACAGGTTATAAATGAAGAAAGATAGCCTATTTGTTATTCCAGACTAACCAAACCGTAGCCAGATCAGTTCAGCCCTTTGAGCATAATTGAGTAACAAATATCAATACGTACACAGAAACGTTAAGTATAACAAAACCGACCAGCTGAGCGTGTTATAACATAACATAACATATAATGTTATGTTATGTTATAACATGTTAGGGTCCCAATGTAATAAGGAGCGAGCCTATTGCCATCTACAGTCCACATTACTAAGCGAGCGATAATCAACATTTTTAATACACACATAACTACGAAAAGTCAGAGGTGTGTGCTCGGGGGCGACTGGGGATCGAACTCGAGACCTTGTTTCGGCAGTCCGTTACGTACACCACTTGGCTATCGCTGCTTTGAGCGTGTTATGTACTCTACTATTCTTGAGAATGTGTTTGTTTGTGAGTGCTCTACAGTTTGATGAACTTTGAAGATATATAAACAGGAAATCAATATCTAAATATATATACTTATAATTGCTTATCTCTACTGACTGATTCATCAACGCTGAGCCTAAACCGCTGGGACAAATACCTTTAAATGTTGGCAGTTGAAGCCTTTCATGATAAAAGGAGTTACCACAAGAGGCTTGCGATGCGGAGGAATTCCATGATGCATTTTTGGTTACTTTAGTTATTATTCCATTTATCTTATACCTTTAAACGTGCAATTCTTTTATATCTATACTATTATAAAATTGTAAAAGCTGTATCTGTACTTTGGAGATAGGTATATAAAAAAAAACTTGGGTTATGTTAAATGAGCGATCCTAAACGGGTGCGTATTACAATGCCGAATTTGAAAATACGGAATTTCATAAGCCCTACGAACGGAAGGCCGAATATTAAAATCCCGAATGTTTATATGATCGAAAGTTCTAAATACCGAAAGTTTAAAATACCGAAAATTCAAAATACAGAATCTTATAAGACCTATAATCGGAACGCCTAACACTAAAATGCCGAATATTAAAATACCGACCGTTTATATGACCGAAAGTTTTAAAACCGATAAAAGATAAATTTCAAATGGGCAAGTAATAGATGATACAACAAAATCTCTAATATTTAATATAATTAACGATTGATAGTATTTTAAAATAACTAATTTTTATAAGCACACATTTTATAAGCATACATATATAAACATACATTAAATATAACATCGTTTGACAGAACATACATTAAATATAAAATCGTTTGACATACCACTCAAAATTCGCGGTGCTCCTATTTCTGGGTGGTTTAAAAAAAAAAAGCACAAAGGCTAACGCGGGACCTCCGCTCCGCTACGTTCCCGCCTTAGCCTTCTAACCTAATCTATCCGAGTCGGGGCACTCTGAGTTGGGGTGTTTATACATATTAAACGTTAGACCAAATGATTTTACCTTCGGGATTTTAATCTTTCGTGATTTGGAACTATCGGGGTTTGGAACTTTCGGGATTTAGAACTTTCGCTTATTTGAAATTAGACATATTGAGCTTCGGTATATCGGGTATAGGTATTTCATACGTTCGGTATTCGGATTTTCGACGTTTTAAGCGTTGGTTTTTCAGATGTAGGTATTAAGAACTAGTTATATTGAATTAGTTATACTATCTACAGATAGTTAACTGATTAAATTTTAAATAGGTGCTTATTTTTTTTGCCTCTATTAGCATAAGGAATAGAAATATTAGGAATGAAATTGCAAATGCGGGCCCGCACGAAAGACGAACGAAAGAAGTGTCATATTTAGGTATTATAAAGTTAACTCGTATTTCGTTCTTTTGGTCGGAACCATGAAGTATGTTCAGGACAGGACTGAATCAAACATATCAAGGTTTTCGTTTACAATATATTTCTATTAAAAAATGAAGTATTATAAACCGAAATATAAAATTAATATTTCTTTGTATTGGATTATGATAACCTTTGTTCAAAAGGAAATAAGTTTTGAAATAAGTTGTATAGTATCGTGTTTTAATTATTACTATTTTTTGGCGTGTTGTCAAAATTCAAAATTTTGCATTTTCAGTTAGTTTCATGGTAGGATTTAAGCCGAATGAACTGTCATGTGCCGTCTTCGGGCCTGATGGGGGATAAGTGCGTTACAAAGCACCAATTACCCGAAATTTCAGTCCGCAATTGCAGATATACATTTCATGGTGGGCCTGCAGGTTGTATCCACTTTTTTTAGTTTTATTGTGGTTTTCACACTCCTCCACAGTAAAAGATCGGCTTTCCTGCTAAGCTGTTTAATAATAAACTAATTTACTATCTACAAACACTACTCTATTTAAGACAGAACAATTGTCTTTTACTGTGTTACCGAAAATAATTATTAGACAATTACCAGTTAATGAATACCAGTAGTACTTCTACTTATCAATGGATAGCCTGACAATTTCAATATTTGGTTCACAGAGTAACAATTGCAACCAATTGCGTGTAAAGTCTAGTAGTCACCGAAAAATAAAGCTACCAACCGTACGAAACATGGTGGGCACATCGAAGTAGTCTTGTGGCGAATCCACGGCTATTGCAAAAGGCGCAGCGCAGATGTTTTTAAGGGCTCGCAGCGCAGCCAGCGACAGCGTGGCCGCTGCTGTGGTAGACAACAGCGTCCGCGCACTATCCCCTGTGCACTCATTTAGAAGATTCCACACCCCTCGCCATGCGCCCACACACGCCACCCCAGCGATATACGTACACAACCGCGATAGCACGTAATAAGTTAACCTTCCACGCTCGGGGCTCAGGTGTTTCGTCAAATGACTTTGGAACACGCAAAATAACAGACTACAACACAGTCCGAATGTGGCAGACACAGCGGCACTGCTAACTGGATTGTCAGGAAGAATGTAAAGGTCCATGAGCGTCCAAGCAGACTTCCAATACGTGACGACGGCCGGTGCGACCACAATGCTCGCGAACAACGCATCAGCCGACTCCAGCAGAGCGGCGTGCGCGCGCGACCCGCTCGCGAGAGTATCGGCTAACCCCGCAGTGCTTCCACGCATGTCTGCAGTACGAGTGAGTCCTCCCGGCACGTACTCGCCACAGATTACTGCTTGTAATTGCATTATCACCCGTTCCGCACCGTGACGTATGTTGCTAGTTGCTCCTGACGTACCACGGTGTCCAACGTTGAATCTTCTTATTTAGCTTTTCATCTTATATATAAACAAAAATGAATAGCAATTTCTTCTTTTTTTGTGTTTATCGTTGTCAGTTACGTTTTGTTTCAGTTCGGAAAATCCATGGGAATAAGTAGACGGCACTTGGGTAATGCTGGGGCCAACAGTTACTTTGAGATAAAATTCAATGAAAACTAGTTCTAAAGATTTAGTGTGAAGTGTATTTACGTTGTTAATTTCACCAAGTAAAAAATATTAGGTGAGCCATTGTCAACATTGTGATAATTTTATAGTAGAAGAAAACATGTCGCACATGCAAAAGTAAGTAGAAGTATAAAGAATTGGTGGCTTGAACGGTCGCGTAATAAATCATATTATACTACTCGTATAATGATAATACAGGTCGACAACTGCCTATCTGCTTATTTTTTTTCTGTTTGGACGCATACATTGTTGTTCTATGCTTTGAACAACAATGTCTGATTCCCGTGGACATGTATTAAAGATTTTATTAAATTTTATGAACAAGAGGTGGTTGCACCGTAAATCAAAACGTAGTGACTTGCACATTTTACTTACTGTGGTTTTTCTGGGTATTCTGATTTAATTTTTTTATACCACTTTTGTAGACAATTTTACCGCGGCCGCGGACCTGGCGACACCAGGGGCGTCACACTCGCCCTGCCGACCCTGTAGAAACCTTCTAATGCCCTTCTTGAAGAACCCCATATTGTAGACGCTTACGAAAACCACAGCAGGGAGATCATTGTCGGGGTGCGAGGGATATGCTCTATGGGCAACCTTACACCCCGGCGTCTGTAGAGCCGAGACGGCATGCGGTTTTAGTCGGTTCAAGCCCGACATAACCGACCCCGCTGGCACGCGGGGGGTATCCGAAGGGATTTCCGCACGATAAAAAAAGAAAAAAAAAGAAAAGGGAGATCATTGCACAGTTTGAGCGTGCGCGGATTGAAGTTAGTATTGAGTCGAATAGTATCGAGTTTATAAATGGCGTTAAGACAATGAAAAGACGAAGGTTCGTAAATATGGGCTGCAGAATGTCTCATAACCTTCATGAAAACGACTAGTTACTCAGTCTCTCTTTATTTAAATTATCATAAAATTATAAAAAATTGTTATTACCCATAAACTTGGAAAAATTGGCCCTGGCAAAAGCAAACTTTAATCAAATGCACATTTCAGATTACTGTTAATCATAATATGGGTTGTTAGACTCGAAAACCACGGGGTAGTATCACCAAATATTTTGTCCTCTGTACATTTTTTTTTTTTTTTTTTTTTTTTATCGTGCGGAAATCCCTTCGGATACCCCCCCGCGTGCCAGCGGGGGCGGTTATGTCGGACTTGAACCGACTAAAACCGCACGCCGTCTCGGGTCTACAGACGCCGGGGTGTAAGGTTGCCCATAGAGCATATCCCTAATGTATCTACATATAACCTACCCGATTGGCCAATGCAGAATCTTATTCGGAAGTCTTATCGAAGATTAGTAGATTTTTTAAAGTTTAGGTATTGAAGGGATGTTAGACTCGAAAACCTCGGGGTATGTAAAGAATATCGATTAGAATTATTTCTAATCGATATTCTTTACATACCCTTCTTTAGACTCGAAAACCTCGGGGTATGTAAAGAATATCGATTAGAATTATTTCTTATCGATATTCTTTACATACTCTTCTTTAGACTCGAAAACCTCGGGGTATGTAAAGAATATCGATTAGAATTATTTCTTATCGATATTCTTTACATATCATTCTTTAGACTCGAAAATCTCGGGGTATGTAAAGAATATCGATGAGAATTATTTCCAATCGATATTCTTCACATATCCCGAGGTTTTCGAGTCTAACATCCCTTCAATACCTAAACTTTAAAAAATCTAATAGAAGAAAGAATAAAAAGATTAATATCTTCGATAAGACTTCCGAATATAATTCTGCATTGGTCAATCGGGTAAGTCATACATTGCAGAGACAACATTTTTGATGATGGATAGATGGTAAACATAGTCTATTTATTAAGATAGTAGTTATTAGCAAATGCTACACGACCAAAGTGACATTTTCGCACTACACAAGGAGCGCCAAATTTAAATTAATTAATAACCTGATTTAGATAAACGATATTGAAATAAATGTATCACTTGTATACTTCCACTATTATATTTCGTTAATTACACCTGACCGGTTTCGCCTCACGGCATTCTCAAAGGTCTTTTATATTTATTTACATGTTACAGTTACCAAGTATAGTCAAAACAAAAGATAAACGATAATATCTAGTGTATTAACAAACAACTGCATGATACATTTAAACATAATATGAGAGGTGATTCAAGTTCAACAGTTAATTAGGTTAAGACTGGATAGTCCCTGTACTAGGTAGTCTTAGGGTGAGTGACCAGTCTGCCGTCTGGTAGCCGTCGATCCCGGTTGCCATACAAAAATCTATGACAGTCGTTACAGGGACTACCCTGCTACAACTATAGAGCTAGAGAATTACGTGTCCTCAATGGGTTGTGGAGGTCAGATGGCTACACGGAAAGTATCGAACTTCCACCGTTTCTTAGTTAAACTGACAACCTGATCCCAACTGAGTTGGGAGGGCTCGGAGGATGATAAAAGGTTAAGAATTCTCTCTGGGTACATGGGGCCCCACCAAGACCATTGGGGCGAAGGCAAGCCGGTACATCTGCTGATTGACGGATGAGGAGTTTGTGGTTAGGCGGTCAGACGGCCGTCGCTTTCATAACAGTCGTAAAAGTAAAATCAAAAGGAGGATTAGAAGTATAAGCAGACCCCTGGCTCCGAGGTGAATGTGTTGGAACCACGTTAAGATGATGATGAAAGTTAAGAATTCTGGCAAATTCAATTTCTTCCAATTTCAAAGTTGCAATGGAGGCAAGGACTTGGTAAGTATATATTACAAAACCGGTCAAGTGCGAGTCGAACTCCTACACAGAGGGTTCCGTACCACTGTCTTTTTTGGAATTTTTCCTTTATTTTTGCTGTAAGACCTTACTTTTTGCCAAATTTCGTTATTCTAGGTAATCAGGAACTACGATATTTGGTTGTCGACCCATAACCTATACTTAGAGTACTTTCGGTTGACCTAGAATTGTCAATTTTGCTTAAGGCAAGGTATTACAGCACAAGTAAAGGGAAAATTCCGGAAAATAAAAAAGTCGGAAATTAAGGTCAATTTTGGGACTTACAAATTTATGCGAAAATCGAAATTTTCACAAATCTTTTTGTTACGTTGAGTCAGGACGATGATTTTTATACACCTAATAGGGACTATAGACCTCAGTATCTGGTGTAAATTTCAACTTGCTGGTAAACCCATTCCTGACAAAATCGGTGTTGAAATAGGGAAAGAAGGGCAGACGGAAAATAGAGTTTATATTATAAGGGTTGTTTTTTACGAATTTTGAACTCATAAGTGATCGGTTTCGTTGTGCTATCAACGGTGGCATGATATATTATGACGCCGTGATTTTTTATTCAGTCAATAAAATAACATAATATAACATAATTTCACGCCTGTATCCCCGAAGGGGTAGGCAGATGTGTACCTATTACACACCCACGATTCGCCAGTTATGTTTAGGTCCCAATGTAATAGGGGGCGAGCCTATTGCCATCTACCGGGCACATTGTTAAGCGAGCGATAATTAACATTTATTAATGCACACATAACTACGAAAAGTCAGAGGTGTGTGCCCGGGGCGACTGGGGATCGAACTCGAGACCTCGTCTCAGCAGTCCGTTACGTACACCACTGGACTACCACCGCTATTATTAGTCAATAAAATATTATGAGAATATTTCAAGTACCGTATCGATTCTTCAAATTACTCAGCATAGATATGGACTTTGGCGGTTCGGCATTGTAGTAAATAAATAAATAAATATTGTACGTCAAAGTACACAACGCCATCTAGACCCAAACTAAGCAGAGCTTGTCATATGGGTTCTAGAATGCGGATAAACATACTTAAATACTTTTTTTTTGTAAATAAATACATATTATACATAGAAACACCCAGACCAATGCAAATATACATATTTGCACTGAGCGGGAATCGAACCCGCGACCTTTGGCTTAGCAGTCGAATGCACTACCGCTACGCCACAGAGGTCGTCATATTTATTATCGTTTTATTGAAGTTGAACTTAACCGTAGAGGTGATTATCAAACGACGTTTCAGTTATGCTTTAAGCTAATCATAGATCATCTTCATGATATTGTCGGAAATTCACGCAAATGTTACACATTGTAACCGAAACGTTGAAATCAGTTTGTTACTGTTAGAATGCGAACAACGTTTATATGCACATTAACTAGGTAATCTGCAAATTACCACAAGTAGGTACAAAGTAGCTTATATTTCCACTTTACCTGTTTAATCTGCATATTAACAGAGGCAGTGTATTTCTTCGTGCATAAGCACAAATAACCTAACACGAAGGGTATGGCAGACGTCTCAGCGAGACCCCCATTAAACCCTTCTAACCTATGTCTCCGCGGTGTCCACGAGCGCTCTTCGCTCGCTCCCGTAGCTTATGCGTTTAACAAATTAAATAAATCATTACAATTAATTCGAATGTTTTATTCAAGCAAAGAGCCTGTTTTATTAACTTTACCGTATACTTGGCCGTTAGTCTGCAGATTACCTAGGAAGTCTGCAGATTAACTAGTTAATGTTAGAACTGAAACTTTTTTTTTCACCTTAACGGACTGAACCAGATAATCTGCATAATAACACACATGAACACGAACTGATTTACGCGCATTAGCTGTGACATAAATTATAAAATAACACTGAATAAATCGCGACAGAATTATTTAAAAATAGTTATTTTAAGATAGTTGTTTATTTCTATAGAGATGCTTGTAGCGTCAATATATTACACATTCGGTTTTAAAATCGTTTTACACAATTTTCATTGCGTGATTGGCATTATATACTATCACAGATCCACCTGCGCGATTAAACGTTATTGGAAACAACAATCGTTCCGTTGATCTGTGTCATGGTTAAGAGAAATCTTGAATTACCATCATTCTTTTTTTTTTTATATATTTAGGACACGTCAATTTGACTTCACCTCGCCTGATAGTAAGCTGAAGGTAAAGTCTCAGGAAAGAGAGTCACCATTACATACACGTAGCATGTTAACAATGGTGGCACTCAGCTTAAAGGCCTCATCAGAAGAGGATTGTCGTCGCAGCACCGCGTGACACCTACCGGTCCCACTAGTGCTGCGACCACAATCGGACCTGCCCGGCTATGCACTTGCTGACCCCTCAATGCAATCAAACCGAAATTGGATTACTATGGAGGGTTTTTCGCAATCGTGCACGGTGGTACCAACCCGGCCGAATTTTGTGACAAATTTGTGTCATCAAATTTCTACCACCAGTAAATTCTTCCAGGCTTTTTCTCAGCTAGGTTGGTCAGCTTTTAGATGTGAAGCGACTACTATCACACCTCCACAATATCGATATCGAATTCTGTAGTTAGACTCGGTTGTCCGATTTTATAGAGTTTCAACTACAGGTAACGAATGCCAAAAATGTTCGTATGGCACCCGGGACCGACGAAGTAACGTAGCAACTCTCCTAGGTAAGGTCACCCATCCTAGTGAGTTCCCAAAAGAAAATATTTCATTGTTTGAGATACATGAGCTTATAGCGTAATGCTAGCTGAGGATGATTTAACAAGTTGAATTCCTGAAACGAGCTCAGCCGAATACAAGGGATTTTCGATTTTGCGATTTCTTTTTTTTATTTGCGATTTTTTTGCGATTTTTTTTTATCTTGTAATGGTTTACCCCAGCACGAATCTATTACCGAAAACAGCAACTCGATAGCTCATCTCCTTCATACCCAAAACCGTGACAGAAAATTGGCAACGACGACGACGTCGACGACAACTCGATAGCAATAGGGCTTTTCTAAAGAAAATCCCTAAAAAGGGAAACACATTGTGTTGACAATATAATTCTAAGTCTTAAAAGTACGTCAATGGAATGAGGTCCTTAAAGTGTGTATAGGATAATATTCAGATGTTAAACCCTTTTAAATTAATTTTAAATTTTTTAAGTGCTGCTTTTCTGTATCTAATATAAAACTAATTAATTATCTATACATATAACAAAATCGTAACGAGGTGAAAACCTTCATTGAATATTTTTTCAAAAAGATTATTGCTACTAGGAACGATACCGATGTCAAAAATTTGATATTTAGAATTTCTGTTTGTTTGTCTGCTTTTATTATCGATGTCCGAGCATCACTTGAAGAGTACTCAACAGATTCAGCTGAAATTTTGCATGAAAATTCTAATTTTATTCATAAATATGTCAGGGTATTTTTATTTTAATGAGATTTTATAGATGGTTTATTTGATAACCAAACGGTTTTGGAAAAAAATCCACCTTATATTATAAATAGTAATAATAACGTACCCTTATAAAAATATAATATACGGTTATAATGTATGTTAAATTGCAAAAAATATATTTGTTGATAAATATTTTGTCAGTTTATAGTCTGAAGCTTTGTAATTATAAAACGAAATTTAGGTTGACATTCAGATATACTAAAATTATGATATTCATAAACATATCTTGTTTTACGTTATTTATATTGTATACTAGCTGACGGTTATCGATTTTTGGTCATATCTCCGGTTCTACTTATCCAGTTGCAAGGTTTAAATCCGGTTTTGCGTTCATCGCGAACAAATAGACAAGGATTCCAAAAAAAAATATTTTTGTGTTCAGAATTGTTCATTGAACATAACCCAAGTTTTTTAAATATCTCCAATGTACAGACATTGGTAATTTTCAATTTTATAATGGTATATATATATGAATTTCGTCATTTTTGATACTTCGTTTTTATTATTTTATGTTATATAACCAATTCAAAATATTTATTTGGTTATTGATGTGATACTATCATTGCTAACTTTTCTGTACCTGCGCCCTGCATACATGCAGGTATACTAGATTCTACTATTTTTGTTAGTTTTGCATTTTTTTTGGCAAAGATGCAATTTTGTTACCAGTTGGACATAATCAGTTTAAGATCACTTTACTACTCAAGAATTAATATAATTTATTAATATAATAATTAAACTAAAAAAAATCGCTCTTCGGCAAAACCTTTCACAATTTAAAAACATAAATGTATTGAGAAAACATGACTTTTATGGTATTTTTTTGTTTTTCCTATTGAATATATTTTCTAGGCAACTAAGTGTATAATAACGACGATTTTACAGTTGGACAAATGGAATATATGCAATGCATGGTACAAAAATGTCAAACGTACCTACTTTTGTGCTACTACTAATAATGTGTTTTATTTAACTACTTTTGTGGTACTAATGTGTTTTGATGTTTTTGTAGCCGGGGAGCCAATTATTGAATTTTGAACATGATAAATAATATTAAATTTACCAACCGTACGAAACATGATGGGTGCTTCGAAATATTCCCGCGGCATATCCAAGATTACAGTAAACGGCACACCACACACGTTCCGAAATGTCCTCAGAAGGGCCAGGATCAGCGCGGCTCCAGCCGTGATAGGCAACACCATCCGTGCACCATCCCCTGGCCATTCACACAGAAGGTTCCACACACCTCGCGACGTAGCCACACATCCAAGTCCCGCAGTATGCGTACACAGCCGTGACATAAGGAAATATGCCAATCGGCCTCGATCCGGCCTCACATATTTGCTTAATTGTCGTTGAAACACCGTAAATAATAGACTTAAGATCCAACCGGCAGCAGCACAAGCCGTGGCGCTGATGATGGGACTGTCAGGGAACACGTAAAGATCCATGAGTGTCCAGGCGGATTTCCAGTACGTGATGACAGCTGGCCCGACAATTACGCTTGCAAACACCGCGTCGGCAATTGTGAGCAGTGCAATGTCCACACCAGACCTCCCAATACCCAACGTCAAAGCATCGGGCAACCCAGCAGTACTTCCCCGCATTTTAACTCCGTTATTCTTGACGTTGAAATATTGGATAAGCCTTACGGTCACCGCTAGCGCTCTGCAACTGGTATATTTGAATGCTACCTTATGTAATTTGTTTATCGCTTCCACATAACGTTATCTATTCTTTTCCTAGAGCTTATAGTATAACTTACATCGTGATAACTTTGATTAAAAGTGATGAAATAGATCAATGATGATATCTTACCGGCTTTGTTTTCTATAAAAATTAAATAATCTATGATCTAGGAATATTTTTAATAGTTATCTAGTCATAATAAATTTGCTATTGTATTTATAATGGCAAATTTATATCATGCGTAGTCGTAGATCAGCGGAGATAACTAAATCCGTTGTCTTTTTTCTATTTATCGTGTTTCTTCCGGTTTTGGACGAATAATCCACTTTCACGAAATGATTTGCTTTTAATTTTAACTTCTTACTGGAGCGGCGCCATCCGCGCAGAGGTCGGTTGTCGTTCTTCGGTTATATCTCCGGTTCTACTCAAGCGGCCTCCGTTGCGTAGCGGTATTACATTCGACTGCTACGACATTGGGCGCGGGTTTGATTCCCGCTCCCTGCAAATATTTATATGCATGAATATTTCTATTTGCATTCGTCTGGGTGTTTCTATGTATAATATGTATGTATTCATAAAAAAAAAGTATATAAGTATGTTTATTCGTATTCTAGAACCCATAAAACAAGCTAATTAAACTATGCTTACTTTTGGGTCTAGAAAGCGCTGTGTAGAATGTCGTAGAATATTTATTATTAATTGCAATCAATTATACGGCAGATTTTAAGTCTGACCAAAACCTTATACCTAATAGTAAAAACTGTATCATAATCCAATCATTAGTTATTGCATACATCGCGAACACACCGCGGAACACATAAGAATTCCAAAAAAAAATATTGTCTGAATCGTTCATTTAACATAACCCAAGTTTTCTTTTAATATCTCCTATATCAGACACAACTAATTAGCGATTTTATATTAGTATGGATAAATACTATTTTAGAACTTTAAAGCGCGAAGTCTATTTTCATGCACTAAATAAATAAATAATAAATATTCTACGACATTCTACACAGCGCTTTCTAGACCCAAAGTAAGCATAGTTCAACTAGCTTGTGTTATGGGTTCCAGAATGCGGATAAACATACTTATATACTTTTTTTTTGTAAATACATACATATTATACATAGAAACACCCAGACCAATGCAAATAGACATATTCATGCATACAAATATTTGCACTGAGCGGGAATCGAAGCCGCGCCCCCTGTCGTAGCAATCGAATGCACTACCGCTACGCCACAGAGGCCGTCTTAATAAAAATAAATTGATCGCTTTTAATCTTCAATTTCAACGTCTAACATAGGTAGGTCTGATAAAAACATTATCTGTCTAAACGTAATAAAATTTTAATGTGAATTTCATTTGTGACTTTGAATAATTAAAAAAATAAAACATGTAAATTGGCTCAGAGATTTCGAAATAAAGATGAGTGTATCTAAATATAAAAGCTATATGCAACACAGCCAGCGAAGAACGGTGTTGTGGGCTGCCGCCGCTAACTATTATTGCTTATTGAGCGAGCGAAGCTCTTATACCCGGCATAGCCGTTTGTTGGTGGCTGAACTCCTCCGTAACCACTCGCGCGATCTTGACCAAATTTACCACGGCGATAGTGTGGACACTGAGGAGTGTTTTGAAGCGAGATTGTTCATGTCCGATGTACCATTGAGGAATAATCACCGAAAAACAGTTTCACGAGTGCGCGACCGTAGTAAGATGTCTTATTTTCAAGTAAGAGTCCTGCTCGCTCAGCTCAATTTATTTCAGTCGCACCCTGCACTGAATTCCTAGTTTACTATGTGGTGTTATCACATTCATTGATTTCAGGGATATAAGGCCAACTATGATACTAGAAAATGGCATTTTAAATTCCAATATTACATTAATGTTCATTAATATATTTATTTTTTCATTATTTTTAATTTCATATAAGTATGGTTATAAATTTAAGATACATACTTATGTGCCCCTTATTGATCGGCCACAAGTTTTGTTACGTCTATATACAAAAAAAAATCATCCGTTATATAACGGGGTGTTTTTTTTTGTTTGGTTTTTCATTTACAAAAAGAACACAGGAAAATTCAAATATTTAAATTTTTTAAAATGCGGTTTCAAAATTTTGATGATGACTACGTTTTAGGTGAAGACTAATTTTCCAATCTAATTTCAAAAAAGTAATCCTTTTCCGAGCATATCGGCTGCTAATATCACTGATAACACGTGTGATGTTGTCTTCTAATTCTTAAGTCGATACTGGGTTATTGGCGTAAACAAGAGATTTGACTTACCTCCACAAAAAGTCCAACGGAGTCAAATCGCACGATCTAGGTGGCCAACTCACTGGTCCAAAACGAGTGATTACACTAAATTCCAAAATTTGACTTCACGTATGGATTACCTAAAACGGAGTTGTGGTCAACATTTAAATGAAATAATTTTTAAAGCATAAATGGCAAGGATTGATTCTGAGCCCCCATTTTTTTTAATATTTTACATTTTACCTGTGTTTTTTGTAAATAAAAAACCAAATACAAAAATAAATCGACCATTATAGAATAAAGCCGTGTAAGTGATACCTTTTATAACTCGAGACCGGGTGGAGCGATTTTCATGATCTTTATTTTTTAGATTTTTTTCTGCCTGTACTGTGCCATTTTGTGGCTTTATTTGCTGAAAAAAGGATCGATCATAGCACGCCGTCTTGGGTGTAAGTAAGGTGTAAGTTGGGAGTAATAATGCAATTCCTTCACGCCGCGGCTGCTACGCCGGCCGCGGCCATCTACGCTACGGCTTTGAGATGCCCCCCTCGGGATACTGTGCCTATACTTGCAATTAAGATAATTAAAAATATGAGACCATTCACGAAATGAATTCAGCTGATAAGGTAACTAAGATTACTTGATTCTAAGGCGTTACGAAATTCGCCAGATCTGCTAGTAGTGTATAAATGTAAGCATATAATAAATAGATATATGAATAGATTCAATAATACCCAAACATTTCATTTACTTATTTATAGGTTTAGATCGGAAAAAGAGAACATCTAGGACGGGACTTGAACGAGCAGTCCCTTAAAGGGGGAATGCGCGGACCAATATTGTGCTAATGTTGAACATAAGTGCCACCTATATCAGTAATGTTTTGTCTTAATTAGTACCTACATCGAACACTTTTACTTACTCAAAATTAGGTCACTCGGAATTAGACAAATTATAACTATCGCAGCAGAAGCACAAGCACAAAATTAATGACTGTAATAATATCTAAAAATTCTATAAATGTGCTATATGTATACGTGTGACTGATGTGTGATACACCCAACATTATCTGTACTTATAGATTTGTATGTCCGCGGGCATACCTATATACTTCTTGTGTGCATAATGTCTACGTGAGTGATAAAGTTGATCAATGTAGGTACAGCAAGTTACCTGGTGGGCTAGGCTACGGTTGAAAACCAGCGCTGCAGATTGTACCAAATCTGTAGCATTTAGCTGAACTGTGGCCTTTTAAGCACACACTCCACACCGACACACCTATTGATGTAAATGTAGGGAAGATTGTTATAAATACTTGCTAAGGTTCTTATAAAATTATGTTTTGGTCAGTATGTATATTGTTTTGTATGTTTTTTTATTTTATTTTTGTGGGTGTTATTTTGTATTGTTATGTGTGTGTGTTTAATAAACGTATTTTCTTTCTTTCTTTCTTTCACAACAAGACATACAGTGTACAGTGCAGTATAGTGAGCGCGAACAAGAACAACGTATGACTTTTCTTATACAACGTGGCATACTTTTGATAACATGATAGCATCTGAATCTTACTTATATGCTAAACACGAAAGTTTGTAACTATGTACGAGTATGTATGGATATTTGTTACTCTATCACGCAGAAACCGCAAAACAGCTCCGGCTGAAATTTGGTACAGGGATAGATTATAGTCTGGGATAACACACACCTAGGCTACTTTTTATCCTTGAAATAGGTTCCAATGGGCAGCGGGAACGGGACCAAAATTCCACGCGGGTGGAGTAGCGGGTAACAGCTAGTAAATATATAAAAATCTCGTGTCAAGTCTGGTCACAGTGTTTGTTATCGAACTTTTTTGAAACGGCTTGGCCGATTCTTTTGCTTTTTTTTTGTGTACATTTGGTAGGTATGAGCAAAATTCGTAAGCTATTTCTATAGGTGTGGTCGCTAATCCTTAGGCGAACGGCATCAGAATTTCGCGCGGATGGAGCCGCGAGCTACAGCTAATTTTAATATAAAATCATTAATAATAATAATAATATCTCTATCTCTCAGAATGGATGTAGGAGCGGAGCCCGTGGCACTAAAGAGCTCCTTCTAGTTGACCCGGCATCAGCCAACAGGTGCGTCGTAACCGTAAAAATCTGGCGACATGTTGGATAGATTATAAGAAGGCTTATGATTCTGTTCCACATACATGGCTTCTGAGGGTGCTAGAGTTGTCTAAAGTTGATACAACTCTAACTACTTTCTTGAGGTCATGTATGGGGCAATGGAACACGGTTCTCCGCTATCCAGGATGTTGCCAGACAAACGATGCACCGATAAGAATCGAGAGGGGTATATTTCAGGGCGACAGTCTGAGTCCCCTGTGGTTCTGTCTAGCACTGATTCCTCTAAGTACAATACTGGAGAATTCAGGGCTAGGCTATCGGTTGCGGAGAGAGGGTCGGGTTATATCCCACCTCCTATACATGGATGACCTCAAACTATTTGCTACTAATAACCTACAATTGATGGAGCTACTAAAGATGACTGAAAACTTTAGTAACTCTATCAAGATGGAATTTCGTTTAGACAAGTGTGCGGTCATGCATGTAGAAAGAGGTGGTATAGTGGAATCCGAAGGGATGATACTTTCGGATTCCATTAAACTTAAATCTCTATCTACAAACGAAACATACAAATATCTGGGTATGTCACAGGCATTAGGAATCTCCGAATCTGGTATGAAGCAGGCATTGCAGGAGCGCTTCTTTGGCCGCCTGAAAAAAGTTCTGAAAAGCCTTCTATCGGGCGGTAATAAGGTTCGTGCCTGCAATGGTTGGGTCATGCCAGTCCTAATGTACTCCTTCGGCATACTCAGATGGACTCAGACTGAACTGGATGCTCTAGATAGGAGGGTCCGGACACTGCTGACCACATTCCGAATGCACCATCCACGTTCATCGGTAATGAGGTTGTATATCCCGCGGAAATTGGGCGGTCGTGGTTTTTTAAATGCCAAGACCCTTCATAACCGCGAGATATACAACCTTAGAGAATATTTCCTACGTGTAGATTCCGATATGCATCGTGATGTGGTCGCAGTGGACAATGGCCTAACCCCTCTCACGTTGGCTAAAGAGAACTGGCGCAAACCTGTAGTACTTGGTACTGCTGATCGCAGAGATGTATGGAAGGGTAAAGAGCTACACGGGTTTAAATGGGCCCGATATAGATTTAAAAGCGTCTGTATCATTTCTACGGTTCGGTGATCTTTTTGGAGAAACCGAAGGTTTTATCTTTGCAATTACGGACGAAGTTGTAATGACGAACAACTACCGGAAGTATATTCTGAAGGACGGTACGGTTGACATCTGTCGGGCATGTCATCGTCCCGGAGAATCACTCAGACACATTATTTCCGGTTGTTCTCGTCTCGCCAACGGCGAGTACTTGCACAGACATAACCAAGTGGCCAGGATTGTACATCAGCAACTTGCTCTTAAATACAATCTTGTGACTTCGGAGGTGCCATACTACAAGTATGTGCCCGACCCAGTTCTCGAAAACGGTCGTGTCACATTGTACTGGGATCGATCTATTATCACTGACAGGACTATTGTTGCCAATAAGCCTGATATAGTGATAATGGATCGATTAGAGCGTCGTGCAATGACAGTTGATATCACTGTCCCCCATGACGAGAATCTCATGAAGGCAGAAAAAGAAAAACAAATAAAATATTTGGACCTGGCCAATGAGATTGTCGACATGTGGGATGTGGACTCAGCTATTATTGTACCGATAGTCGTGTCAGCACATGGACTTATCGCCAAGAGCCTCGATCAACACCTTATGAGGCTCTCGTTAGGCAGCTGGCTCAAAGGCCTGATGCAGAAGGCCGTTCTGCTAGGCACGGCACGCATAGTGAGGAAGTTCCTCACCCTGGAGCCGTAACCACTTGCAGCTTGGTCCCTGTACCCGATGCCGGTGGAGCATTATTTTTATATTTTTAAATATATTTGTATTTTTTTTTTATATATATTTAAAAATGTAATTATATGTATAGAAATTAAATAAAGGAGATAATAATATATCTCTTTATTGTATGTACTGATACGGGATGCCCTACGGGGAAGCCGGACGGAAACGAGTGATCGAAATCCAACACTTTATTCCGTAGGACAAGCCTGACATAACCGCCCCCGCTGGCACGCTAGGGTATCCGAAGGGATTTCCACACGAAAAAAACAAAAAATAAGGTACCACAAGTTGGGGTGCGACTGGTTGGGATCACCTCCAAGTTTGGTGCACCCTGGGCAACGTGGGCGATGACGCATCATTGATTGCTCCTCTGGAGTAGCTGGCGTCAACGTCAACGGCCAAGAGTCTGACCAACCGGCCCTTTTCAGGGCCAGCTGACCCCATTACACGAGGGGGTCGGGGCATGGCGGGCCTGCAAGGCCCGCGGGGGGGAGTGGTCGCTCCAGGTACCCCTCTGCTGTTATCAGAGGGGACACTGCGAATGGCCCAGGGTCAGTCGGAGTGCGAGAGATATGCTCTATGGGTAACCTTACACCCCGGCGTCTGTACACCTGAGACGGCGTGCGGTTTTAGTCGGTTCAAGCCCGACATAACCGCCCCCTATGGCCGGCGGAGGGGTATCCGAAGGGATTTCCGCACGAAAAAGAAAAAAGTACATTCATTCTCTTTTTTAAAGGTCCATCCAGTCCCTCACTAAAAATAAATCATACAAAAATAACGAGGCATGAGGCATACCTCTATATTTCATACAAGTATCCATAGAACTTACCGTTTTAACTATACATTAAAATCGGTAAAACTTATCATTTAGGACCCATGACCTGTCGCTTTTCTCAGTCCGATTTAAATTTAGAGAAATAGTCAGCATACCAATTGTTTCCAAATTTCATTCCTTTACCGAATTCATAGTATTCAATAACATAAGTGTTAAATTCTTCGACGAAACTCGGCACATGAAATAATAGGTTTTACCGTTACCTATCAAATTGCCGAAATTTTCTTACAAATTCATGAGTTTGTTATTCCTGTAATTTAATAGCTATTTCCATTATTTATATTTAGTTTCAAAGTTGATTTCAAGATTTTACAACTCTGTATTAAATTATGTTTTTATTGGCCGCTTGATAAATTAATTCGATTTTCAAAAACAGTACTTCCTAAATGCTATCCATTTTGATGATAAATTTCGTATTACTTAACAGCTGTCACTTTTTAAAATGTAATAAAAGTTGCTGCTTGTTAACTTAATGTTATCTCATTCATACACAAAAAAAAACATAAAATTTGGATTTGTCATTCCTAAAAAAAAATGCAAAAATGTTAGTACTGAAAATTGGGTTTCCTCCAATTTCTTCAAGAAAAACGGCAATTTCATATGTAACGACCTAATATAATTAATATTAAATTCACCAACCGTGCGAAACCGGAGGGGCACATCGAAGTATTCTCGCGGCGTATCCATGTTTACGGCGAAAGGCACACCGCACACATTTCGAAAGACTCTCAGCACTATAAGGATCAGCGTGGCTGGCACTGTAATGAGTAACACTATCTTTGCTTCGTATCCCGTGCACTCATCGAGAAGTACCCACACACCTCGTGATACGCTAACACATGTCACCCCTGCAATACATGTGAATAGTCGTGACATTACAATGTATGTGACTTTACCTAAATCTGGTCTTACAAAATTGCTCAAATGATGTTGGAACACGGTAAATATTAGACCAAATATCATGCCGACCGCGGTGCCCACGGTGGCGCTGCTGATGAGATTATCAGGCAACACGTAAAGGTCCATAAGTGTCCAAGTGGACTTCCAGTACACAATGACTGCTGGTCCGATCACTACGCTTGCTAACAGCGCGTCGGCTATCCCAAGCAGCGAATCGATCACGTTAGATCCAATACCTAACGTTAGAGCATCGGGTAAATCCGCAGTACGATCGCGCATATCGAGACTGATATTCTAACGGCAGACTTTCACTGTCACTGCTTGCGATGTGGCCACTAGTGGTACCTTATGTAATATATATGACAAAAGAGATATAAACCCATTATATCTACCAACTGTTATCACTTCCTTTAAAGCTTAAATTTCAATTAATATTACGATAAATTTGATTGTAGGGGTGCAGTATATCGTTAATGATATTTTGCTTTTATGAATACAAAATGATTGATGATGTTTACATTTTTTAACGTAAAGTCATTCTTGATAGAGCAGATATACATGTTATAGAAGTCTATGGTTCTCTGTCTGTCCTGTTTGTTGATGTGAGCTTGACTATTCTGAGATACATGCTTTTAGGCTATATTTCTTACCATAAAGTAACGTAGAAAATAAGTAGTGTCCATAATAGTGAATCTAGTATGGAAAGAAGACATTTTTAATGCCAAGCCATAACCCTGCCCGGCAACGGACAAGAGCGATGGCTGTTCGGGGCTGCGAAGAAGAAAACCTTTATATAAATTACCCTATATAGATTCGATGGATCCGGTCTGATACAAACAACCGTCCAGTCAAGCCATAACCCTGACCAGCAACGGGAAGAATTGGTGGTTCGTTGGGACTGCGAGGAACAAAACAAAAACATAAAACCCATCTTCAATAAATAGATCAAAGCAGGTGGAGGCTTCATGTCTCGCGCTAGCTCTTCGAGATGGAAGGAGAGCTGCTATAATCTAAAATGGTGGTGTCTCCAGCGAGGGTGGCTAAGACCACAGAAGAGTGGTCGAAATTTCACTCTGTAGGCAAACGACCTCAACCTAACGGCTCCGACATCAGATCTATTAACATAGGTGTAAAGACGGAAACATCGTGTCGTTTCAGTCCATGTGACTCTGCAATAACCGTTTTGTCGGGCCCACAAAAAACCGCATAGGTATTGTCAATAAAAAGGCCTTTAGAATGAATGGATAAATGGATTGTCTTTAGAATATATGATGTTATAGTCAATGTGCGCTTTTTTTACCGAGAATCGATTCCTGTGGACCTGCACTCGGACCCAGGGTTTTAACAACACATTCATAAAGGTTACATAATTATAAGGGTTCCACTATGAAAAGGTTACAGAATGAAAGTGTTATTGTTATATATATATATAAGTTGGCAATGAATCTGTTAATCGTTACCACTTTCAATTGTGTAACCGTTATATACATGTAACAGATATTAATCTGTTAACAGTGTTAATAAGTGATAACCAAAATGCTACGATGCCAAATTTACTATCCTATTATATTTATAATCTAAATTTTTAAATAAAGGTAGTTTGTAACTTTGTACACCCCCAAGTACTTTAGGACGTTATTTCTGTTACACTTATTAACACATATAAAACGTACCACTTTGAAAAGGTTACACTTTCGTATCTGTTACATTTATAAATGGATTTTTTCTAAAAAAGTTTTAAAAAACAGTGTTAATACACTTTATTACGGTTACAGTTTGGGTCCCTACTCGGACCTCATCAGTGGCTCGCGCTCGGAGTCGCGGGCAACAGCTATTAAATAAAATTCTTTCTTGTATGTCCAGTCAACGATAGAAGACGCTTAACAAATTCTAATCTATTGTTCAGTTTAGCTCTTAACACTTTCATAAAACAATAAATAAATCATAAATTTGTCCATTAAGGGTTAACTAAGTTTTGTCGTTATAAACTATAAACTGTAAACAAGAATACGCATATAAAACATGAGTTGGTACAGTTTTGAGGAATGTACAATTGGCGGCCTTATCGCAGAGGGCAATCTCTTACAGGTAACCATTGGATGGAGAAAAGCAGCAGTTAATGGAAGATAAAGGGCAGGTCCTGGTGTACATATATGTACGATTTTTAACCGACTTCATAGTATTCAATAACATAAGCATACAAAGGGTTACACATTTTATTACACACAGAAATTGAACAGTATGATAATCTTGGGTTCCCTGTCTCCCAAACTATCCAATAATAATTTAATTAATAATTCCAATAAAGAGATTTTATTTTTATTATTCACTTGGGAGATATACACGGAGATTTTATAGTCGTTTTGGATCGAAATATTTTGGGAACAGTTTCGATAATATTTAAGCCTGGAAATATTTATTTGAAACACAAAACTATTTAAATTATAAAACGGTCAAAATTGATGTCGTTTACACAAATCAAATGAGAAGTCGTGGTAACTCCTTTCAATTTCACGTAATACGCTTACTACGTTTTACTAAGATTATTTTCATTCATTGTCTGAAATCCGCTACTCGCAGTTCGTTGTTGTGTTTATTTTATTATCACTACATAGACCATAAAGTTTATTTATCGTTAAATGATATCCTAATAAAGTATTTCTGACAGTCCTATGCCCTTTGCCATAAAGTATGAAGGAATAGTGAAGTACCTTTTTTCTTATTCTTTTTTTTTTCGTGCGGAAATCCCTTCGGAATCCCCGTCTTGTACTCTCTCTTGTATTCTCGAGCAGTTAAGAACAAGGACGAACCTTCATTCATTAAAAACTGTCAATGAATTACCGAAGCGCTAATAACGGTTTTACTGACCATCTCCGGTTTCGAGATTTTGTTTGTGAGTTCCCTCGGGTTTGGGAGCCACAGTGTCCCTGTTTGCCCCGGTTTGGGGGAGGGGCGCTACTCACCCCACCGTTCTGGCCTGCTTCTGCTGGGGTGACAGGCGGCCTCACCTACCTGCGCTCATGGAGGACAGAGGTCGTTAAGCGATCTTCAGCGCCTGAGTCGCCAGCGACGCGCGGCGAGCATGTTGGGGGCTCGGCGGGCCGGGAGAGTTCTAAATCTAATTAAAAAGCGACCGAATACCTTTTTTTTTTTTTCGTGCGGAAATCCCTTCGGATACCCCCCCGCCGGCCAACGCTGGCGACCTAAATATATACCCGAATAAAACAAATAAATTAATATTTTGGAATAAATACACACAGCCCTATCTAAACCCAAACTCAGTACGTATAGCTGGTTATATGAATTCTAGTATGTGGATAATCATACCTATTTTTTACAAAGCTTAGAGGAGTAAATATGTATTATTAAAAGTACATATGTTCAATTAAAAAATATTTCATTGACATACTTATGTATAATTTATTAAAATAAATATTGTAGTGGAACCGCGGGCGCATCTAGTCCTCTATAATAAAAGAATGCCTACACGCGTAGCGATAAAATAATTATCTATTATTTTCCGGCTTTACAGGTTGATTAAATTTGATGACATGGCCAACGATGAGAAACTATTGTTCCTGCAAATAATTTACTCTAATTATAGATAACAAACTTCTATTAGCGATTAAAAATTGGCGAATTTAATTGTCTCAACGCCCAATATGAGTTCCAAGGGCATATACAGAGTAATAGGGAGGTCCACAGTGAGGGAAGAAGACCAGTTGCTGGAGGACAAGGGGGTATTCCTGGATGCAAGCGGATCTGCGGGGCTCCTCGCCTCGGTCTTCTATCCGGAGGACCGGGTCGAGGAGGACAACGCGGACCACAGATTGACTCGCTCTTTGGCCAAGTCGGTCAATGGCGGGGATAATGATGATACTTATGACCCGCCATTCACCGCTGGCGAACTGGTGGACGCGCTGTCAAGCTTTAATCCGAAAAAAGCCCCGGGTGCTGATGGATTTACAGCGGATATCTGTACTCACGCCGTCAACAGCGCACCGGCACTGTTCCTCGAACTACTGAATAAATGCCTGGCTCTCGAATACTTCCCGAGACCATGGAAGGAGGCGACTGTGGTCGCTCTTCGAAAGCCAGGCAAAGACTCGTACAGCGTTCCCAAGTCATACAGACCGATTGGGCTCTTGCCTGTTCTTGGGAAGCTGTACGAGAAGATGCTGGCGGCTCGGCTCAAGTTTCATATACTTCCACGGATTAGTACTCGCCAGTACGGCTTTATGCCACGGAGGGGCACCGAAGACCCTCTATAACCTGCTAAAGCACGTTCGCGGCAGACTCGATCAAAAGAGGATTGTCGCGCTTGTGTCGCTGGATATAGAGGGCGCCTTCGATAGTGCTTGGTGGCCGGCTATAATCGCACGACTGGCAGAGGAAAAGTGCCCCGTTAACTTGAGGCGAGTCGTCAGCAGTTACCTCAGCGAGAGAGCAGTGCGGGTGAGATACGCAGGGGCTGAGTGCACGAGAGGCACCCAGAAAGGATGCGTCCAGGGATCTATAACGGGTCCCTTACTGTGGAACCTATTGCTGGACCCTTTGCTCGTAATGCTGAACGAGGGTGGGGACTACGTCCAGGCTTTTGCTGACGACGTGGTCCTCATATTCGACGGGGAAACAGCGGCTGACATCGAGAGACGGGCCAATGCCTCCCTCGAACGTGTTCGGGCGTGGGGCGTCAAAAATAAACTAAAGTTTGCGCCTCATAAAACTTGCGCCATGGTTTTAACCAGGAAACTTAAGTATGACAACCCACGCCTGACCATGGGCGGGGTGGACATTGGTCTGTCCCAAGAGATAAAAATATTGGGTCTCACAATAGACGCTAAACTTACATTCAACAGTCACATAAAAAACGTTTGTAAAAAGGCAGTCAACATTTATAAGATGCTGGCACGGACGGCCCGGATCTCCTGGGGGCTTCACCCCGAGGTGATCCGGACCATCTACACGGCGGTAATCGAGCCAATTATCTTATACGCAGCTTGCGCATGGTCGGAGGCGGCAGGGAAAGAGTACGTCAAGAAGAAGTTGAACGCGGTTCAGCGTGTGTTCGCCCAAAAAATTACTAAGGCCTATCGCACGACCTCCCTGAACTCGGTACTGCTGCTGGCTGGTATACTCCCTCTGGACCTCCGAGTTCGGGAGGTGGCCTCATTGTATGAGGCCAAGAGAGGAGTGTCCCAGCCGTGGCTGAAGGACAGGGAGGTTGAGCGACTGGCTCCCATTTCGGCGGCCCCGCATCCCGCGGAGCGCACACGCATGGAGTTCGACAGCGTGGTAGACGAGGAACAACTCAGTAAAGTTAGATCACACGACCTAAGAATATTCACTGATGGGAGCAAAATTGAGGGCCGTGTCGGGCTGCTGTCTCTGTATGGAACAGTCGGTCCGAGACAAGGGCCCTCAAGTTTGCTCTCTCAGACCATTGCACCGTCTACCAGGCGGAACTCCTGGCGCTGCGCAAAGCAGTATGCGAGGTAGAGCGGCACGACGTTGCCGCGTTCGGCCTCTTCAGTGATAGCAGGGCGGCACTCCTTAGCGTAGTCAATCCGCACTCTCCCCACCCCTTGGCAGTAGAGACCAGGGACGCTCTTGGCCGCTGTAAACAGCGAGGCAAGAGCGTCTCTCTCTACTGGATCAAGGCCCATGTAGGCCTTGAGGGGAATGAGAGGGCGGATTGGCTCGCTAGGGAGGCCGCCTTGAAGCTCAAAAAAGCTCCTGATTATGATCAATGTCCTGTCTCATTCGTCAAGGGAGCCCTATGTCGGGGCTCCCTTGACGAATGGAACAGGCGTTACCAGGAGAGCACAACCGCTTCGACCACCAAATTATTCTTCCCCTGCGCAATACAGGCACACAAGGTAGTCAGGAAAATTACTATTAAAGGGCCAACTACCCAATTCCTCACGGGGCACGGTGGGTTCGCCGAATACTTGACTCGTTTCAAGTGTAGGGCGGACCCATCGTGTGCCTGTGAGCCGGGTATTTCGGAAACTATACCCCATCTCCTGACAGACTGCCCTGTCCACGCTGCCGACAGGCTCGATTTGGAAATTGAAACCGGCATAAAAGTCGACAAGGATAACCTAAAAACGTTAATACAAGATTACACAGATCAAACCATAAAGTATGCAGTAAAAATAGTCGGTATCGCAAATAACAGGAACAAGCTTTGAAAATGTCATGCTACCACATTATCATAAGAATAATGATGCCTAGCATTAAAAACCTGGAAATATATATAAATAAATGTATACTTGGAGTTAATTAAAAATATAGTATGTAAATAGTAATAAGAACTGTCATGTTGACAACTATAAGCCGCAAATGTTATAAAGTAAGAAAAGAAACTGTAATAGTTGTTAAGCAAAAAATGTAATTGATAAATAAATAAATAAAAAACTACAAGACTAAGAAGAATAGGTACACAATTCCCGTATTATACTTCATATTCTTCATATATTATATTTCATACTCCCCGCAGAGAATGAAAGGACGAATGACAGTACGAGAAGGATAAATGATAGAACTGGAATGACAAAGAGGCTCAGAATGAAAGATGACTAGATTAGGACTTATAAGTAGGAAGCATTTTCATTATTACATTAGTTAAACAAAGGCTCCGCACTTTTGCAGAGGCATAGGTAAAAAAAAAAAAAAAAAAAAAATGAGTTCCACGTCAAAACTCTCAGGTCAGTGCGATCGAGGCGCACACGTATTCTAAATGGAACTCAGCATGCGTCTGAGGGAGGTAACTGGCGATTCCTGTGAGGCAGTTTTCTCGCGCAATTTTTTTGAGGCCATCTCTCTATGGATCAGGAGAGACCTGGGTCTCTCCCGGATTCCCTCCGCCGCCTCCTGCTCGAAAATTATTTGCCCGCAGGAGGCGGTGGCGGCCCTCACGCTCGCACTCCGCACTATCACTGTGAGCAAGACGCCGAGCGAAAGAACTTTCACTCCGAGGGCTGCCACAAGGGTCCACCTCAGCACCTCCCACACCCTGCAAATTCGCCAGCGTATTCAGCCCCGAGTCCTCGCTTGCATCACAGTGATGGCACTCAGGCGTTGGCTTCTTCCTGATCTGCCACAGGTGGTCTCCGAAGCATCCCTTCCCAGCGATCACCTGCGTCAGCCGGAACGAGAGGAGGCTCCAGTGTCACTTCTCTAGCCAGTCTTCCATGATGGGCATTACCACCGCTACTACGGCGTGCCCTAGCTGCCTGCATCCTGAACACCCTGCCAAGGGGATCCAAACTAGTGTTATATAGGTACATATTTTAGTGTATTAACTTTTATAGATTTTTGAAATATATAAGAATACTTCTCATTCAATTAATTTAATTAAGCAAAACGGGAAGACGCACCCTGCAGAGGAATCAGCAGCAGAAATTCAACTATAGTATTGTAATAAACTAGCTATTTGATTTGAAAAAAGAAGGTTTAAGTTATTTATCTATGAGATGAGCAAGCTCTGTGAAAATTAAACGTAAAGCTGATACCACCTTATAAAATTATGAAATACATTGAAAACTATTATATATTAGTAATATAACCTTGAGGTATTAAAATTAATGCAATAATGTTATAATAATTTAATTACGTGCTAACGTATATATGTGGTGCGGATAGGTTTGCTATCAGTGATTCATTTTAAGTATTAATCACTGAAATTAATAATAATCCCTCTAATCCAGTTAAGCTAATTATTGCTTGTGCTAGGAGTTGGTGCGCGCTTCTCAATAAGGGAGGGGGGATTTAGATCCCTGACATCACGCTGGGGTCGCCACTACTGGCGGCCGGGGCCGGTCCGAGTCTCTGGGATATTCTTTCTAGGGCACACCAGGTTCCCCGGCCGCACAGGCCGGTATGACCAAACACCGTGCGGTTTTAGTCGGTTCGACTCCGTCACGTCTACCTTTTTTTTTTTTATCGTGCGGAAATCCCTTCGGATACCCCCCCGCCGGCCAGCGGGGGCGGTTATGTCAGGCTTGCACCGACTAAAACCGCACGCCGTCTCGGGTCTTCAGACGCCGGGGTGTAAGGTTACCCATAGAGCATATCCCTCGCACCCCGGCTGACCCTGGGCCATCTCACCACTAACAGCATCGCTCATCCTGTCTCCTCTGAAAGCAGAGGAGTACGGAGAGCGATGTGTTCCCGCCACGTTGGGTATTGGCCGACGATCAATGCCAACCCTATGAAGGGGTGAAGGGGAAGCCATTGACCGCCGCCCAGGGTGTACCGGCCGCTCCGATTCCGTTCCCCCCGGACTGCAGCGGGATCGGAATCGGAGCGACACTCGAAGAGGTTACCCAACACACACCCCTCCGTCACGCCTACCTCACCGTTAGCTCCAGTAAGGTGAAGCCCGAGGGGGTTTCCGCAGGAAAAAAAAAACGAAAAGGAGTTTGTTCACGTTGGTATACTGTCTTTATGGTGATTAATCTAAAGTCGGTAACATTATGTTGTTTTGACCGGTCTGACTGCGATAGCTGCATCTTTATCAGTGAGGTGCCCAGTGGTAGGTATTCACAGTTCCAGGATTTTCCAAAAGAACAAAATGCTAAATGGTATTATATATATAAATAAGCAACATTATTTTTTTTAAATAAATAATAAAGTCTGAATGCCGGCTGACTGTTGAAAATAGGTATCTACTTAAAATTGCAGCCAGTTTAAGAACAATTTGTCACCTAATCGTAATTTATGTCATTTAAATGAATGATTGGTTACTTAAGCTATAATTTAATCTCATGATACTATGAAAGGTGTGCCTGCGCCGGAGGACTCATCCATTTTGCTTAGGTACGTAAGTATTTAATAATTAATGATTCTAGCGATGAAGATTTTCTAGAAATATATCGGTTTTAATAATTTATTAACGGATTCCTATTTGTTGTTACTACTAACTAATGCATGCGACTTCGTCTGCGTTAAATTTGAAATGAATCCAATATGTATCAGGCTATTTGATTGTTAGGGCACGCCGTAGTAGCGGCGTTAAGACCCATCATGGAGGAATGGCTAGAGAGCCGACATGGGAGCCTATCGTACCGGCTGACGCAAGTGATCTCTGGGAAGGGGTGTTTCGAGCTTTCGAGAAGCACCTGTGTCGGATCAGAAAGGATTCAACGTCGGAGTGCCATCACTGTAATGCAAACGAGGATTCGGGGCTGCATACGCTGGCGGAGTGACCCGCGTGGGAAGTGCTGAGGCGGGCCCTTCCAGTGGGAGTCCTCTCGCTCGGCATCTTACTCACGGTGATATTACAGAGTGCGAGCGCGTGCATGGGCTGCCGCGGCCTCCATCTGCGAGCAAGTGATTCTCGAGAAGGAGTAGGCGGCGTAGCGGGCCCGGGGGAGACTACGGTCTCTCTCGATCCGCAGAGCCCGCGAGGTGCGGAGGCGATTCTGACACCGGAGGTCACTCGTCCTCCATGAACGCAAGCCTGGGGATGACAGATGGAGCCGTATATCTTGCTGCGCGCCTTCCCTTATTCCGGGGGCAAGACGGGGTCACCGTGGTTCCCAAATCCGAGGGGACTGTCTTAAAACCGGAGATGCAAGGAAAACGCCTTATGAGTCACCTTACCCTGGCACCTGAAGACCCGAGACGGCGTGTGGTTTTAGTCGGTTCGAGTCCGCCATAACTCTAGGGAATCGAGGGGATGTCCGCACGGAAAAATTAAATCTCGGTTATATTTTCAATTATTAATTATGAAGAAGAAAACCTTTCACGGGCATGGGTTTTTACCTCCATAGTTGCTCATGTATGCTGATGATATCGCGCTGGCGTACGCGGATAGAGACAGATTGGTGCGAAGTGTGAAGACGTGGAAGGACGAGCTTATGAACGGTACCGAGTACATGGCGTTAACTCTACAAATCTCACACACGTCCGCATAGGCGATGTCTCGGTCGACCGCACGGTCCAGGTTAAGTATTTGACATCGATTCTGTCTTAAGGGTACGCATTGCAGCCGAGTGGGCCTAGTGGCGTGAGATTACTGGTGTCATTTGTGACCCCAAAATGCCGGTTAGGTTGAAAGTACAAGTTTATAAAACCATCATTAGGCCAGTCCTTGTACACGGGTGTAAAGCTTAGCCATTGCTGAAGCAGCACAAGCAGGAGCTGCTCTCTCCGCGACAGAGATGAATACGCTACTCCCGCGTCAGTGTGGCTTTCGCTGATATCGCCAGGTTACGTGGGTAACAAATATCTGGCCATGCCACTTCCGCCTGGCCGTGGTAGGAGGAGGAGACCCAAGAAGAGTTGGTTTGACGTCATAAGGGATGACATGCGTGCCAATGATCTCACTACAAGTCCAAGTTCGTGCGTTCGTTTTTTTTACGTTCGGAAATCCCTTCGGATACCCCCCCGCCCGCCAGCGGTTGCGGTTATGTCGTGCATCGACTAAAACCGCACGGTGTCCTACCCAAGTGGTGAAAGGATAACCCCAGGGTTACCGGGCCGCTAGTGGTTACCCGCTTTTAAGGCATAGTTTCTCAACCTTATTTTACCCTTTTTTAAATTCCGTAACGTAGTCTGAAAGTGTGTAACACCCACACACTTTGAGAATGTTTTTTTTCTAGAACCCCATCTCAATTTTATATACACTTAATTTTGGTTGTCATTAATTTGAAATGATCAATTTATATTATAGCCGTAAGATATTTTTAATCTGCCATGCCACAGGTATTTTTATTATTATCCTATTACATTTGGGTTCAAAGATGAAATAGGTCCCACTTCATTTAAATACCTAATATTAGGTAACTGATAGCAACTGTACTTAAGTCTATCTATTAAAATTTCAATATTATAAGTCTCTCGGACTTTGTTGATCCTACCAAAGTACTGAATTAACTATATATAGCACTTAAACTTGTAAAGATATAGGGATGCATAAAAAAAATGCTTATTACGCCTTTTCTTTTTTTATTTTCTTTTTACGGGCGGGAATCCCTTCGGATACCCCCCGCCGGCCAGCGGGGGCGGTTATGTCGTGCATCGACTAAAACCGCACGGTGTCCTGCCCAAGTGTCTATGGCCGGGCACCCTGGGTAAGCCCTCCAAAGGGTAACCCCAGGGTTACCGGCGGACTTTGGCCGCCACTGCGGCCTCACCTGGTGGGGAAGGGTTTTATCCCGCGTCGGTGAGTTGGCAGGTGTGTGTAGGACACACGACACGCCTCCGCCACGGCCTACTTCTGTAAGGACGGCGAGTCGGCCCACTGCCGTCCTCAGGCCACGATCATGGAGGTCGGTAGTTACAAAAAGTAAATACCAACTACAATTCATCTATATCTATACATTTATATACATACAAATATACAAAATTGAAGTGCCCGTTTGTAATATTAAAATAGATTATAAAGATTTTTAATGATTGCATATGAATGCATACATGATAATTATACTTAAAAATACATTTTTTTTGAAAGAGAGACATACAAAATGTCTCTCTTTCTTTCTGTCTGTTCGAATCAGGTAATCGCCGGAACAGCTAGGCCGATTTTAAGGAGACTTTCACTGGCAGATATTACAAGGCGTAGCATAGACTACTTTCATTTTAGAAAACTGGTGGTAGTAATTTGATGACACAAATTTGTCACAAAATTCGGCTGGGTGGGTACCACCGTGCACGATTGTGAAAAACCCTCCATAGTAATCCAATTTCAGTTTGATTGCGTTCAGGGGTCAGCAAGTGCATAGCCGGGCAGCGGGATTGTGGTCGCAGCACTAGTGGGACCGGTGGGTGTCACGCGGTGTTGCGACAACAATCCTCTTCTGATGAGGCCGTCAAGCTGAGTGCCACCATTGTTAACATGGTACGTGTATGTAATGGTGACCCTCTTTCCTGAGACTTTACCTTCTGCTTACCATCAGGCCAGGTGAAGTCAAATTGACGTGTCCTAAATACAAAAAAAAAAGAATCAAGGTTACGCGTAAAAAATTAATACCTACTAAAAATCTAATTTAATGGTTCATTTTACTTAAGGTTTTTTGAATGTAAATAAATAAATAAATCTTTTTTTGTGCAAATTATCTGCACGCGAGAGAGGGCGCCGCTGTGGTGTGGTGTGGTGTGGTGTGTGTGGACATCGCACTCGTAAATAAATAAAGTTTATAAATATTTAAGCGACTCAAATTAACATGAATTGTGTAAAATAACTATGTACAGTGCTCAAACCATTTGGACAAATAAAAGGAATACACTGACTAAACAGTGAAATGCAAAAATAAAGGATAAATACGAATCATCATACGGACTCAATGCAGACGAAATATCTACAGTCCATCAAATCTAAGAGGTACCGTTTGACGTTTCATATTTTTCAAACCGAAACAACTTTGTTCATACGTACATTATTCAGTTTCGATAACCTTTTTCATAAAACCATTGTTTGATCATGTTAGTGAATTTAAATTAAACGAAAAAGTGGACTGTAGTTACATGTGTAATTATAATGTATTAAGTACAATACAAGATACAAGATTTTTAATATCTAAAATGTAATTTCCGAAGCAGCGCGTGCCCGCGTATATGACGTGTGGCTGACGCCTAGAAAGGTGGCCGGCGGGTTCGTCTCGCCAGCGCACGCGACGCGCGGCGTCTCGCCCCGCTCCCCGTACCCGGCGCCATCCATAATGTAGTGTTGTGATCAACATACTCCCCCGGTTGAAGTCTCTTCAACACTGTTGACTGGAAGAGGGCATATTGTGTTAAAAGCTCGCCTAATTACCCCTTTGCGTGTGCGGATGTCCGCAACCCTTGCAATCCCGTCTCTGCCCGGGAGGACGCGAGTGATGCGCCCCAGCAGCCACAGCAGAGGAGGTGAACTCTTATCCTTGATAACTACTAAAGCTCCTTCTTTGAGTTCACCAGCAGAGTGGCGCCACTTAGTCCTTTCCTGAAGCCATAGAACATACTCGTGTGAGAAGCGAGCCCAGAAGTGTTGCTTTAGATACTCTATTCTGCGGAACCGTTGCAGGCTGTTGATGTTGAGTGTCTGGATCTGCTGATGTGGAAGCATAACCAAAGAACGTCCAATGAGGAAGTGAGCAGGGGTCAGTGGAGTAAGGTCAGTGGGATCGTTGGATAAAGGAGTCAAAGGCCTCGAATTTAGGACGGCTTCAATCCGTGTTAGACATGTGGCCATTTCTTCGAAAGTTAAGTTTGTTAGTCCTAGAATGCGTCTGAGATGATGCTTGGTGGATTTAACGGCAGATTCCCATAAACCCCCAAAATGTGGCGTGTAAGCAGGTATGAAAGAGAAGTTGATACCTGGATCGATGTCATTTAAGTTTAAGTTCTGTGAAAGCAGAGTGGCCAATTCATTGAAGGCGCCTACGAAGGTGGTACCGTTGTCGGAGAACACGTTGCGCGGCTTTCCCCGGCGAGCAATGAACCGATTTAAGCAAGCTATAAAGGCTTCCTTCGTAAGGTCTGAGACAAGTTCAAGGTGAACGGCTCTGGTAGCTAAACACACAAACACACAGATAAAGCATTTGATTAGCCTGCAGCCTCTACCTTTACGGTCAGCTATCACGATAGGTCCAGCGTAATCCACCCCTGTGTCCAAAAAGGGAAATTCTAAATGTAAACGCTGCTCTGGGAGGTTACCCATGACAGGCTGAATAGTGCTAGCCTTAATTCTACAACACTTGACGCATTGGTGTACAATTTTCTTGGCTAAATTTCTACCACGTAAGGGGTAGTAGCGATGTCGAATTGTGTTGAGAAGAAGCTGAGGACCAGCATGTAAGAGACGCAAATGAAACATATTAAATAAAAGAATACATATAGTCTGAGAACTAGATAATAGTATAGGATGTTTTACGTCAAAATCATAAAATGAATTGCTTAATCTGCCACCTACGCGAATTAGATTAGATGCTGTGTCTAAAAATGGAGATAGTGACAAGAGCTTATTTTTGTTTGGTAGTGGTTTGTTAGAAATTAATAAGTTATATTCTTCAGGGAAGGACTCCTGTTGGCTTAATCTAAGTAGAATGTGTAATGAGTCAGCCAATTCTATACTTGTGAGTGGACCACACTCAATAGAGTGTTTCCTACATTTGTTTATAAATCGGTTGACAAATGCCACTATACGTTGCAATTTACTAAAACTAGAATATTTTTTGCTTAACAATATTAATGAGTTCTCTATGACATCTACAGTGTTAAGATGGTGAGAAGTTAGGGTCTCTGGCAGGCATGATGTATCTCCTAAATGTGACTGAGGAAAGACAGGCCATGAGGATGCTTCCTTGTGTAGGAATTGTGGGCCTGACCACCATAATGAAGAGGATGATAATTTGTCAGCTCCAAGTCCACGCGAAGCGAGGTCTGCGGGGTTTTCAAGAGAAGGAACATAGCGCCACTGACACTCTCCTGTAGACTCTTGAATTTCTGACACACGATGACGAACAAAGGTTTTTAATTGTATTGGAGACGTAGACAACCAACCCAAAACGATGGTGGAGTCACACCAAAACGTAGACTGATCAAAACACAAAGCAAGTGATTGGCGTACCTTAAGATAAAGGCGAGTGCCCAGTAGTGCAGCACAAAGTTCGAGTCGGGGTATAGTTACTGGTTTGATAGGGGCCACCTTGCTCTTAGCAGTGAGAAGATGAACACTTGTATCCCCAGATGCAGATATGCTTCGGACATAAATACAAGCACCATAAGCTTTCTCAGATGCGTCAGTGAATATGTGCAATTGTATAGAAGTTGGTGAATCACATGATATCCACCTTGGTATTTCTAAATCATTAAGAAGAGGTAGAGTAGTTTGAAATGCCCTCCAAAGATGTTGAAGCTCATCAGGAATAGGCTCATCCCAAGAGCATTTAGTAAGCCAAAGCTGCTGCATGATTATTTTGGACTCTACTATGCAGGGTACAACAAGACCAATGGGATCAAAGATCTGTGCTATAGCAGACAAAACTTGGCGTTTTGTTGCCTTTTCAGTGTAGGTTAAATGTATAGCAAATGTGAATGTATCTGTAAAACACTTCCAGTTAAGACCCAATGTTCTAGACACATCTTCATGACTACAAAAATCTATGAATTCTGCATTATTGTAATCGCTGGAAAGAGCTTGCAAGACTTCACGCGAGTTAGATTGCCATTTTCGTAGGTTCAATTTTGCAGATTGCAAGACAGCAACAACTTCACGACATTTGTTTACTGTTTCTGAAATTGAAGAACCTCCTGACAAATAATCATCAACATAGAAATCATGAGCTATTGAATATCCTATAACAGGGTCAGAACACTCTTTAGAAAGCTGAATTAGGCATCTAGTTGCTAAAAATGCTGCTGAAGCAGTTCCATATGTTAGCCTATTTAAATTGTAGGTTTTTATCGGTTCTGTCTTGTCAGCTCTCCATATTACTTGCTGTAAAGGGCGATGAATATCTGTGACAAGAGTCTGTCTGTACATTTTCTCGATGTCTGCGCTTACTACAATTTTATGCTGACGGAATCTTAATAATAGTGACAATAAATCATCTTGTAAGGTCGGCCCTATCATTTGTATGTCATTAAATGATTTCCCAGAGGTGGTGGTGGCCGAAGCATCAAAGACCACACGAAGTTTCGTAGTAGAGCTTGATTCCTTTAAGACACCATGATGAGGTAAATAATATGATTGAGATTCATGCACTAACTGGCTACTCTCAGACATATGTCCTAACTGTATGTACTCGGTCATGAAGTCTACATACATTCCTTTGAAATGCGTGTCTCTATCTAAACGACGTTCAAGAGATAGAAATCTACATTTAGCCATTGTATATGAATCACCTAACACATCAGGCGACTCTTTGAGAGGTATATTTACTACAAATCGACCCTCAGAGTTGCGACTAGTAGTGTCTACGAACAGTTGCTCACAAGCCCGCTCTTCTGAAGTGAGTTTATGCTTAGAGTCTACAGAATCTAACTCCCAGAAACGAGATAAGTCTGTGTTTAAACTATCAGCATGCATGCATAACTGAGGATACAAGTTTGATTGACAAAGTCCACCTGAAATAAGCCAACCCAACTTTGATTCAACTAAAGTAGGTTTATTTTTACCTAAAGCGATTCGATTAGTTCCTATTATATCCCAAAAGTGTTCCGCACCGAGTAGAATGTCGATATGAGACGGAATGTGGTATTGAGGGTCAGCCAGACGAATGTTTGCTGGTATACTGATGCTAGTAATGTCGACATGGGCATTGGGTATATGTGACGAGAGTTTTGGCAGCACAAAACATTCAATTTTGACATTGTATTCACTGTTAAGTGACCTTAAAGACAGCGAACAACCTTTGGTACAATTTGAATATAACTGATTGATACCTGCTACTTTAGATCTGGCACTGTGGGTAGAAATGCGAGCCTTGTCAACAAAGTTCTCTGTTATGAAGTTCGCTGTACTTCCATTGTCGAGCAGGATTCGAGCAGAACACTCGTTGCCCTGGCAGTCCACTACCTGCACGACCGCTGTGGAAAGTAAAATGACTCGAGAAGTATTTGCATGATTAGCTGACAATGCAATGTTTTGCATGTTTGAGCTTCCAATATCACTGTCTATATGTAGTAAGGTATTATGCTTTTCACTACAGTATTTACAGTGGCCCAACCTGCACTTCGTTGCTTCATGACCTGGTCGAAGACAGTTGAGGCATATATTAAATGTGGTAGCCTTTTTAACACGAGCCTGTACCGGAAGAGACCTAAACTTCTCACAAGTAAATACAAAGTGGTTTTGATTACACATGGGGCATAATGAGGCTTTAGGTTTCTCAGTAGACATTGGAGAGGTCTTATTTGATTTACTATGATATTGAATATTATTATTAAGTTTTGAAGAGCTTGATTCTTCTAATGTCTCTAATAAGTCAGCTCTGTTGCTGAGAAAGGTGATGAAAATGTGTAGTGTAGGTGGTTCGGATAGTGATGTCCTATGTTCCTCCCACTCCCGATTTGTCACCTGATCCAGTTTGTTGGCCATTATATGAATTATTAGTGTGTCCCAGTATTGAACGGGTTGATCAAGTGTTGATAGGGCCCTAAGATTTTTATTTGTAATATCAATGATGTGACGCAATGATTTACTAGACTCTTTGGTAATATGGTTCACACTGAACAAAGCCTGCACATGATTGTTCACAAGTAGCCTTTTGTTGTCATATCTTTCATGAAGTAACCTCCAGGCAGCGTCATAATTTTCTGCTCTGAAGTCAAGGTTATCTATAACTAAGGCTGCACTATGTTTTAGGGATGCACGAAGATAGTGCAGTTTGTTAATACGATCAATGTTGGTGTTGTTGTGTATAATAGAAGTGAAGGTGTCTCTGAACTCCAACCAATCATGATAACTGCCTGAAAATTTAGGTATATCAATTTTGGGTAGGCGAATAGAATTCTGTGTGTGTGTGTGATTAGTGAGAGATTCCACCTTAGACTCGGACTCCTTCTCTGCACGCTCGTTGGCGACCAGCTGGCGGGCGGTAGCAATCAGGCTGTAGTACTGCTTTTCGAAATTTTCCCGCTCGGTTAGTTGCTCGTCGGGGTCGTCTGCCAGCGCCTCTAACTCGGTCTGCAAATCGTCGTATTTTTCGTATAAGTTTTCGAACATGTTGAGACGGTATTGGATTTCGATTACTTGCACATCACTTAAGCTTTCGTGGGACTTAGAGAAATTTAAGTAATTTGCGAATTGCGTAAGCTTTCCCTTGATAGACGCCCTTTTCTTAGTTAGGCTCTTAGCGTCGGCGTCTGCCATTGTTAAGCACAGTAGGTAAGTAAAAAGAGTAGAGATGTACACTATGTATGTTAGATGAGAAAAAAGAGAATGTTATGCACCAACTTTAACGCTTGCGATTTGTAGACAATAATGTTAAAACAGCAGATAATGTTATTCATATATTAATAAGATGTAGGTAACTGCCACGCCCATCAAAGCGGCGAGGCGAAAAAATAAAAAAGCAACATGGATGCCCGTATGCAATTTTGAACTTAGGTATCGACCACGCCCTTTTAAGCAAATTTGACTAATTTGTTAATTTTCATGTGTGGTTTAATGTAGTTAGGTATTTAAAGCCAAGTAGCAGCTCGTAGGTATAATAATTATGTATAAAGGATGATTTCAATGTTAGAACCACGCCCTTTATTGCGAAGACAAGATTGCAAAAATAAGGAATTTGCACTGATTGTTAAGTCTTTTGTGCCTTAGCCGTATGTAATTAGGTATTTAACGTAAGAATAGCCACAAGACAACACGGATTGAAGTAGGTAAAGAAGTTATGTGAAGGAGTAAGAAATTGGAACGTTCTTACGGTTTTTAGTTGCAAACCACTGGTGATGACTGCGACGTGGAGACTCTTGAATGGTCTTCAGGACACGACGGCATCTTGAAGCCCTGGATTTGCTGCCGTTGAAGATGTTCCTGCTCCGTAGTTCGGCCTATATGTGTTTTCTTGAGAATGCTTGAAGACTTATAAGAGGTCTTGAACGACGCAGCGATGATTTGCTTGACATCTTCGACGCCATTTACCGAATAGGTATTTTCTGGCTTCTGGTCAACGTGAACGGTAGAAGGACCAATGTTTGGTCATGTTAGTGAATTTAAATTAAACGAAAAAGTGGACTGTAGTTACATGTGTAATTATAATGTATTAAGTACAATACAAGATACAAGATTTTTAATATCTAAAATGTAATTTCCGAAGCAGCGCGTGCCCGCGTATATGACGTGTGGCTGACGCCTAGAAAGTTGGCCGGCGGGTTCGTCTCGCCAGCGCACGCGACGCGCGGCGTCTCGCCCCGCTCCCCGTACCCGGCGCCATCCATAATGTAGTGTTGTGATCAACAACCATGAATTTAGAAAGATTTCATTATTGTATCTGTACTGTACAATTCTTAATATCTAAATGTAATTGAAAACTTTCAAACAAAGCAAAATAACACATATTTACACAGTAAATAATTTCTAATAGTTATATTCTTGACCTCATTACAAAGTTACGTAGTTAGGTCACTGCACGTAGTGTTGCGACTCTTCGGATACACTTGTATGCAAAAAAATCGTTTACATATACGAAAAATCGAATGTATTATTTACAAATTACACTTGACAACCAAACAAATATTTTTTCATGTGAATGGGATTTATCTCACATATTACGATTACATACCTAAATAGTTATGTAATCGTAAAATATGAGATAAAACCCATTCACCAAAAATACGTATTTATAAATCAAATATATTTGCTTCTTTAAAAAGTTGTCGAAAGCGATTTGTCGATTTTTGATTTTCGCGCCCAAATAAGTCGGGGTTTCTCGCGCTAACGCTGTCGAAATAGTAAATGGAGTCAGGGATAGTGTTTTTTACATTTATTTTTGTGTATGATAGTATGGGTTTGCATATTACAGAGAAATAAACAAATTTTTAACAAGCACATCCATTGATTTTACAATTACAATTTTTTCTTCTAAGTCTTATTTCTACGTCTAAAACTAATAAAAATAAGGTATGTAGAACCCATTCACAAAAATGTTGTTGCCTGATGTTATAAATTAACGACGTTACTGCGCGACCGCATAATGCACTGAATACACAGATACCCTAAAATAAATTAATTTAATTATTTTTAGGTCAATAGGCAAAATCGCAGGTGTCCAAGTCTCTACAATTTTTTTTTTCTGGCAACACTGCCAACTACAAGCGCACGCGGTCCGCTCGGTCGGTTCGGCGTCAGCAGTCTCTCGCCATCTTGGAAGCTGACTGTGCGCGTACTTGCTTTCTCGTTTGTGTTTTACAATTTGTGACTTGGCTATTACTTTTCTGGACTGATCATTCTTTATCCGTTTACCTTGGCAATATTTATACTGGACTCCGAACTAAGCAAGTGTTTATTAATAATGTCGAAAAGAGGACGTACTTTGAACAGCCAGGCTCGTGAATTGGTGGTGAAATTACACGAGTATTTTGAGCGTGAATCTCAAAATGGTGGACTTCTACTGCCAGTTACACAAGTTCGGGATCGCGTCGGTGAAGCTCTCGGTATTGGTAGCCGCACCGTTGGCAAAATATTAAGTGAAAAATATGGGCCTTCGGGGAGTGACAGTAACGTACTTCACACACCGAAAAAACGAAAAAGAAATAAACCTGTGACAGGCATCGATGAATTCGATAGTCATGCTATTAGAAACCATATATACGGGTATTTTACAAGAGGCGAATTTCCAACATTGGCAAAGTTATGTGCAACTTTAAAAGATGCCGGGCTGTATAAGGGAAGCATAGAGTCGTTGAGAACGGTAATAACAGGAATTGGCTTCAGATACAAAAAAGTTGACAAACGAAAAATTGTTATGGAGCGACATGACATAATTATGCAGCGACTAACATTCCTGCGCGAAGTTAAACAAATTATAAACTGGGATAATGTAATATTTTTGGACGAAACTTGGCTAAATTCCAACCATTCTGTGCCGAAAACATGGACTGATGATTCTGAAGCTTCGTGCTCGAAGGTGCCGATAGGAAAAGGTGGACGCCTCATAATATGCCATGCTGGGTCAGCGTCTACAGGCTTCGTGGAAAACTCTTTATTAGCTTTCCAATCCAAAAGCACTAAAGAGTATCATGAAGAAATGGACGCAGTAAGGTTCCGAGAGTGGTTCTTAAATTTATTACAGAATATCCCTCCTAACAGCACAATTATAATGGATAATGCCCCATACCACTCTGTGCAAATTGATAAAGCACCTACGTCAGCCAATAAGAAAGCAGATTTGGTGGCATGGCTGCAAAGAAAAGGAGTGGATGCCGACATGTCACTATTAAAAGCTGAATTATTACAGTTAGTGAAATTGCATAAACCACCAAAACCGACATATGTAATTGACCAATTGGCC
Organism: Cybosia mesomella; assembly: GCA_946251805.1. Lineage (NCBI taxonomy): Eukaryota > Metazoa > Arthropoda > Insecta > Lepidoptera > Erebidae > Cybosia > Cybosia mesomella. The sequence continues at coordinate 5,155,062 of OX276395.1, forward strand.
GAAGAGCACGGGCACAAAGTCATACGACTTCCTCCGTACCATTGCCAATATAATGCCATTGAACTGATTTGGGCCCAAGTTAAAGGTAATATTTTATAATATTATAATAATAACACGAGTACTTCTAACATTTATAATTTAAACAATGGTTTTCGTCTGCTATCAAATAGTTACATTATTGTTTTACAGGTTATGCAGCAAGACACAACACAAAACCACCCTTCAGTGTCAAGAAAATGGAAGGTTTATTAAAGGAAGCATGTGCCCAAGTTACACAGGAAGATTGGAGTAAAGTAGTACAAAAAACAAAGAAAATAATAATGGACGACTTCGAAAGAGACGTACACTTTGATAATGTAATGGACAATCAACTGGTCATTAATTTAAATGACGATGATGACGAAGACGACGATACTAGTACTAGTAGTGAATAAAAAAATATCCTAAACATTTCTTTTATTTAATTATAACAATTGATTTCTTAAAATTCGGATATTATAGTAATCGATCTCTTAAAGTTCGGATATTATAGTAATCGATTTTTTCATCCCATCCCTATCATTCAATTGTCAGAACTGTCAAACGGTACTTCTTAGATTTGACGGACTGTAACAAAAATCACCTCCAAAGAGTTAAATACTGCTGTTTATTGTGTGTCGTAGTCAAAAGACGTAGTCAGAAGCGAAACAATAGTGCATATTAGAAAAAAGAAGTAGTAAACCTAACGTAAGTGCATTGTAATAATCCAATGATCCAGTTATCAATTCTAATATAACAGCGCCGTCTATTGAAATACACACAAATTAACAAGCTAAATACCATCTAGCGGCAAACATTGGTACTACTAGCACATACCGACAGATTGACTTATAAGAAAGCAATAATTGCACAGCATCCGTCATAGAGGTCACTGGGAGGACCAAAACATTACACACATCATGGAAGAAATAAAAAACACGTTAATAGACATGCAACAAGACATGAAACAGCAAAAACAAGATATGAAAGAGGATATTAAAAATACAATAATCAACAGCCTAGCTGAGAAGTTTAGCAAAATAGAACTAAAAAATGAACTTTTGGAGAAAAAAATAGAAGAACAAAATATAAAAATAACCCACATGGAGAGACAGTCTAGACGCAGAAATTTAGTCTTGTTTGGCGTCGCAGAGTGCGAAAAATCATACGATGATCTTGAGGAAATGATAATCAACATAATAAACACAAAAATTGGAGTATCATGCGATAATAGTAATATAGAAGCAGTGAGAAGACTGGGGAAAAAAGGCGAGAAGGTTAGACCAGTAGTAATAACATTTAATACATTGGGCTTCAAACTAAAAATTCAGAAAATCAAACATTGTTTAAAGAACACTACATACTACATAAAAGAAGACTATCCGATCGAAGTCTTAAAAAAAACGCTAGGAACTGCAAACCCAACTGCAAAGAGAAAAGGAGGCAGGCAACACCGCATTTATAAAATACGATAAACTGATCATACTGAATAACAAGGTCTCCACCCCTAACCGGTCAAATAAAAGGATTTTGTCTGAATCTGAGTCTCCTGAGATACCTCTCGCTGCTAACAAGCAACCCTTAAAGAAAAACAAAGCAGTAAATATGAAAAATTATATAATACAAAAACCTAAACTAAAGCTCCCTCAGAAAGAAGCATCTCAAAGCCAAACAATGACAGCACAGCAGAATGAAGCATAGCAATCAAATTCGGACCCTCTACTCGCCCTTCATCGCACGGCTGGTAACCGCGTGAGAGTTCGACCAAAACCTTCCAAGAAAAACCACTCTAACGAAAAATACCTCAGAATATGTACTTTTAATGTAACATCTTTATCTTCTGAACCAAAGCTTTTAGAGCTTAAGGCAGCTCTACAGCACATCAAACATATATGCGAAGTCCGCCGCTTCGAGGAAAGAATAATAGAGGATAATGACTATATCATGTACCATATAGGTCAAACCAAGGGATTAAATGAGGTAGGCTTCCTAGTCAAGAAAAAATACAAGGAAAACATCATGATGTTCACCGGAATATCTGAGAGAGTGTGCGTTTTAGAAATTGAACTCGAAAATATACATTTTGCTATCATCCAAGCGTACGTTCCCACAGAAAACTCTTCTCAAGAAGATATTGACAGTTTCTACGAGGACTTGAAAAAGGCCCACGACTCTACATCAACAAAGTACATAATCTCTATGGGAGATTTTAATGCACAAATTGGGGCACCTTAGAACTACGAAAGCTCAATCACCGGTAAATATGGCTACTGCAGGTTTAGCCTGCGAGGAGAGAGACTCATTCAGTACGCACAAGAATAAAACCTAAAAATTATTATTACTATATTCAAACTTAAGCCCGAGAACCGATGGACATGGGTTTCCCCAGATAAAAAACACAAAAAACGAAATAGACTACATCATGACCACAAAACCTCACATAATTTCTGATTACGAAGTGTTGTCGTCGTTCCCTTTTGGATCGGACCATAGGTTATTAAGAGCTACAATTCATTTGTAAGCTACCAATAAAAACCGACGCAACTTTTCACACACAGCAACTAAGTTGAAAACGATAGCTCAACAAGAAGCGTACTTTGAAAACCTTAAGAGCTTTATACGTGAACTTTTAGCGACACAACACAATTATAAAGCAGAGAAGTTTACCAAAAAATAGTCCACAGCATAAAAGAAAGTTTAAAAACATTAATCCGCTGAAAAAGAACAAAATTCTCTCAATAGAAGCGCTAGAACTAATGAGAGAAAGAAGCAATTTACAAAATAAGCCATCTCTGAAGAGAATGGACAAAGAAAAATTAAAAATACTCTACAAACTTAGCAACAAAGAAATAAGACGATTCTATGATACCTACAGAGCAAAAGCATCCTGAAAACTCTAGGTCTGCTAAACGAGCTTTAAAAGAATTGTATACATCTAAAGGATGGATTCCATCACTCCAGTCTGGTACTAATATGTAAATCTCGTGCAGAGATTATAAACATAGCTACAGATTTTTATAAAAAACTATACAGCCAGCCAGACACAACAAAACAGAATAAGATGACTTATCGTCACACTAATAACTCTTCAGTACAAAGCTTTTCAGAAAGAAGCTGGTGCTGAAGCAAATAATGAAACTTAAACTCGAAAAAAGCCCGCCGGACGGGATTACAAACGATTATATCAAACTAGCAAGAACTCTACTACTAACACCTATCACTATTTTATGGAATAAAATATAAGAAGAAGAAACGGTGCCAAACCTGTGACGGGAATCTGAAATTATTTTGTAACATAAAAAAGGAAACCCAGTTAACATTGAGAACTAACGTCCCATAAGTCTCATGCCTCCTTTCTACAAGCTATTCGCGTCCTACTTACTCGAATGATTATCCTCAGATATCGATGAACACCAACCGATCGAACAAGCGGGATTCAGAAGCGGTTTTAGCACAGTAGATCACATACAGGTTGTCGACCAGATAATAGAAAAATATTCAGAATTCCGCAGACCCTTGTATGTAGCTTTCATAGATTACAAGAAAACTTTTGATTCAATAACACATCAAAGCATCTGGGAAGCTCTGGAATCTCTGGATATAAACGACAAATACGTCAATATTCTAAAGAACATCTATATCAATAGCACACGCAGGGTCAAGTTAGATAGATTCGGCCTAGCAATCAACATAAAAAGAGGTGTCCGACAAGGTGACCCAATCTCTCCAAAATGCTCATAGCAGTTCTAGAACATATAATGGAAAATCTATCATGGTCCAAACGAGGTATTAATATGAATGGTAACCATTTAAGCCATCTTAGATTCGCAGATGATATTATACTATTCTCAGAATACTCACAACAATTGAATATTATGATAAATGAATTACACCAAGCTAGTATAAAAATCGGATTAGAAATAAACCTCGATAAAACTAAAGTTATGACTAATCATCAAAAGTCACCGATATCGATGAACAATATACCTCTCGAATTTGTAAATAAATCCATATACCTCGGCAAGCAAATATCTTTTAACAAAGAAAGAAACTCAGAAGAGGTGGATCGGAGAGTCGCGATAACCTGGAAGAAATATTGGGCCCATAAAGAAATCTTCAAATCACAACTCCCACTACCCATTAAAAAAATAGCTATGGACACGGCTATACTACCATGCTTAACATATGGGTCCCAGACTTGGTCGTTCGATACAAAAATTAAAAATTAAATCGAAACAACACAAAGACGAATGGAGAGAAGCATTATGGGTTTAAAACTCAAAGACAAGGTGAGGAATTCGGACATCTGCAAGAAAACCAGAGTTACAGACGCTCTATCTTTCTCGCTACAAAGGAAATGGAAATAGGCAGGTCATATAGCCAGGTACAATGACAACAGATGGACTCGGAGATCGGTAGCATGGTCAGGACCGTGAGGAAGCAGAACTAGAGGCCGCCCGCATGCCAGATGGGCGGATGAAATAACATCAATAGCAGGCCGAGACTGGCTAAACACTGCTAAAGACAGAGAGAAGTGGTATATCTTGGAGGAGGCTTTTATCCGAAGGGGGTTCATGCAAAAATCATAGACAGCTTTAGTCACAATTATGTTAAATTTGATAAATTATTGTTGAAATACTATTCATTTTAATTGAATTATAATGTTATTTAATACTTTTTTAAATTATGCTGTACCTTTTTTTTTTTTTTTTTATCGTGCGGAAATCCCTTCGGATACCCCCCCGCCGGCCAGCGGGGGTGGTTATGTCGGGCTTGCACCGACTAAAACCGCACACCGTCTCGGGTCTTCAGACGCCGGGGTGTAAGGTTACCCATAGAGCATATCCCTCGCACCCCGGCTGACCCTGGGCCATCTCACCACTAACAGCATCGCTCATCCTGTCTCCTCTGAAAGCAGAGGAGTACGGAGAGCGATGTGTTCCCGCCACGTTGGGTATTGGCCGACGATCAATGCCAACCCTATGAAGGGGTGAAGGGGAAGCCATTGACCGCCGCCCAGGGTGTACCGGCCGCTCCGATTCCGTTCCCCCCGGACTGCAGCGGGATCGGAATCGGAGCGACACTCGAGGAGGTTACCCAACACACACCCCTAAATTATGCTGTACCTATATAGATTTATGTTCATTGTTATATAATTACTTGCATGGAATAAATGAAGCTTTATTATTATTATTTTTATCTGCACGAAATTAGCTCGGTATTATTTGCACGAAGCAGGTGCCCGCATACGTACGATGCAGGCTAAAAGTTCTAAAACCTTTGACTTAAATATACATATAACGGAAGAGGAATATAATTATACCTATTTATCAACGTAAATCTCAGCAGCAAATTAACGCACTGCAAGTAAACCTCTGGAAGTAAGAAGAAGAAGAAAATATGAAACTCAATGGGGGTGGTCTATGTTCAGCAGTGGACTTCCTACGGCTGCTATGATGAAGTACACCTCTAATTATTATAATTATAAACTAGTAATAACCTAAATACTGCATGCCACTACCCCGCGCGGCCCTGCCGTCGCACTCGGCCGATTTTGACAGCGCGAGTAGGTAAACGATGCGCTACTACCTTAGGCTTCTTCCTGTCAGGGCGACGCCTAGCCCGAACCGTCACCTCCAGGCTCGCACTCGTGGATGCCGGAATTTGTGAAAACATCCTGTATTTTTTTGACCTACACAGTTTATTAAAATAAATCAAAGTATTAATCAGATAAGGTTCTTCCCCGAGCCTCATTCGATAAATAAAACTTCACCTACTAAAAAACACCAATCAGATTAGGAAATGAAAATTGGAGCAAATATACTAATGCGTATTTCGTAATTGATTATTAAGTAATTGTGATAATGAAACATTATTATATAATGATGGATAACAAACAAAAAATATACTTTTAGGTACGTGCAATGTACGCGTTGTTGTAATAGTTGACGAATAATTGCAGTGATTCAGATTTTATCAAGTTCATTGTAATAATATTAAAATGCTACTATTAGTTAAGACCAAAAAAAATTAACAAACATCAAAAAAGTTATTTTTCTTTTTCAAAATAATCAACTCGAACAGTTTTCATGATTTTTAGATTAATATATAATATTAGGTCGTTACATATGAAATTGCCGTTTTTCTTGAAGAAATTGGAGGAAACCCAACTTTCAGTACTAACATTTTTGCATTTTTTAGGAATGGCAAATCCAATTTTTTTATGTTTTTTTTTTGTGTATGAATGCATTAAGCTAACCAACAGCAACTTTTAGTACATTTTGAAAAGTGACAGCTGTTAAGTAATACGAAATTTATCATCAAAATGGATAGCATTTAGGAAGTACTGTTTTTGAAGATCGAATTAATTTATCAAGCGGCCAATAAAAACTAAATTTAATACAGAGTTGTAAAATCTTGAAATCAACTTTCAAAAAAAAATATAAATCATGGAAATAGCTATTAAATTACAGGAATAACGAAAATTTGTTTGTAAGAAAATTTCGGCAATTTCATAGGTAAAGATTTACTATAACTAGTCTGGCCATAAACACTGTTACATCAAAACTTTTCTTTCTATTTCAACTTTTTAATTTTGGAACACGTATATTTTTTTAAAAACTTCTTTCGATTTCGCGCTATTTCACGTATTTTTTCGTGTTCATAATCGAATTACAATACAATATAATACAATCGAATTATAAACATATCGACAGTTGTCGATATGTTTATAAATGACCTACATAAGATAGATCAACTACCACTGAACAATATCAAAAAGCTTGGATATATGACAACTACTTAACATCACGTCTGACTACTTTGTGACTTGCCTACTTTCTCTTTATTTCAGTTACCAGCTGATGTCCGCGGCTCCGCCCACGCCGAGGTCTGTTGTCGTTTTTGGTCTTATCTCCGGTTCTACTTAACCAATTGCAATCAAACATACGGCAGATTTTAAGTCTGACCAAGACTTTTCTTATAGTAGAAACCGCTTTAAAATACATTCAGTAGTGCATTTTTTTTTTCATTGCATCCATCGTGAACAAACAGATAAACAGACAAACAGACAAGAATTCCAAAAAAAAAATCTTATGTTCAGAATCGTTTCTTAACAAGTGTACAGACACACCTAATTTACAATTTTATGATAGTAGGTATAGATAGATATATAGACGGATGTAGGTATAGGTATGAGCTAAGTTCTCTTTTGGGGTAATCCTGCGGATTTAAATACAATCTATATAAGGTGTCACAAAATTAGGTCTCTGAATTTGGCGATATGACTTGGTATCGACAAAATATGTATTTGAAACAAAAAACAATATCACACGACACGCCTCCGCCACGGCCTGCTTCTGTAAGGACGGCGAGTCGGCCAACTGCCGTCCTCAGGCCCCGATCATGGAGGTCGGTAGTCCCGGGCGTAGATGCGTCTGCGGCGGCCTTGCCGAAGACTGCGAAACTCGAGGGGCAGGGTTCTCTCCCGCTCCCTCTCCGCCGTCTCTTTTGCATAAAATTATAATTTTCGTTTTACTGCAACTACATTTTTGAATAAAAGCTTGTTTTTAAAAACGTATTTTGTTATTTTTTTTTTCAGCCTTTTTGTTTTAGGAATACAATGAAGCACCAGAGTGATCCTGAATACCATGTAACAACAAAAAGTTCGCCTAAGCAAATGAGCCCAAACTCGATAAGCTTATCTTGTTTAGTTTAGCAGTTCCTAGGGCCACCTTCCTATTCCATCTTCAGACCCTGACTACCATATAAAACCAGGGAGTTTGTCAAGACAAAACAAATGAGCCCAAACTCGATAAGTTTATATTGTTGAGTTTAGGAGTTCCTATGACCACCTTCCTATTCCATCTTCAGACCCTGACTACCATATAACACCAGAGAGTTTGTCAAGACAAAACAAATGAACCCAAACTCGATAAGTTTATCTTGTTTAGTTTAGGAGTTCCTATGGCCACCTTCCTATTCCATCTTCAGACCCTGACTACCATATAACACCAGAGAGTTTGTCAAGACAAAACAAATAAACCCAAACTCGATAAGTTTATCTTGTTTAGTTTAGGAGTTCCTATGGCCACCTTCCTATTCCATCTTCAGACCCTGACTACCATATAACACCAGAGAGTTTGTCAAGACAAAACAAATGAGCCCAAACTCGATAAGTTTATCTTGTTTAGTTTAGGAGTTCCTATGGCCACCTTCCTATTCCATCTTCAGACCCTGACTACCATATAACACCAGAGAGTTTGTCAAGACAAAACAAATGAACCCAAACTCGATAAGTTTATCTTGTTTAGTTTAGGAGTTCCTATGGCCACCTTCCTATTCCATCTTCAGACCCTGACTACCATATAACACCAGAGAGTTTGTCAAGACAAAACAAATGAGCCCAAACTCGATAAGTTTATCTTGTTTAGTTTAGGAGTTCCTATGGCCACCTTCCTATTCCATCTTCAGACCCTGACTACCATATAACACCAGAGAGTTTGTCAAGACAAAACAAATAAACCCAAACTCGATAAGTTTATCTTGTTTACTTTAGGAGTTCCTATGGCCACCTTCCTATTCCATCTTCAGACCCTGACTACCATATAACACCAGAGAGTTTGTCAAGACAAAACAAATGAGCCCAAACTCGATAAGTTTATCTTGTTTAGTTTAGGAGTTCCTATAGCCACCTTCCTAATCCATCTTCAGACCCTGACTACCATATAACACCAGAGAGTTTGTCAAGACAAAACAAATGAACCCAAACTCGATAAGTTTATCTTGTTTAGGCTAGGATTTCCTATGGTTACCTTCGTACTCCATCTTTAGACTAGGTCCATGGTACATGGCTCCATTAATGCCTTGTCATCGAAACTAAACGTGTATGCAAAATTTCACCTTAATCGGATATCTACAAATGGTCGAAAAATGGTTTCGGAGAAACAATCTTGTAGTTTGTGATAGTCGACTCCACAAGATCAGTAATTCCTTCCCCCTAATGAAACATGAAGGTGTTGTGGCGGGTATAAAGACGAAATATGCTTTCCACGTTATTAATTGAACAGTTCTCATCCTGCAAAGAGGTCACGGCTATTGACACATAAATAAATTTAAAAGTCAAATCAAAACCAAACTTTACCAATAAAGCTATTATAAAATTAAAGAATATTTAGACCAAGCTTCAAGCTTTCACTTCCAAGCTTGGATACGAACTGTTTGCTCTCTCACTATGCCATTGAAATAATATATAGTAATTAGATTAAGAAAGTAAATATATGTGGAAATAGACAAAAGAAATAGCCCGCTGAGTTTCTTGCCGGAGTCTTCTCAGGATGGGCCGACTTTCGAACCGATGTTCCATTTGCTAAACGTTAATCTATTTTTTTTGAAGTTTCGTAAGTTCCGTTTGAATGGTCTATACAGAATGAATGAATTTTAACCTTGCCTTTGTATTTTTTAGGGTTCCGTTACCAAATGGCAAAAAACGGAAGACTTATAGATTCGTCATGTCTGTCTGTCTGTCCATCCGTATGTCACAGCCAATTTTTTCCGAAACTATAAGAATTTCACATGATAAATAGGGAATGTATGGGGCCCCACTTTAACAATCTCGGGTCCTTGAAACTGGTTTGTCAGTGTCCACGATTCCATATGGTAAATAATAACAAAGTCAGGAGGCAATGGGTAAAGACATTTTACGGTATATTGTAGTGACGGTGATGAGAAATTCCAACGTAATTTACACCTATATTGCATTAAGAAAACAGCGTACTATTTGAAAAGAAAGTAGTCACTTGTACAGTTTTTGCTTTATAGAGAATAAGAAGGGTCCGGCTGTTGGGTTCCTATTCCGGCACACGCCCGGCCGGGACGCACTCACAGTGAAAAAAATGTTATTCCGCTACGCCCCCGGCCCAGATACTCCCATTGTAAAACAACCGTTTTGGACAAAACTCTTGATAACAAGACGATATTAGGAAGCAATTGTAAAAAAAAAGTACGTTTTTAAATTTTTACTAGGTTCTGTTATCGGCGACTGTTTATCAAATTTTTTAACATGTTTTTGTAATATTTATATTATACAGGGTGCATTTAGCAAGTGCCCACTTGCTAAATGCACTCTGCTAAGCCATGCACTTAGCAAGGCTAACTGCCATGCTAAGCGTGTGGCCAAATCCGAAAGTTCAGAATGACTTTGATTTGAGATTCAACGTCCCAACTTTTGCACTGCATTCAGTATTGTGCAAAATTGAATGGAAAACGCACGTTAAGGTTATTAATGTACGTAGGGCACGCTGCAATAGCGGCGGTAAGGCCCATCATGGAGGATTGGCTAGAGAGGCGTCACGGAAGCCTCTCGTACCGACTGACGCAAGTGATCTCCGGGAAGGGGTGCTTCGGGGACCACCTGCATCGGGTCAGGAAGGAGTCAACGCCTGAGTGTCATCACTGCGACGCGAGCGAGGACTCAGGGCTGCACACGCTGTCGGACTGCCCGGCGTGGGAGGCGCCGAGGCGTGATCTCGTGGTAGCCATGGGGGTGGGAGTCCTCTCGGTCGGCAGCATGATTGCGGCAATGGTGCGGAGCGCGAGCGCGTGGGCCGCCACCATTTCCTTCTGCGAGCATGTAATGCTCGCGAAGGAGATGGCGGAGCGCGCCCGGGAGAGATTTAGAACTCTCCCGGCCCGCCGAGCCCGCAACTTGCTCGCCGCGCGTCGCAGGCGACTCAGGCGCCGGAGGTCGCTTAACGAACTCCGTCCTCCATGAGCGCAGGCCTGGGGGTGGCAGGAAGGCCGACTGTCACCCCAGCAGAAGCAGGCCGGGACGTTGGGGCGACTAGCACCCCTCCCCCAAACCGGGGCAAGACGGGGACACCGTGGTTCCCAAACCCGAGGGGGGAGCGAGGGATATGCTCTATGGGCAACCTTACACCCCGGCGTGCTAAGAACCGAGACGGCGTGCGGTTTTAGTCGGTTCAAGCCCGATATAACCGCCCCCGCTGGCTGGCGGGGGGTTAACCGAAGGGATTTCCGCAGGAAAAAAAAAGTTAGTAATGTAAGGAAAAGAAATTTTATTTTGTTGAAAATGAGCGTTTTCCTTAAGCTTGGATTGTGAAAGAAAATGGATTTTAGGAAGAAGAAAGCACGGCCGGTATTCAGTCGTTTACTGCTGTACAGCAGTAAAACTTTATATATTCGATAACATGCCATTTCTTTTTTTTTTTTTTTACGTGCGGAAATCCCTTCGGATACCCCCCCGCTGGCCAGCGGGGGTGGTTATGTCGTGTCTCGACTAAAACCGCACGGTGTCCTCCCCAAGTGTCCGTTGCCGGGCACCCCGGGTAAGCCCTCGAAAGGATAACCCCAGGGTTGCCGGCGGACCTTGGCCGCCAACGCGGCCTCGCCTGGTGGGGTCAGGTTTTATCCCGCTTCGGTGAGTTGGCAGGCGTGTGTAGGGCACACACGACACGCCACCGCCACGGCCTGCTTCTGTAAGGACGGCGAGTCGGCCAACTGCCGTCCTCAGGCCCCGATCATGGAGGTCGGTAGTCCCGGGCGTAGATGAGTTTGCGGCGTCCTCATCGCAGACTGCGGAACTCGGGGGGCAGGGTTCTCTCCCGCTCCCTCTCCGCCGTCTCTTTCGCGCGCATTACCTGCTCGCAGAAAGAGGCGGCGGCGTGCCACTTGCTCCCGTCGGAGACCACGGCCCTCACCATGGTCTCCAACGAGAGAACATCCACGCCCAGGACCGCAACGAGATCCCGGCGTTGACTCGCCCATGCAGGGCACTCCACCAACGTGTGGAGCGCCGTGTCTTCGCCAGGTTCCTCGCAGTGCTGGCACTGCGGCGTTGTCTCCCGGTGGATGCGCCACAGATACTTACCGAAACACCCGTGTCCGGTAACCATCTGGCACATCCGGTAGGAGAGGTCCCCATGGTCCCTCTCCAACCACTCCTTCATGATCGGTCTCACCGCCGCAATGGTGGATTCCCCCCACCTTGGGTGCTCAAGTCGCACCCTCCATGTCTCCATGAGTTCCTGGCGGAGCAGGGACCGCTGAGCCCTGATTTCTCGGGACTCCGGCCTATGACCCCGCTCCAGCGCCTCCTTGCGCCACTGGTACAGCAGCGCAAGGGCTCTCGCTTCCAGGTCCCATGGAGGGGTCCCGGCTAGGAGACATGCCGCCTCGACGGAGATCGTGCGATACCCCCTGATGACTCTGACGGCCATCGCCTTTAACGGGCTGTTTAGAACAGCCACGTTGCGGGCCGACAGAGTTTCCGCCCATACGGGGGCCCCGTATAGGGCTATGCTTCGCACGATCCCCAGGTACAGTCTCCTAGTGGGGGCGTTGGGTCCCTTAACGTTGGGCATCAGCCGCGATAGCGCGGCCGCAGCCCCCCTCAGTTTCGGGACCAGACTTCGGAGATGAGGTCCGAAGTCCCATCGGCTATCGAGTACGAGCCCAAGGTACTTCATCGTGGGCTCGATGCCGATGCTTACGCCCCCTACGGTTATGCTGGTTCCCGCAGGTGGCCCCCTCCGAGGCCCGTGAAAACACATAGCCTCGGATTTGTGGAGTGCCACCTCGAGTCCCAGCCGCCGTATTCGACCCACGACTTGAGCAACCCCTGCCGTGGCCTTCAGTGTCGCGCTTCGGTACGTTGCTCCCAGCGCCATAACGAGGGTGTCGTCAGTATAGCACACTATGCTGACACCCTCGAGCAACGTACCGCGCAGCACCCAGTCGTATCCGATGTTCCACAGGAGTGGCCCTAGGACCGACCCCTGCGGAACACCGCACGACACTTCTCGCCGCCCTGGCCCTAACCAGCTCGGGTAAACTATGGCCCTCTCGGATAGGTATGCCTCGACAATGCGGCGGAGGTAAGGAGGCACTCCGTGATACGCGAGCGCCTCCCTAACGCAGCTCCAGGGTAGGGTGTTGAAGGCGTTGGCGATGTCGAGAGACACCGCCACCACCACCCCACCCCGCGAGACTACTTCCTCCGCCAGGCACCTAACGCGCGTGATCGCTTCCACGGTGGAGCGCCACTGGCGGAAACCGAACTGGTTGTCCGCCAGATCTGGCCCCACGTTCGTGAGATGCTCGACGAGGCGCTCTGCAATCCGCTCAAAGAGCTTGCACACCTCGTCGAGCGACACGATCGGCCGGTAACCGGATGGCTGATCCGCCGGCCGCCCCGCCTTCCGGATAAGGACCAGTTTCCCCGTCTTCCACGCCTTTGGAAACTGGCCCCTTTCGAGGCATGCGTTAAAGAGCGCTACCAGTCGAGGCCCTAGTTCCTCAAGGGCCAGGACCCATGCTCGGCCTGGAATGCCGTCGGGTCCGGGGGCAGTGCATTTCCGGGCTTTAAGCCGGAGCACTGCTACTCCCAGTTCACTCTCCCTGACTTCGGGCACATCGCTCTCGCTATTATCAGCGTCAGGCGCCTGAGGCGGAGCCATACGCGGAGGAACAAGACAGGGCGAGGACGGCACGCAGCGAGAACGATGTCCAGTCCTGCGAGCCATAGCTCAAGCTCATACTGGTCAAGGCTTGGCGAGAAGTAGACGGCCACGACAGCCAAACCCGCATAGTCCGCCGCGACACAGCCTCGGCCCCTTGCAATGACTGCAAGGCGCGAGGTGTCCGCGGCGGAACCCCCGAAGACGGTTGCTACGCCGTCCAGGTCCACCGGGCTTCCGGGTAGGAGCCAGTACGGCTCAGCGACCACGACCACATTGATAGACCACTCCACGATGCTCTGGTACAGAAGATCCTGAGCACCGGTGCAGTGGTTTATGTTCACGTGCAGGATGCGGATTGGTGTGTCCATTAATGGACGTCCATATCCGCATCCCGCCGCGAATGTGGCCGCTCTTGAGCGGCACCCCCACTACCCGTTGCGGACGAACGGGGCTTTGACCTCGAGGCGGCGCAGGTACGGCTGTCCGCCCAGTGTTCCGCCGCTTTACCCTCTGCTACGCACTTGTAGCAGCGCGGCGGAGCATCACAGGCGCTGGCCTTGTGACCGGGCTGACTGCAGCGGAAGCACCGATCCCCCACGGTGTCTCCCGCTGTGCACTGCACTCCCACATGCCCCACGGCCAGGCACCTGAAGCACCTGGTCTCGCGGGGCTGCAGGAGTTGCACCCGCGCCTTTAGGAAGCCCCCAACGAGGAGGCTCCGTTCGTCCGCAATTTTCTGCGCCGCTGCGACGGGGCAGTTGACGACTGCCGTGCCGTGACCGGTGGAGCTGAAGCGAATTTCTCCAGCTCTCACCTGATCCCGGGGGCAGCCGCCCGTCTCCACGACGGCGGAGATAACCTCATCCGTCGTGGCCGCATCATCCAGACCCGAAATGCGCAAACCTGCGCATTTGTTGGGTCTGGTGACGCGGACGGCTTCCGTGTCCAGCGACTCCCTCAGCTTCGCTGCTAGGGCATCTGCTTTGGGGCCGCTGGTGGCGCCGGAGACCTCGAGAAGGCGAGCTCCGGTGCGAGTCGTCTTGCACCGGAGCCCCCCCTCAATCTCGAGGGCCTTGAGGTCCACTGAGGCTTTCACCTGCCTCAGGACCTGGGCGTACCCCACGCCCTTCTCCACACCCTCCGTCGTCACCGTCAGGACGACGGCTGTGGAGCGTGGGGCGCGTAGCCTCTTCGGCGTCTTCGCCGCAGCGGCTTTTGCCGCCTTCTTAGCCGCCTTTTTGGCGGCTTTTTTCGCCCTCTTGGCGGCTCCCGCTACCACCCAACCCTCTCCTCTGGAGGAATGTTCGGGTGCAGCGGGAGCGGTAGTTCTGGCGACGGCGGGGGTGCCGCTCCCCTTTGACTTCCCTTGTGGCGATGGGGCCACTGGGGCAGCGGTCCTTTAATTAGGACCGGGCTTCCCACTGACAACAGCCGCGAAAGATGCAGGCTGTGCCAGCGGAGGACGGTATGCCCGGTCCTCCAAAACACCGAGCCGCCTCTCGATGGCCGCTAGTAGCTGTACCATACTTGGCGCAGGCTCCGGCGTCGTCTTGGCTGCCGGTTTGGGCGCTGCCTTAGGCGCCGACTTTGGCGCCGACTTTGGTGCCGACTTAGGCGCCTCACCTGGCGACGCAGGAGCCCTCGGCTGGACCGCCGCCTCCTGGGCTTCTGGGGCCCTTCGGGCCTCCGGGGTTCCCCTGACCAGCTGGGTCAGGTGCTTGACCTCTTCCCGGAGGGCCCGCTGTTGCTCCCGGGAGTTGGCGAGCTCAGTTTCCAGGTTTGTCACCCGGGCCCTGAGCTTCGCCTCCTCCTCGGAGGTGCTCCTGGCGAGGAGCTCCTCCAGAGCCGTCTTGGCAACGGCCACGTTTTCCGCCACCGTTTTACGTTTTCCGGCCACGTTCTTGGCCCCCTTTAACGCCTCCGTAATACGGGCCAGGGCCGACAGGAGCTCCCTCGCCGCGGGAACGTCCTGGTCCCTGCCACTGAGTAGTGGCGGGACGTGTACTGGAGGCTTCGGCGCTCTGCTCGCCGAAGTGACCAACTTGGCCGGCCGATCGTCCTCACTTGAGGAGGTCACCCGTTGTATGGGGCTTCTGCTCCGGTCACGGGACGTTCCACCCGGGCGTGGCCGCTTTCGACGGAGACCCTCCTCGGTCTCCATTCGGCTGGATACCGACTCATTGTCGGTACCAGCCGTCGACGCCGCGGACCCATTGTCCGCGTCGATTTCCCCACCTGCTGGAAGCGGAGTAGCGGGCCTGGGGAAGACGGCCTTAAGCGACCGCGAGTGAGACCGCGGCCTCACCTCTTCACCCTCCACTACTGCCACTCCGTCATTTTCATTGTCCTTGTTCGTGCCCTTGTCGTTGTTTTTGTTTCCGTCCGGTTTTTTGTTGATATTTTGATTGTTATCCATAACATATCCCACGAGTATGGGGGAAAGGTGGTCCATCCAGGCGGAGCCCCCTGCACCTGGATAAGCCTATATGCTATGGAGGTCGACTGGTATCCATAGGTTTTTACGACTTCGCTGTCGGGTGTTATAGACTTTTCGTTGTCGTGGGCCGGCCAATAAAGGCAAGCCCTCCGGTCGGAGAGATCACAGCGTACCCTTCTGGAGCCACCAGTCAGGTCGTTGCTGATCACCCACCGATTACGGAATGCGAGAGGATGGCTAGTCCTCTCTCACCGGCGACGGCACAAGTGCCCGTCGGCCCCTGCGTTAGCAGTGGGCCAACCCGCCCCTGGATCCCCCAGGACCCTACGGTGGCCTCCACCACTAACATCATCGCTCGTCCTGTCTCCTCTGAAAGCAGAGGAGTACGGAGAGCGATGTGTTCCCGCCACGTTGGGTATTGACCCAGGGTGTACCGGCCGCTCCGATTCCGTTCCCCCCGGACTGCAGTGGGATCGGAATCGGAATGACACGCGAGGAGGTTACCCAACATACACCCCCGATAACATGCCATTGAGTATTTATTTTAATCTTGATCAGAAAGCCCGTCAAAGAAAGATCTTATCACCAAAATTTGTGGCGTTGATTCGCTTTGAAATAGGCACGTGGTCGACTAATGGTTCGATTTTGGATTATACTAATAAATTCATTACTCGTAAACTCGCCGAGACGTGCCTGCTTGAAATTTTACAATCATGTCTCTCTAATCTGCCCCAACCTTTTTTGAGCCTCCATTATAAAACAGTCGCTTCAGGACTTTTGTTTATAATCATCAAGTCTTTCAAAACGATTTTCTGGTGTTAATTGACATTTGAAATCGTACATATAGTCCATTGAAATGGGATGGGAATGACTAGTCGTGCGAAAGTCAGAAACGCACTATTTTATTTTATTTCAGGCGTGGGATTAGTCTGAAATAAATCCATATTTGTGGGGTCGGCAGTGACCCTTATCCCGCTACCGCTATCTTATTAGAAGGGATGCGAATGGTTTTTATGCTAAATCGGCACAGGCAATTAGGAAAATATTTTTGTTGCGAGTTGTAATTCTCTACAACTTTGGTTCTAATACAGAACCCTAAGATACTCAGAATGTCAATTCAATACGTATATATCGTTGTGGTCTTTGTGAAGTGTTTATACCTACATCAAGAGTGAGACAGATATTTTGGAGCATGATAAAACCATTGTTTTAGATATTGAAACTGCCTAGAGACTATAGATATAGTATTGCGTTAGGTTTGGTATGATAAGATACGACGGGTGCCGATTATTACTTACTACACATGTGCATATTGGCATACCATACATTCACCTAATCTAGGATTGAAAACAAACATGTACGCTGTATCCTATCCTGTTTGGATGTTTGCAACTCATCGAACGTTATCACATTTTTGTCACAGGGGCCTTTGGACTCTGATAAAACGAAGTTTTGATTTACTATACTATATACCTACCTAATTAACGATTAGATACAATTTATACATTTTTAAAGTTTAAGTCATAAATTAGCCAAAAAAGTTCGATAATTGGTCTAACTACAGAAATTCGATAGGAGTCGAGAGTTGTAGTTGTTGTTGTCATAGTTGTTATGTTGTTTGATGATGTTATATTTCTGTTATAGTTCTACGTTTCACTACCACACGAAACGACACGCATACGATGCAACAGATATGAATAAAGATAAAATTAATACGCAGTGTTATTTATACTACCATCATGCATACCCACCCAGTACATTCTAGAATTAGTAATAAGCTTTCACCAATAGATGACACTAATAGTTTCATATATCTCTATATATAAAAATGAATTGCTGTTCGTTAGTCTCGCTAAAACTCGAGAACGACTGGACCGATTTGGCTAATTTTGGTCTTGAATTATTTGTGGAGGTCCAGGGAAGGTTTAAAAGGTGAATAAATATGGAAGTTGTTATCGATTGAGGCAGTACGAAGTCTGCCGGGTCAGCTAGTGAAATATAAATAAAAAAATGAAGCTGCGATAGCCCAGTGGCGTACGTAACCGACTGCTGAGACGAGGTCTCGAGTTCGATCCCCAGTCGCCCCGGGCTCACACCTCTGACTTTTCGTAGTTATGTGTGCATTAATAAATGTTAATTATCGCTCGCTTAATATTGTGCCTGATAGATGGCAATAGGCTCGCCCCCTATTACATTGGGTCCTTAACACTACTAGCGAATCGTGGGTGTGTAATACACATCTCTGCCTACCCCTTCGGGGATACAGGCGTGAAGTTATATATGTATGAATAAAAAAAACCTATTTTGGCCATATTTAGCTGTGTAAAGGTTTCTAAAACCTAATACTAGGTTAATAAATTATCCTTGTGGCTATTTAAACTTATCAACAACGTAGTTATCAGAAAACTAATAACATATGTGACAGCTTTTTAATGGCGACGAAATGGTTTCGATCCTTGTTAATAATTTAAATATTTGACCACAGATGGCATTGTAATAAATTTCCACTTTTTTTACTACACATTAGAAGTACATAATAGTAATAACATATATCTACTAAATTGATGGAAATACCAATTTAAGAATAATTAAACATAGGTAATTTGCATTGGACATAAGCACCACCATGTACTTATCACCATTTACGTAGGTACAGTCAGCGTCGAAAGTTGATGATCATACCCAGGTGTCAAAAGTAGGTGATGCTACAGAGTGTCAAAAAATAGGTGATGCCATGGAACGTCAAAAGGAAGTATAGCAAAAGTTTCAAAAGTAGATGATGAGTACAATATAAATATATAAATAAATAATAATACACGCTCGGGAATAAATTCGTAAAAAATTACCTATGACCCAAATGCAGCGCCAATAAGTATTAATTAGTATAAGAAGCTTAACAATTTAATCTCACTTTGAAAATCACGAACTTTCCATATAAACAACCCATCCCGGTCCATCATCTGTTTTACCCCATTATTATCAAAATTTTTAAAACCGCATACATACATACATGTATTCATTTATCCCTAACCAAAAGTAGGTATATGAATTATCATGCTTCTATTTAAAAAAATGACGTACTTCCCATATAGTTTCAACCCTTATTTCACCCTCTTAGGGGTAAAATTTTGAACAACACTGATGCATCTGTTCATTCATTTCTAACCAAAAGCAGGTGTATGATTCGTGCTTCTATCTTTGAAAATGACGGACTTTCATACAAACATTCATCCCTTATTTTGCCACCTTAAAGTGATATTTCCAAAAATCCTTTCTTAGTGGATGCCTACAACATAAAAGGCATCTACTGGCAAAATTTTAAGTTTGTAGGTCTAGTGGTTTAGGCTCTGCGGTGATGAATCAGTCAGTCAGTCAATCAGTCTGTCAGTCAGTAAGACAAGTAATTATATATGTTTAAATTAGAGTACTAACAAGATTCTCAGTTTAATGAAAACCAACCTTATTCGTTGACACTAGGGTATATTTTAGTTTTTTTTTCCCTAATTATTTAATTTAGCTTCTGTCGTAATTGACATGTTTTTGTTTAGAATACATTTGAAAGGAGCCGATTTCCTATTACACAGTAAACGGCATTTTGGTTGGCACATCGGGAAGCAGAGAGAGTGGATAAGAATACCAATATAATGGGCAGAATTCATAGTTTGACAATGAAAAGAAACTATCGCTACTCCTTTCTCGTATACGCTGATAGCCAGTGAATAGTTCGTGATCTGTGTACGTTTACTTTCAGTCCGATATACGACAGAGAGAAAACTCTAGAAAACCGAAGTAAGTCGATCTTAACCGGACTCTATCTCTTCTTCCCGACATCCCAACCTAAGCGTCGGGACCTGTACAAAATAGTCTAAACTAGACGACCTTTTTAAAATCTACATTTAATCCGATGGCAAATAGAACAAAATTACGGAATTCAAATTGTTGCCATTGTGAGAATTCAATAGCAAATGAAAGATTTGTTTTTAGTTGTAGGTTGTATTTTTTTCCATATTCTCGCACTTTTTGAACGTCAAGGTGACTTTGTTTCTCAATTGTGACTCACGGTGACTCATCATCAGCTTTTGAAAGTTTATCGCAATACTTACTTTTGGCGCTCTGTAGCATAACCTACGTTTGATGCTTTGTAGCATCACCTAATTTTGACGTTCTGTGGCATCACCTACTTTTGACACCTGGATATAATCATCAACTTTTGACGCTGACTGTACCCTACGTATTTAGTAATAAGTATATGGTGGTGCTAACGTCCAATGCGAATCACTTATTTTGAGATTGAGAGTATATAATAGAATTAAGAAATAGATAAAGTTATATACATCACAATATTACAAGTGCAAAAAGTACTAACGTACTGGTTAAAATCACCCACCTTGAAACAGAAAGAGTCTTGGAGTATATTAAATGGTGACCCTTACTTTTTAAACGCAGGACGCCCCCCCCCTCATACACACATTTCCCTCACACCCCCAACTCACACACACATACACACACACACACAACCCAAAACCCACAACCACCCAAAACCCACAACCACCCACAACAAGAAAAAAAGCTTTTCATTTTCTTTGATTTTGATAATCATTTTAATTCTGATTTGGATTATTAATTGTAAACATTTAATTTTAAATTATTTCGACCCGCCGTATTATTACATTTTTACTTTGTTTTATTTTTATAATTTAAATTTTAACCTTAGAACTTGGTTAAATTCACAGATAATGTAAGAAACATATAAGTTAAATAGATAGCCTGATTACACTTAATTTGGACACCATTTGCAATAAAATAAACACAATATTTATGCCTTTTTTAAACTGGGATACATATATCAATACATAATTGAAGGAAAAATAGTAGTATTTTCCTCAGAGCACAAAGTTAATATTTTTCATAATCTGTTTATTATTTTATAAAAGGTTTCAGAGCTATTAGAAAGCTGTGAATTAGGTTACTTTTGTCGTTGACTGTACAAAGGACGGCCTTATCGCTAAACACGATTTCTTCCAGGTAACCTTAGGATGGAATGAAATTTTTCACATGTACAGAACAATCAAACGACCTCTGTAGCGTAGCGGTAGTGTTCGACTGCTTCACGCTAAACGAATAATCAAAAACATATACCCAGCAATTTAACATGACATAATCAAAATATATAATTTATAAACAAACAGAATAATATTGTTTGTTCTTGTTAAATAACTAAATTGTACAATACAAATATTTAAAAAAATTGTTGGACTTACTACTTACCAATCACCTGTATACTTACGTCGTCTCATCGAGCGTAGAAAACAACAACCTACCCTGCACCTAATTTCTAATAGTGCTACCTACAACTGAGATTTCGTAAAATTGATGTTGTTATTATTATGATTCTTTGTTCTACGAGTATGTACCTATATAAAAATGTAACAGAAAGAAATGAGGATGTACATACCCAAGATAAACCAATACAGGTTTTATGGTATGGCCAATTTTATTTATGGCCAAGTCAAATCTAACCTACTTTAAGATCACATTTTTAAATAACAGCAATTGTTATAGGTATCCAATAAAGCAAAGAAATAAGTTTAATACTTGTTCATAATGTTATTTTGTTCCTATAAATACATATTTGGATTTTGCATAGAACTTGACACTCATTTAGATCTCCATTCTTTTTGTGGCGAAGCCCACAGCCAAGCATAATTTTTGTATTGAACTTGGCTCTCCTTTTTTACATTTATATTTTTGGTGGGATATCATTACTTTTTGTAAAGAAAACTAGGCAGGTATTGAGATTTACTGTTTTTTCTTGCGTTTCCACTGCGTGGTTTTCTTTTTATGCTATTATCTACATTCTCTTGACTGTTAGAGATAATAGTGCGCATTGCCCATTCATTATCTGCTACCTTTTTAATACGGTTCCTGTTTATGCTTAAATCACTCAATTGCTCGGGAATATTACTAAAATGCAAACTATTAAGAATGGAATTACCAGGCAAATCATTAGCTCTAATTTTTTTCAAACATAAATCACAAATAAAAACACTGGTTTCAATATTAAATGTTTCATTAAACTGTTGTAATCTATTTCATATAACTGTTTTAATTGGAATTCTTAATTTAGCAATGGCGGACATGTCTCGTAAACAAAGAAGCCTATGGCAAGATGAACAATAGTGTGTCGGTACATCATTGCTTCGTTTTTGTAAGTTATTAAAAGCTCGCTTATATTTTTCTATTATTAAATCTTCATTTAATTCACTTTCGTAGGTACTTACATAACAATGGGCATTATTTCTATTAAAAGGCACTACAACTAAATCTGTATTCGTAAGCGGTGCCTATGTTTATATGTTGCTCGGGAGCGCTTTTATGTACATTTACTTCTATTCTGTGTATAATTATGTGGTGTCACGCACCGCCGCCGACGACACACCGTTGGCTGGTTGTATAGCGCGTATTACAATTTTTTTGTATGGAGATATTTTTGACTTTTTTTATTTTTAGATTTTTTCCTACGCTTACGCACAATTACCGAGCTGGATTCCAAATTTCATCCTTCTAGGGCATCTGGAAGTAGGTTAGATTTAGGTAATATATGTCAGTCAGTCAGTCAGTACTAAAATTTACGACTTTTTGACCTTCATATCTTTATAACCGTTTGAGCTAGCTTCATGAAATTTGGGCTTCTACATGTCCTTGTGGATATAATTAAACACACGTAGTTTCATGTGTTTACGGTAAACGGGTTTTGAGTTATAGAAGGGTCAAAAGTGGCACCAAGTGGTTTGTGTAATATAACACTCGGCGCTGGCTAGCCAGTTCCTTTGCTTGAACTTGGCTTGACACGCTGCCCCGTGTCTAGATGTGTGTTTTTGTTTTAGCCCTAAAGCTTATAAACGTCTACTTAGTCATTATCATCCCAGTGTGCTGCAGGATTAATCCCAGTTCCATCCAAAACTTGCATTTTGGTTCCCGGAGTTCGCTTTTCTATTCTTTCTCTTCCTGATAATAACTAATCTTGACTGATTTGCCTTCCTAATCTCAAGGGGATGATAGCCCACACCAGAGCTTCATCCATTACATGAGCAGGTTGGTGGCACGTGGCTCTTGGGCCCTAAAGATCTTGGTGTACCGTACAAATAGTAGGTACCTAGGAATAGCATTTTTTTTAAAATCCCATTAAAGCTACCACTTTATTCGTCTTAAGCCAGAAATATTATTGATACAAAACTATATTAACGGATTCTATCGAGATTTATTTGATGTTATTTTATATTTTACATTGATCCCGACGTTTCGGTTGCTTTTCCAGCAGCCATGGTCACGGGGAGACTTCAGAAATACTAATTAGGAATAAAGACATTTGGCGCATAGCGCAAACTAAAAGTAACAAGTGATATCTTTTTGAAGATATTTGAATGATAAATCTGAAATAACGATACGATAACATAGAATTTTCTAGATGTCTAACCGCTACTGACGTCAGAAAAACAAATGGAATCAAATCAAAAATGATAAAAAAGATAACACAGAGCGTCAGGGCATTTTAATCATTTTTACGACAGAATTTGGCTCAGTTGATGCAACAAGTCGCCCGATGTATTCCCGTGAGTATCGTACAAATTATAAGCGACAAAGGAATAAGATGATAGTAAACGTACAGCTCATGAAAAAGTGCCCAGTTGGCGGCAATAGGCTCACCCACTGTTTTATTATTCATCTGCTCTTCTGAGTTATACAGGCGAGAATAGTATCCACTACTAATAAACAAGCAATTCTAGGTATACCTATTTATGCTAGTTAAGTTACCTCCGAAACTACCATAAAATGTTGTTGCTTTTCAAGGACACCACGAAACGATACATGGTTGCTCTTGCGATCAGCCGCAAAGAATGGGCAATCTGGGCTGAAGAAGTGGAGGAAGACCCTGGCTGAGGGATGCAAAACCCATGATAGTTGATGGTTCCAGATTTTACCCCAAAAACGTGAGAAGAGACACACGAGTTCGAGGTTCACCTCATCTACCTCATCTAACTAACGACCCTCGGTTTAGGTGCTAATCAGACGGACGCTACTTTCGCTCTCCTATCGGACTGTCATCCAAAAGTCTGCTACATGGATGTTGTTTGCATAATCTATTTAAGATAAAAGCCTACTACTACCTTGAAACCTACATCCGAAGCTTCGAAATGCATTCATCCAGCAATAAGGACATATCGTTCAGCCTAAATATTGCCAAAAGAAATTCAAAGGAACTTCATGGTATGTAAGGTGGACCACGGGCGATAAAGGCTAAAACTGCTTTCAATGAAATGTATATCTGAAACATCGTGTTTTGTGCGGACCCGAAGCTTTGGATATATAATTTATAAATTTCTCATATTTATCTTATTTTGCTTGGCCTTGCGTAATTTTATGCGTAGCAATTATAAATCGATGTCTACCATATTAAGGGAAGGGCACTGTTTCTATTTATCACAGGCTACTTGTAGCTGGTCACCCACCTTATTGCTGTTTAGGTACCCTAGGTACCTTTTTTTTCTTTTTTCGTGCGGAAATCCCTTCGGATACCCCCCCGCCGCCCAGCGGGGGCGGTTATGTCGGGCTTGCACCGACTAAAACCGCACGCCGTCTCGGGTCTTAAGACGCCGAGGTGTAAGGTTACCCATAGAGCATATCCCTCGCACCCCGACTGACCCTGGGCCATCTCCGGTTTCGAGATGGCCCCCTTACTTGCTCTCCACTGTGCCATCTGCTATTCAGAGGGACACGTGGAGAGCTTCCGAACAGCCCTCAACAGGGCCGTCCTCGCCTCGGTCGGAGTTGGCCGTAGGCGGCAGCGTCTCTCCCACCCTAGGAGAGAGGCGCTGCCGTCTCCGTTGCCCAGGGTGCACCGCGTGGAGGTACCTAACCACTGAATATGTTTAAGAATTGTGCACGATTCATTCACCTTCCTTTCATAAATAATTACCTACTATTATTATAACAACTCCTTAGTTTTAACTGTTATATGACATTTTTTATTTAGAGCATTTGCATTCATATTAATATATATATATAGCTGCTCGTGCTGATTCACTGACTCATTGATCACCTCTCCTGAACAATTTTGTATGAAACATTTTTTTTCGTATAGAGGATAAAAATTCATTCGGAGGAAAAATATGGAGAGAGCTGATGATTTAGGATTTCGGAGACGGGTGAAGAGCACGCTTAAGGTATTGACGATAGGTCAGGGGTGCTTGAGCAAATGTCACTCGAAACGTCATTCAATTGCCAGTGACCTGAAAAAAAATTCAAAATGGCGAAAAAATAATGGCCGCCATACAAATTTCGTCGGTGTCCATTTCGGAGAGTATAAAAGATGGAAGAGTAGTTTCTTCACAAAAGATGATCAGGATTCAAAGGTCTACTCGATGAATAGGAAAGAAATCAAGATGGCGGAATTTATTTTTTTCTATAGAAAATGTATGGCGAATATTGAATAGACTACAAGTTTTGAACTATGCAAGACTTTGATTTATGATTTCTTTTTAAAATGTTTTTGTGGAAGAACTCTTAGTCAGAAATATGTAGATAGATGATGATCGAGGGCTTGGAAGATGGGTGAGGAGCACGGCCAGGGTATTAAACATAGGTGAGGGCTGCTCAAACAAAAAATACTTGGAACCTCATCCAATAGGCAGTGAGCTGAAAAAAAATTCAAAATGGAGAAAAAAAGATGGCCGCCATACAAATTTCGTCGGTGTCTATCTCGGAGAGTATAAAAGATAGAAGAGTGGTTTCTTAGCAAAAGATGATCAGGACCTGAAGGTCTACTCAATGAACAGAAACAAAATTCAAAATGGCGAAATTTATTTTTCCATACAAAATATATGGAGAATATTGAAGAGACTGCAAGTTGGGAACTATGCAAGACTTTGATATGGTTCCTTTTCAGAATGTTTTTATGGAAGAACTCTCAGTCAGAAATATGGAGATAGATGATGATCGAGGGTTCGGAAGATGGGTGAGGAGCATGGCCAGGGTATTAAAGATAGGTGAGGGCTGCTTAAACAAAAAATACTCGGAACCGCATCCAATTGGCAGGGAGATGAAAATAAATCCAAAATGGCGGATTCAAGATGGCGTCAACACAAATGTCATGGGTGTCTCTCTCAGAAAGTATTAAAGATGGATGAATTGTGTTTCGGTTCAGCTCTGCTGTAATTTTTTTTCCCTGATGCTTTCGTATAAAGGACGAAAATTCATTCGGAGGAAAAATATGGAGGGAGATGATGATTGAGGATTTTGGAGACGGGTGAAGAGCACGGCCAAGGTATTGAAGAGAGGTAGGGGGTGCTCAAATAAAAACCACTCGGAATCTCATCCAATTGCGAGTGAGCTAAAAATATAACCAAAATGGCAGATTCAAGATGGCGCCCATACAAATTTCGACAGCGTCTATCTCACAAAGTATAATAGAAGATAGAAGAGAGGTTTTTTGGCAAAAGATGATCAGGACCTAGAGGTCTACTCGATGAATAGAAAAAAAAATCAAAATGGCGAAATTTATTTTTCCATACAAAATATAAGGCGAATATTGAAGAGACAAATGTGCAAGACTTTGATATGCTTTTAACCGACTTCCAAAAAAGAGGTGGTTATCAAAAAAAACCGTTTATTTTCAATGTATGTACACCGATTATTTCGAGGTTTCTGGACCAATTTGCAAAGTTTTTTTTTAAATAAACAGTAGAAGTTTTCGTCTTGGTCCCATAAAAAATTCTTGATCTAACTCCTTAATCCTGATGCTGAAAGTTTACTGCCCGCCTAGGCCCTAGGTTAGGCTAGGCTAGGCTAGGCACATTACCACTCACTCACTCACTGACACAATTGTCCTCCTAGAAGGAGTAATGGGGCATATGGATGATGTATGGGAGAAATGTAGAGAGAGCTGAGGTGACTATGGGAAAAAACCGAAATGTCAAAAAATTCAAGATGGCGGACAACATGGTGGTCGTCTCTCCGCCATCTTTGATGACATGGCAACATGGGTGTCATTTTTGAGTAAATCGAGGCTTCTGATTTTGAATTTTTGAAAAAAAAAGTTGAAAAATACAAGATGGCGGAACGATTTTTTTATTTAACACTCGCGAGCTGCTTGTAGCTCGCGCACCGCGCAAAATACTAGTTTTAAATATATTGAAGTCAAAACTGGCAGTTTTGAGATGGGAAAAAACAATTGAATTCACGACACTTACCATTTCTGTTACCGAGTGTTTATTTTAATTATAGTTTTATTTAAAAATTATGTTTTAAAGGGGTTCTTGAGTTTTCGGTGGGGTTCTTGAGTTTTTGAAATGAAAAATTGTTTAGACGCGTTGGGCTTTTTGGAGGTGGGAAAAAACAATTAATTCGCGATAATGCTACAGTACCGTAACCTCTGTAAATATTTCCTGATGATTCGAAAAATACACACGTAACTGTTCAAGTTATCACATATTTCGGCTCCCGGAGTGCCACTGTTTTTATTTTTTATATGGGCATTGTTCCCCCACCATTTTGCGGGCATCTGTGCAATATTATATAATTATTCATATCTACGCTCGTGCATTCATATTCATGTAAGGGCGCGTGTCTTGTTACTTCGATCTATATACAATTTGTTATCATCGAGCAGATAGTCGTCTTTATACGTAATACTATGTAAATTTTAAGAGTGACGCTGTGTACCCCTCTCTCCACGTCGGTGTGCCTTGACCCTAACCGTGAGATCACCGAATCTTATATTGTACTACTGTAATTTTATTGTTGTAAATTAAGCTGTGCCAGTACTAAGGAAGTGAATTATCGAAAGTACATCCAAGGAGAAAGGATGGCACAGTTGATATTGTCTTTGGCAGTTCTCGACTTGCCAGCGGCAATTTGCATAGACGCAACCAAAAGACCAGGATACTTGGTCAGCAACTTGATCCTTATTACATTCATCATACATTGTACACTCGGACTTCTGAGTCCTTAACATTGGTACATTGTACACATTGTGGACACAATTAATTTTTGTATTTCATTGTGTAATTCTTCTTTTGACTACTTTGACGTCCTCTTGTAGTCAAAGGGAACTAAGACTCAAAACGACATCAATAAAATCAAGGAATATTATTAAATAAGTCTAAAAATAAAAACTTACCGAAACTCTGAATCTAGTTGCAAAAATATAAGTTGCTTCTTTGCCGTCAGTGACTAGGAAGTACGGAGGTGCGAGGAAGTTTCGCGAGCTCCGTAGGGCTACGGCCGTCAAGTAGAAGGAGACTGTGATTGCTGCTATCAGCACTGGCCTAGGAATAAAGACATGGAGCTGTCATTAAAGTGTTGAATAAAATACTTACATCTATGAAAAGTTAAACAATTTAAATCTACTCGTTACACCACCAACCGCTCTAACAGGCCCATACTCTAAAACACACTCACATTAAGACGCGTACTCTAAAACAATACCTAGTCATGAAGAGAGACTACTTCTAAATAGATGCAGATTGTATTCCAGAACTGAACTTGAGATTCTATGAACCGTCGAGTGATTTTCAACCAACGAAAAAACGGAGGAGGTTCTCAAGTGAACGCGTATATTTTTTTTATGTATGACCACGCCTAACTTTTTACAGAGTAGTCCGATTTTGATAATTCTTTTTCAACCGACGAAAAAACGGAGGAGGTTCTCAAGTCAACGCGTATATTTTTTTATGTATGACCACGCATAACTTTTTACAGAGTAGTACGATTTTGATAATTCTTTTTTTATTGGAAAGAGTATACCCCGAAGTTGGTCCCATATAGATTTGAAAATAAAAATCCAACCCTAAGGGTAGGAAAACAGGGGATGATTTATTGTCCACACACATGTTTTCGGCGGTTTTAGTTTTAGTTATAGTTTTTTGTTAAAAAGTTTTCGGGTTCAAGTCCCATAATGGATTCTCTTTTCCGATCTAAATCTATAGAAAAAGTAGGCATACTAATTGCTTCAAAATTTAATTGATTTAAAGTAGTGAGGTAATCTAGAACAATGTTCAAAAATGATTGCCACATCATTCATTGTTTCCGTAGTTCGCTAGAACTACGGTAGATGGCTCCAGCGTCACGTCAATCAATATCTAATTAGATTGGGTACGCTATGTTTGCATGCCATTGAATGGTAGATGTGCTGAACCAAATTAATGTAACATCGATATTCCATATCTAATTGAGCTGAGTGAGACGAAGTCGAGCGAAAGCTCCTCATACCAGACTTCAGGATTTTCTTTGTCACAGGTCTCCTTCTAAACTACTAATCCAATCAGAACCAAATTTGGCATGATTAAAGAGGTCAGTCCGAGGAAGGTTTATGGATATATTTTGAAAAAATTAATGCTACCATAGAGGAATGATCACCGTTAAAAAAATTCCAGTTGGAATAACATAATAACGGCTCGAGACACTGTGACCAAACTTTACACGCTCAGAAACCATGTCCAGAGTTGTGACTTTCAAAAAGAATTTTCAAAATCGGACTTGCCACGGAGGAATGATCACTGTTCAAAATTTTCAAAATCTGATTCCGCAATAGCGGTCAAATCAGCATATGGTCTCACTCAGCTCAACATTGCAAGCAGCGATTCGCTTTGCAGACCTAGTAAATTAATTTGAATTTGAATTGGACGTGGTCAGGTAGCTCAGTTGGTCAGAGTATTCACCCTGTAAGGGACTAGTCGTGGGTTCAAGTCCTATCCTGGATGTTCTCTTTTTCCGATCTAAACCTATAGGAGAATTTAGTATACTAATTGCTTCAAAATTTCATTGAACAAGTGGTTTACGTTCATAAAATCTCCACTCAAGTTTAGTTCTAAAATACAATCTTTACTCAAAACTAGTTTCAAGTCTAGGCTGATGACTGAGTATAAGATATCGTGCCAGTATACGGGTCTAAAAATAAACTACGAAAACTTGATTACTTTGTGCCAAAATAATTTCTCAATAATTTTATTTTTATTGCCAGAAGTAAATTGATGATGATTTTTTGGAAGGATGGCGAACTCTTCTTTTCCTGGTGTAACAAGCAACATCCTCTCACTTAAGATCGACTTGAAATAGGTACCTTTTTTTCGTGCGGAAATATTAACGGATACTCCCCCGCCAGCCAGCGGGGGTAATTATGTCGGACTCGAACCGACCAAAACCGCACGTCATCTCAGGTCTCTAATCTCAGCTGTCCCTGAGACATCTACGGCTTTGAGATTTCCCCCTCGGGTGTGGAAACCACGGTATCCGCCTTTTTCCCCGGAGAGGAAAAACGCGTTGCCCTAAAGCACCTAGTTATGCTTCATTTTCTATACTTAGTAGATACGCAAGAATTTGGGCAACCTTACACCCCGGGCGTTTTAAGACCCGAGACGGCGTACTTTTCTTCCATTTTCTTTCTTTACTTTCCCCTTTTAACTGCCTCTTCCCTTCTACAGGTACCAATACGAGGGTAATCCCTTGGATATTGCAAGTATTCATAGACTAAGTTCCATTACTAAATTCAACCATTTGTTTTAGAATAAGTAGGTACATAATTCATAGGGGTGCGACTGGTTGGATCACCTCCAAGTTTGGTGCACCGTGGGCAACGTGGGCGATGACGCATCATTGATTGCTCCTCTGGAGTAGCTGGCGTCAACGTCAACGGCCAAGAGTCTGACCAACCTGCCCTTTTCAGGGCCAGCTGACCCCATTGCACGAGGGGGTCGGGGTATGGCGGGCCTCCAAGGCCCGCGGGGGGCCGTGGTCGCTCCAGGCACCCCTCTGCTGTTATTAGAAGGGACGCTGCGAATGGCCCAGGGTCAGTCGGAGTGCGAGGGATATGCTCTATGAGTAACCTTACACCCCGGCGTCTGTAGACCCGAGACGGCGTGCGGTTTTAGTCGATTCAAGCCCGACATAACCGCCCTCGCTGGCCGGCGGGGGGGTATCCGAAGGGATTTCCGCACAAAAAAAAAGGTACCTACATAATTCATAGATATTAATTTATTTCGGTAAAGAACAACGACTGAGCGACAAACGTAGTGTACGAATAAATCTCTCTGGTTTTTGTTACAGATTAAATGTATTTTTTTCTGATAAATAAATAAAAAATAAAATTCTTAATCAATAGAGCAACCTTGCACTTGGCGGGTCGCCCATTACACGATTTGTTCGCAACGAAGCCCGCCGCGGGTTCCCGCGTTCGTGACGTCGACGACGCACGGTCACCCGCACCGTGTCCCACTCAATGCAGCGGACGGCCTTATAGGTTAACAAAATAAAGAATCTCAAAATATAAAGCGGTAAACAATAACTTCACGCATTTTTGAGAAAAAGGTCTTTAAGCGGCGGATAAGGTTGTGTTTCTATGAGGGTTAGCCCAGATCAAGTAACATGTTATATAACTTATGCTACATAACACATTCACATTATGACATATTCGCTGGTTATATAGGTAACTTACTTTATATACGATATCTTCTACACTAATATGTAAATAATAACATGTTAAATACCACCTGCAATGGTAGTTTTAAGTAAGGTGAATAAATAAATAAAAAAATTAAATAACTTTGTTGTATGTTAGTACCTTTTTTTTTCGTGCTGAAATCCCCTCGGATACCCCACCACCGGCCAGCAGGGGCGGTTATGTCGGGTTTAACCGACTAAAACCGCACGCCTTCACGGTTCTTCAGACGCCGGGGTGTAAGGTTGCCCATAAAGCATATCACTCGCACCCTGGGCCATCTCCGGTTTCGAGATGGCCCCTCGGGTTTGGGAACCACGGTGTCCTCATCTTGCCCCGGTTTGGGGGTGTATGTTAGTACTTGGACGGTACCGTGCTAAGCTCGGGTTCTTGTTTAACGTTTTCTAAAAATGAAATCTGACTAGATCGATTTATCGACCCCGAAACCCCGTGCATACTAAATGTCATGAAAATCGTTGGAGTCGTGTCCGAGTTTTTTTTTTAAAGAATGTTAGGAACCGAAATTACTAATTTTTCCCCCTAAATAAAAAGCTAAATTGCTTGTGTTAGGGGTGCGTTCACGTCGGTAGTGTAATGGCCAGGATTCGAACCCGGGACCTCTCGATTGTAGGGTCGGCACCTTAACCACTAAGCTACCGACGCTTCAATTTGGATTTAGATTTAATATATACTTATATACAAGAAATGGTCGTTTAAAGGTATTAGATAGATAGAGGTATGGACGAACCTTGTTTTTTTTTTATCGGGAGCCTTATCCTTTTTTCATCATGCTATCGTACTTTCCACTGCTATAAGCGATATGAGATCTTGGACCAAAAATTATGTTGATAACATTTATGTAGACACACGAATGGTAGTCATGAACTAAAGGGATATTTTTATTATCATGATCGTTCGTCTGGCGCATACGTGAAAACATGTAATTCACGCGTTGATAAAAAGGATACATGTAACCTACGTGTCGAAACCAATATGTCTATCTATACTAATCTATGCTTATTTACCTATTATTATAAAGAGGAATCGATAAACTCTGCAACTACTGCATCGATTTAAAAAAATCTTAGATACGGATGTATATACACGGACGGCATTGGACCGCGCACGAGTCCGCGCCGCACCTTTATTTTCGTGCGGAAATCCTCACGGATTCCCATCGCCGACCAGCGGGGATGGTTAAGTCCTACTATCTCTCGATCGTAGGGTCGACTCCTTAACCACTAAGCTACCGATGTTAGTATATTAATATATTGTTGGTATATAAAAAGAATAAATCGCGATAGAATCGCGGCGAGCATGTTGCGGGCTCAGCGGGCCGGGGGAGAATTCTAAATCTCTCCCGGGCGCGCTCCGCCATCTTCTTCGAGAGCATTACATAAGAAGGAGGTGGCGGCGGCCCACGCGCTCGCGCTCCGCACCATTGCCCCAATCATGCTGCCGAGCGAGAGGACTCCCACCCCGATGGCTGCCATGAGGCTGCACCTCCTGATGCAGGTGGTCCCCGAAGCTCGCCTTACCAGAGATCACCTGCGTCAGTCGGTACGAGAGGCTTCCGTGTCGCCTCTCTAGCCAAACCTCCATGATTGGCCTTATCGCCGCTATTGCGGTGTGCCCTGCGCTTGGTCGCCCAAGTCGTTCCTTCCACTCCACCAAGATGGCCTGGCGGAGCTGGGACTGCACGGCCTCGATTACTCGAGACTCGGGGTTCCATCCCTGCTCCCGCGCCTCCTTTCGCCACTGGTACAGTTGCGAAAGGGCTCTCGCCTCCAGGTCCCATGGCGGAGTTCCAGCAAGGAGACTCGCCGCCTCGAAGGAGATCGTGTGGTACCCGCGGATAACCCTGTTGGCCATCACCCGCTGCGGAGCGCGCAGCATCCGCACACTTCCGGCCTTCAGGGCCT
This sequence comes from Cybosia mesomella, assembly GCA_946251805.1. NCBI lineage: Eukaryota > Metazoa > Arthropoda > Insecta > Lepidoptera > Erebidae > Cybosia > Cybosia mesomella. The sequence continues at coordinate 5,188,410 of OX276395.1, forward strand.
CCGCCCATATTGGGCACCCATACAGGACCATGGACCGCACGATCCCCGCGTAGAGTCTCCTGCAGGAGTCATCGGGCCCCTTCATATTGGGCAGCAGCCGCGCCGAAGCGAGAGCTGTGCCCTTCAATTTGGGGGCCAGACTTCGGATGTGCTCTCTGAAGTCCCATCGACCATCGAGCACGAGCCCCAAATGTTTCATTTGGGGCTTGATGCCGATGCCATTACCTCCCACGATGAGACTGGATCCCTCAGCTGGCTTGCTCCGAGGCCCATGAAAGAACAGGGCCTCGGTTTTATGCAGAGCCACCTCGAGACCCAGCCGCCGAATCCGCTCCACGACTTGGGCAACCCAACCGTGGTTGCCTTCAGGGTCGCTTCGCGGTACGTCGTCCCCGGTGCAGTGCACCTATTGTATAGATCGGGTACCTAAGGTAATTACTATAAGTCAAGTCAAGTCGTCAAGTCAAAGTGTGCAAAAAGTACACACCGTACTGTTGCCACCAAACTATTTTTTTTGTTGTTTATCAGGTTTTTATTGTGATTTTCTTTGATTTTTTTTATTTACGTTTCATAATTTATTTTGATAAATTATTATAATAATAATTAATACTTACTAATAATGATTTATTAAATTCATATTTAAAATTTGTGTAATTAATAATAATAACTTTATCTCTTTGATTTGTTTGTTATTGATTTTTTACCTTATATCGCGGACGTTTTGGCGCATAAAAATATTTTTTCAATTCGAACTAGTGGTTCCTTAGATTACCGAGTTCAACTAAACAAACAAACTCTTCAGATATTATTTTTGGTTCTCGCATCGGTTTAGGTAGGTACGTTGCAACACTGACGGTCGATAGCGCGAGTTTTAGGTCGTGCAAAATGATGCTCTATTTTAACTAATTAAGAATGATTATGCCATAATTATCTCGATTCTTGGATAAATAATTATAATCTATGGATTGGAAAATAAAAAACGATACTGCCAAATTATACTTTATAATAACTTAGACCCGAGACGGCGTGCGGTTTTAGTCGGTTCAAGCCCGACATAACCGCCCCCGCTGGCACGCGGGGGGGTATCCGAAGGGATTTCCGCACGAAAAAAAAAAAAAAAAAAAAAAAAAAAAAAAAGTACATAAGACTCAATATTAATGGCCTTAGGACTTTGGTTACTTTCCATTCGGCTTCATTTTTCCGATTTCCTAGGGGGGGCAGCTGCCCCTACCTGCCCCCCCTTGGCGATGCCCTTGTCAGCCATAGGAAGTCCACTGCTGAACATAGGCCTCCCCCATCAAGTTCCATTTTGACCGGTCTGTAGCGGCCTGCATCCACCGAGTCCCTGCGCTCATTGTTAGGTCGTCTGTCCACCTTGCGGGCGGCCTTCCCACGCTGCGCTTGCCGTTACGTGGTCTCCACTCAATAACTTGATTGAATAGCCTCTGTGCTCTGATCCTGTACTCGGACCGACATGGTGGCGTTTTTATACAAGCACTTCAGGGCTTTTGATATACCGATAGTCAATGTGGCACCTCTGAAGAGACTGCAGCATCGCCCAAGTCTCGATCGAATCGAAGGCTTTCTCATAGTCCACGAACACCAAGCATAGGGGCAAAATTATACTCCTCGGTCTTCTGTATAATCTGCCACAGCGTATGAACCGAACTTTTTCCTGCTGGAAGTCGTCAAACCTGCGTGTGAGACGATTCGTGATCACCCTCGAAAACAGCTTGTAAACATGACTAAGAAGCGCCTGGGCCTGTAGTTCTTCAATAAGGTTTTATCACCTTTCTTGAAGGAGAGAACCACCACGCTTCTGTTCCTCGTTTCGGGCGTAGTACCCTCGTGCAGGACGGAATTAAAAAGCCTCTGTAGAGCTTTCAGTATCGCTGTTCCACCAGCACTCAGTAGCTCCGATGTCATTCCGTCCTCACCCGCCGCTTTGTTGCTTCTGAGCTGTTTAAGGGCCATCGTAATCGCATACAGGCTGATGTCCGGAATATCTTCTGTGTAGTGTCGGGTAATTTGGCTTTTGGATCTTTATCCAATTCATCAACAGGCTTAGCTAGTGAGGTATATAACTGTCCGTAGAACTTTTTGAACTCTCAGTACTGTTTTTTTTTTCGTGCGGAAATCCCTTCGGATACCCCCCTCGGGTATGTCGGGCTTAAATCGACTAAAACCGCATGCCGTCTCAGGTCTTAAGACGCCGGGGTGTCTGACTTAGTAGAAGCTCCACTGCCGTCGTCCGTCTTCAGCTTCGTCAACTGGCTCTGCCCAATAGACAAGTCTCTTGCGAACACTTTCTATCGTATCTTTAATATGATTAGTATTTAAGACACGAACATCGTGTCGCAAGGACTTAGAGATCCGTCTATTGAGCTGCCGATATGCTTCAGCGTCCTCGGAAGTCTGCAACGTCAATGAGCGTCGTTCTGCCATAAGGTCGAGGGTGAGATCTGATAGTTTTTGAGGTCTATCTTTCCGGCGGGGTCTGAAGAAGACTTCCCCTACCTTGTAGACAGTTTCTACCAACCTGTTGTTGACCTCGTCCACAGAAACGCAATCCTCCAGGCCAGAGATGCTGTTTGCAAGCTCGAGTTGGAAGCTCTCGGGGTTTTGTATATGGGCTACAGTAGGTCGGAGCGTGGACTTCATTAGTCGAGACCTTTCCAGTTGGACATTGATATTCAATATGCCTCTAACCATTATGTGATCGCTTCCGGATTTCACCCTGCGGATCATGGAGACATCATTGAATATTCGTATCTTTGTAGACATAATGAAGTCGATCTCATTCCTCGTGTAACCGTCGGGACTCATCCAGGTCCATTTCCTATGAGGTGACTTCTAGAAGAAGGAGATCATCATAAAGAGTGCCTCCTTCCGAGAGTCAGCCAACCTCTGGCCCCTGGGATTTCTCCGCCCACATCCAAATTGCCCCACTCTCAACTCGTCATCGCCCATACTATCCAGTTTTGCATTAAAATCCCCCATAACAACAGTGAAGTATGTTTTGGAAGTATGTATGGCCCTACTGATGTCCTCATACATCACTTCCACTTCGTCGTCCGGGTGCGCCTGTAAACCTGTATGACCTTCAACGAGTACCTCTTTGATACTCTGAGTATCAGGCACGCAACCCTGCTCGACACACTCGTGATACATACCACGTTGTTTACAAGGGATCTGTGAACGAGAAACCCGACTCCACACTGGGACTGTTGGTCGCCCTCCCGGTGGTAGAACAAGTTGCCAGACTTTAAAGTTGTCGTGTCCTCGCCCTCTCTTCGGACCTCCGATAAACCCAATATGTCCCAATGCAGCTTGTTCATCTCCTCTTCTAGCTCAATGATCTTCTCGTCTGTCCTTAATGTGCGAATATTAAATGTCACCAGCGACAACCTACGTCGGTATTCCGTTGAGCAACTGCCTGAGGTCGTTTGACGGTAGCACCTCGCCCGGATATTCTTAGCACCCCTGACTCCAGTGCTCGACCAACGCCCGTCAACGTCAGTCTTGCAGCTGGAGCCCCCGGGCACTAGGGGCTGTGCTCCTCTGTCCATCATCGTTTTGGGAGGATTTGGACCATAACCCGCCACGCTGGTCCAGTGTGTGTGAGCTCTGGCGACCCGCCATCGCCAGAGCCTTCTCCGTTAATCAGCAGAGTGCACCGCAGGCAGGCGAGGTTGGCTTGGGTCCCGAAAGATGTTAGTAGGGACTCCTTGCATCCATTGATTGATTTTGTTATTGTATTATCTATCCACTTCACCAATAGGAAGACGGCTTTGGTTTAGGCGATAGTGACGATTTTACCGTCATCGAGGCGCACTTATGTGGCATTTGGATGATAAATCTGTAATTTGATGGTAGAAGTGAAAAATACTACAAGATGACTTTTTAATGCCATTTTGGCACAATTTCTTTTCTCTTGGCTCGTAGCGTTCTGGTCACATCATGAGGTCTAATAAGGTTATTAGCCTCATTTTATCCAGTAGGCGTGGGAAAAAGTTATGGAAACTGTATTGAATTTCATCCGACAGTTTCCGTGACTCCTTTAGCTAATCAGGGCCGCGCCTCCCTTGTGTGCGAAGTGTGCGGTGCACACAGGCGCCAAGACAATAGGGGCGCCGCCATCGACATTATTTTTGTTACACTCACACAACAGCATATTCTTTGTAGTGGAGTATCGATAAGTGCCGGGCAAGTAACAAAACATATATTGAGCTTATTGTACAAGTCTCCCAAGATAATATTCACGTTTGTGGTTTAATTTTACGCTTTGGGTTTTAGTTTACATTAGTTACGAGCTCAGCGTTAATATCAAAAGAACCGCCGTGAGTTTGTTTGAATGAGTTTATGAACGCAACCCGATGCGATGCGTGCGACGCAAGCGGGGTGGGGTCACGGGGATTCCCCGACTTTAAGGAACGAGAGAGTCAAAACAATTGAACAATCATTCAATCGAAAGTGTGGGCAAGGTGCGCATTGTTTTTTATAATAAAAATAAGTTCTAGCACTAAAAACAAGATATAGTTTGTCTTAATAATTGTTATAACGTGTTTTCACGATGGGTGATAGTAATCAAGCTAAAAAAAAGAAATAATCTGGTTACCAGAATTTAATAAGGAGAAGAAAACAAGAAGAAGAACGTGATAAAAATACAACTAAAATCTTCTTTATATATAAAAATGAATTGCTGTTCGTTAGTCTCGCTAAAACTCGAGAACGGCTGGACCGATTTGGCTAATTTTGGTCTTGAATTATTTGTGGAGGTCCAGAGAAGGTTTAAAAGGTGAATAAATATGGAAGTTGTTATCGATTGAGGCAGTACGAAGTCTGCCGGGTCAGCTAGTAAGTAAATATTTTACGGCTGTTGAGCCGTATCCACTTCCACTTTCATTAGAAACAGAAACCAGTCATTTTATCGATGAAGGTGTTCTAAAATCTGATTAAAAAAATGCTTCATGTAGTGGTATGTGCTTTTTATGTAATTTTCTATACAAATAAATATAACTTTAGTCCGTTTGTTACGTCAAAATAAAAAAATTAAATTCTCCTTTTTTTTTTCTTTCTTAATTTTCTTTTTTAATTTCTGTCTGTCTTTTTCTTAATCTTCGAAACGCCTGCACCGATTTTGATGTGGCGAATAGATGACGTGACTGTTTTATTTTATACAAGTAATCGCTGCCGGAGGTCATGGGTTCGATTCCCACAAGGTGCATGTAATCTGTATTTATTTGCACAAAAAAAAAATTAGTTGTGTACCAAATTCAAATTTAAAGTGCTATACATCACTTTTGAACGTCAGTTGTCTAGTACCCATAATACAAGCCCTGCTTAGTTTGGGACTAGACGGCTGAGTTTGATTGTCGAGAAATATTCATTTATTTATTTATTTAATTTATATTTATCATACAAAATTATTCATAGATAGATAAATCAGACAGGTAGATAGGTACTCATATGTCCCATCATGGAGGATTGGCTAGAGAGGCGACACGGAAGCCTCTCGTACCGACTGACGCAGGTGATCTCCGGGAAGGGGTGCTTCGGGGGCCACCTGCATCGGATCAGGAAGGAGCCAACGCCTGAGTGTCATCACTGCGACGCGAGCGAGGACTCAGGGCTGCACACGCTGGCGGACTGCCCGGCGTGTGAGGCGCCGAGGCATGACCTCGTGGCAGCCATCGGGGTGGGAGTCCTCTCGCTTGGCAGCATGATTGCGGCAATGGTGCGGAGTGCGAGCGCGTGGGCCGCCGCCACCTCCTTCTGCGAGCATGTAATGCTCGCGAAGGAGATGGCGGAGCGCGCCCGGGAGAGATTTAGAACTCTCCCGGTCCGCCGAGCCCGCAACGTGCTCGCCGCGCGTCGCAGGCGACTCAGGCGCCGAAGGTAACTTAACGATCTCCGTCCTCCATGAGCGCAGGCCTGGGGGTGGCGGGAGGAGGCCTGCTGTAACCCTGGCAGAAGCAGGCCGGGACGGTGGGGCGACTAGCGCCCCTCCCCCAAACCGGGGCAAGACGGGGACACCGTGGTTCCCAAACACGAGGGGGCCATCTCAAAACCGGAGATGGCCCAGGGTCAGTCGGGGTGCTAGGGATATGCTCTATGGGCAACCATAAATAATTTATAATAATAATAATAATAATATATCGAGAGGGGTATATTCCAGGGTGATAGCTTGAGTCCGTTATGGTTTTGCCTAGCATTGAATCCTCTCAGTACAATACTGGAGAATTCAGGACTAGGCTATCAGTTGCGGAGAGGAGGTCAAGTTATATCCCATCTTCTTTACATGGATGACTTGAAATTATTTGCCCCCACCGACTCCCAGCTGGTAGAATTACTTAAGGTAACTGAAACCTTTAGTAATTCTATCAGAATGGAGTTTGGTGTAGACAAATGTGCAGTCATGCATGTTAAGAAGGGTGGGGTTGTGGAATCTGAAAGAATTGAACTTTCAGATTCTACACAACTGAAATCTCTCTCGGCAACTGAAACCTATAAATACCTTGGTATGTCACAAGCGCTAGGTATTACTGAGGCTGCCATGAAACAGACGTTGCGGGATCGTTTCTTTGGGCGCCTGAAAAAAGTACTTCAGAGTCTTTTATCGGGCGGTAACAAGGTGCGAGCCTACAACGGCTGGGTCATGCCAGTCTTACTATACTCCTTTGGCATACTAAGATGGACTCAGACCGAATTAGATGCCCTGGATAGGAAAGTCCGTACGTTGCTAACTGCAAATCGTATGCACCACCCACGCTCTTCAGTAATGAGGTTGTATATCCCACGGAAGTGTGGGGGTCGTGGTTTTTTAAACGCCAAGACTCTCCACAACCGTGAGATATGCAACCTTAGGGAATATTTCCTAAACGTTCACGTGGGTGTGCACCGAGATGTAGTGGCAATAGACAACGGACTGACCCCTCTAGCTCTGGCTAAAGAGAACTGGCACAAACCGGTAATACTTAGCATCGCTGATCGCAAGGAAATATGGAAGAGCAAAGAGCTGCATGGACGTTTTTATCGGGCCTTAAATGGGCCCGACGTAGATATAAAAGCATCAGTGTTCTGGCTACGCTTCGGTGATCTCTTTGGAGAAACCGAAGGTTTTGTATGTGCAATTACAGATGAAGTTGTCATGACGAATAATTATCGGAGGTATATCCTTAAGGACGGCACGATTGACATATGTCGGGCGTGTCACCGTCCCGGAGAATCCCTAAGACATATTATCTCTGGTTGTTCTCGTCTTGCTAATGGAGAGTATTTACATAGACACAACCAAGTGGCCAGAATCGTTCATCAACAACTTGCTCTGAAATACGATCTTGTAGATTCGGAGGTACCGTATTACAGGTATGTGCCCGACCCAGTTCTTGATAATGGTCGTGTCACGTTGTACTGGGATCGATCAATCGTCACTGACAGGACTATTGTAGCCAATAAGCCTGATATAGTGGTGATTGATCGATCAGAGCGTCTCGCAATAATTGTTGACATCACCATCCCCCATGATGACAATCTCATGAAAGCCGAAAAAGACAAACAAATAAAATATTTGGACTTGGCTCACGAGATTGTCGACATGTGGGATGTGGATTCAGCAATTATTGTTCCGATAGTCGTATCGGTTCACGGACTGATTGCCAAGAGCCTCGATCAACATCTCCAGAGGCTCGCGTTAGGCAGTTGGGTCAAGGGCTTGATGCAGAAGGCAGTGCTCCTCGACACGGCACGTATTGTGAGGAGGTTCCTCTCCCTGGAGCCCTAACCACCGGTAGCTTGGTCCCTGTACCCGATGCCGGTGGGCCACTATTTTTTCTATTTTTAAATATATTTGTTTTTTTTTTTATATAGAATGCATTTAAAAATATAATTTATATGTATTTTAAGAGTAATAAAGAGAATAATAATAATCATCAACACTAAAAACTACAGAAAATATATTATTAAAGACCCAACTATTACAAACGACAGATGCCGCAGATGTTATACACAGTCAGAAACCATACAACACATAACAGGAGCATGCACAACACTCACACAAACAGACTACACTCATAGACATAACCAAGTTGCAAACATCATTCACCAGAAACTAGCACTTAAATATTCACTCATACAAGACACTAACACCCCTTACTATAAATATACACCACAAACAATATTAGAAAATAACACACACAAAATTTATTATGACCGGGCAATTCTAACAGATAGGACTATTCACTACAATAGACCAGATATAATTCTACAGGACAAAATTAAAAAAGTTACATATTTAATAGACATTGCAGTTCCCAACACGCATAATTTACAAAAAACAATAGCTGAAAAAATAAGCAAGTATGCAGAGCTAAAAGAAGAAGTGTTAAGGATATGGAGACAAGATAATGTCTTCGTAGTTCCTCTAGTTCTCTCCACTACTGGTGTTATCCTGAACCATCTCCTCCATAGTCTAAAATTAATAGATTTGCCAGATTCCCTATACATCAATCTACAGAAAGCTGCCATATTAAACACATGTAGAATAGTTAGAAAGTTCATGCAGTTAGACGAAAACACACCCATTTGATACACACCACAATCTGCATTTACTTGGTTTAGGCCCGTAAATGCAGTTAAAACCGAATATATAATATATATATGCGGCGGCCCACGCGCTCGCACTCCGCACCATTGCCGCAATCATGCTGCCAAGCGAGAGGACTCCCACCCCGATGGCTGCCACGAGGTCATGCCTCGGCGCCTCACACGCCGGGCAATCCGCCAGCGTGTGCAGCCCTGAGTCCTCGCTCGCGTCGCAGTGATGACACTCAGGCGTTGGCTCCTTCCTGATCCGATGCAGGTGGTCCCCGAAGCACCCCTTCCCGGAGATCACCTGCGTCAGTCGGTACGAGAGGCTTCCGTGTCGCCTCTCTAGCCAATCCTCCATGATGGGACATATGAGTACCTATCTACCTGTCTGATTTATCTATCTATGAATAATTTTGGTGGCAGTAGACAAGGGTCTCACTCCGCTCTCCTTGGCGAACGAGAACTGGCGCAGACCGACGGTATTGAGCGTCGCGGACCGCAAGACCGTATGGGAGGGCAAGAAGCTGCACGGGAGGTTCTATCGAGCCTTAACAGGGCCCGATGTGGACCTTCTGGCCTCGGTGAACTGGCTACGCTTCGGGGACCTCTTTGGGGAAACTGAAGGGTTTGCCTGTGCAATTGCTGACGAGGTCATGATGACGAACAACTATCGGAAATATATCCTGAAGGACGGTACGGTCGACATCTGTCGGGCATGCCGTCGTCCCGGAGAGTCACTCAGGCATATTATTTCGGGTTGTTCTCATCTGGCCAACGGCGAGTACTTACACAGGCATAACCTAGTGGCCAGGATCATCCACCAGCAACTTGCTCTTCGATATGGCCATGTTGAGTCTGAGGTGCCGTACTATCGGTACACACCGGTGTCGGTTCTTGAAAATAGTCATGCATTGCTCTACTGGGACCGCTCTATTATCACGGACAGGACTATTGCTTGCAATAAGCCTGATATCGTGGTAGTCGACCGGCCCCAGCGCCGGGCAATGATCGTTGACATCACCATCCCGCATGACGAGAACCTCGTGAAGGCTGAGAAGGACAAAATCAGCAAGTACCTTGACTTGGCTCACGAGGTTACCGCCATGTGGGATGTCGATTCAACGATCATTGTCCCGATAGTCATTTCGGCGAACGGGCTGATAGCGAAGAGCCTCGACCAACACCTCAAGAGACTCTCGCTAGATGGTTGGGTCAAGGGTCAGATGCAGAAGGCGGTCATCCTCGACACGGCACGCATTGTCCGGAGGTTTCTCTCTCTGTGACCCCGACCGCCGGTAGCTTGGGCCCTGCCACGCTGCCGGTGGAGCACTATTTTTATATTTTTAAATAGATGTTTTTTTATTTTTTAATATGTATTTAAAAATGTAATTTATAAGTAATTTTAAAATGAATAAAGAGATAATAATAATAAATTATTATTATTATTATTATACACCCCGGCGTCTGTAGACCCGAGACGGCGTGCGGTTTTAGTCGGTTCAAGCCCGACATAACCGCCCCCGCTGGCCGGCGGGGGGGTATCCGAAGGGATTTCGGCACGAAAAATAAAAGGTACTCATATGTCTTTCTTGTCTGTCTTTAATTTAAGATGATGGTGCCGAAGTTACGTCCGTGCCTCAGCCTGATACACCATTGTCACCGCCAAGACAATTATCGTCACTAATACCAACTTTTTTCCAAAGATGACCCTGGACTCTGGCCAGAAGTTTTAAATACTACTTTGATCCAGTATTTAATAGAAAATCCGGTTAAACAAATTAAACAGTTTAATTTTTCGCGTGACTCTCGGGGCGAAAATTTTACGAGTATTATTATGAAAGGCATTTAGGAAACTGTGAAAAGCATCACAGAGAGTGGCTGCTGTATTCATTGTCCAAAAATGCCGTTTATTGCTTCTGTTGCAAGCTATTTGAATCAAAACATAAAAATAAATTCTGCGAGGGTATTAGTGATAGGCAACATCTAGCTTTGTATTGCAGCAGACATGAGAAAAGTTCTGATCATTTCAATAATTATAAAAAATGGACAGATTTAGCTTAAAAGTTGCACCCATTGCGGATAAAATCACCGAAAACCGCCTTCGTTGGTATGGGCACGTCAAGAGAAGAAGCGAAGACCATGTGGTCCAAATTGCGCTAAACCGTCCTCTTCCTCTCTTGTGTTCGGGATTATTTATTCTGTGGTTCGGGCGAACACAAGAGAGGAAGAGGCCGCCCACCATCAACCTGGTGGAAAAACCTGGAAAGAGACCTCAGAAATGCCCAATTGCCTGAATCGACAACCCAAGATCACATGACTTGGCGCATGAAAGTGAGGAGTCACGAACCCAAATAATGGGCTAAGGAGAGGAGAAAGAAGAAGGACAGATTTGTGTCACGCGGTAGAAATTTGATGACACAAATTTGTCACAAAATTCGGCCGGGTAGGTACCACCGTGCACGATTGCGAAAAACCCTCCATAGTAATCCAACTACGGTTTGATTGCGTTCAGGGGTCAGCAAGTGCATAGCCGGGCAGGGGGATTGTGGTCGCAGCACTAGTGGGACCGGTGGGTGTCACGCGGTGCTGCGAAGACAATCCTCTTTTGATGAGGCCGTCAAGTTGAGTGCCACCATTGTTAACATGGTATGTAATGGTGACCCTCTTTCCTGAGACTTTACCTTCAGCTTACCATCAGGCGAGGTGAAGTCAAATTGACGTGTCCAAATATAAAAAAAAAAAAGATTGCTGGATCTAAATCCCCGCGCTTTTTTATGTACCGTGTGCTAGCCATAGTTTAAATTGAATAGTAAACGACGCTGCCAATCTCATCATCATACGACTGGATGTTTTAGTATTGTGCAAGAATTATATAAATATTTTTCGTCCTCTACCAAAAGATGAGATTTATTTAAAAAATATGTCATAAATCTGACCTTAAAACCATTGAGTGAAACAAGATGGTCAAGCAGAATAGATGCTATCAAACCGCTGTTTACCTAGGTGGCTCGAGGCATGAGGTATCATTACCTGAGTACCTCACATAGACTACAGCTTATAGTTGTTGATGCGCAAGATTGCACCTGATAATGATGATTTTTTCCTCCTCCAAGGAGGAAATCATCATTTCTAAAGACTTGCTCTGTAATAAACAATAGTATTACAGAAGTAAAAATAAATAAACCGTAGTTACTGCCCCATTTAAGATGCTTGCGGTGTTCATAGTAAGAACTAATGGATTAGTCCACAACATTGCTGAAACGCAACATCGTGCATCGTATAAATTATAACATAACAAAATAAAAGTTATTTCTTACGTTTTCAGGAACTCGTGGTGGGTGAATATCACAATTTGATAATTAATTGTAATAAGAGATAAACGCGTAATATCACTCTCAACTTATGATATATTATTCAAACATAATGTTTTTTAGGGTTCCGTTGCCAAATGGCAAAAAACGGAACCCTTATAGATTCGTCATGTCTGTCTGTCTGTCCGTCAATATAATAGAAAAAAAAAACAATAAATTTACTTAGAACTGAAACTCAAAAATTGTTTTTCATCAAAGCCATATGTGTGAGGTATCTATTCTATGGATAGCTCTTCAAAAATGATATTGAGGTTTCTAATATCATTTTTTTCTAAACTGAATACTTTGCGCGGGAGACACTCCCAAAGTGGTAAAATGTGTGTTGGTCCCCCCCCCCCCCGTAACTTCTAAAATAAGAGAATGATAAAACTAAAAAATATATATGATGTACATTACCATGTAAACTTCCAACGATAATTGGTTTGAACGAGATCTAGTAAGTAGTTTTTTTTAATACGTCATAAATCGTAAACCGCAATTTACCTTTCATTCAATCAACTCAAATATAAAAATTAAAAAAAAAACATTATTATGTTACTTGCTGCTACGGAACCCTTTAATGGGCGAGTCCGAGTCGCACTTGGCCGCTTTTTTTTAACGTATCCATATCATACCCCCCCACAGGTGTATTTGAGATAAAATTATAAATTTTACTCTGACTTGTGAAAAAGTATGCTGTATAATGTAGGTGACCTTAAATAGGGTACTGGGATAATATGGTTTAAGTCAAACAGACCGAACATTTCCGATTTATATTGAAGCCAAATTACCACATAAGCAATGTAGCTCCGACGGGGTCGAACTAAGGCTGACAACCTCTACGAATAACTGCGTAAGTGCATACGTTCATAAAATTGATTTAGAAAGGCCAGAATTTAACATTCTGCTATCAAAATATTGAGCAGATCACTGGAATTAGAATAGCAATGAATAGAAACAACGACAAACGAATAGAATCGTTTCATTATTTATTTATTTAATTTTAAACATTTTTTTCTAATAACAAATTAATATTAGCATTGAATCCGACTCTGTCTAACAACTAACAACTAATACGTCAAAATTATTATATTTTTTACTCGTTACCATGACGACGAGTGACTATCTATATATGCTTGTGTGAGTGTGTGTATGTACAGGGTAAAGAAAAGGATAGTGCATATTACCAAGTGACTAGAATGAAAGAGATCGTGTGTCATAGACAAATTTGAATTTAATATTCCCGGTATTCCATCTGGTATCATAATACTAAGCATAAATCTGTAGTTTGCATGTAAAATTCATATTATCAACAATATGTTATGACGTAACGCTAAGTGCCGATTTTTTCACATAGCAATATATTTTATTTATATCAGTCATCAGTGTATGGCCACAGATTACCTAATAGTTATACGTGGTTAAGCCGTTTGGTCGACCGGTCGGAACCACAATACCGATCTTGACCAAATTTGCCATGGTGATAGTGTAGACACCGCTGAGAGTTTAGAGGGGTCAACAGTTCAAATAAAATGTACCATTGAGGAATAATCATCGAAAAACAGTTTCACGAGCACGCGGCCTTAGCTATGCGCGCGACCGTAGTAAGATGAATTGTTTTTCAAGTAAGAGTCCTGCTCGCTCAGCTCCATTTATTTCAGTCGCACCCTGCACTGAATTCTTAATTGGTACAGATGAATCATTGCCTGGAATATACCTACTTGTCCTAGAGATCGACCGCTGCGTGCAAATATGTATCTTAACCCTCGAACGTACGGTTATTATTACGTTGCAACCCCTTGGCCTGGAGTTACATGTTAGTAAACGTTATGACGCAAGGGCTTATTGCTTTTCAAAATAAAAACTTAATTTGTCAAAAAAAAATGTACGCGTCTATTCAGATAATGAAAATATAATGACAAATTACGATACCGTTACCTCGCGTGAAGGCGCGTACGAGTACATTCGTCACATTATATTAAAAATAAGTAGATACGGCACTGGTGTTTAATACAGTCACTCAAAACAAGACTAATTAGCCCACCTACTACCTAAACACTGCAATAGGGTTATAGATAGGTTACCTTTTTTTTTAACGTGTGGAAACCCCCACGGGATTCACCCCATCGGTGCCAATGCCAACGATGGGGTGGGCGTGTCGGAATCGGACCAACTAAAACGGTGTCCTCCTCAAGTATCCATTGCCGGGCACCCTGGATAAGCCCTCGGAAAGAATAATACCAGGGTACCGGCGGACTTTGGCCGCCATCGCGGTCTCGCCTGGTGGGGTCGGGTTTAATCCGCGACGTTGAGTTGGCAGGCGTGTGTAGGACACACACGACACGATTCCGTCTTGGCCTGCTTCTGTAAGGACGGCGAGTCGGCCAACTGCCGTCCTCAGGCCCCGATCATGGAGGTCGGTAGTCCTGGGTGTAGACGAGTCTGCGGCGAGGACGCCGCAGACTGCGAAACTCTGGGGGCAGGATTCTCTCACGGTCTCTCTCCGCCGCCCCTTTCGCGCGCATTACCTGCGGCGTGCCACTTGCTCCCGTCGGAGACCACGGCTCTCGCCATGATCTCCAGCGAGAGACCGTCCACACTCAGGACAGCAACGAGATCCTGGCGTTGACTCGCCCACGCTGCGCACTCCACCAACGTGTGGAGCGCCGTGTCTTCGGCAGGATCCTCGCAGTGCTGACACTGCGGCGTTGTCTCCCGGTGGATGCGTCACAGATACTTACCGAAGCAGCCGTGTCAGGTAATTATCTGGGACATCCGGTAGGAGAGGTCACCGAGGTGCCTCTCCAACCACTCCTCCATGACCAGCCTCACCGCAGAGATGGTGGATTTTCCCCACCTTGGTTGCTCAAGTCGCACCCTCCATGTCTCTATGAGTTCCTGGCGGAGCTGAGACCGCTGAGCCCTGATTTTTCGGGGCTCCGGTCTATGGTCCACTCCAGCGCCTCCTTGCGTATTGGTATAACGATAGGCCCTCGCTTCCAGTTCCCATGGAGGGGTCCCAGTTAGGAAACATGCCACCTCGTCGGAGATCGTGCGATATCCCCTTATGACTCTGACGGCCATCTTTTTAACGGGCTGGTTAGCACAGCCACGTTGCAGGCCGAAAGACGTCCCGCCCATACGGGGGCCCCGTACAGGGCCACGCTTCGCACGATCCCCAGGTACAGTCTCCTAGTGGGAGCGCTAGGTCTCTTCATGTTGGGCTTCAGCCGCGATAACGCGGCCGCAGCCCCCTTCAGTTTCGGGACCTACCTAGGTACCTATCTAGGATCTCTTTTTTACGAACGTATTCCCGTGCGAAGCCAGGACCCAGGCCGCTAGTTAGTTATAATATAATGAATAGGGTAGATTGCTTTTATAATTAATTAGCCTAAACTTTGTTATGAAGACAACATTTTTTCAGAGTCTTTTAATACAGTAAAAAACGATAAGAAATACGTAGGCAAAGTTTTTAGGTAGGTACCATTGTTTAACGAATGTGAGTTCACAAAATTACATACTTAATTTTCTTACTAACCCAATAAAATTCGAATGGATGCATACGTTACGTGCTCGTGGATGGCTGTTGTCAACCCGACTGAACATAGTATGGGATTAGGCGGAGTCATCAAAAAACAATGTTTAAAAATGACTGTAAAGTTATTCATTGTTTCCGTAGTTCGCAAGAATTACGGTAGATGGCTCCAACGTCGCCTTAAGACGTATTAAAGTATCGGAGAATTTCGAATATCTGGGACGTGTCTAGGTGGCTCAGTTGGTCAGAGCATTCCCCCTGTAAGGGACTGGTCGCGGGTTCAAGTCCCGTCCTAGATGTTCTCTTTTTCCGATCTAAATCTATAGTATAGGATTTTTACTGGTGGTAGAAATTAGATGACACAAATTTATCACAAAATTCGGCCGGGTAGGTACCACCGTGCAGGGGTGTGTGTTGGGTAACCTCCTCGAGTGTCGCTCCGATTCCGATCCCGCTGCAGTCTGCAGTCCGGGGGGAACGGAATCGGAGCGGCCGGTACACCCTGGACGGCGGTCAATGGCTTCCCCTTCATAGGGTTGGCATTGATCGTCGGCCAATACCCAACGTGGCGGGAACACATCGCTCTCCGTACTCCTCTGCTTTCAGAGGAGACAGGATGAGCGATGCTGTTAGTAGTGAGATGGCCCAGGCTCAGTCGGGGTGCGAGGGATATGCTCTATGGGTAACCTTACGCCCCGGCGTCTGAAGACCCGAGACGGCGTGCGGTTTTAGTCGGTTCAAGCCCGAGATAACCGCCTCCGCTGGCCGGCGGGGGGGTATCCGAAGGGATTTCCGCACGAAAAAAAAAAAAAAAAAGGTACCACCGTGCACGATTGCGAAAAACCCTCCATAATAATCCAATTTCGGTTTGATTGCGTTCAGGGGTCAGCAAGTGCATAGCCGGGCAGGGGGATTGTGGTCGCAGCACTAGTGGGACCGGTGGGGGTCACGCGGTGCTGCGACGACAATCCTCTTCTGATGAGGCCGTCAAGCTGAGTGCCACCATTGTTAACATGGTACATGTATGTAATGGTGACCCTCTTTCCTGAGACTTTACCTTCAGCTTACCATCAGGCGAGGTGAAGTCAAATTGACGTGTCCTAAATATGAAAAAAAAAAAAAAAAAAGGAGCAGTCCTGGAGGGTCTGCGGCGAATAGGTGCTTATAGCGCGCAAGTACATAGAGTGCGTGAGGCCAGTTATAGCAATATAATATTTTATATTATCTACGTACAACGCATGGTAAGAAATGATAAATGGCTGTCACAATAATTATGACACAAAGATAGAATAATTGTAATAAATTAGTTATACAATTATTCTATCTTTGTGTTATAATTATTGTGACAGCCAAAAAATAATAAGTCGCATAATCTCTGGTCGTCGTTTACGATTAATTGCTGCCATCAATACGGAATCAGACAGAAAAAATCAGGCCTTTTAAGTGATAAAATAAAAATGGACGTATTTTTTGTAGCTCTTAATTATTGTTTTAATGAAGTCAACTAACTGGGTACATAAATTACTTTAACAATAGGCAACAACTATGAGGAATAGTGTAACGTGCCTAGAGGAATCTAATAAAAGTCTATGAAAACTAAATTTACACCACCAGTACGTTGTTACACCATTCGAAAGTGTCGCTAATAAGAAACGAATTCTGTGAGTAATGACATAGGTACGGAAAACCTCAGGGCACGCCGCAATAGCGGCGGTAAGGCCCATCATGGAGGATTGGCTAGAGAGGCGACACGGAAGCCTCTCGTACCGACTGACGCAGGTGATCTCCGGGAAGGGGTGCTTCGGGGACCACCTGCATCGGATCAGGAAGGAGCCAACGCCTGAGTGTCATCACTGTGACGCGAGCGAGGACTCAGGGCTGCACACGCTGGCGGACTGCCCGGCGTGGGAGGTGCCGAGGCGTGACCTCGTGGCAGCCATCGGGGTGGGAGTCCTCTCGCTCGGCAGCATGATTGCGGCAATGGTGCGGAGCGCGAGCGCGGGGGCCGCCGCCACCTCCTTCTGCGAGCATGTGATGCTCGCGAAGGAGATGGCGGAGCGCGCCCGGGAGAGGTTCAGAACCCGGCCCGCCGTGCCCGCAACACGCTCGCCTCGCGTCGCAGGCGACTCAGGCGCCGGAGGTCGCTTAACGACCTCCGTCCTCCATGAGCGCAGGCCTGGGGGTGGCAGGTGAGGCCGCCTGTCACCCCAGCAGCAGCAGGCCGGGACGGTGGGGCGACTAGCGCCCCTCCCCCAAACCGGGGCAAGACGGGGACACCGTGGTTCCCAAACCCGAGGGGGCAATCTCGAAACCGGAGATGGCCCAGGGTCAGTCGGGGTGCGAGGGATATGCTCTATGGGCAACCTTACACCCCGGCGTCTGCAGACCCGAGACGGTGTGCGGTTTTAGTCGGTTCAAGCCCGACATAACCGCCCCCGCTGGCCGGCGGGGGGGTATCCGAGGGGATTTCCGCACGAAAAAAAAAAAAAAAAAATAGGTACGGAAAACCTGGGGTGTGTGTTGGGTAACCTCCTCGAGTGTCGCTCCGATTCCGATCCCGCTGCAGTCCGGGGGGAACGGAATCGGAGCGGCCGGTACACCCTGGGCGGCGGTCAATGGCTTCCCCTTCACCCCTTCATAGGGTTGGCATTGATCGTCGGCCAATACCCAACGTGGCGGGAACACATCGCTCTCCGTACTCCTCTGCTTTCAGAGGAGACAGGATGAGCGATGCTGTTAGTGGTGAGATGGCCCAGGGTCAGTCGGGGTGCGAGGGATATGCTCTATGGGTAACCTTACACCCCGGCGTCTGAAGACCCGAGAAGGCGTGCGGTTTTAGTCGGTGCGAGCCCGTCATAACCGCCCCCGCTGGCCGGCGGGGGGGTATCCGAAGGGATTTCCGCACGAAAAAAAAAGGTACGGAAAACCTAAGGAGAGAGCTCATTTTTAATTGAATACTTTTTTTCCGGCAGAATTGGAACTTTAGGCACATGTTTGTAGTGCTTTATTTTAGTAAAAAGGATAAAGTTTTTTTTTTTATATTTAGGACACGTCAATTTGACTTCACCTCGCCTGATGGTAAGCTGAAGGTTAAGTCTCAGGAAAGAGGGTCACCATTACATACACGTACCATGTTAACAATGGTGGCACTCAGCTTGACGGCCTCATCAGAAGAGGATTATGGTCGCAGCACCGCGTGACACCCACCGGTCCCGCTAGTGCTGCGACCACAACCCCCCTGCCCGGCTATGCACTTGCTGACCCCTGAACGCAATCAAACCGAAATTGGATTAAAAAAAAAAGGTTTTATATTAGGATCGATATGCCGATCATTATGCTGAGATGGCGACCTTATTTGGGCTCGCACAATAGACGTAAGGTTAGAATATCAGTTCAGGTAATAAGTTAATTTGTTCTGTTGTGCGTACTACACATAAAATATTTTTCTTTCTTTCTCTTCTTTCATCCATTCCATACAAAGAAACTGTAAGATTTGACAAAATTACCTAGAACAATTTATTCTCATTAGGGCTAATAAGTTCTATGCATCGTCATAAAGTAAAAACCTTTGTTATAAAAAAAGCCCCCCAATCCAAATTTATTCAGCTAAGAACCATCTCGATCATATCAGCTTTCCAACAAAAAAATCACATAAAAATCGGTTCATCCGTTCGCTAGCTACGATACCAAAGACAGAAACAAACACGTCAAACTTGTTACACCCCGTTATTTTTGCGCCGGGGTTAAAAAGGTGAAAACAAGAAACCTAATTCCGGTGTCCCCCAAATTACAGTTTCGGTCCACTGTGCAGTGTAGCATGAATGTTTGGCCCGGCCGCACACGGTGAACACGCAACGTCCGCAGCCCGACCCTGTTACGACACGGTGTAGCGTCGTTTATCGCAGGGGAAAAACCTAGTTACGCCACTCATATTTTATCTGTAAGGCAGCGTGGCGTGTGCTATAACACGAAATCAGCGCGTGGCGATATAAAAAATACATCACCTTCTTGAATGATAGTTTATGCGCGTGTATGTTGTATGGATGATAAAAAAGTAAATATTTATTTTATTTTCGTTAACAGACTAATATGTAGGTATGATATGGATGGGATGACCTTTGTGACGTAGCGGTAGAGTGTTCGATTGTTAAGTCAGAGGTCAAGGGTTCGACTCCCGGTCGTTGCAAATATGTATATTTGCATTGGTTTGGGTCTTTCTATGTATATGTTTAAC
This sequence comes from Cybosia mesomella, assembly GCA_946251805.1. Lineage (NCBI taxonomy): Eukaryota > Metazoa > Arthropoda > Insecta > Lepidoptera > Erebidae > Cybosia > Cybosia mesomella. The sequence goes on from OX276395.1 coordinate 5,208,118, forward strand.
CACATTATAGAACCCATATTCATGGTCAAGCTTTGCTTAGTTTTGTTTAAATGGCGCTGTGTAATACAATTTCCTAGAATATTTATTTATTTATTTGGTCCTATATATATTTTTATCTCACTAGGTGTAACAAATGTATTCTCTGTAATATTAACAATTTATAAACCTAATTAATAATCTTCTTATTAGGCATTTGTTTTGAAAACTTAAGTAGAAATAATTATTCTATTAAGTTATACAAAAAAAAATGATAAAAAAATTAATGTTTACTTTTTTTTTGTGAAATTTGTAAATGTCTTTTTAAGCTAAATATATTAATATTGTCGGAAGTTTACGCGAATGTTACACATTGAAATAAAACTATTTTTAACGGATTCTGTCGAAACGTCGGGATCAATGTAAAATATAAAATAACATCAAATAAACCGCGACAGAATCCGTTAAAAATAGTTTTATTTCAATCTAAATATATTAACTTATTATTACAATAACCAGGCAACGTTCCTCGAACTCAAATACAATTGTATTTGTCACAGTCACAATGTAGTGTTATTTGAAACTCACCTGTAAATGGCATGTTCATCAGGTATCACTGTAGCTACGACGGTGTCTAACAGGCCCCATCCGCCTCGCCAATGCATTATGTTACACAGTATAAAGATATATGTGTACACTCTAGATAAAAACCGCTCTGTGATCCAAGAAAATGGTCCACCTCCTGGGCTGCTGTAGGCTCCAGCTGAACGTTCCAAGAGTTTGGCTCTGAGGGACAGAACATTCATCTATAACGAATGGTTAAAGTAACTTCTTGCAATTCTGGTGGCAAACAGGCACACACTTCAAAATATCTAACTATACTATCTAACGACCTGGCGTAGCGGTAGGGCGTTCGACCGCTAAGTCAGAGGTAGCGAGTTCGATTCCCGCTGAGTGCAAATATGTATATTTGCATTGGTCTGGATGTTTCTATGTATAACTAGCTGACCCGGCAAACTTCGTTCTCCCTTAGAACTAGGAATTCAGTCAATTTATTTCAGTGGCACCCGCCACTGAAATAAATTGAGCTGAGCGAGCCACTCTTAATTCAATTAAATTTTTAAGCATTTTGTATGCTTACTTTTTTCTAAAGATTTACCGGAACCCGCGACCAGTCCCTTACAGGAGGAATGCTCTGACCAACTGAGCCACCTAGACACGTCCCAGATATTCGAAATTCTCCGATACTTGTAAATAAGACATCTTACTACGGTCGCGCGCTTAGCTAAGGCCGCGCGCTCGTGAAACTGTTATTCGGTGATTATTCCTCAATGGTACATCAGACACGAGCCATCTCTTCAAAACACTCCTCAGTGTCCACACTATCACCGTGGTAAATTTGGTCAAGATCGGTCTAGCATGAGAAAATAAGTACAACGACAAAGAAGTGGCTATCCCGCGTATAAGAGTTTCGCTTCGCTCAGCTCAATCAAGTTATGTTAACTTATCAGCTGAATTTATTTCGTGAATTATATTTATTAATATTTCTGGCATTAAAGACCGGAGACGTGAGACGTGAGGTTTTGGTCGGTTCGAGTCCGTTATAACCATCCCCGCCGCCGGCGGGGAAGTAACTAAATCGATCCACCCGTACTTGAGCTTATCCCGGTCATCACTAGCACGATTTGTTTTAGATATACAGATATGTACATATTACAAATAATATACATACATATTGTAACATTAAAATGTTAATGTCGCGAAAGGACTTATCTGGTTAGTTCATCCTGTCAACTGTAAAAAAAGTATCTATGTATGTTTATCCGTATTCTAGAACCCATATGACAAGCTCTGCTTAGTTTGGGTCGAGGTGGCGTTGTGTAATTTATCCTAGAATATTTATTTATTTGGGAACCAGGTTTTACGTAGTCGATTTTAGCAGGTAAAATACAAAAACCACGTTCAGACTGAGATTAGGACAAATTCTCTTATATAATAACAGGTTGTTACCCGAGGCTCTGTCCGTATGTAATTCTTATAACCCATGGGAACCTATTTCACGGATAAAAAGTAGCCAATGTGTTATTCCAGACTTTAATCTATCCCTGTACCAAATTTCAGTTAGATCCGATTAGCCGTTTGAGCATGAATGAGTAACATACATCCAAACATTCCAACACACATTTATCTATCTAATACCTTCAAACGAGCAATTCTTGTATCAAGGAAACGGCTGCAACGTGTTTCATGCAATTGAGTATAATACAGGGGGTTTCGGGAGCGATTGGGGGCGATAAATCGATCTAGCAAGGTTTCATTTATGAAAATGTCAAAAATACGTTAATATTAATAGGAATAGACTCCAAACAATGTCACTATCATCTATAGTATGATAAATGATAACTCTTGGTGAATAAACCATTGAATTATTGTGTACAACAGAATTTAGAAAAAAAACCACGGGTTGCACTCCGGGAGTGCCGGCAGAAGTGAAAACTTGAATATTAACGTTGTGCATTTTTGATATTTTGGAATGGTTAGGGAATGATTTTGCACGAATTGCTTTAATTATCAGTATAAAAGTACTATCATTTATGTGGTAATCGATGCACTTTGTTTAATTTCCATTTAATATCAATATCAATCGATTTATGGCACAAAATAGAGTAATTATTACAAAAAGTTGTATGATGACAAATAGTGTTTCTAGGGCCTCGGTCGGAATCGATCTCAGTCTTGACGAAGTCAACGACCACTCATTAGATGAACGCGCCACCAAGGTTGTTAAATAAAGTGTGAAATTAGTGCTTCTATATTTGTCTGCAAACGTCTTACGAATTTTCGATCAGGTCACGTGTCTTGACGCGAGTTTAACCTTTTTTACCCATTAAAAAAAGTGCACAATGCCGCTAAAGAAGTTTTCACTTCAATAACTCAATAAAAACTTAAGAGTACTAAGTAATGATAATCTTTGCTCTTACCTAAGTAATGCAAAAGATATGTGAATGACAATGCCGAGCAGGAATATTTGGGCAAACGGGAACAGCTCTGGTTGCAGTTCCATGATACCCCATGTCCCTCGCCACACACTCACCACTTGAGGAGCAACTATAAACGCTGAGAAGACCGCATCGACTGGTAATGGACAAAAGGTAAATCATAAAATTGTCGGAAGATTACGCGAATGTGACATTGAAATAAAACTATTTTTAACGGTTTTCTATGTAAAATATAAAATAACATAAAATAAATCGCGATTGAATCCGTTAAAAATTGTTTTATTTCAGTGTAAATCATAAAAGTTAATATTCTTGCAAAGGAAGGTTTAAAAAGTTTAAGGTTTTTGGAGCTATAAGCTAGCTATAATCAATGAAAAGACAGCTTTGTTTTATTTATACGGGTATTAGTTCATTGTGAATATGAGGAGATGGTTGTATTGGCATCGAAATGGTGAAAACAGCACCGCGTTTTCTACCATTGAGCTGACGACTTGGACATGAAGTTGGTCTTTGAAACAAATTTAATAGCCATAAAACCCCGATAAAAGAGGCAGCTCCGGATCAGACCTATTTCTGATATGGTGAAAAGTTGCAACTTCCACTTCTTCAGGTCATAGAACAGGGGTGGGCAAAACTTGTTCTGTCCCACCTTTTTTGAATACATCGTGTTCCTAAAATAAAGCTGTGTGCATCTCAATAAGCTCATTAACTTATAAGGTAGAACTGCCCAATATTTTCGGGCGACATTTGAATGACAGATTAATAAACATCTGCCTACGCCATCGGGGGTAAACTGGCGTCAGTATATTTAAAAATGTAGGATGTATTGAATTTAAAAATACTGTTAACCAACTTAAGTATATAAGAAAGCAATAGTGACCTATACCGTAGGTAGCTTCGTCGTAATTGCAGTTTTCGGTTTGTTCGCTGATACCGGACTCCAAGGAAAATGTTTTCTCCAATTTCTTGGCAGGCTTTTCCTGCTCTAGCTTCTTCTCTTTCCTTGGCGACTCTGGGAGAAGGCTCTCTGATAAATTTGGTGGCATCTGTAAAATGAATGAGGAGTTGGTAAGTAGGTACTAATAGCTTGGATCACCAAGCATTCTTAGTTAGGGTTTACAGCCCGAGTTGGGGCTTAAACCAAATTCACCTGCTAGACGGTACATCTGCTTAATAACGGACCAGGCTCTCTAAGCCAGGGGTCAAAAAGGTCAGTCGGTAATCTCGATCGGAAAAGTCGACATACCAATAAAAAAAAATTAACGGACGTCGAGCTCCAAATTGCACAAATAGGAAATTTTGGGTGCAACTAGGAAATCGCTCCAATTACGATGATGACTCTTGGTCGTTAAACGACTAATCTTTTGACATAAAACGACTAATTACCTTGGTACCTACTTAGTCGTTTTATATCAAGACTTTTTCGGACTACGGCACGCAAATAGTAAAGTTCGCAAGGCTCCTCTTTCATTATCCTATTCATTACATCTTGCATTATCATAAGGAGGCGCGCTGTTTTGATGCCTATAAGCACCGGATTGGAAAAAGAATAACGAAATTTGAATCACTAGGCTGAGTCTCGGACAGTAGCAAAGGGCCGACTAACTGAACTAAATTTGATTTACTTGGCTGAGACTTGGTCAGCAATCTTCAAGGAGTTGACTTACAATACGCCAAGTTCTTAATAATTCGGTTGGACAGTCGGTAGCTTAGTGGTTAAGGAGTCGGCCTTACCGAGAGGTCCAGGGTTCGAATTCTGGCCATTAGACTACTGACGTGAACCTACTTGAACTATTGGCCGAGCTATTTGATTGGATACCGGCGTTCAATGAACGGCCTAGGCGTTCAATTAACTGGCTAATTTAACCAGATGACTGCGACACATGAATATTTCGTATGCCATCTTGATTGATTTGAATTTGATATCTTTCATCAAACATCTGGTATAAGACGTAGACGGTGTGCAAAGCCTTGCAAAACATGACCACTTATCTGATACAACATCTTCAATCTTTATCTATCGTTCGAATAGGCTTTCACATTCGAATAGGATGAATATAAACACTTAAGTTAGTTTAGACTGCTTTAGTTCTTTTTTTTTCTGACAGGGTTGGGTTGTCAGATGGCAGTCGCTCCCATTAAGGCCGGGCAAAGACGTCGGATGCAACCGGAAACAACATGAAGATTATGGTGATGAGTTATGAAGCTTCTATTGCTACAATTGTGTTGAATGTTGACGTCACATTTCTGTGTAACGTTTTCGTAGAACTAGTTGCTTTTAAAACTATTATAGAATTGTAAATTGGTCGGTAAAAACCTGAGTTAAGTTAAATGAACGATTCTGAATACAAAAATATTTTTTTGAAATTCTTGTCTGTTTGTTTGTGATGGACGCAAAGAATATTGAACGGATTTTGATGCTGTTTTTTCTATTACAAAAGGTCTTGGTCAAAATGTGACTGCCCTATGTTTGATTACAATTAGTTAGGTAGAAACCGAGATATGACCAAAAACGATAGCCGATTTGCGTCCATCGTGAAAATACAGACATAAATTTCAAAAAAGAATCTTATTGTGGTCAGAAACGTTCTTTCGCTGCCGCGTGTGATTCGCACTTTGAACCGCATATCGGCGGAAATTGATGTATTTCATTGTGCTAAGAGTGAATTCACAAGGGTAGCATTATATATAATCTGTTACGGAAATTAATTTTTTATCAAAGTTTAGGTATGTACTTACTTGAGTTCTGTAACATGTTTAGTAGATGTAAAATAGTTAAATAAGATGTCTACACTATCGCATTAGGTAAACCCTGTAATGATAGTTGTAATGTGAAATAAATGAATAAATAAATAAAAAATAAAAAAATTAATTCATCAAAACCCATATTTTCTTTTAAATATCTTCAATATACAGACACAACTGATTCACAATTTTATAATACTATACATTAAGGCAATTAGAATTTAATTACATATGTTTAAAATTGTTTTTTTAATTATTAAAAATTTAATAATCCTTCGCTTAGTAATGTGCCCGACAGATGGCAAACTATTACATTGGGACCTAAACATAACTGGAGAATCGTGGGTGTGTAATACACCTCTACCTACTCCTTTGGCGATACAGGCGTGAACATATGTTATGATTAGCTCAGTTGGTCCGAGTATTCCCCCTTTAAGGAGTACATGAGCAGGAGCTGCGTGTACATAAGCAGGAACTGCGTGTACATAAGCAGACATACTGGTGGTAGAAATTTGATGACACAAAATTGTCACAAAATTCGACCGGGTAGGTACCACCGTGCACGATTGCGAAAAACCCTCCATAGTATTCCAATTTCAGTTTGATTGCGTTCAGGGGTCAGCAAGTGCATAGCCGGAAAGGGGGATTGTGGTCGCAGCACTAGTGGGACCGGTGGGTGTCACCCGGTGCTGCGACGACAATCCTCTTCTGATGAGGCCGTCAAGCTGAGTGCCACCATTGTTAACATGGTACGTGTATGTAATGGTGACCCTCTTTCCAGAGACTTTACCTTCAGCTTACCATCAGGCGAGGTGAAGTCAAATTGACGTATCCCAAATATATAAAAAAAAAGGAGAAACTGCGTGTATATAAGCAGGAGCTGCGTGTCACGGCGATGAATATGCTGCAATGGATGTCCGGAGTCACGCGTAAAGTTCACGAAAGGAACTCCCGCATCCGCGGCAGCCGCGATATCCGTGACATTGCAGATAAAATGCAGGAGCATCGCCTTCGCTGGTGCGGTCATGTTTTGCGGCAACCGCCTGACTACGTGGGTAACAAATGTCTGGCCATGGAGAAAGAATAGCAGGAAAGTGGGCCCCGGGCTCCGAGGTATGGGCCTCAGCATCATGGTGGAGTCAAAGGAACGACTTTGGCGACCAAGCGCATTGCACGCCGCAATAGCAGCGGTAAGGCCCATCATAGAGGATTGGCTAAAGAGGCGGCACGGAAGCCTCTCGTACCGACTGACGCAGGTGGTCTCCGGTAAGGGGAGCTTCGGGAACCACCTGCATCGGATCAGTAAGGAGCCAACGTCTGAGTGCCATCACTACGATGCGAGCAAAGACACAGGGCTGTACACGCTGGCGGACTGCCCGGCGTGGGAGGCGCCGAGGCGTGACTTCGTGGTAGCCATCGGGATAGGAGTCCTCTCGCTTGGCAGCATGATTGTGGTAATGGTGCAGAGCGCGAGCGCGTAGGAGAGATTTAGTACTCTCCCGGCCAGCCGAGCCCGCAACATGCTCGCCGCGCGTCGCAGGCGACTCAGGCGCCGGAGGTCGCTTAACGACCTCCGTCCTCTATGAGCGCATGCCTGGAGGTGGCAGGTGAGGCCGCCTGTCACCCTAGCAAAAGCAGGCCGGGACGGCGGGGCGACTAGTACCCCTCCCCCAAACCGGGGCAAGAAGGGGACACTGTGGTTCCCAAACCCGAGGGGGCCATCTCGAAACCGGAGATGGCCCAGGGTCAGTCGGGGTGCGAGGGATATGCTCTATGGGCAACCTTACACCCAAGGTCTTAAGACCCAAGACGGCGTGCGGTTTTAGTCGGTTCAAACCCGACATAACCGCCCCTGCTGGCCGGGGGGGGGGGTATCCGAAGGGATTTCCGCATAAAAAAAAATGTATTGGCCTCGGACGCAATCGGGATACAACTCTGAAGTGATGGTAATGGGACTGGACGCGGGTTCATGACCCATGTCCTGGTTGTTATTTGGGAAAATAAACAGTCACACAAATGATTACAAACCATAGCCGGCCAGCGGGGGTGTATCCCGGAAGGGTACAAACCATAACTTAAGATAAATAAATACCTTTGTGAGACCAACAAAACTATCATGCGTTGTTCCTACTCAGCGTGAAGTTTATATATAACAAAATAAATTATAAATCTAAATATTTCAATTATCGAAACTTTACGTTGCACATTTTTTAAATTTGCCTGAAGACATTGCAAACCTTATTAAAAATATTTAGAAAATATTGATTATAATTTTTAGTTAGCCGACTCAGTGGTGCTCAAACCTGCGTTAGTACGAGAAGTAAAAACAGCAAATGTGATTTGCGTGTGCACCCTCTCGTCGTGTTCTAGGTACTACCATAACCTGGGGTGTGTGTTGGGTAACCTCCTCGAGTGTCGCTCCGATTCCGATCCCGCTGCAGTCCGGGGGGAACGGAATCGGAGCGGCCGGTACACCCTGGGCGGCGGTCAATGGCTTCCCCTTCACCCCTTCATAGGGTTGGCATTGATCGTCTGGCCGACGATCAATGCCAACCCTATGAAGGCCCAACGTGGCGGGAACACATCGCTCTCCGTACTCCTCTGCTTTCAGAGGAGACATGAAGAGCGATGCTGTTAGTGGTGAGATGACCCAGGGTCAGCCAGGGTGCGAGGGATATGCTCTATGGGTAACCTTACACCCCGGCGTCTGAAGACCCGAGACGGCGTGCGGTTTTAGTCGGTGCAAGCCCGATATAACCGCCCCCGCTGGCCGGCGGGGGGGTATCCGAAGGGATTTCCGCACGATAAAAAAAAAAAAAAAAAAAAGGTACTACCATAACCTTACACCCCGGCGTCTGTAGACCCGAGACGGCGTGCGGTTTTAGTCGGTTTAAGCCCAACATAACCGCCCCCGCTGGCACGCGGGGGGGTATCCGAAGGGATTTCCGCACGAAAAAAAAAAAAAAAAAAAAAAAGGTACTGCATATTCTAGCTGTGACGCCTGTGACCTAATTGTATAATACGTATTTATTTACAAAAAAAAAGTATTTAAGTATGTTTATTCGCATTCTAGAACCCATATGACAAGTTCTGCTTAGTTTGGGTCTAGATGGCGTTGTGTACTTTGTCGTACAATATTTTTTTTTTTTTTTTTTTTTATATTTAGGACACGTCAATTTGACTTCACCTCGCCTGATGGTAAGCTGAAGGTAAAGTCTCAGGAAAGGGTCACCATTACATACACGTACCATGTTAACAATGGTGGCACTCAGCTTGACGGCCTCATCAGAAGAGGATTGTCGTCGCAGCACCGTGTGACACCCGCCGGTCCCACTAGTGCTGCGACCACAAACCCCCTGCCCGGCTATGCACTTGTTGACCCCTGAACGCAATCAAACCGAAATTGGATTACTATGGAGGGTTTTTCGCAATCGTGCACGGTGGTACCTACCCGGCCGAATTTTGTGACAAATTTGTGTCATCAAATTTCTACCACCAGTAGTGCTTTATTATTATTTATTTATTAATTTAACTTTTGTACAGATACAAGTAAGTAGAAGGGCGCATAAATTCTTTGGCTGTTCTCATTATGAAACACAAAGTGTTTTCACAGTGAAAATTTCACAGAATAAATAATACGATTTTACTAATATGTTCATCAAGATGTAGTTTATCGTTGAGAAGAATCCCTAGATCACGAACTAATGATACTCTAGATAGAATTGCGTCATTTAACGTGTATGGGTGTTTTATTACGTTTCTGTTTTTTGTAAAGCTTATACAACAGCATTTGGATATAATAAGTTGCAGTTTATTAGCTTTGTAGTATACATCGAAGCGATCCAAATCTGCTTGAAGAAAAAAACAATCTGATTCGCTTTTTACTGGTCTGAAAATTTTGAGATCATCAGTAAAGAGTAAGAACAGTTATGGAAACATGTATCAATGTCGTTTATAAATATGATGAACAATACGGGGCTCAGGATCGATCCCTGGGGCACGCCAGAAGCCACACAAACAGAAGAGTACTGGAATTCATTAATTACTACTCTCTGGGTTCTGTTGATAACATGAAGAAAACCCTCGCAGGAGATCGCCACGTATGCCATTGTAGGCTATTTTGTGTAGTAACAGTTGGTGGTCAACCTTGTTGAATGCCTTTCGGAAGTCCGTATATACGGTATCAACCCTGAAAAGAGAGTCCATGTTCCAGATTTGTAGTGGTTGATCTTCGCTTCACAAATCCATGTTGTTGTTAAATTATGTTGTTTTGAAGCACAGGATATACTTTATTGTGGACTAGTCTTGCGAAAATCTTCGACAAAACTGACAATATTGATATTGGACAATAGTTTTCAACGTCCTGCTTAGGACCCGATTTTTAGGCGGGTGTTATATTAGCGCGCTTCCATTCATCAGGAAAGACCCCTTGTGATATCGATAGATTGCACAACATTCATAGGAATACACAGATTTTCTGCCGTATTTTAAAAAAATATTACCGGGAGACCGGGCCAGGGCCTCATGCCCTGGCCCTTTAGAGGCATCTTATGATTTCAGCGCTTCTAACACATCACCATCGCTAAACCGAATCTTATTAAATATTGAACAACTTTCGGAACAATCCTGGGTCGAAATTGGATTATTAATTGGTCCCGTAGACTGATTTAAAAAAGTCTGAAAAATAGTTACAAATCTCAGTAGGGTTTTTTGGTTCATTGGTATGTCGGTCAATATATTTCATATCGGAGGGGATACCGGCAGAAGACTTTTGTTTAGAGACATACAACCAGAAATATTTAAGATTGCTGCGTATACCCTCCTCAACAGCGTTCATATATAGTTAGCATAACAATTTTTACACTCGGCATGAAATCTGGACATAATCAACGAAAATTGTTCATAGTCATATATCTTGATACTTTTTCCATCTGATCCATACTGAGGATTTATCTCTGTATATACGTATTAAAGCAGGCGAGAACCAATGAGGGAACTTTGAAGACCTGATATTTACCAAGGGTACGTGCGTTTTTATTAAACTAAAAACAATGTTATAAAATATGTTCAAAGGCTCATTAACGCATTGATCTATCCTAATCTCGTTACTCCAGTCTATAGTGCTCAGTTCACCATCACCATTAATGCAACTGTATTCAGTCTTACAGTAGTTATACTTTTTAATAAATTTCCGCTCCATAGTAGTACACAAAATATCGGATGTTTTTTATCAAATGGTAGCAAATTATTATTCGGCACGAACACCGAGCAGCCTCTGTCATTGATAACTATAAAAAAAAATGTAATGTTTAGGACACGTCAATTTGACTGCACCTCGCCTGATGGTAAGCTGAAGGTAAAGTCTCAGGAAAGAGGGTCACCATTACATACACGTACCATGTTAACAATGGTGGCGCTCAGGTTGACGGCCTCTTCAGAAGAGGATCGTCGTCGCAGCACCGCGAGACACCCACCGGTCCCACTAGTGCTGCGACCACAATCCCCCTGCCCGGCTATGCACTTGCTGACCCCTGAACGCAATCAAACCGAAATTGGATTACTATGGAGGGTTTTTCGCAATCGTGCACGGTGGTACGTACCCGGCCGAATTTTGTGACAAAATTGTGTCATCAAATTTCTACCACCAGTCTCTAGTGTCTACCAGTAGATTCAACAAATTCCCATAGGTAAGCATTCTTTGGCGTGTTGTACTGACAAGCGCTAAAATAAGACAAGAACATATTTAGGCATTGACAAATAGAAGAGTTACCACTGCATAACAGTCCCAATAGTGATGTATCATTATTACAGGTTGACCAACAAATGTCAAGTAGATTATAATCTCTAGTAGAGTAGAGATTGCGACATTTCAAAGTGTTGAACATCAACATATTCAGGCGTGTTGGGTGGTATATAGGCTGCACTAATGTAATTTGTTTAGGTCTGGATGAACTGGGTATATGCAGAATGACGAACTCCATCTTAGAATCAAGGGTTCTTACTGAACGCAAACCTTTTAGTACCGCCACAATCTTTTTTGTTAGTAGCTATTCGACCACGGTCATATCAATATACTATATAACGGGAATCGATAAACTCATTATCAAATATTTCTGGCGTCAACCAAGTCTCAGTAAGTAAAATTGTGTCATAGCTATTAGACAGAATATTCAGTTTGGTGCGGGTCCCCCCACAATTTTGATAGTATATTACTAAATCACTATCTAGTGATTTAGTAATATATTATCATACCCAATAACAACAAAACAATAAAACATTACGCCAGAACTACCTACTTTACTCAATATGTATATCATCAGTAGACAGTATCTCTGCTCGACCAACTGTAGCTTATTGGCAATATCAGACGATAAGTTGACAGAATTCCATAGAACGCAAATTACATTAAAAATTCGGCTGAGGTTTACAGTAAATGTACCGATGACATAATTTACTCAATAAAATAATATCCTCAAAGCGCTCACTTTTAGATATCTATCGTCTAAGTTCAAAATAAACATGATTTTGAAGGACCCCTGTGGCGTAGCGGTAGTGCGTAGAACTGCGAAGCCAGAGGTCGCGGTTTCGGTTCCCGCTCAGTGCAAATATGTATATTTGAATTGGTCTGGGTGTTTCTATGTATAATATGTATTTATTTACAAAAAAAGTATTTAAGTATGTATATCCGCATTCCAGAACTCATATGACAAGCTCTGTTTAGTTTGGGTCTAGATGGCGTTGTGTACTTTGTCCTACTATATTTATTTATTATTTGAGGCCTCTTCCTTCTTTTATTTATATACTGTACAAAGAAAAGCTTAAAAAATATATATCTTGAAAACAGTGAAAAAGTCTGGTAATATTTAAGTGAGAGTTTTAAAATTAAACAAAAAAAACTTATGGTGTAGCAATAAAACATGCAAAAATAACACAAGTGTGGCAACATTAACTTCAGGAATAGAATAATACAAAACAGACGACTATAATAATATTTACATAAGTTAAATGTTTCAAAACTGAAGAAATATATTATGGTTATATACCTACAAAATATGCAATAATGAAACAAACTGAAAAGTAAATGAAATAGTAAACTTAATATTATTTGAGTATACTTCAATTAATTCACTTTAAAAAAGAACTAAATATGTAAACGAACTACACACTTCACCCTAAGTGTTAGACTGTATTTGGGGTTTAATTTTAACGAGATCTTGCTGACATCTAATAGCGATAGACTTACTTCCTTCTTTGTCGCGGATAAGGATGTGTGTGGATGTTAAACCCATAAAAAATAGTAGTTATGCTTCTTCGCTGCTTCACGACACTCGCGAAATAATTACTTATTTTTTAAGTGAGATGCTCATGCATGAAAACAGGTAGTGAAGTACCCGATAGGCCCAATTGTTCGGTAGTAAGGCCCTTATTTAATCAAGAGGCGCTCAGAATATTATCTCGTAATTCTTCACGTTTGTGAAGTCAGTTTGATAATGATATTCTCTGACTTATCGCTATCTCGGTGTGTATGTGGAATTCGATGAATAGATATTATATGTTATTAAGTTTTTCAGTGCACCAATGTTCTCCGTAATTGTCACTAAGTTTTCGTTGCGCCTTGCCGGGATATTGCAGAGCTCAATGTTACAGTTTCTTGCACTCTGTTCCAGGTAGTCTATCTTAGCTATGAGTTCCGGCATGAGACGATTCGTGTGAACAATCGCTTGAATCTGCTTGCTTAGATCTTCTACTTTTTTGCGAGTTCTGACTGGTCATCAGAAGTGAATTGTATTGACGCCTTAAGGTAGTCAATTTCTTGCGTAATATTATCATATTCCGCTCCCATTTCAGACACTCGCTTTTTATTGAAAGTTTGCTCAGAACGAATAGACTGTATGTCCTGTTTAATTTCCGTCGTGGTCTGAGTGAGTTTGGATAAGTCATATTTTATTGTAGTGACACTCTCTGTTATTTTAGACAAACTAAGAGTATTTTCTAAATCACATCACACATATACCCTGTAGAACAAGATCCGCATGACGTATGGGTTAACATACTAAGTGCTTAAAAATTTCATAATAATATAAGATTCTAAGACACACTACACTGCACTAGACCCAAAGTAAGCACAGCTTAAGTAGCTTGTTATATGGGTTCACGGATGCCGATAAACATACCTTTTTTTTTTTCGTGCGGAAATCCCTCCCGCCAGCGTGCCAGCGCGCGGGCGGTTATGTCGGGCTTGAACCGACTAAAATCGCACGCCGTCTCGGGTCTAAAGACGCCGGGGTGTAAGGTTGCCCATAGAGCATATCCCTCGCACCCCGACTGACCCTGGGCCATCTCCGGTTTCGAGATGGCCCCCTCGGGTTTGGGAACCACGGTGTCCCCGTCTTGCCCCGGTTTGGGGGAGGGGCGCTAGTCGCCCCACCGTCCCGTCCTGCTTCTGCTGGGGTGACAGATGAGGCCGCTTGTCACCACGCCTGCTCATGGAGGACGGAGGTCGTTAAGTGACCTCCGGCGCCTGAGTCGCCTGCGACGCGCGGCGAGCAAGTTGCGGGTTCGGCGGGCCGGGAGAGTTCTAAATCTCTCCCGGGCGCGCTCCGCCATCTCCTTCGCGAGCATTACTTGCTCGCAGAAGGAGGTGGCGGCGGCCCACGCGCTCGCGCTCCGCACCATTGCCGCAATCATGCTGCCGAGCGAGAGGACTCCCACCCCGATGGCTGCCACGAGGTCACGCCTCGGCGCCTCCCACGCCGGGCAGTCCGCCAGCGTGTGCAGCCCTGAGTCCTCGCTCGCATCGCAGTTATGACACGCAGGCGTTGGCTCCTCCCTGATCCGATGCAGGTGGTCCCCGAAGCACCCCTTCCCGGAGATCACCTGCGTCAGTCGGTACGAGAGGCTTCCGTGTCGCCTCTCTAGCCAATCCTCCATGATGGGCCTTACCGCCACTATTGCGGCGTGCCCTGCGCTTGGTCGCCCAAGTCGTTCCTTCCACTCCACCACGATGGCCTGGCGGAGCTGGGACTGCAGATAAACATACCTAGATAAATACATTTACTTTTGTAAATACATACATATTGATAATAAGCGGTCAGTCATCAGAATTGAGTATGATTTCTTTTCCCATCACTCTACCTTGAACATGAATTGTTGGTAAGCAAGCAGCATTCTATTTCAACAACAATCAACACACAAGTAGCACCGTATCAATGGTTGAAGGTCATCATAAATTGTTTAAGCCCATCTAAAGAAAAACGTCGAAAAAAATGCTTCAAAACTACTTATCTGCGTAAAATCGATTTAACTCTGATTTGTACGATAGAGACAAAAACTATCGCTTTTCTTTGTTACGATTAATGGATTTAAAGAATAAAATCACTCCTTTAGACAATTTTTTTGTCTTCATGTATAGGTAAGCGATTTTTTTTTGCTTGTTTCACTGTTTATATTTTTTAAGCTACTAATGGCTCTGCCGGCCGATACAAAAAGGAATTCATCATAATCCTCCGAACCTTTAGCCAACTCAGTTGGTTTTCAGTTTGACTACGAAGTGACCGAACTTCAATATTTTCCGTAAAGCGACTGCCACATGACCTCCACAACCCATTGGCGATATCAAAGTTATGTAGTCAGATCAGTTTTCTTCGTATGGCCGGAACCAATGGCTTAAAGTCCTCTTCGCGCCACGGAGGGGTCTTAATGTGTTAAGATTAGTCACCCATCCTAAGATTACTGGGCTCCTTGTTCCCAGCGAGAGCGGAGGAGCATGTTCCTCCGCATATGGCTCCGCCTCAGGCGCCTGACGCTGATAATAGCGAGAGCGATGCGTCCGAAGTCAGGGAGAGTGAACTGGGGGTAGCAGTGCTCCGGCTTAAAGCCCGGAAATGCAATGCCCCCGGACCCGACGGCATTCCAGGCCGAGCATGTGTCCTGGACCTTGAGGAACTAGGGCCTCGACTGGTGGCGCTCTTTAGCGCATGCCTCGAAAGGGGCCAGTTTCCAAAGGCGTGGAGGACGGGGAAACTGGTCCTTATCCGGAAGGCGGGGCGGCCGGCGGATCAGCCATCCGGTTACCGGTCGATCGTGTTGCTCGACGACGTGTGCAAGCTCTTTGAGCGGATTATTGCAGAGCGCCTCGTCGAGCATCTCACGAACGTGGGGCCAGATTTGGCGGACAACCAGTTCGGTTTCCGCCGGGGGCGCTCCACCGTGGAAGCGAGCATGCGCGTTAGGCGCCTGGCGGAGGAAGTAGTCTCGCGGGGTGGGGTGGTGGTGGCGGTGTCTCAACACCCTACCCTGGAGCTGCGTTAGGGAGGCGCACGCGTATCACGGAGTGCCTCCTTACCTCCGCCGCATTGTCGAGGCATACCTATCCAAGAGGGCCATAGTTTACCCGAGCTGGCTAGGGCCAGGGCGGTGAAGTGTCGTGCGGTGTTCCGCATGGGTCGGTCCTAGGGCCACTCCTGTGGAACATCGGATACGACTGGGTGCTGCGCGGTACGTTGCTCGAGGGTGTCAGCATAGTCTGCTATGCTGACGACACCCTCGTTATGGCGCGGGGAACACGTACCGAAGCGCAGCACTGAAGGCCACGGCAGGGGTTGATCAAGTCGTGGGTCGAATACGGCGGCTGGGATTCGAGGTGGCTCTCCACAAATCCGAGGCTATGTGTTTTCACGGGCCTCGGAGGGGGCCACCTGCGGGAACCAGCATAACCGTAGGGGGCGTGAGCATCGGCATCGAGCCCACGATGAAGTACCTTGGTCGTACTCGATAGCCGATGGGACTTCGGACCTCATCTCCGAAGTCTGGTCCCGAAACTGAGGGGGGCTGCGGCCGCGCTATCGCGGCTGATGCCCAACGTTAAGGGACCCAACGCCCCCACTAGGAGACTGTACCATGGAGATCGTGCGAAGCATGGCCCTATACGGGGCCCCCGTATGGGCGGAGACTCTGGCGGCCCGCAACGTGGCTGTATTAAACAGCCCGTTAAAAGCGATGGCCGTCAGAGTCATCAGTGGGTATCGCACGATCTCCGTCGAGGCGGCATGTCTCCTAGCCGGGACCCCTCCATGGGACCTGGAAGCGGAGAGCCCTTGCGCTGCTGTACCAGTGGCGCAAGGAGGTGCTGGAGCGGGGCCATAGGCCGGAGCCCCGAGAAATCAGGGCTCAGCGGTCCCAGCTCCACCGGGAACTCATGGAGTTTTTTTTTTTTTTTTTTTTTTTTTTTTTATTACAACATGCAACTATCTTTACAGGTGACACCTAACACGGTAGTGCAGTCACTATAGGTAATAACACTTACATTGAATATGTATACTGGAACACACTACCCAGTAAAATCACAATTTCACTACAATACACAATACGTATACATAATTATAATACCTATATATCTATAAATTCCGCTAATCCACTACACAGTTAATACACAATATGGATGGTGCGACTTGAGCACCCAAGGTGGGGGGAATCCACCATTGCGGTGGTGAGACCGATCATGAAGGAGTGGTTGGAGAGGGACCATGGGGACCTCTCCTACCGGATGTGGTACCGGACACGGGTGTTTCGGTAAGTATCTGTGGCGCATCCACCGGGAGACAACGCCGCAGTTCCAGCACTGCGAGGATCCTGGCGAAGACACGGCGCTCCACACGTTGGTGGAGTGCCCTGCGTGGGCGAGTCAACGCCGGGATCTCGTTGCGGTCCTGGGCGTGGACGTTCTCTCGTTGGAGACCATGGTGAGGGCCGTGGTCTCCGACGGGAGCAAGTTGCACGCCGCCGCCTCTTTCTGCGAGCAGGTAATGCGCGCGAAAGAGACGGCGGAGAGGGAGCGGGAGAGAACCCTGCCCCCCGAGTTTCGCAGTCTGCGGCGAGGACGCCACAGACTCATCTACGCCCGGGACTACCGACCTCCATGATCCGGGCCTGAGGACGGCAGTTGGCCGACTCGCCGTCCTTACAGAAGCAGGCCGTGGCGGAGGCGTGTCGTGTGTGCCCTACACACGCCTGCCAACTCACCGAAGCGGGATAAAACCCGACCCCACCAGGCGAGGCCGCGGTGGCGGCCAAGGCCCGCCGGTTTCGTGGGCTTAACCGGGGTGCCCGGCAACGGACACTTGGGGAGGACACCGTGCGGTTTTAGTCGAGATACGACATAACCATCCCCGCTGGCCAGCGGGGGGGTATCCGAAGGGATTTCCGCACGTAAAAAAAAAACCGATCCTAAGATTGACCCGGCTAGTATTGCTTAACTTTGCCACGTTGTTTGATTGCAATCGGTTGAGTAGAACCGGCGATATAACCGAAAACGATACTTGAACTCTGCGCGGACGGAGCCGCGGGCATAAGCTAGTAAATAACAAATAGTAAACGTTTAAAGACTCCCTCTCGTCAAAATATGTAATATCCTATAACAAGTTTGGCTATAGTCCCGGTATCTAGACAATACATTTTTTTTTCAAATTCTTTTCTGTTAGTTTGTTCGCGATGGACGCAAAAATTACAGAACGGATTTTATGCGGTTTTTGCTATCAGAAAGGTCTTGGTCAGACCTAAAATTTGCCGTAAATTTGATTGCAAGTTTTTGCAATATAATTTTAAGTAGAACCGGAGATATGACCAAAAATTGCGATAACCGATACCCAGGCGGGCGGGGCGCGGGTATCAGCTGCTAGCTAGCTAGTTTAAAATATATTTAGTTTTAGTTTAGTGTATTGTTTACATAATATTCACAGAATATGAAAAGTATTCTCAGTGAGTATCCTTATCAGTAAATTAATATTTACGAAACAATGAGAAAACCACAGATTACGGGCGTAATTACTGCGTCGTCGTACATCCATTCAACAATCCGAGACATAGAGTTTAAAATTGCATAATTTTGTTATTTCAATGAGGCGTATGAACGTTTTTATATTGAAGAAACAGAACCTTATAGGATAGCGTGATTGTCCGTTTGTCTTTCAGTCTGTCTATCAAGGCCTTTTTCTCATGAACGCGTGGCAGTAACAAGTTGAAATTAATATCAAAATAATCTGCAATGTGATTTAAACAAACTTCTAAGAGCGCGTGGAGACAGTCAATAATAAATTGTGATCCAATATCGTAATCCGGTGAAGGGATCAATCGTGTTTGCTTGCATATCAATAATATTGCGTTTGCGAACATCGATGTTATGTATGCGCTCTACCAATATACCTGCGCCACAGTGCCTGATCCTTTTATAACTATTAGAGGTCTACTAGATCTACTAGGTCTATTAGAGGTCCACTCTAGGACTAATTTGCGGCCGTTGTGCCTTGGTCGTTGTCAATTTGCTGTGAAATATATTGGTAACTCCAGCAGTTTTCTAAAATCAACGATAAACTTGTCCCTTAATTTAGTCATAGGTATACGGAAGCCTTAGTGCGCGAATCCGATTTACACTTGACCGGTTTTTGTTAATTTATACGAAATACAGAATTTACATTATTAATTATTCGACGATACTACATTTTAACACAGTAACACTTGCAAAAAAAAAACATAGTTATCATTTATAAAAATAATAATATGAACTCATATGGAGGAAGTGTGCCAAATATAAAA
Source organism: Cybosia mesomella (assembly GCA_946251805.1). NCBI lineage: Eukaryota > Metazoa > Arthropoda > Insecta > Lepidoptera > Erebidae > Cybosia > Cybosia mesomella. Next base: position 5,227,428 of record OX276395.1, read on the forward strand.
TACCTACTTACTGAATTTAAAAAACCAAGAGCCCCTTCACACCAGCGTTTGTCCCTTTTTTTTGTGCGGAAATCCCTTCGGATACCCCCCCGCCGGCCAGCGGGGGCGTTATGTCGGGCTTGAACCGACTAAAACCGCACGCCGTCTCGGGAAGCCTCAGCAGTGTATCGGCTTGCAAATGAGGTTACCTTGAGGCCCGAAGATCTCCCTGGGGCCCATATACCTCCAGGGTTTCAGTGATTTACATATAAATAGATGATATATGTAATATACCCATTATGGAATCTTACTTAATAAGCATTTTAGGCCCAACTTTTCCAGACATGACTTTTTGACCTCCATGATCGGGGCCTGAGGAAGGCAGTTGGCCGACTTGCCGTCCTCACAGAAGCAGGCCGTGGCAGAGGCGTGTCGTGTGTGTCCTACACACGCCTGCCTACTCACCGACGCGGGATAAAACCCGACCCCACCAGGCGAGGCCGCGCTGGCGGCCAAGGCCCGCCGGTAACCCTGGGGTTATCCTTTCGAGGGCTTACCCGGGGTGCCCGGCAAAGGACACTTGGGCAGGACACCGTGCGGTTTTAGTCGATGCACGACATAACCACCCCCGCTGGCCGGCGGGTGGGTATCCGAAGGGATTTCCGCACGAAAAAAAATAAAAATATAAAAGACACACATGACTTTTTGTGCTGTTCTATTTTAAAAATCATATAAAAAATGGTCATTAAATATAATGATCGTTATAGTTACTTTAAGAGCAGTTTTTATTATTCACTCATTAGACACGGATGAAAATCAACTTTTTAATTAAGTTGTTTGAAACTTTTCTTAAAGTATTCCTTATGTGGTACATTTTCCAGAGGACACTTTTTGTATGTCGTGGTTACATCGTGCAATTAATAATTTAATTAAATGGCCAACCATTGAATAGTTACAGTAGTCATTTCAGTAGGCGATTTCTTGAAATAGCTGGTAATTTCACGTAATTATATGAAATAATTTCATGAATTCTACAATATGGTCGCGACATATAGGTACATAATAGACAGATATTTTGGTTGTTTGCCATATAAGTTGGTGTCCCGTCAATGCTGCTGCCTTAAGATACTTATTTATTAAAATACTCATCGTACATACGTATCTTTTTTTTTTTTTTTCGTGCGGAAATCCCTTCGGATACCCCCCCGCCGGCCAGCGGGGGCGGTTATGTCGGGTTTGAACCCACTAAAACCGCACGCCGTCTCGGGTCTACAGACGCCGGGGTGTAAAGTTGCCCATAGAGCATATCCCTCGCACCCCGTCTGACCCTGGGCCGTCTCCGGTTTCGAGATGGCCCCCTCAGGTTTGGGTACCACGGTGTCCCCGTCTTGCCCCGCTTTGGGGGAGGGGCGCTAGTCGCCCCACCGTCCCGCGTACCTATATGTATTTTTGGTGCTTCCCATTGCTATGACCACCACTATCTGTAAGTACGTGATTTTACTTACATTCCATATTATTTGCGATTATTTTCTAAGTGATAGACTTTTAGTTGTAGCTTCAATGCCTTAGTTATGACATCGACAGGACTGTCGCCTCAATACTATTAAGACAATACTAATATTCTAGTTAATTAAGCCCTCCAAATAAACCATTTTGCTTATGTTGGGAATGGGTCTCTTAGTTATAAGTACCTTTTTTTTTCATGCGGAAATCCCTTCGGATACCCCCCCGCCGGCCAGCGGGGGCAGTTATGTCGGGCTTGAACCGACTAAAACCGCACGCCTAACTAGCTACAATGTGATCACCGCTGAGGTAAATAAATATAACTTGAATTACATATATAGAAGTGTTTACCCGCGTGAACCAATTTGCATGTTTTAGGGTTCCGTTGCCAAATGGCAAAAAACGGAACCCTTATGGACTCGTCATGTCAGTCTGTCATTCCGTCCGTATGTCACAGCCACTTTTTTCCGAAACTATAAGAACTATGCTGTTGAAACTTGGTAAATAGATGTATTCTGTGAACCGCATTAAGATTTTCACACAGATATAGAAAAAAACAATAAATTTTGGGGGTCCCCATACATAGAACTGACACTCAAAATTTTTTTTTTCATCGTACCCATATGTGTGAGAGATAGCTCTTCAAAAATGATATTGAGGTTTCTAATATCATTTTTTTCTAAACTGAATAGTTTGCGCGGGAGACACTTCCAAAGTGGTAAAATGTCCTCCCCCCCCTAAGAGAATGATAAAACTAAAAAAAATATATGATGTAAATTACCATGTAAACTTCCAACGATAATTGGTTTGAACGAGATCAAGTAAGTAGTTTTTTTTAATACGTCATAAATCGTAAACCGCAATTTACCTTTCATTCAATCAACTCAAATATAAAAATTAAAAACATGATTATGTTACTTGCTGCTACGAAACCCCTAATGGGCGAGTCCGACTCGCACTTGGCCGTTTTTTTTAATTTTCCTTTCTACAAAGTATTAGACAACTTAAAAGAAGATGAATGAAATCGGCAAAATTATTTGCCTGTTGAAAAGTTATGTAATGAACAAAGGTAACAGGGATTCATTTTTATAAATATCCCATTATTTTGTATGTATGTATATATTTTAGGCATGACAGAATAATATGCGGGAAATGGTAACTGACTATCTGGGTACTCAGTAATCATACCATACTAATAATACATAACACATAATTAAACCATGGTCAAAACATTACAAGCACACATTAATTCGTGTACTAACCTAATGTTATCTTATTTTTTTAAATCATCATTTTAAAACGTATAATTTCTTTCAAAAAAGAGTTGATTTTTTCAAACGTTCTCCAATGTACTTTATGTTACAAATTACCTAGGTTCTGCTGTGTAATATTGTAATAGAAATAAAAATAATAAATGACCCAAAAGAACTCACCCCATCATCCAAGTTGATCTTCATTGTATTAGAAACTCACTTTTATTGGCAAAATATTATAAAGTAAATTAAAACTTGAAAATTTTAATGACAAATTTGAAAACAGAACTCCGCTTGGCGGGAAGGAGCGAAAATTTATGCGTTCACCGCTAGAGTGCTAAACACGGTTATCGTCTGTGGGTTCGTAGATAGTACAAATGGCCAGAGACACTCCAATTTCAAGGTAACTGGTCATTATAACATGTTGACGCATCTAATTTATTTCAGCTAGATGAAGTAATTAATCTTCAAATTATTCAATTGTTTTACCATCTATGTGATTTTCCAAGAGTATTTTTTTCATTTTACGCTAAAATAGTATAGAATTTAGATACATAATTTAACAAATTGGTAAACATAATGTAACCCGCACTGTTATTTGCGGATTAATAACGTAAAAATAATAAAGTACCATCGCGGATTAATAAAGGCCCATCATGAAACGTACATCCGCAATTGCAGACAGAAATTTCGGGCAATCGGTACCATGAAACTCACTTATCCCGGGAATAGGGCCCGAAGACGGCACATGACAGTTTATTCGGCTTTATCCATACCATTACCATACCAGACTTGAAACCGCATAATTCGAAATATTGGCAGCACGCTAAAAAAAAAAAAACACGATACTATACGACTTATTTCAAAAGGTCGAAAGGTTATCATTATTTTCATATTTATGTTGGTTATTTTTTAATAGAAATTATTTGAATACGAAAACCTCCTTGATATGCTTGATACAGTCCCGCACATACTTCATGGTTCTGACCGAAAGAACGAAATCCCAAAAAACTTCATGGTACCGAAATTATACTTCTTTCCTTCGTGTTTCGTGCAAGCCTGCAATTGCGGATGTACATTTTATGGTAGATTCTACCTAATCATGAATTCATGCTAAGAAATGTTAAAATATTATATCGTATATATAGAAGTTCATAATAAGTCTTTGTCTACATCTCTATATCTGGATTAATTTATTTAAGTGTACTATAATAGTAGGCATAATTTAGCTATCACAAAAAAATAAGAAATTTAAATATTTTATAAAAGACTACTGTGAGTAATGCTTAAAACAGTAACTTTTTTTAAACTTTTAAACTAAAACTAAAAGAAAACGTAAGTAAAATAAAGTTAAACTAGAGTATAACTATGCAAACAGGTGTACTGGTGGTCAGTGGAGATCGCACAGCTGCGAGCAGCGTGCGTGACCGCTCGCCGCCAGTACACGAGGTTTCGCCGGAGGCGTCGCCGCCCAGACGATGCGGCAGCCCGAGAGGCGGAGCTGTATGAGGCGTACAAGGGGGCCAAGAGGACCCTCCAGGAAGCCATTAAGCAGGCCAAACGGCGGGCCCGCGAAGAGCTGCTGGAGTCTCTGGAGCAGAACCCATGGGGGCGTCCCTACCTTGCGGTCAGGGGCAAAATCCGCCCAAGGGCGCCCCTACTGACCCAGAGCCTCCAGCCGGAGCGGCTGGAGGGGATACTGGGCTCCTTGTTCCCAGCGAGAGCGGAGGAGCATGTCCCTCCGCGTATGGCTCCGCCTCAGGCGCCTGACGCTGATAATAGCGAGAGCGATGTGCCCGAAGTCAGGGAGAGTGAACTGGGGGTAGCAGTGCTCCGGCTTAAAGCCCGGAAATGCACTGCCCCCGGACCCGACGGCATTCCAGGCCGAGCATGGGTCCTGGCCCTGGAGGAACTAGGGCCTCGACTGGTGGCGCTCTTTAGCGCATGCCTCGAAAGGGGCCAGTTTCCAAAGGCTTGGAAGACGGGGAAACTGGTCCTTATCCGGAAGGCGGGGCGGCCGGCGGACCAGCCATCCGGTTACCGGCCGATCGTGTTGCTCGACGAGGTGTGCAAGCTCTTTGAGCGGATTATTGCAGAGCGCCTCGTCGAGCATCTCACGAACGTGGGGCCAGATCTGGCGGACAACCAGTTCGGTTTCCGCCGGGGGCGCTCCACTGTGGAAGCGATCATGCGCGTTAGGCGCCTGGCGGAGGAAGTAGTCTCGCGGGGTGGGGTGGTGGTGGCGGTGTCTCTCGACATCGCCAACGCCTTCAACACCCTACCCTGGAGCTGCGTTAGGGAGGCGCTCGCGTATCACGGAGTGCCTCCTTACCTCCGCCGCATTGTCGAGGCATACCTATCCGAGAGGGCTATAGTTTACCCGAGCTGGCTAGGGCCAGGGCGGCGAGAAGTGTCCTGCGGTGTTCCGCAGGGGTCGGTCCTAGGACCACTCCTGTGGAACATCGGATACGACTGGGTGCTGCGCGGTTCGTTGCTCGAGGGTCTCAGCATAACATGTTATGCTGACGACACCCTCGTTATGGCGCGGGGAGCAACGCACCGAAGCGCGGCACTAAAGGCCACGGCAGGGGTTGCTCAAGTCGTGGGTCGAATACGGCGGCTGGGACTCGAGGTGGCTCTCCACAAATCCGAGGCTATGTGTTTTCACGGGCCTCGGAGGAGGCCACCTGCGGGAACCAGCATAACCGTAGGGGGCGTAAGCATCGGCATCGAGCCCACGATGAAGTACCTTGGGCTCGTACTCGATAGCCGATGGGACTTCGGACCTCATCTCCGAAGTCTGGTCCCGAAACTGAGGGGGGCTGCGGCCGCGCTATCACGGCTGATGCCTAATGTTAAGGGACCCAACGCACCCACTAGGAGACTGTACCTGGGGATCGTGCGAAGCATGGCCCTGTACGGGGCCCCAGTATGGGCAGAGACTCTGGCGGCCCGCAACGTGGCTGTACTAAACAGCCCGTTAAAAGCGATGGCCGTCAGAGTCATCAGGGGGTATCGCACGATCTCCGTCGAGGCGGCATGTCTCCTAGCCGGGGGAAGTATCTGTGGCGCATCCATCGGGAGACGACGCCGCAGTGCCAGCACTGCGAGGATCCTGGCGAAGACACGGCGCTCCACACGTTGGTGGAGTGCCCTGCGTGGGCGAGTCAACGCCGGGATCTCGTTGCCGTCCGGTCCGGGCGTGGACGTTCTCTCGTTGGAGACCATGGTGAGGGCCGTGGTCTCCGATGGGAGCAAGTGGCACGTCGCCGCCTCTTTCTGCGAGCAGGTAATGCGCGCGAAAGAGACGGCGGAGAGGGAGCGGGAGAGAATCCTGCCCCCAGAGTTTCGCAGTCTGCGGCGAGGACGCCGCAGACTCATCTACGCCCGGGACTACCGACCTCCATGATCGGGGCCTGAGGACGGCAGTTGGCCGACTCGCCGTCCTTACAGAAGCAGGCCGTGGCGGAGGCGTGTCGTGTGTGCCCTACACACGCCTGCCAACTCACCAAAGCGGGATAAAACCCGACCCCACCAGGCGAGACCGCGGTGGCGGTCAAAGTCCGCCGGCAACCCTGGGGTTATCCTTTCGAGGGCTTACCCGGGGTGCCCGGCAACGGACACTTGGGGAGGACACCGTGCGGTTTTAGTCGAGACACGACATAACCACCCCCGCAGGCCGGCGAGGGGGTATCCGAAGGGATTTCCGCTCGTTAAAAAAAAAAAAAAAAAAAAAAGAGTATAACTATGTAACGATTAATCAGCTGACAAGCAGAATTGCCATGAAACAGGTTATTAGCTCTGAATCTATACATTTTTAACAATTTATTTACCTCCGTCACTACACGCGTCGGTTCTTGCGGATCATGATAATCATAGATATTACAAAAATTGGAATTAAAAACTCAAGCTCACATCCTCGGATATCGTAAAAGATTAGTAATAATAATATCAAAAATAACTAACAAATAAAATTGTAAGTCAGCTTCGTAAGACATACCTACATATTTTCTGCTAACGATAAAAACTTTCTTTTAAAGGATTATATTAAAGGCTGCATGACTACTTAAACAAACCTGTCATTTTACAATATTGTGTAGCATATCTAGTCTTTGTTTAATAATAACCGATTGTGATAATTTCCATAATTCAAATTATATTTTTTCTAATGCTTGCTTCAATTTCACATGCAATTCAATGTTATATATTTGTATTTATAACGCAGTTCATGTCTGTTATATCTGTAAACTAATCGATAACCATTATGTACCCTTATCTATAAAAGTGTTAAGCTATGCTAATGATAATTTTAAAGTACCACACTCACTAACCTACACACTATCACACCACATCAAAACATGCATAAATCAACATGTCAACTTAGAATATCAACATATTCATAAACATAGCACCGGAAAATCACCGGAACTGGAACTCTCACACACAAACAACCCACAAATTCAAAATACATACTCATCTAACCCAATAATACCTAAATCTCACGTACCTATTTACATTAATACCAGAATGCTGGGATTAATAATAATAAATAAAAGTACTATTAAAATTCGATATCACTAAAGCAAATTTGAATTTTGTGGATTCTGTGTCAGTTGCGGACTACTACTACTACTTGCGATATAGAACGATGCATCCCCCCTGGCGTGGCACCCAACAATAGTTTGAAAATCATTAACTTTAATATTAGAAGTATAAACAAAAATATACATGGTTTCCAAACCATACTCCATAGATCCGGTGTCGACTGGGATGTAATTGTACTCACCGAATGTTGGCTCTTTGGTAGCGGTAATATTCCTACGTTGCCTGGTTATGAAAATTACTCGACTTCCATCCACAGGACCCAGAACGAGGGAGTAGTTGTCTACATTAAAGAAGGAATTGTAGTTACCGTGAATGATCTGGAATTCCTGAGCGCAAACTGCCTCCAAATAAAACTTAGCGATAACACGATTGTTCTGGCCTTATACTGTCCTCCAGGCATAAAAGACACCCCAAGTTTCCTTAACGATTTAAATAATACCTTAACTATGATAAACAACACGAAACACATAATAGTAACAGGGGACATGAATATAAACATAAATCAAAACACACAGGACCCCGACAGCAACCTCTACCTGACTTTATTGGCTTCCCACGGCCTCTTACCAGCCCACACGATACGAACTCGAGAAGACAGATGCATAGATCACATTATTCTAAAAACAACACATCCAGCAAAAGCTCTCGTTGGACACACAACTCTTACTGACCACTATGTCTCAATGTTGTTCCTACAAAAAAATGCGCCTAAACGGAAGACCGCTAGTTTCATGCACCGCATGAATTATGATAAAAGATCCCTAGACCTAAATAACTATGACTTTAGTCAAATTTATAACATGCAAGACCCGAATATCGCAGCAGATTTTCTCGTCAATTCGATCAGAGATATTTTAAGTTCAAATACGACAGTACTTAAATCACCTAATCGTAAAAAGGTTCTTAAGCCATGGATTACGCCTGGACTCATTCGGTGCATGAGACATAAAGACAACATGCACAAACAACTGAAAAAGGCACCAAATAATGAAATCCTCCGAGTGTCTTATACGAGATACAGATAGTTCACCGCCTTCTTCAACTGAAACAAAAGAAAGTCTTTGTGTCTATGTTAAGAGCTTAGGCGATACTGTAAGTCAGCCCATACAAGCATCTGATATCCGTGACGTATTTCGTATAAAAACGAAATCCAACAAACCGGGATCCATAATTGTTGATCTGAACACTACAATCTTGAAAGAAAAACTTATAAAATCAGTAATCAGCTTCAACAAAAACAACGATTATAAGCTTAACACCACCCATCTTAACATACCAGGCGAACGTAAACCCATCTACATTAATGATAGCTTGACAAGTAAAACAAGGCATCTGCATTTTCTCGCTAGAGATTATGTTAAATAGCATCGCAATGCCAGCTGCTGGATACAATTTGGAAAGCTGTACTTGCGGACTAGGGAAGGATTACCTGCTATACGCGTCAGCTGCGAGATGGATATTCATAATCTGATGGGAATCTGACTGTGGTCGTTATGTCATACCAATATTTTTTTATTTAAGTCACTTATAAACATCGTAGCGTTAATAATTATTTTTAGCTTATATACTTACCGTTATTTTACACTATACAAATACCGTATTACCCACATACCATTAAATCATACATATGCACAATTTGTATACAACGCTCGTATCGTCCACAATACAACTACCATCATTGTTCATTTTATATGTTCAACACACCACTCTAATCACAACTTTAGACTGCATATTGTAATCACTCCAGCATTTATTTTACATATCAAATACAAATATATAGAGAATAGTCTGAATCATTTACTTTCTCCATTTGCTCAAAGTTACATATCCATAGAGACACAATATCCAAACACTCACAATATTTATAATAATGGATGATATACGATCTACTATAGAAAATTTAGATGAAATTAATCTATTTGCGTCTGCCATCTGTGAGCCTGAGGAGTGTATCTCGTATATAAAATCAGCACAAGGTAACTTAAAGATAATTACACAAAATATACGAAGTGTAGGTTGCAATATATCAGGATTCATGGGTTTACTGGTTAGAATAGGTATCCCACCGGATATTATTATACTAACAGAATGTCGGCTCTCCTCCAATCATATCATACCCCAAATTGACAACTACTCATCAATAGCTTCCTCAACACTTTATAACCAAAACGACGGAGTTGTTGTCTACGTTAAAAATGACCTAGTATCCAACAGCTATGAACCTACTTTCGCTGAAGCCAACTGCATTGTAACTACAATACAAAATATATTAACAATCATAGCTATATATAGACCACCAGCATTCACGAAAACCGGCGTATTTGAGAATTCTTTAAATGACCTACTAAATTCACTCAGTAACAACAAACACATTGTACTCATTGGGGATATAAATATTGATATAAAACCTGAAAACAACAATACGGGCTCCTACAAATACCTGAATCTTACCTCTTCACGTGGTTTGCTCCCAACCCACACAATAGCAACACGGTTCGGAACTTGTCTGGATCATGTTTTTGCAAAAACTACTTACCCATGTACAACTTTGGTAATAAAAAATAGTTTGACAGACCACTATACTGTGCTATTGTCTGCCGCTCTCAAGCAGAATATAAATAAAAACTTTACCAAAAAGAGCATTGTTAAAATTAATTATCAAGGTGTCACAAATACATTGACTAATGCAGACTTTAGTCCAATATTAAACTCAAATGACCCTAATGAATCTGCTGCATTACTGCAAGACATGCTCACCACAACCATAAATAAAAATTCTAACACACTCACTTTACCACGTAGAAAAACTCCTATTAAACCTTGGTTGACACCGGGCTTACTACGTTGCTTGAGGACGAGAGACAAAATGCATACCAGGTTGAGAAATGATACTGAAAATGCAATTCTGAACGTTACTTATCGTAGATACAGAAACTTTTGCACCTCTTTACTTAGGAAATTAAAAATTCAGTACGAAAAGTCAGTGCTAGAGATTGCAGGTAAAACTAGTATTAAGAGGACCTGGGAAGCTATAAATTCTATCACTAACTACAGAACCAAGTCTCATGGATCTCACGACTTATTGGCACGGTGCTCCACACCACTGGCTGCCGTTGACTCCGTAAATGATTACTTTGTAAATATACGTCATACCTTGGCAAATTCAAAAAACACTACAGACAAAGCATTACCGTCTCCATCTTCATCGTTTGTCCTTTTGGAAACAGATCTTACAGAAGTTATAATTTTAATCAACTCTCTCAAGAATACTAGTGCGGTAGGGTCGGATAACATCTCGGCTAAAGTTATAAAACAAAATAAAGAAATTCTGGCTGGTCCCATAGTCCATATTTGCAATCTATCCATTTGGAAAGGCACATTCCCTAGAATATTTAAGGAGTCTATCATAACACCTGTATATAAAAGTGGAGACAAAACAGCTGTAAGTAATTATCGGCCCATCTCTATACTCCCCACTCTCTCTAAAATTTTGGAAAGGATTCTTAATAATAGACTCGTTATGTATCTTGAGAAAAACCGGCTTATCTCGGACAATCAATTCGGATTTCGGAGAGGAAGATCAACTGCCGATGCAGTGTTTGAATTAACCGACACAGTGGTAAGAAAACTGGACGCGGGGAAAAAATGCCTGTTAATCTTCTTGGATCTTGCCAAAGCGTTCGACACCGTTTCAATTGATCTGCTAGTTAAAAAACTCGAGCTCATGGGAATAAGAGATCTCCAGCTAAAGCTGTTTCAAGACTTTTTAAAAGAAAGAACACAGTGCGTGCGTGTTGGGCATGTGACCAGTAGTCCTCGTGAGGTCACTTTTGGCGTTCCCCGGGGAAGCATACTTGGCCCAACTCTCTTCTTGGTGTACATAAATCAGTTATGTAATATGTCAGTTCCAAACGGCCGTATAATTACTTTTGCTGACGACACTGCGTGTGTTTTTTGGGGGGAAAGCTGGAGCGAAACTTTTAACAATGCCCAAATTGGTTTCAATAACATCGCAAAATGGCTTCAAACAAATCTGCTTAGCCTCAACACCGATAAAACTAGGTTCTTAACTTTCTCCATGAGAAACAATGCACAGGCTTTAGTTGCAGATGCCTTTAATATAAAAGCACATTCGCATAACTGTCCTGCCCTACGCATTCAGTCTATAATATGTTCTTGTAAAATCCTGAATAAAACAGCAAGCATCAAATACCTCGGAATCATAATAGACCATAATCTGACTTTCAAATCGCATATTGAGCTTTTGACCTCCCGTATCCGAAAATTAATAGCCATTTTTAAAAATGTTCGTCATGCAGCCTCTCCAGGACTTATGAGGACCATATACTTGGTCCTTTGTGAATCCCTGATTACTTATTGCATCGACTCTTGGGGAGGTGCAGACCAAACCCACTTGCTCTCTCTGGAAAGAGCCCAAAGAGCCGTCCTTAAGGTGAGTCAATTCCGCCCTTTCTTATATCCCACTTTCACTTTATATCAGGATAGTAATGTCCTGACGGTAAGGCAGCTTTTCATTCAGAGACTAATGCTAAGATACCATAAACTTGTAGACCCTGAAAAGGTGAAGAAAACACAAAGCAGACGTATTAGCCATAAAGTATTTAGTGTGACAAAATTTAATACCATCTACACAAATAATTTCCCTTGTTTTCTGGGCAGCTTTCTATTCAATAAGATAAACAAAGAGCTTAAACTACATACAATGAACTATCACAAAAGTAAAACATCCCTATATGAATGGTTGCATTGTTTAAACTACAGTGAAACTGAAAATGTAATACAAGTTAAAAAATTATAAAAAAAGGACAGTCACCTCATTCTCCTTTCAAGTCCTCTCATATGTATAATAAGTATATATTTGTGCACAATACACACCCTCACACATACACACCCGCACATACACTTTCATACAACATCACTGTACAAAACCATGCATGCACTCTACTGGAGATAAGATGAGTGTTTAAATATGTTAGTTTTATTTTTGCAGTCTTGTGCTTTAACGCCAATAAAAATTAAAAAATAGGGGCAAGTGTTCTGATACCTATATTACAGGTTTCGACCTAGTTTAGGATCAGGATCGCTTACCTTCCGAGTACTTGTCATTTTAATGTTAAACTGCAAATATTGTAAACTTTTTTCTTTTGTACTTAAGTTTGAAACCCTGAATAAATTATTATTATTATATTATTATAGTTTAATGGGGACATTAAACTCAATGGTTTTAACCGCGGTAGCCTAGTGGTATGGGTAAAGAACTGCTGAGACGAGGTCTTGGGTTCGATCCCAGGTATTACCATGGCACACACCAATGACTTTTCGATGCTTTTCGAAGTTATGTGTGTATTTATCGCAGGTTTATAAGTGCCCGGTTAATGGCAATAGGCTCGCCACCTATTACATTGGGACCTAAACATAAACTGGCGAAATGTGGGTGCTAGCACCTCTGCCTACCCCTTCGGGGATATAGGCGTGAGTTTATGTTATGTTATGTTTACTTCCTACGGACGAGAGAGAAGTGAGTGCAATAGTGGACTGGGTGGGACAACATCCCTATAAATATTGTCCGACAAAATAAGGGTGCCATTGTTCCCCCATTAACACATGTCTGTAACCTGTCCCTTACCTCTGGTATATTCCCCAAAACATTTAAAAAATCCTTAATACATCCTATTTATAAGGCTGGAGACAGAGACCTAGTCACTAACTACAGGCCCATTGCTGTTTTGTCCTCACTGTCTAAGATTCTCGAGAGCATGAGTCTCTCGAGAATCTCTCGAGACTCTAGATTAACAATGTACCTTGAGAAAAACCAAATTATCTCACCTTCTCAATACGCTTTTCGTGCTGGAAGATCTACAAGCGACGCAGTCCATGACTTAACCGACCACATAGTGAGGAAACTAGACGATGGTCAAAAAGTACTGGGCATCTTCCTAGACCTGGCTAAAAGCCTTCGACACAGTCTCTGTCTCTATCCTTTTAGAGAAGATGGAGTTTATTGGAATAAGGGGTGATCAACTAAAACTCTTCGCAGACTATCTCAGTAATCGTGCACAGTGTGTTAAAATAGATAGATACGTTAGCGCCTAGGGGGCCATCTCGAAACCGGAGATGGCCCAGGGTCAGTCGGGGTGCGAGGGATATGCTCTATGGGCAACCTTACACCCCGGCGTCTGCAGACCCGAGACGGCGTGCGGTTTTAGTCGGTTCAAGCCCGACATAACCGCCCCCGCTGGCCGGCGGGGGGGTATCCGAAGGGATTTCCGCACGAAAAAAAAAAAAAAAAAAAGATACGTTAGCGCCTGTTACGCACGGAGTGCCCCAAGGCAGTGTTATCTCTCCGACTTTATTTCTTATCTATATTAACGATCTGTGTATGACGAATCTACCACAGGGAAATATATTCACCTTTGCAGATGACACCGCCCTCATTTTTCACTCCGACTCATGGACAAATGTTTATGAACACGCTCAATTGGGGCTAGACACTGTATCGAAATGGTTAAGGAACAATTATCAAACTCTAAACGCTGACAAAACCAAATATATACCTTTCACCATTCGGAATAGTGCTCTCCACTTCACGCTTGCGCTACCTATTATACTACATACATACACACCTCCACACAACACAAAATGTCAATGTACACATCTCCAAAGGACTTCTTCCATTAAATATCTTGGTATATTGCTGGATCCTTTCTTGAATTTCCATCTGCACATTGAAACCCTCACATCTACAATTCGCAAACCAATATTTGTTTTTAAAAACCTCAGACATGCAGCGGATGAAAATTTAAGAAAGACAGGGTGGTGCAGACAAATCCACCATGATCCAAGTGGAAAGAGCCCAGCGAGCGTTACTTAAGGTATCATATTTCTTACCCTATCGACATCCCACACTGGAGCTATACGAGAAGTGCAAAGTGCTGTCTGTACGCCAACTATTCATTCTCCACGTCATAACCAAACAACATTCATTGCTGAGTTACAGGGCTACATCACTCTCAAACAGGAGGCGATTTAATCCGGTCAATCGCACACTGGACTCCTTCAGAACTCAATTCACAAACCAGTTTTTCTGTTTTCTCGGAGGCTATCTCTACAACAACATAAATAAAACGTTAGCTCTCTACACGCTCAACAGATCACTTTGTAAAAAAAAGACCACTGAATAGCTTATGAGGTTAGACTATGAGAGTATAGAATGTCTCCTAACAGTACCCGTATGAGGTGACACACAAATATGCACACACGCATACGAACATATACACGCACAGACATGCACGCACGCACACACGCACGCACACATACACACAGACACAGACACACCACAAACACACACATACTAACCCCGACATTACCAAGAATAATATTATAGTATTACAGTTGTACTTTGATTCATATAATATTATAAATGTACTTACCTATCTACTCAGATATTGCAGCATAATTTTTTTTTGTAGATATTGTTCAGTACCCTAGATGGGGATTGTGCTGGTGACCTGAAATACAGGATCCTACCTAGTTTAGGCACCAGTCTCCCACATAAATAATTATACACTATATTCAAGTCAACTCAAATGTTTGAAACCTATATTGTGGTGAGAAAATAAATATGTTTTTATAATTATTATTATTATCTCATTCAACTACATCACGCCTCCCCCATAGTTCGGAAGAGGTGGCAAGATAGCCCCGGCGAGGTGGGCAACAGTCGACCGGGGTGTTAGGGTGATTGGCAGAGGAACCGACGGACTATTCGGGCATTGTCGAGCAAGACCGCTTTCTGCATCTTGGCCGCCACCGACTTCCCACTGATCCCGAGCCTCTCAAGATGGACAGCGAGGCTCCTTGGGATCGAGCCATTGGCTGAGATCACAAATGGGACTATTTCTGTGGACCACCCTCCGCATGTCGGTAATCTCGTGCGCCAGGTCCAGATATTTGGTCTTTTTGTCTGCTTCGGCGCGAACGAGGTTCTCGTCATAGGGGATAGTGATGTCCACAAGAAATACCCGTGACTGTGCCCGATCCATCAGCACGATATCAAGCTTATTCGCTAGAATAGTCCTATCCGTGATGATGGACCGGTCCTAGTAGAGCTTAGCGCAGTCGTTTTCAAGTACGGCTTCCGGTATGTACTTGTAATAGGGCAGCCTCTGCTCGATAAGGCCGTATTTAAAAGCAAGCTCTTGATGCAGTATCCTGGCTGCTTGGTTGTGTCTTTGCAGATACTCAGTTTTAGCAAGCATTGAACAACCGGAGGTCACATGTCTGAGAGACTCACCGGGATGGTGGCACAAACGACAAACGTCCACCGTTCCATCCTTCAGGATGTACCTCCTGTATGTACAGTCTCATAACTGAAGACTTCGGATGGAGCATTCTGTGGAGAGTCATAGTTGCGCGGACTTTTCTGTCCAGGGCGTCTAGTTCGGTCTGAGACCACTTGAGCACCCCGAAGGTGTACAACAGGACAGGCATCACCCAGCCATCGAACGCCCGTGCCTTATTCACGCCAGATAAAAGGCTGTTACACACTCTAACCAGACGCTCACAAAACACGTTGCATACGGCCTGTTTGACAACCGCCATGTCGACACCCAAATTCTGCGACATGCCCAGGTACCGGTATGTTTCACCTTCGGAGAGTGATCGAAGGCTCACCCCATCGAATACATGTATACTATTTTCTATTGGGTATTATTTTTTTTATTTTTTTTTTGTTTTCAATTGTATATGCCTCTTAATACTTATTTTCTATTTAAATATTTTATTTCTGCGAATGATTTTTGATGGCGCCTATTAGTATTTATTATCAGAATGTGTGTGGACTGCGAACCAAAACAGGTGTTTTCTATAGAAATATCTGTAAAAACAGCTATGATGTGATTTGCTTGTGCGAATCGTGGCTTATTGATGGCATTACTGACAATGAACTGTTTGACGATAGATATTTGGTATGGAGGCGGGACCGGGACTACGCTGCTACTGGTCAAACCAGGGGAGGCGGCGTCTTAATAGCTGTGAGACGGGAGCTCGCGGCGGACGCTCGCCAAGAGGGTGGTCGTCTGCCGAGGACCTGTGGGTCACACTGAAGCTGCATCGCAGAAATCCTAGCGTGACATACAAAATTCATATTTGTGTTGTCTACATTTGCAACCAAAAGGGTGGTAATGCGTTGTCGGTGCAGTTGCGCTGTTTCTCTAACAACTTATCGGACATAATCCTAATAAACCCCGCGGATAGGTTCATTGTTATTGGTGATTTTAACCAACCCAACTTAACTTGGCATTCCGGTGGCGGGGAAGGTTCTTTGTCTCCATCTAATTTCCAGGGTGATACACAAAGGGACTTGATCGACAACTTTAACATGTGTAGTCTATAGCAATATAATTATCATGCTAACGCAATTGATAGGGTATTGGATCTAGTTCTTTCCAACGATTATGTCTCAGTAGCTCATAGCGAGGACCCGCTCGTTAAGGAGGATCCGCATCATAAGGCTCTGACAGGCGAGTTTGTTCAGCTGCATAGCTTGCCGTCACGTCCCCATGTGAAATTCCTATATTCTTCAGCCAATTTCAATGCAATAAATACTAAAATTACTCAAGTGGACTGGCGAAGTGAATTAAATCGTGGGTCATTGGAGGATGCAGTTGCTTACTTTTACAGTATCATTGAGAGACTACGTAATACATATATACCAATTAAAACAGTGGTGCCTCAATCACAATACCCTCCTTGGTATAGAAGCCCATTGATAAAAATAATTAAAGAAAAATCTAAATTTCATGCTAAATTCAAAAAGTACAATAATCTCTCCGACCACCAGTCTTTTGTTATTTTGCGACAAAGGGCTAAAGAACTAGATAAACAATTATTTCGAGATTACATAACTAGGATTGAGGCGGACATATGTATTAACCCTAGGGCATTTTGGAGTTACGTTAAATCGAAAAGATTATCTAACTCCTATCCCTCAGTGCTCAGGTTTGGACACCTGTCGTCCAGCAATGGTGAGGAAATTGCTAACATGTTTAGCGATTACTTCTTTTCTAACTTTTTGATGGATACGGGTGGAAATCAAGTTTTTCCCGAGCAATTTGAACACCCCATAGCAACAGCAGTTATAAGTTCTATTGAAATATGCGAAGATGAAGTCTTCAGGTTCCTAAAGCAAGTAGATTTAAGGAAGTCAGCTGGGCCTGACCATGTTCCACCGGTTTTTATTACCAATTGCGCTAAGAGTCTCACTGTTCCTCTGTCAATCCTATTTATGCGATCTCTCGGTCTGGAAGTCGGTATATATAACACCAATTCACAAAAAGGGGCCAAAAAACTCTGTTGAGAACTATAGACCGATGTCAAAGCTATGCGTGTTTGCAAAAATCCTCGAAAGAATAATTCATACACAACTCTATTCTGCTCTCAAACATGGCTTTGGTGAGGAGCAACATGACTTTTTGAAAGGTCGGTCCACCTCGTCAAATTTAGTCATCTGTAGCGACTTCCTAACAGAAGGAATGGCTCAGCGGTCCCAGGTTGATGTTATATATACCGATTACAGCAAGTGTTTTGATCGGATACACCATGCCACTTTACTGCGGAAGCTTCTGTCGATGGGCATTAGGGGTAATCTTTTTAGATGGTTCACGTCATATGTCGAAAACAGGTGCCAAACCGTCGTTTTAAATGGTTACTCATCAAGGGCGACTTACATTCCTTCAGGAGTTCCTCAAGGATCATTGTTAGGTCCGCTGCTGTTCAACATTTTTGTGAGTGATATTAGTTAATGTTTTGTAAACTCAAAAATACTATTATATGCAGATGATATAAAAATTATGAAACAAATATCAACTATCACAGACGCTGAGCTATTGCAGCAGGATCTTGAGCGGTTCCGGGAATACTGTAGCCGAAACTGACTCGACTTGAACGTCGCTAAGTGCTTCGCGTGTTCCTTTACACGTAAGCCCAATCCCATAAGCTACGATTATAAGCTGCTGGGGAGGTGTCTGTCTAGAGTTAACGCGATGAAAGATCTTGGTGTCACGTTCGACTCAAAGCTCCTCTTCGATACACATATAGACAGCCTTTATCATTTAGCCATTATCATTAAGGCCTCAAAAGCGTTAGGGTTTATCTTAAGAACGTCAGCAGATTTTCAGAGCATAAAAACAATAAAAATATTATATTGTTCCTTGGTTCGAAGCCATCTCGAATATTGCTCTTATTGTATTGTATTGTATGGAATCCCGTCTATAACACGTATATAGACAGAATAGAGAGAATACAAAGGAGGTTCTTGAGGTATATACAGTTTAGATCACAGTGTTATCTTCCAAATTATTATAGCCGATGCAAAAAATTTCATATCCTTCCACTATATGAGCGAAGAAAAATTGCTGACTTATCGTTCTTTTTCAAAGTCATGAACGGGTCGGTTGACACGCCTGAGTTGGTGAGCAAAATAGGCATACGGGTTCCATCTGCATTTTTTCGTAGGCCTGAGTTAATCTATACTCCTATCGCAAGAACCACGTATCGCCAAAACTCATATGTGATCAGAGCTGGTCGCATATACACCGAAGCATCCCAGAGTGTTGACATTGATATCTTTAACACCAGTGTGCCTATATTAAATAAGCTTTCTTGTGAGCACTTTTTCGGCGATAAAATGAATGTTTGAGGGACAGATTGATTTCTGTACTCATTCTATTTTTTCCTCTGTTTTTTTTATTTTAATTCCTTTTCTTTCATTATTGTTGTTTATTTTTTGTGTTCTTTTATTTATTTTTTATTTGCTATTGTTTTAAGTACCTCAATCGGTTGTTTCTACTGCTGTTTCTTAAAAGCTAACACTTAATTGTAACATCTACATGTGAAAACTTGTAACTGGCCCTCGCATGCTATATTATACACTTTGTTCATTATAATAGCAGTAAGTTTTCCGAAAATGTAAAAATAAAATAAAATAATATAAATATACGACTCGATGAGATAACTCTCCCCCACTCCACACGAAGAACCGCACATTTGTCCACTCCAAGCTCCATACCGATGCCGCTGCTGAAATCAGAAGTTATATATATATTTTTTTTTTTAAAGAATATTAGTAACGGAAATTACTAATATTCCCCCTAACCCGTCCAGCTAAGCTAAATTGCTTGTGTTAGGAGTGGGTTCACGTCGGTAGTGTAATGGCCTGGATTCGAACCCGGGACCTCTCGATCGTAAGGTCGACTCCTTAACCACTAAGCAGCGTGTGGAGCAAACAACTTGAGGTCGTCCATGTAGAACAGGTGAGACACCCTCGGACCCCCTCTCCGAAGCTGAAAGCCCGTCCCTGACTCATCCAGCAATGTGCTTAAAGGATTCAAGGACAGACAAAACCACAGTGGACTCAGACAATCGCCCTGAAAAATACCCCTCTTCACCTTTATTCGGTCTTCTGCATCCGACAGTCGCACCCCAGATAGACTAAGCATAGTGCTCCATTGCTCCATACAGGCACCAAGGAAGTCTCGAACTGTATGATCAATTTTATACAGCTCGAGGGCCCTCTTCAGCCATGTATGGGGGACCGAGTCGAATGCTTTCTTGTGTCTATCCAGGCGGCGGAGAAATTACGTCGGTTGCGTTTGACCTGCTGGCTAACTACCGCGTCGATTAGGAGGAGTTCCTTGGTTCCACGACTACCTCCATTCTGGGCATTAGCGAGTATGCCACAGTTATTTATATGGCTCGCTATTTTCGCCTCCAGAACAGATGTCAGTGCCTTGTAGGTGGTAGGAAGGCACGTTATCGGTCGGTATTGCGATGGGTCCGTGGTACAGTCCGACTTAGGAACCAAATGAGTGACCCCAGTAGTGAGGAAGTTGGGGAGTTCTTTCGTGGCTAGGGCTTCCTGGAATTGTCTTGCGAGGGTGTCATGGGAAGCCCGGAAACTCTTCAGCCAGTAGTTCTGCAGTTCGTCGCTCCCTGGAGATTTCCAGTTTGGAGCTTTGGCAACTGCTACGCGAACGTCGTCCTGGCTGACAGTTACCGGACTCATTGGTGGTATCTCCATACATGAATCCTCGATGACCTGCATCCAGGTTCCCTCCACATGCTCCACAGGTCGTGACCACAAGTTGCGCCAAAATGCAACCAGTTCCCGCCCGTCAGGACGTTCGGTTGCGGCGTTGACCCCACGTTGTTCCAACGACCTGTAGAACATCCTCTGATCACTCATGAAGAGGCGATTCTGATGGTACCTTTTCACTCGCTGTGAGTACCGCCGGATACGATTGCTCCAAGCTGCTACCTTCTGTTTCAGGGCGTCAATGCGGTCCGTTATTATTATTATTATTATTTTATTAAGTTTCAACGCATCCTTTTTCTTAGTTATTTTCTTTTTGTATTATATATGGTATAATCACAGTTGAAAGTGTTCCAGCCATACCCGCTACTTCTTTCCGCACGAAAAAAAAAAAAAAAAAGGTACAAAAGATTCTTCAGTATATTAAAAAAATACAGTAAACAGATGGATCACCAAAACATCGGAAATCATAAAGCCGTGAGAATTTAAATATATTAGAGCCATTAGTGTACACATTTATGTTGCTGTACTTTCTATAGAATTAACATAACATAACATAACTTCACGCCTGTATCTTCGAAGGGGTAGGCAGAGGTAACATAACTGGCGAATCGTGTATACACCCACGATTCGCCAGTTATGTTAAGGTCCGGAGGTCCGGGGGGGGCGGTTATGTAGTGCCGTTATAATGGTCTATACAGAATAAATGATTTTTAACTTTGAGTTACTAGTGTTATTTACATAACCACATACGTCACGCCTCTTTCCCAATGGGTTAGAGGAGACTGAAGATTTCTACGTATTACGGTCCTGGCATACCAAATTCACTCCTTCTACTTTCATGATTGTTTTCATACATGCTCGCCGGCCTTTAATCCAAACCTCCTCGATGTGATTAACATATACTACACATAGGCCGGTCGGCCCTATCTAAACATTTTCCCTTGAACAGTCCACCTTAACCAGAAATCGCATGTAAATATTGTTCAGAAAAAATAAACTAAATTTAGTAAATCATGATTACAACGCCACCTTGGGTCCAATCTTAAATCTAATCTAAACCAAACACACATCAGTTTCAGTATTAAATTTCATGTTTCAAGAGTAAGAAACTTATCATATAAACCCTAAACCTATAAAATACGCTCTTAAGGTAAACGCCTCTAATCGTATAGTAGGTATTTACCTACTAGGCCCATCATGGAGGATTGGCTGGAGAGGCGACACGGAAGCCTCTCCTACCGACTGACGCAGGTGATCTCAGGGAAGGGGTGCTTCGGGGACCACCTGCATCGGATCAGGAAGGAGCCAACGCCTGAGTGTCATCACTGCGACGCGAGCGAGGACTCAGGGCTGCACACGCTGGCGGACTGCCCGGCGTGGGAGGCGCCGAGGCGTGACCTCGTGGCAGCCATCGGGGTGGGAGACCTCTCGCTCGGCAGCATGATTGCGGCAATGGTGCGGAGCGCGAGCGCGTGGGCCGCCGCCGCCTCCTTCTGCGAGCATGTAATGCTCGCGAAGGAGGTGGCGGAGCGCGCCCGGGAGAGACTTAGAACTCTCCCGGTCCGCCGAGCCCGCAACTTGCTCGCCGCGCGTCGCAGGCAACTCAGGCGCCGGAGGTCGCTTAACGACCTCCGTCCTCCATGAGCGCAGGCCTGGGGGTGGCGGGTGAGGCCACCTGTCACCCCAGCAGAAGCAGGCCGGGACGGTGGGGCGACTAGCGCCCCTCCCCCAAACCGGGGCAAGACGGGGACACCGTGGTTCCCAAACCCGAGGGGGCCATCTCGAAACCGGAGATGGCCCAGGGTCAGTCGGGGTGCGAGGGATATGCTCTATGGGCAACCTTACACCCCGGCGTCTGTAGACCCGAGACGGCGTGCGGTTTTAGTCGGTTCAAGCCCGACATAACCGCCCCCGCTGGCACGCGGGGGGGTATCCGAAGGGATTTCCGCACGAAAAAAAAAAAAAAAAAAAAAAAAAAGGTATTTACCTACTCCTTCCGCAAGAAAAAAGAACTATAAGAACTGTGCTGTTGAAACTTGGTAAGTAGATGTATTCTGTGAACCACATTAAGATTTTCACACAAAAATAAAAAAAACAATAATTTTTGGAGGTTCCTCCCCATAGGTACTTAGTTTAATTATAGGTAAAGTTTAAGTTAATTTTTTTTTTCGTCAAACGAGTTATCTATGGATAGGTCTTCAAAAATGGTATTGAGGTTTCA
This sequence comes from Cybosia mesomella, assembly GCA_946251805.1. Classification (NCBI taxonomy): domain Eukaryota; kingdom Metazoa; phylum Arthropoda; class Insecta; order Lepidoptera; family Erebidae; genus Cybosia; species Cybosia mesomella. The sequence continues at coordinate 5,250,103 of OX276395.1, forward strand.
AATATCATTTTTTCCTAAACTGAATAGTTTACGCGAGAGACACTTCCAAAGTGGTAAAATGTGTAAAGTTACAGGGGCGGGGGCCCCTGTAACTTCTAAAATAAGAGAATAATAAAACTAAATAAAATATATAAAATAATAAATAAATATAATAACCTATGGCCCACCCATGGGAACCTATTCCCAGTATAAAAAGTAGCCTAAGTGTTATTCCGGACTATAATCTATCCCTGTGCCAAATTTCAGACAGATCCGTACAGCCGTTTTTGCGTGACAGAGTAACAAACATCCATCCACCCATACTTACAAACTTTCGCGTTTATAATATTAGATTTACTTGCTGCTACCCATCATGGGCGAGGCCGACTTGCACTTAACCGGTTTTTTAAAGAATTTGGACACCTATGTGTATTGCCAATACACATACTGGGTGTCTAAATTTTTCAACGAATTTGTCTAGTCTTTGCATCACGTACCTCTCCCCCATCCCAGCCTCACCCCCAGAACCATCCCCCAGTAAAAAACACTGTTTTAAGGGAACTTTCATTATGATCATTTTTCATTATGTTCCGTTTGATTTGCATTGAATTATAATGGACCTATCAACCTATGTGAATATAATTGACAGTTGTAAGATAACACTTACCGTACAAATATATAAGGATACATTTTTCATTATACTAAAAAAAACATAGCTTGATCTCTGGGACAGCTGTCAGTAAAATCGCGCCTATGAAGTTCTGAATTTAACAGTACGGACAAACGTACCAGTCAATGTCATACTTTATGGGCATGCTGAGCTAATTAGTGATGAGCGATGAATCATCGTGACCACAGACTATAAACTATCGATATTTTGTATAAAACTTAATTCAAAATTAATTTATAATTTAATTGAAAAAATAACATTATTGAATATTTAAAAAAAAAACATTATTTACAATAGTGAGTAAATAAAATCTAAATTCTAACCTACTCGTAACATTCCTTCCGACGAAGACGAGAAGAAAAACAGCTTTCAACGCCAAATAAAAAAAAGAAGAAAGGCTGCTCCTGTCACAAAAATTTGACGACTTTGACGCCGCTGCGATTCGCAACCATGTATATGGTTATTATACACGGGGTGAATTACCTACATTAAAAAAACTGGCGGCGTCCCTAAAAGACGCAGACTTGTTTAAAGGAAGCTTGCCGTCACTATCGAAGATTTTGAAAAATATTGGATTTTCCTACAAAAAAAGTGACAAAAGAAAAATTATAATGGAACGAACTGACATTGCTCTTGCTCGAGTGAATTTTCTCCGGAAAGTCAAAAAAATTACAAATTGGGACAAAGTTGTCTTTCTAGACGAGACATGGCTAAACGGCAATCATACCGTATCAAAAGCTTGGACCGATGATACGGCACAATCGACCACCAAAGTACCCGAAGGTAAAGGTCAAAGATTAATAATAACTCATGCTGGGACGTCATCTGGTTTTGTGCCTAATTTCCTATTGGCATTCAAATCTACGAAGACCAATGAATACCATGAAGAAATGAATTTTGAAAAATTTTAAGAGTGGTTTTTAAAATTATTAGATAATTTGAAGGAGCCACATTATATAATTATGGATAACGCCCCATATCACTCGGTCCTAAAGCACAAAGCACCAACTTCGGCAAACAGGAAGTTAGAAATAATTGCATGGCTTCAAGAAAAAGGAATAGAGGCCAATGAAACAATGCTTAAAAACGAATTATTGAGACTCGTTGGTCTGCACAAACCCAGCACACCAACGTATGTCTTAGATGACATAGCCCAAGAAAAGGGTCATAACGTCATAAGACTGCCTCCATATCCCTGCCAGTATAATCCGATCGAGCTTATCTGGGCCCAAGTAAAAGGTTTGTTTGCTCGAATTTCAGTTAGACAGGTTCTTTATGTATTAACTCCTGTATAATTTATGATATTAAAATATGTTTTTCTTTCAAGGTTACGCTGCTAGATATAATACAACACCGCCTTTCACGGCAAATAAAATGTTGCAGTTACTAAACGCTGCGGTTGAAAATGTATCTGCAGAAGATTGGAAAAAGGTAGTTACCAAATGCAGAAAATTAATGGAAGAAGATTGGGAGCGGGACGTTCGATTTGATAATATTTGCGAACAAGAGTTCATTATAAATTTACAAGATTGCTCTAACGATTCTGAAAGTGATTCGGATATTGATTTGGGGTGTACTCCTTTGGAATAAATAAATGTATGTATTAAAATATTAGTTTCATTTTATTACCCATTATAATTATGGCATCGATAAGTAAGAAACGCCGAAAATTACTATCGATATTTTTTTCTGTATCATAACAACCCTAGGAATGTCAGTTTAACAAATGTCGCAGAGATCAAGCTATGATTTTTCAAGTATAGAAGCTATCGTAATTGGCAATATAGTAAAATCGATCTTATATTTATTAAAGGAAGGTCGAAGTCATTACAGTCATATTCCATTATATTCCGATTGCTTTGCATTATAAACGGTTATACGGTTATAAAATATAACGAGATGGCTGACATGAGTGATATCTAACATAGAGGAAATAAAGAATTTTTTTTTCATGTTGACGCATTTGACTCATTTGTTTGTAACAAATTATGAGAACTGGCCGTAATACATTATATATTGTTTAAATATAATGTATTATGTAATTAGCTTTCATTATAATGACCACCACCGACACTAGATGATGACTAGGTGACAAGACAGATATGACAGTTGCAGTTGAATGACATAGCATCGCTTATGCGGCGCTGGAGTACGCCATTTTTTTTTTTTTTTTTTTTTACGACTCCAACTAGAGAACGTCCACGCCCAGGACCGCAACGAGATCCCGGCGTTGACTCGCCCACGCAGGGCACTCCACCAACGTGTGGAGCGCCGTGTCTTCGCCAGGATCCTCGCAGTGCTGGCACTGCGGCGTTGTCTCCCGGTGGATGCGCCACAGATACTTACCGAAACACCCGTGTCCGGTAACCATCTAGCACATCCGGTAGGAGAGGTCCCCATGGTCCCTCTCCAGCCACTCCTTCATGATCGGTCTCACCGCCGCAATGGTGGATTCCCCCCACCTTGGGTGCTCAAGTCGCACCCTCCATGTCTCCATGAGTTCCTGGCGGAGCAGGGACCGCTGAGCCCTGATTTCTCGGGGCTCCGGCCTATGGCCCCGCTCCAGCGCCTCCTTGCGCCACTGGTACAGCAGTGCAAGGGCTCTCGCTTCCAGGTCCCATGGAGGGGTCCCAGCTAGGAGACATGCCGCCTCGACGGAGATCGTGCGATACCCCCTGATGACTCTGACGGCCATCGCCTTTAACGGGCTGTTAAGAACAGCCACGTTGCGGGCCGCCAGAGTCTCCGCCCATACGGGGGCCCCGTATAGGGCCATGCTTCGCACGATCCCCAGGTACAGTCTCCTAGTGGGGGCGTTGGGTCCCTTAACGTTGGGCATCAGCCGCGATAGCGCGGCCGCAGCCCCCCTCAGTTTCGGACACAATTTGCTCTGATTCCGTATTATTGTGACTTCGAAGCTAAATGTTGCAAACATAGAGCATTTATTTCTACTGTAGAGATGCAATAGATCCACACCGCGTGAGTCGGCTTTAAGGTCAGAAAGCAATGACTTGACTACTAGACTGGCTGTTCAGAACAAAAAAATTGATATAGATTTTTGGATGCTACAGAATACAACTTTGGTGCCACTTCTTGCTGCTGTCATAGCCACAGAGCATATTCAATTTATTTAATTTAAAATCATCATCTGTCAGCAATAATGTAGTTTGAGGGCGCCAAAAATATTAATCTATGGTGAGGCGTCCCGTACGCCTTCCCCATTCCAGTCTCACCCCAGAAGTGTGACACACTTTTTGTTTTAAACTGCTTGTCTATCATACATAGTAGTTAGAAAGAGACTAATTTCACACACATTCCCACTACTGTATCTCCTGTACACTAATATCAACAGTTGTGAGTGTAGTGACCCACAAAAACACCTATTAAGGACACTCGGGAAGTCCCAAGGCAAGTTTAACTGTCTTGGAAACTGCAACGAAAGCAATCAAAACTAAATTTGACGAGTTAGAAATATAATCTGTGAGAGATCTGATAACTATGACTTCTATGTGCAATCTAATAGTTGAGGCTGTAGGTACTATGAACAAAAAAAATGGTATCATGAAGATCAGTAATGGACCAGCAACAATGGGGAACTTTTTATAGCTTCTTCTTCTTTTAGTTAATGGCTTCTGCAGAACCACCGCAATTTCGTCAATGTCAAGTAAAATATAATAAATGTTTACAAAATTATATTAATGGCGAAGACGCCAATGTTAAGTTTTCGTCCTATGTCAACTTTTTATAGCTGTCATACAGATGACTTTAGAAAAAAGCGTGCAAAAACTTATCTATCTAGTTTCTGCTTACCAAATTCGAAATTCAAAATTCATTCATGACCTCGGGTAAATTTATGGCTATGGTTCATGAACCGTGACACTAGGTATGCAAGGCGAATCGCTGCTTGCAATGTTGAGCTGAGTGAGACATCGTGAATCAGATTTTGAAAATTTTGAACAGTGATCATTCCTCCGTGGCAAGTCCGATTTTGAAAATTCTTTTTGAAAGTCACAACTCTGGACATGCTTTCTGAGCGTGTAAAGTTTGGTCACAGTGTCTCGAGCGGTTATTATGTAATTCCATCCGGAAATTTTTTAACGGTGATCATTCCTCTGTGGTAGCATTAATTTTTTCAAAATATATCCATAAACCTTCCTCTGATTGACCTCTTTAATCATGCCAAATTTGGTTCTGATTGGATTAGTAGTTTAGGAGGAGACCTGTGACAAAGAAAATCCTGAAGTCTGGTATGAGGCGCTTTCGCTCGACTTCGTCTCACTCAGCTCAATAATTTTGTTCTAAATAGGTCATATTATTGTGTGCATTCAAAGTACAAAAAAATATGTGAATCTTAGATGCTAGCTACCTTGCCCTTGTCAAAAAAGGCTTCTAATAGTGTGATAATAGACAATGTATCTAACTCATGCAAATGACGTTTAAAATAATAAAATTGTGTCATTTTATATATTGTGATATAGTAGGTTAAAAGATTAGATGTCGTTTTGCGCCAACGCGCGAAGAGACAAATCGAGGCAGTGTTTCATTTTATAAAATTTGTGTAATTTCGAGTCTTTATGTATAGAAAAGGTGAATTTCTAGTTTTATCTTCGACAACGTGCACAAGTGTAGGAAAGTGGCATATATGCCGTGAATGGTGATTTTCTGTGTTGTTTTCAAAACTCCACAGACGCCTCAAGTAAAGTTTCACTACTTTACTAGGCCAGGACTTTGACTTTCCCGGGGTGCCCGGCAACGGACACTTGGGGAGGTCACCGTGCGGTTTTAGTCGATACACGACATAACCACCCCCGCTGGCCGGCGGGGGGGTATCCGAAGGGATTTCCGCACATAACAAAAAAAAATCCGTTCCCGCAGGGGGAACGCACAGGTAGATTTCGTGAAGCAATTAATATTATTTTATATAGAGAACTACGGACTTTAAACAGTTTAATTTTTTTTTCTCGAAAACGGTAACTTTTAGCGAAAAACTTTTCAGACATTTATTTTAGACTTAAAAATGGCCTATCGATTAAAAATGTTTCCGACGGCAAGAATGCTCACCGGTTAGAAGTTATGATTTTTTTCCCGAAAAAATTTGGTTTTTCCCCCCTCCACTTTTAGTTAAAGTTTTAATCTTATAGGTTTATTAAAAGTTGTTGGTATTCATGTATACTATGGGATAAAATTAGAACGGTTCGAATATCTTTCATGGAACGTGAAATTTTGAGGAAAAACTGATTTCACAAAAAGTGAGGCCCTACCGTCCCCTTAGGCCGGATTCCACCCGTTCACGAACTTAAACTAAGTTTACACCCAAGCAATTTTTGACCGCAGTTTGAAAGCGATCGGGGCAAAAATGCGACCGTGAGAGTGCCGCAAATTTTGGGAAGTGGAACCATACATACATATATATTATATAAATAAACTTTTTGACCAGTGGTCATTTCGGACTCAGGGGGTCATAACTAGACTTCCTATGAAGAATTTTTTTTTTAATTCGACAGTAGTCAAGAAACCAATAGGTAGATCGATTTCATCGAAATCTACCTAAAAGGTCAGGACTTTGACTTGACTTTACTTGACTGTGAGTAAATAAGGAAAACACTGCATAATATTGAATTCATGTGCAAATTACTCGTTTGTGGCCAAATGCGATGCACATAATAATAAATATACTATGTATGTAATTTTATAATCCCCAGAGGATAAAATTAATACCTACATTTCATGTTTATTATTTTAATAGCTGTTGTCCGCGGCTCCACTTGCATCAATTCTGTTCATGTTCCCGCTTGCCATGGGAACCTAATCCCGAGATAAAATGTAGCGTATGTGTTATTCCAAACTATAATCTATCACCGTGCCAAATTTCATCTGGCTCCGTTCAGCCATTTTTGCGTGAAAGAGTAACAAGCATGCATACATCTAAACTGCCTACTAATATTTATAATATTAGTAGGATGAAAGGTTTAAGAGCTAAAATGATCAATAAATTAGAATTTGTTTAGCCACTTATGTCGTTCACTGTACTTTTTAATTACTCTCCAAAGAAGCAAAGGCCAACCAACAAAGGTAAAATTGCAGTAAATGATCGATGTAGGTAATTGTGTAAAACCTTCAAACCGCAAAAACTGTGACAATGGTTAATCTTTTTAGTATATAATATAAGAATTCTCTCGGTTACACAAAAACTATACTTCTATTATACCTCCGTAGGTAGGTAGGTGTTTTTTACCCGATCTGTTTGAAAATATAATCGTAGGTATGAATGTTTTATTGCAAGTCATATTTAGATTTTTTTGTCGTTCTTATTAGATTTATATAGTTTAAAAGTAAATTTATTAACGACTTAATAACCTGAAAATGCATATTTCTTAATCCATACTAATAGTAATAAATATTGTCTCCCTGTTATCTATCCACGTAAATCGGATCAGCGGCATCCGATTTTGATTCCTCTCCAAAAGGATAGCGAAATCCGTTTTGGTGTGTCTTTTTTCTTCCGCAGAAGGTAGCGAAAACTGCTTAGGTTTGAATGTGATTTGAATCTGGGCATAGAGATAGCTAGAAATATTGGTCCTGTTATGGCCACGGTGTCCCCGTCTTGCCCAGGTTTGGGGGAGGGGCGCTAGTCGCCCTGGGGGTGGCAGGTGAGGCCGCCTGTCACCCCAGCAGAAGCAGGCCGGGACGGTGGGGCGACTAGCGCCCCTCCCCCCAACCGGGGCAAGACGGGGACACCGTGGTTCCCAAACCCGAGGGGGCCATCTCGAAACCGGAGATGGCCCAGGGTCAGTCGGGGTGCGAGGGATATGCTCTATGGGCAACCTTACACCCCGGCGTCTGTAGACCCGAGACGGCGTGCGATTTTAGTCGGTTCAAGCCCAACATAACCACCCCCGTTGGCCGGCAGAGGGGTATCCGAAGGGATTTCTGCAGGAACAAAAAAAAAGGGCGCTAGTCGCCCCACCGTCCCGGCCTGCTTCTGCTGGGGAAAATGAGGTACCTATTAGGAGTATTCTGTGCTTTTGATTCTGAGCATACATGCTGGTACCACACAACTCTATGAGATGGCGTTAAAAACAAAAAAAAAACAAAAGTGAATAAAAGAAGAGTTCGGTAATTAACTATATCTTATATTACAGTAACAGCTACACCAACATCTTATATTATAGATTTATACAAAACAGGATTCCTAAAGCATCTCTCTCTTAGAATTCATTATAGTTTAAACACTAGCAAATATTTAGCATCTACGGAAGTCAATATACAAGTACCTACCGAGTTTTTGGTCTGGCACTTCGGGCGTTTCGGTTTTATAGAGTGTTCTCTCTGTAGCATATCGAACTGACAGTTTGACACCTTTATGGAGTAGTTAAAACCGTTTGTGTTTATAACATACTAGTTGCACGCCCTGGCTTCGCCCCGCTGCAATAATAGCACCTTACCCGCGGACTCTCCTAATTTTTTCTTTGACACAAACCTTGTCCTGACAATAACGAACACAAAAAAAAAACTTTTTAAAAACCATGTTTTCAACACTAAACTAGGTCTGCAAGGCGAATCGCTGCTTGCAATGTTGAGCTGAGTGAGACAATCGGGGACAATGAGAGAATCAGATTTTGAAAATGTTGAACAGTGATCATTCCTCCGTGGCAAGTCCGATTTTGAAAATTCTTTTTGAAAGTCACAACTCTGGACATGCTTTCTGAGCGTGTAAAGTTTGGTCACAGTGTCTCGAGAGGTTATTATGTAATTCCATCTGGAATTTTTTTAACGGTGATCAATCCTCTATGGTAGCATTAATTTTTTCAAAATATATCCATAAACCTCCCTCTGATTGACCTCTTTAATCATGCCAAATTTGGTTCTGATTGGATTAGTAGTTTAGGAGGAGACCCGTGACAAAGAAAATACTGAAGTGTAGTATGAGGAGCTTTCGCTCGACTTCGTCTCACTCAGCTCAAAAACGTGGGGCGGGCGCTTTGAAATTTTTAAATTATTGAATATCTAAGGAAAACGATACATTAAAGGATTAAAGCGCTCGCCCCACGTTTTTTAGTGTTGAAAACGTGGTTTTTAAAAAGTTTTTTTTATTTTTTATTATCTACTGACTATTTCTGATGATTAAATATGAAAATGTAAGGTGGCATTAGCCTACATAAAAAATTTCAGAGCTTTAGGGTGATCAGAAATGGTCGAAAATTAAGTGTCAACTTTTGGCTTCAGAGGGAAAGAAACACAGAAACACAGACACGAAGTGAAACTAAGAAAAACGTGGTAAAATATATCCAATTTGGTGTAAACGTTTGGAAGTTATGCGCGTTCTTCGACGATTCATTTTTATTTATATTGGTAATAGATTAAAACTAGATTCAGTTTTACTCCAAAACGATATCAAGCTGCTATATAGACATATGCTGTGTGATGGAGAATCACGGGTATGGACAGATTTTAGTTTCGTTGGGGGGTTTTTTTTTACGTGCGGAAATCCCTTCGGATACCCCCCCGCTGGCCAGCGGGGTTGCTTATGTCGTGTCTCGACTAAAACCGCACGGTGTCCTCCCCATGTGTCCGTTGCCGGGCACCCCCGGGTAAGCCCTCGAAAGGATAACCCCAGGGTTGCCGGCGGACTTTGGCCGTTGCGCTTGGCGTTTGGCGTTGGCGGTCGTTGGAGTTTAAGAAAACAACAATAGTGTGCATGTAATGACATTATTTTTTATGTGAAAATGAATATTTTATATATATGGAGGAGCGACAAACAAGCTACATGGTCAATTAGCATGGTACGCCCGCTGTGGCGTAGCGGTAGTGCGTTCGACTGCTAAGCCAGAGGTCGCGGGTTCGATTTCAAATATGTTCTAAATTTCTCAGTGCAAATATGTATATTTGCATTGGTCTGGGTGTTTCTATGTATAATATGTATTTATTTACATAAAAAAATGAAGTATTTACATATGTTCACCCGCATTCTAGAACCCATATGACAAGGTCTGCTTAGTTAGGGTCTAGGTGGCGTTGTGTACTTTGTCCTACAATATTTATTTATTAGTTATTTAATAAATGCCATTCCGCCTCCGCAGGGGGGACCTGCGGAGGCGGAATGGCCGGACTTCTTCTACCTCTCCTACCGGGGGGTAGGAGAGGTAGAAGAAGAGCTGGCATGATGTCGTAGAAGGTGACATGTGAGTCCATGGTCTTACAACCATGCATACGCAAGAATGTGCGAAGTTGAGGAGCGAAAGCCATAAAGTGGACCTCGAACTCTGAAGTGAGAGCCTCGGATGCGACCGGGTCTAACGCTACTATGATGATGATGGGGGCGAGGTACGGGCGCAACCACCAAACCCCCCCCCCTGGCTATAGATAGGAGATTGGCTTTTTGATTTGCCAGTTAGTGCAAATGCGCGAACTTTTTGACGTTAAATAAATAAATAAATTCTACGACAATCTACACAGCGTTTTCTGAACCCAAAGTAAGCATAGGTTAACTAGCTTGTGTTATGGGTTCCAGAATGCGGAAAAACATACTTATTTACTTTTTTTTTTGTAAATACATACATATTATACATACGTACATACTTTGGTAGGTGGTAGAGTCAAGCAACAGTCATTTTGGCCGTTGCATGAATGGGCCGACTCGACCGGGGAAGCACCACCCTCTCACAGAATATCGACGCCAAGTAACAGTATTTGAACTGTTGCGTTCCGTTTGGTGAGTGAGAGTGCCAGACCCCAAACTCCTTTCCCATCCCCTCCCAAACTCCTTTCCCATCCCTTTTCCTTTACAGGGTCGGCAGCGCGAGTGTAATGCCACTGGTGTTCGGCCCCCGATAGAAACAAGTTGAATTCCTGAGACGAGCTCAGCCGAATACAAGGGTTTTTTTTTTCTTTATCTTGCAATGGTTCACCCCAGCACGAATCTATTACCGAAAACAGCAACTCGATAGCTCATCTCCTTCATACCCAAAACCGTGACAGAAAATTGGCAACGACGACGTCGACGACAACTCGATAGCAATAGGGCTTTTCTAAAGAAAATCCCTAAAAAATGAGATTAGTAAGCTCAATATCATTTTTTAAGACCTATCCAAAAATATAGGTATAGATGAAAAAAAAAATGATATTAGTAAGCTCAATATCATTTTTGAAGACCTATCCAAAAAAAAAAAAAATTTTGTTCTTTATCTTGCAATGGTTCACCCCAGCACGAATCTATTACCGAAAACAGCAACTCGATAGCTCATCTCCTTCATACCCAAAACCGTGACAGAAAATTGGCAACGACGACGTCGACGACAACTCGATAGCAATAGGGCTTTTCTAAAGAAAATCCCTAAAAAAGACGCATCTAACACTTTTTTCAAATTTGAGTTATATACATTGTCGGTATCAGGAAAAAAGGCGCATCTGTCTGTATTTTTATTTTTTTGCTAACATCCTCCAGTGCGGTTTTATCATAACAAAATAGGGCGCTTCTATACATTTTTTTACACGCGATTGAAGATGAAAAGGCCACTTTTTCTGAAACTTAATTGAAAAGTCGCATTGTCCCTATACTTTGTATTTTTTTTTTAGTTCAGAAATATAAAAGACGCATGTTTCTAAGAGGTAGTTAATAAGACGCAAATACGCATTCGCGTCTAACGCTTTAATTAAAAACTGCTATCACATTAAGAAACAAGTTGAATTCCTGAGACGAGCTCAGCCATTCGGCTGAGCTCGTCTCAGGAATTCAACTTCAAAAAATCACAAAATCGAAAATCCCTTGTATTCACAAGGGATTTTCGATTTTGTGATTTTTTATTTTTTGCGATTTTTTCTTTATCTTGCAATGGTTCACCCTAGCACGAATCTATTACCGAAAACAGCAACTCGATAGCTCATCTCCTTCATACCCAAAACCGTGACAGAAAATTGGCAACGACGACGACGTCGACGACAACTCCATAGCAATAGGGCTTTTCTAAAGAAAATCCCTAAAAAGAGCACATCTGACACTTGTGCCCTTACTACTTCGTAAAATGGTTTTAGCATAGGCGCATTTGCCTTATGCGTCTTTATACTATCTGTGCTAAGAAATGAAAATGTGCAGAAACGACCTTTTTTCCTAGGATTACCTATGAATCAAGCGGAGACTGAGACGGGGGTCGGGCGGGATATATTTAGTACGGCGCCTGATCATGGGGAGGACACCGTGCGGTTTTAGTCGATACCCGACATAACCACCAACGCTGGCCGGCGGAGGGGTACCCGAAGGGATTTCCGCACGTAAAAAGAAAACGACGCAGCGCCCGAGTGGTTGACGGAGCGCGGACGTGTCGCGGTCTTGCGCCTGTCTGTCTGTCCGTCCGTATGTGACAGCCACTTTTTTCCGAAACTGTAAGAACTATGCTGTTGAAACCTGGTAGGTAGATGTATTCTGTGAACCACATTAAGATTTTCATACAAAAATAGAAAACAAACAATAAATTTTGGGGGTCCCCATACTTAGAACTGAAACTCAATTCTTTTTTCATTAAACACATACGTGTTGGGTATCTAGGGATAGGTCTTCAAAACTGATATTGAGGTTTCTAAGATAGTTTTTTTCTAAACTGAATAGTTTTGCGAGAGACGCTTCCAAAGTAGTAAAATGTGGGTGTGTAACTTCCCCCTGTAACTTCTAAAATAAGAGACTGAAAAAACAAAAATATATGATGTATACATTCATGTAAACTTCCACCGAAAATTGGTTTGAACGTGATCTAGTAAGCAGTTTTTTTTAATACGTCATAAATCGTCTACCGCAATTTACCCTACATTCAATCGACTCAAATACCTAGTCCAGCCATAAGTTTTTATACAAATGAAAATGCAATTTATTTAAAATGAAGTAATATAATATTATTAAAATTTAAACCTACATATTTATTAAAGTCTAAGCAAGAAATAAAAATATATTTTATTCGAAATGGCCACCTTTGGCTTTTGTACAGGCAAGTAATCTGTTTTTCCACGAATCTATGGATTTACGCACTGTTTCTAAGGCAAATTTTGCCACTGCTTGCTCCAAAGATTTTTTAAGAGACTCAATGTCGCCGTGTCGTTTAGAGCAGGCCATGTCCTCTAAAATTTACCATAATTTGTAGTCTAAAGGGTTGAGGTCTGGGCTAGATGAGGGCCAGTCTTCAGCTCTTATAAAGTCCGGAACGTTTGTTTCTAGCCAGGCTCGGGTAGTTCGTGCCTTGTGACCAGGAGCAGAGTCCTGCTGGAAAGTCCACGGTATATTTTTTTTAGTGTATTGCTGAGAGGTTACACAACATGATCCAAGACAGTATCTTGATACACTTTGGCTGAAGTTTTCACTCCTTTTTCACAAAAATGTAGCTTTGTGACTCCCTGAAAAGACACGCCCCACCAAATCATCGCTGACGCAGGATGATGACCACGTTTCCGAGCACTTGAGCAGCTTCCTTAGAACTGTGAGCGTACACTTTATCATTTAGCTTATTGTAGTGTTTTTCAATCGTGAAATTTTTTTCATTGGTAAAGAGGATATTCCTGTGCCTTTCACCTGCGTATCGCGACAGAAGGCGCTTTGATCGATCCACTCTCTTTAATCGTAAAGATTGATTTAGGGCATGTCCTGTATATCGACGATAAGCACCGAGCTTCAGGTCTTGTTTTATAATACGTGACAGAGTCCTAGCAGGAATCTTCATTTCTCGCGATAAGATTTTTTGCTTCCTTATGGGGTTTCGATGAATTCTGGCTTCAACAGCATTAATTGCCGTGGTAGTTCTAACAGCACGCGGCCGCCCCGATCTTTTCTGGTCTTCGACAGACGAAGTATTGTTGTATCTATTAATAGTATGATATACGAACATACGGCTGATACCAAGTTTTTGAAGTGTCTGGAATATGACCGACGCGACGGCTCCATACCCACTTTGTGCAAGGTGATCATTGTAATTCGATAATGAACATCCAAAATGGATTATTCCACTTTGCTCACCTGAGTGATATCACCTAGGTGAACAAAGTGGAATTGATTAGTCTACTTTGATCGCCTCGAAAATAAATCACCTGACCCAAGACGCCTAATAATGATGTACGTCGTAGGTTCCTCCCCGTAACTAGTGGTTCCGGCGACTCTGTTGGGATCACAGTTCTAACCTAACCTAACCCAGAAGCGCCCAGTAAACGTTTTCGAGGCAGTGTTATTCGATCTCGCGTCATTATTAGGCGTCTCGGGTCAGGTGATTTATTTCCGAGGTGATCAAAGTAGACTTATCAATTCCACTTTGTTAACCTGCGTGATAGGTATCACCCAGGTGATTTATGTCCGAGGTGATCAAAGTAGACTAATCAATTCCACTATGTTCATCTAGGTGCTATCACCCAGGTGAACAAAGTGAAATATACCGAAAAAATATGTGAAATGGCGCGAAATCGAAAGAAGTTTTTAAAATAATATAATGTGTTCCAAATTCAAAATAATTTAAAAGTTGAAAAAGAAAGAAAAGTTTTGATGTAACAGTACTTATGGCCAGACTAGTTATAAAAAATTTACTTTCTGCTACGGAACCCTTCATGGGCGATTCCGACTCGCACTTGGCCGGTTTTTTGTTGTCAGTCAAAAGACTTTTAAATAAATACTTGACTTGCTTACTTTAAATATCAATAGTGTTTTATTTACAAATAAATCTACTACTAGTACTATTCCATAGATCCTACTAGCTTACATAAAAGGATTTTTATAGACATTATATTTTAGCTAAGGATTATCTAAATATTTTTTTATACTTAAGAAAAAAAGCGGAACTAACCATATGCGCCTATTTCTTTTAAAAACATAACTGTATAGATAAACTAAATACTTACAGACATAGTACAGCCAAATCCGTTTGAAATTTAAAGGGCGCATCTAGCCATTTACGTCTATTCAATTAAAGTATGAAATATTTTCTTAATTTTTTATACTAAGAAACAGTTTTTTTAATAATTTTATTATAATAATTTAATATAGTCATATTATTATTAAACCAAGTTAAAGCCCAACCACAGATTACTAAATAGTTAGTCCAACGCAATGGGCGTTATTTTCAACTGTCAGTATGTAAATATTATAATTTACTCGAAGACAGCTCACGATTTTCAATTTCATTCCTTAAAACATTTATTTCTCCGCTTTTACTTTTTGTTAGATGCGTCTTTTTTCTATCAGGGGCTGTGTTGCACACGTCCATAGGCCGCGGTAACCGCTTCCCATCAGGTGGGCCGTGTGCTTGTCTGCCACCATAGTGCTATAAAAAAAATATAAAAAAACCCAGACCAATGCAAATATACATATTCTAAGCACTGAGTGGGAATCGAACCCGCGCCCCTGTCGTAGCAGTCGAACGCACTACCGCTACGCCACAGAGGCCGTTCAAGATTTTCACCTCGAGATATGTCAATGGTGAGAACGCTCTACAAAACCGAATCAAGGCTATCTTAACCGGACTCTCATTCTCTTCTCGACGTGCCAATTCAAAATATACTATTAGTACATACCATCATCGGCGATGAAAGTTTTCAAATGGTATATTAAAATTAAATTAAACACGAGCACTATTAACACAATTGGCCCAAAAACTTATTTAACATATAGGTATAGAACTCCCAAGGAACAATGTGCCAATACTCGTCTAAAAACAGGTTATTTCTATGCAAAACCAAGATGTTTAATATTCATAACAGCCATCTATACTAATAAATAAATGAGAGATGTCTGTTTGTTAAGTTTAATTTTTTTTAATTAGTTTTCTTCCCTTCGACCACCATCGTAACTGACGATCGAACTCTTTTTCATCCTTGGTCGTAACCAGTTACGAGCGAGTATGTTTTCTTCCTAGTTCGAAACCAATATTCACCATCAAAATTTTTCGTAACCTGTAATGATCGAGGATGTTTTATTTCTTTTCGAAACCAGTAATAATTGCAGTCGATAGTAGTTGGCAACACTGCTAATACAAGTGTATATTTTATTTTCATACAATTCCTTTGATATGGTTTATGTAGGCTTTATCGGGAGCAACTGCTGACTTACACTCCCCCCCCCCCCCCGAACGCAGAGGAAACTGGTCTCTTGTCCATCAATCAGCAGGTGAGGTTGATTTAGGCCCCAAAGATGTTGGTGGGTCCCATACAATGTTTTCATGAAAACTTTCTAACGGTATCCAACCAAAAAAATCCTTTAAACGTGCAAAACCGGGACGAGTCGCATGTTTTGTTTGTAACTTAATATGCAACAGATAACAAAGACAATAAATAACGCTAATAAGCTAATACCTACTGAGCTGATACAACTAAACATATTGCATACATTTTAAGTGATAGGTGTCACGATGGCTAATATTAACATATTTTCTGCTCTTTACTATACTAGCAATCCGCCCCGGCATCGGACCGAAAAATTGTAAAAGACGAGCGTCCAATCACCATCTAGGAAAGTACTGAAATACACAAAGTTAAATCACCATCTAGGAACCTACTCGAACACACACTCACACAAAATTGTAAAACAAAAGCGTCGAATTGTAAATCACCATCTAGGAACCTACTCAAACACACACACACACACACATAATTGTAAAAGAAAAGCGTCCAATTGTAAATGTAAATTGTAAATCTTTACCAGTACACGTGTTTCCTTCTTCTCGGAAGGGGCCGGACAGTCCCGGCCCCTTTAAACGCCTCGGGAAAGGTCGTCGTCCTGAGGGCCGACATTGTAGCATTATCGGTGTCTGTAATGGTAACCCTCATTCCTGAGACTTTACTTATAGCTTGCCATCAGTCGAGGTGAAGTCGTATGACTGAAGTCTTGACTATAGTCATGACGTGACCATTATGAAAAACCATCTCAGAAGATTTCTAGATGGTGTTTTTTGGGTGTGTTTGTGTATGTTTAAATAGAAACCTAATCAAACACACAGACAAAATTCTAAAAGAGAACTGTCCAATTGTGAATCACAATTATGGTTCCGCGCAATAAAATAAACACCAAATCCAAGTACATGCGGACAAAGTCTCGGGCACAGTTAGTGTTATTATATCAAATCAAATAATTTATTTGCCAGAATATGGTACAATAGATGTTATAATATTTTTTTCCTACATATTCTGCCACATACGGCGTGCAAATTTATAATTTATGTCATATTTTGTTGTAATTAGTTACGTACACCGAGAAATATTGTTATCTGGGCCTGTAGACAAAGTCACATTCTACTAGTGGAATCGCTTCGAAGCGAAACTTCAAATGTTCAATATGTATGGGAGTGACATTATTTGTTACACGTGACATGTCGACAAATGTTGTCTCTCCCATACATTTCGGTCTTTTGAAGGTTCGCTTCGTTGCGATTCCACTAATAGAATGTGACTTTGTCTACAGGCCCTGTTATTGTATCGTCCAAAAAATCATTAATATGGTAATACATTTTGTTTAATAATATGTCAAATAATTGTTTCTTAAATAATGTCATACGTAGGTTGGTCATACTTTGTGGAAGGTTATTAAATATTCTTATACACATACACTAAACATTTTTTCTAAATAGTTCTAGATTAATTGGAGGCAAGTGTAACCGGTTTTTATGTCTCGTCCGGCTATTAGCATAATCAGCAAGCTTCTCAAATAGATGGGGATATTTTTTTACGAAGATACATATTTCAAAGATATACAAGCAGGGTAGTGGTAGTACTTTGAGGTTTTTAAATAACGGCTTACAACTATCTAAGAAAGAGGCCCCGCATACTGCTCTAATGCATTTTTTTTGTGTTTTAAAAGCTATATCTATATCTGTTGAGTTACCCCATAGGATAATGCCGTATCTAAGGACCGATGACACATAGGCATGGTAGGTAACCCTCGCCGTATCTAAATTAACTGTCTCTCTGACTCGCTTTAGTGCATAGACAAAACGGTCCAATTTTGTACAGATTCTTTCAATATGTGCTTTCCAGTTGCAGTGTTTGTCTATAGTTATACCTAGAAATACACATTCATTTACAGTAGGAAGTAGGCTGTTTTTGTAGTAGATATGAATGTTGTTTATCTGTGTGTTAGATGCTTGAAACTGTATTATGTTGGTCTTTGTCATGTTTATTTTTAAATTATTTTGTTACAACCAGTCAATAGCACTATCTAGCGCGTTAGTGATGTCTCTTCCCAGGGTAGCTTTATTTTTACTTTTTATTAATAATGTTGTATCGTCCGCGAAAAGGATGCAGTCATTTCTGATTGCATCAGGAAGGTCATTTATATAGATGAGGAAAGGTAAAGGGGCTAATATACTGCCTTGCGGGGTACCAGAATTATTAGGTCTGAAATTTGATCTGAAAGTTTTCTGTTCAGATTGGCAGGTTCGGGTTATTTCAACGCATTGTTGTCTGTCTTCTAAGTAGCTCCTGATCCAATTATTGGCATTACCACGTATGCCGTAGGAGGAGAGTTTAGATAGAAGCGTTTTATGGCAGGCAAAGTCAAATGCCTTTGTCATGTCTACAAACACACAACCAACATAAGACTTGGTGTTCAGATTTTCTGTTATTTGTTTGACCAATGAAAAGGATGCTAAACTAGTAGAGCTATTTTTTCTAAAGCCGAATTGTTCCTCCTTGAAAATATTGCATGATGTTAAAAATCTTTCTATTTTGGAATGCATAACTTTCTCAAAATTTTTTGATAGTACTGGGATGAGTGTAATCGGACGGTAATTATTCATATCTGTTTTTGATCCTTTTTTATAGAGGGGCTTTACGACCGACTGTTTCAATAAATTTGGGAAAGAACCTTGACATAAAGACAGATTAACTATGTAAGTTAAGGGAGAGACCAAGCTTTTTGCGCATTTTTTTATAACCTTGGTGCTTAATTCGTCGTAACCTGTGGAGTTCGTATTATTTAAGGATTGTATTATTTTGCATATATCCACTTCGTCTACCGGATCCAAGAATATAGTTTGAGAATTTTCAGGGATTTTAGTTAATTTTATTAAATGATTGTTTTTTTTTTCTTTTTTTATTCAATATTTCATTATTAGTTAGATTTATATAATAGTCATTAAATAGCTCACATATTTTGTCAGGGTTGTCATATAGTTCATCATTATTTTCTATTGATTCTATTTCCGATTGTAATGTCATATTGCTTGTGCTGTTTTTGATCAAAGTCCACGTTGCCTTACTTCCGTTTTTTGAGTTATTTATGTATTGCATACTATTCATCTGTTGAGCTTTCTTTATACATCTTTTCAAAATTCTGTTGTAGCTGTCATATTTTACCTTATTGTGCTTTTTATTATGTTTATTTAGGTGATACTTCAAGTATAATGTCCTACTTTTAACGCAACATCGCTTAATGCTCTTTGTTAAATATCTATTTTTTATAGGTTTAATAGTGTGTTTAACTCTTATAATGGGGAAGCAGATTGTAGAAGAGAGTTATCGTCTCATGAAAAAAATTGAATGCTTCATTCGTTGTTTGGTCCTTGTATACTTCCGAGAAGAATAGGTTCGAAATGTAGTACTGAAATTTATTAATATTTTCTTCACTGAGATCCCTAATTATTTTAAACCGATACGTGGGACAATCCTTTACCATAGGGTCAGTTTCAATTTTAAAAGATAGGGATTGTGCAGTTTCGTGGTCTGAAAGAGCAAGGCAATGTAGTGCAGATTTAGTACCAGGTAAGTTGCTTACTATCAGGTCCAAGCATGAGTCTTTTCGTGTCGGTGCTTCTATGTGGCTAATTAAATTGTTATTGGATAGGATAGCTTTTAAGTCGTGAGAGTTTTGTGTATTTTTCTGTGTATCTATATTCCATTCGCCACACATAATTATTTTTTTATTTGTCCTTTTGCACAGTGTATTGGCAAGAACTTCTAAATTTTTTAGGAAAGTACTAGCGTCTGGTATTGGTGTCCTATATATACATACTACTATGAGGTTAAATTTCGTTATTTCTATTGCGCAGTATTCAAATTGCAATCGGATGGGAGGGATTAGACCATTAACTTCTTTAAATTTTAAGTTCTTTCTAAGTAAAATGCATGATCCTCCACGGCTCTTGTCATTTCGAGAAAATTATGATACCATTTTATAATCATTAATAGTAACGTTAGATTCAGTACCTCGTTTAATAAACGTTTCTGTAAAACACAGGATGTCCACTGGGCCGAGTTCTTTTTCGACCCTAGTTAATTGAATTTCAAACATATTTTGTTTACTTATCAAACTGGCAATGTTCTGGTGAAGTAAAATAATGTTTTCGTATCTAGTGTGGCCGACGAAAGGAGTGACCATTCATAGCAGGTTCTGGATTACTGATTCTTTGAAAATAATCAGTTATTTTAGTTTGAGTTGGTGTTAATTGTTTTGTGTTATTAAGATAGGTAAGAGAAGAATGATTTCGTTTAATATTTTCAAATTTATGTTTATACTGGCTTAGAAATTTCGTGCGGTAGTGATAGTAATCAATTTCTGTGTTAAGTTTTTGACATAGGTGTATAAGCTCTTTGTAATTAGATGTAGGGAAATGCTGGTTGTAATATAGCCTGTCAGTACTGTGTATTTTTAGGTATTTACAATTCTTGTAATTTTTTACTATCATTTCTAGACTGTTATTAATCATATTTACGTTTAAGTAGGGGTTGTGCAATACATTCGTCACTATTACCTTACAAGACCTTAGTTTAAATAATACATTGCATATTTCGGACATAAAAGTATACGGTTGTTTATCGTTAGAACCCAGTATTAGTATTACAGTATCCTGTGGAGTCAAGTTCTTTATAAAACTATCATTACAACTATTCAAAATCTGTGAGCTCGAGGCATGGGGCTTGACAATTGATGTTATGTTGTATTCATTGTAATAATTTTTTCCATAAGTGTTACCAGCTTTCATCTCTATCATTGTTTTAGATAGGCCACGCGCTCGTTGATCTCCCAAAATTATTATATTTCGTTTCTTCTCCGGCACCGATTTACATGAGCTTTCCGTCTGCTTAATAGTCTGTGATAACTCTTCCGTCATGCCTTGATATGTTGTAGTGGTCTTGAAGACATTAATTTCTTGATCTTTATTGTACGAAACAATTTTAGAAAATTGTTTCACCTTCTTTTTTTGAGCAGAACGTTTAATTTCAGGAGAACCATAGTATACTTCTTTATATTGTGAGATTTTTTTCTGTTGGCCTGAGGTTTGTTGCTTCAGTTGAATGTTCTCAATAGTTAAAACTTCTATTTCCTTATGTGCACTTTGAAGTTCCTCATTCAATTTCTTTATTTCCTCTTTAAGTAATTCTATTTCGTTTATATTATTTCCGGATATATCCGGCAGAATACGACAATGGGAGTATGATGATAGTGATGTATTAGAAAGATTCAACGAATCAGTCGAAGATGATTTAATAGTACGGTATTTTCGCAAGGTGATATTATCGACACTCAAACATCTATTCATGTTTTCCATTTCTGAAGTCATTCCGACCTTATGATTCCGAGTTCTATCTTTAGAGTAAGTAAGTATATCAAATAAATGTTCCAAACTTCTTCCAAGAATTAAAAGCGAGTGATAGATGTTATGGTACAGGTAGCGCCACCTTGTATGCTACTTTGTCATTACTATAGTGTTCTTATACTAGGAGTGGCAGCATTTCACTTTGTCAATAATGTAATGTCAAAGAATAGCAACAATTATTCGCAATAGTACCTGGAACGCGCTCGGAATGTCAAATCGTGGAGATTATATTAGTGGGGGTATGTTTACTTTTTGTTTGTACTTTGAGTAGCAGTTGGTCTTCGTATAATTCACCTTTGTTTTATTCACTGGTTTTGAGTTAATTTGGGGCACTTCAGTGAGTCTATATAACTGTTTGTTTACATTTACGATGCTACAACTTAAGTTATTCGGGTTTTCACTGCAGTTGGACAGTCAAAATTGCAGAAGCTTCTATACACATTTATCCAGTAATATGTTACTTAGTTATGATAAAAATAGTTCACAAACGACATCACTTATGAATTGTATTATAATTGATGGATTTTTTAACTTTTCGACGTTATATTGGTATTTTGTATATTTTTTAAACATTTTTAATACGGATTCGACTTTTTCTTGATTGACAGCTGTCAAAAAATTCCTAGTTCGGTCAATTCAATCCTAGTCGGTTCAATTCCTACATGTATAGATTTGCAATGGCGCATGATTTATGTTAATAGTGTTCGTTTTCCAACGAGCGATTACAAAACAATATAAAGTCAAGAGGTCATGCCCCACAGCCATCGCAGTTTGCTACTAACTGACATTAATTATTCTATTTTGTGTGATGTAATCGGTTTAAAAAAGTTTGGCGAAACGAATTTCCATACTTATGAGGTTTAAGGACCTACTCTTGATTTTATATCTCGTAAGTAATCACGACTTTCTAAACAGAGCATCGATTCAGTTACGCTACGTTTTCAAAACGTGTAATTTCAATTCGATTAGGAAGAAAAACCGTAAAGAAAACTGAGATTTCGTATGATCTGTCACAACAAAAGAAATTAAGAAAGAAAACTTACCCACGTTTTCGTGAGTTTATGAAACCTTTAGAATCAATCATAATTTGATCAATGAATGAATGATGAAATTAGATTTTGAAATTTGAATATTACAAGTGTTCGTAAGTTTTGAAATGACACGTTTTAAAAACGTAATTTTACTGAATTGGTGTACAGGGCATCGATTGAGTAACGCCACGTTTTCGAAACGAGTGATTTCAATTCGATTAGTCAGAAACACGTAAAAAAGTTTTGGTATTCAGTATCATCTATCAAAACAAAACATACCTACATTATCGTGGCGTTATTAAACCTTCAGAATCCCTCATAGTTGATTCGATTTCGAAATTTTAATTTTATAAGTAATTGTAGGTTTTAAAATCACATGTTTTAAAAACATTAACGGACTGAATCAGACTAGTTTTAAATGTAAATGATTTTATATTTTGGAGTTCATTTATTAAAACATGTACAATATCCGTCTTTTGAATTAGCACATTGGGAAGAAGAGTGAGAGTTGGTAAAAACTGTTAGTGTCGGCTCAAGCCCGACATAACCGCCCCCGCTGGCCGGCGGGGGGGTATCCGAAGGGATATCCGCACGAAAAAAAAAAATAAAGTGTTTATAAAATAATTAGTAATGTATCTTCAGTTTTAACTACTCTTTAAATATATTAAGTGCTAACAAGTGCTGTGCGATGGAGAGAACGCTCTACAAAACCGAAGCAAGCCGATCTTAGCCGCATTTCCACTATTTTTCCGACGTGCCAAATCAAGGGCCCGATTCTGTAGCTTTATAATTCTTACGAAGAATAAAATAGTACTTACAGATGAGAAAATTTACAAAGGACATGACTTTATAAATACTTTAATTTTCTTACAATTTGATAACGCGAATAGCTCAGCAGTTAGATATAGGTAGATGTACGTTTTATAGATATGTCTAAATCTATACATAAAAACCGAGTCATGTTAGTCATGAACTCTAGAATGGGTTCGGTCACCACGGTTACCCGAGTGGGCAGGTAGGTAGTTATGTCAGACACGAACCGAACAAAACCTTACACCGTTTTGGTATTGCCGGGGTGCAAGGAGACATTCACGAAAAAAATTCAGCTGATAAGGTTACCAACATAAAACTGAATTCTAAGGCTGACCGCACGTTAAAAAAAAAAAAAAAGGCTGAACGAAGTTTGCCGGATCAGCTAGTACAATATATTACCTAACTTTTGATTTGACACGTTCGTGAAGATAAGTCGGAGTCCGGCTAAGACCGACTTGCTTTGGTTTTATAAAAGTTCTCTGTATCAGACTGACAGTTTGATATCTTTATAGAGTAGTTAAAACTGCCTGTTTTTGTAACATATTGAAACTGTGGCTTCGGTATTGACTACTGTAAAAAGATTTCAAGCTGTAGATATGCGCTGTCCGATAGAGGGAACCCTCTACAAAACCGAATCGAGCCGTTCTTAGCCGGTGTCTTAGGCTCTAATTACATTGTCACGAAATGGAATCGAATCGAAAGAAATTGTATATACAAAAAACTTAGTAAACTTTTTTCTATATATATAAAACAAAGTCTTGTTAGTCATGAATTCACGAAATAAATTTAGCTGATAAGGTAATCAACATAACTTGATACCATGGAATCCTCGCGAATTTTCGAAAATTCTCCTCTACTATCGGTGCGGTTTGTGGAATTAGATTAAATCATAGTACAATTGACATAAAGTTCATTATGCTATGTTCAAATTGTATACTTTCGTTAACTCTACTTTTCGTCCGAAACGACGTGCCAAATCAAAAACCTAGTATAGTACATTCTTTGTATGAACATACAATGACTTTATGACAAAATAGTCGCACAGATATTCAGTAGAACGAAAATATTGTAGCAATTTATTCATTGTTTATTATATTAATCAATAAATACTTTTAAGCGAATAAGCTCAACTCTGGATACATATAAAACAATGTTTACGCTTGAGCTTCGTATCCGCTTGAGCACGCTCAGACGAATGAGCTGCTCATTTGGAGACGTCTCTAAACTAGTGGCTCCTCGCCTGACCGTGCTCAAGCGAATAAGAAACTACACACATTTCACATTTTGCAACCACGAAAATAGCAATATTTATCTATAGATTTAATGTTGATATTTAATATTAATATGTTGGTTTAATTTTATTATGTTCGTTAAAATAGGCACTTACAGAATATATTCATTGAAACTAAATAAATATATAGAGCATTTCATGTTAGGTTACAAAGCGGGCATTGTAAATTTTTGCAGGCCTCTAGAATAAGTGACATTCTATTAGCGATAACGCCTGTAGAAACGTTTAGTAACATATGGCATTGGCATAATCATTACTGTGACTACAAAAATTTAATGTAATTTGAGCAATTCTTTGTAACTCGAAATAAATGACCGAAATATTATTATTATATTTCCTTTATTAAATTTTAAATACATATAAATTGTATTTTTAAATACCTACATACTATCTAAAAAAACAAATTCATTAAAAATATAAAAAATAGTGGCCCACCGGCATCGGGTACAGGGACCAAACTACCGGTGGTTAGGGCTCCAGAGAAAGGAATCTCCTCACAATACGTGCCATGTCGAGGAGCACTGCCTTCTGCATCAAGCACTTGTTATTATTTTTTTCATCGTAGTGTCACGTAATCCATTAGTTTCGAATACACAACGATTCGCTTCAAAGCGATTCCACTAATAGAATGTCACTTTGTTTAACGAGATACATTGTAGGTATATGCTGATTTTAGCACACGAATGACATGCTCGCAGCTAATATTACATTCCGCCATAAATCATATAACAAAATTAATTTCATACAATTCACTATGTTCACCATCAAAAAATCGACGTCTACCGAACATGTTTTTTATCAAAAAATAGAGTTAAAGTTTGTAATGTACGCGTTCACAATATACAAGAGTGTGTATACAGCCTTAAAATTAAATAATATTTATATAATATAATATATAATCTGATTACAATATCGAACACAGACGTTAAGAACGTAGCAATGCATACAGTTTTAGTCGAGAATATTAGAGTAGTGATAGAATGAGTTATATACAAGTAGCTACATTATTCAACATTAGAGACGTTAACATTAACAATTACATTATTCTTTGGCATTTAAAAGGGCATTACTTTGAAACCACGTGGTAACTCAATAGAAGAATTAGTTTCATCAGAGAATAAAATATGGCATAAAAATTTCAATAGTTATAAATTCTTTGATTTTCACCAGTTGCAAATGAATGATGATGAAAATTAAACATGTATCATTGGATTTTTGAAAATCATTTGAGTACTTTTCGCTTTCCGGGTTTGGCCGTCCACGCTCACTTGATAAATTCACCCTGTACTGTTTACATTCTTTATTGGAAACAGTTATAACAGATCACACAGAGAACCTGCGTGGGCGAGTCAACGCCGGGATCTCGTTGCGGTCCTGGGCGTGGACGTTCTCTCGTTGGAGACCATGGTGAGGGCCGTGGTCACCGTCGGGAGCAAGTGGCACGCCGCCGCCTCTTTCTGCGAACAGGTAATGCGCGCGAAAGAGACGGCGGTGAGGGAGCGGGAGAGAACCCTGCCCCTCGAGTTTCGCAGTCTGTCAGTCAGTCATCTACGCCCGGGACTACCGACCTCCATGATCGGGGCCTGAGGACGGCAGTTGGCCGACTCGCCGTCCTTACAGAAGCAAGCCGTGGCGGAGGCGTGTCGTGTGTGCCCTACACACGCCTGCCAACTCACCGAAGCGGGATAAAACCCGACCCCACCAGGCGAGGCCGCGGTGGCGGCCAAAGTCCGCCGGCAACCCTGGGGTTATCCTTTCGAGGGAAAAAAAAAAAACACTGTCTGATCGAACAGAGTCCAAGATATGAACTGCCCCACGTGGTTCAAGGTAACGCCCAACTACCCTCAATAACAAGACTATTCACAACGCGTATAAGCTCAATCCTCCCTTCCCCGGCTGAGGCTAAAACGTCTGTGAAACTTGAACATTTTCTTTTTCTCGTGACGTTCTTCCATCGGCTTTTCTACTAAATTATCCGCACTCTTCGCGACCTGAACACTTTTTCTCCTATTCTTCATCGTCTTCACAAGTCTGTAGAACTTTCCTTTCTTCTTCGTAGGGTCGTGTACGTGATCTAATGTGTCTTCCTCTACTTCTACGCTGAATTCTGAGGATATGTCACCGAGGTCTTCAACGCTGTGGCTTTCTATTTCTCTGGGATGTGGAACTTCAAGTTTGGTTTTTGATGTATTCGGTTTTGGTTGCTCTGGTTGTGGAGGCGCGTCGGGATCCACGCACTGAAAGTAAGATTAAGTGAATTAAGTAAATATGATTTAGGAAGTTTCCAGACACTTATAATCTATACAAATATATTATCTTGTCCCGACTGACTTGATATTTCGACAGTAGATGCTTTTTATGTTGTAGATCCACTAAGAAAAGATTTTTGAAAATTTAGCTTCTAAAGGAGCAAAATAAGGGACGAACGTTTATATGGAAATCCGTCATTTTTAAAGTTATAAGAACAGAATTTCATACACCTGCTTCTAGTTAGAAATAAATAAGAGCATCAACTTTTTTTGAAATTTAACTCCTAAGAGGGTTAAATAGTTTATATGGGAAGTTCGTCACTTTTGAAGAAAGAAGCAGGAAAGTTCATATACCTACTGCTGGTAGGAAATTAATGTTCATCATGTATATCGCTGTTCAATTTCAGTTTTAAAGCTTCTTATAGCATAACATAACATAACATAAACTCACGCCTATATCCCCGAAGGGGTAGGCAGAGGTGCTAGCACCCACGTTTCGCCAGTTTATGTTTTAGGTCCCAATGTAATAAGTGGCGAGCCTATTGCCATTAACCGGGCACTTATAAACCTGCGATAAATACACACATAACTTCGAAAAGCATCGAAAAGTCATGCCATGGTAATACCTGGGATCGAACCCGAGACCTCGTCTCAGCAGTCCTTTAGCTTCTTATAGCTACCTTATATTTATCATTGGACCTGAAAGGTGGCGCTGCAATCGGTTTATAGATCATTTTTTACAACCCGTGTGAAGCCGGGTCCTAGCCGCTAGTGTTCAATAAGATTGACCTGCCTCAGAGCAATAATATTTTATACGAGAAGTTATTTTGTAGGCAAGAAATGGGAGACATTTCTTTCGTCCCAATTTGTGAGAGAGATTACCAAAACATTTTAACATTTTTAACATTATCCAGTCGAAAGTGACTACGAAGTTTTAGATTCTGAAAACATTATTCTACTCAGTGCTACAGAGTGCTGGATTACGTACAATTTTTTTTAAATTATTATTTCCTTTACTTGGTGTAGGTACGTCTAGCATTGGGGTGCGACTGGTTGGATCACCTCCAAGTTTGGTGCACCCTGGGCAACGTGGGCGATGACGCATCATTGATTTCTCCTCTGGAGTAGCTGGCGTCAACGTCAAAGGCCAAGAGTCTGACCAACCGGCCCTTTTCAGGGCCAGCTGACCCCATTGCACGAGGGGGTCGGGGTATGGCGGGCCTGCAAGGCCCGCAGGGGGGGGGGGTCGTTCCAGGTACCCCTCTGCTGTTATCAGAGGGGACACTGCGAATAGCCCAGGGTCAGTCGGAGTGCGAGGGATATGCTCTATGGGTAACCTTACGCCGCGTCTGTAGACCCGAGACGGCGTGCGGTTTTAGTCGGTTCAAGCCCGAAATAACCGCCCCCGCCGGCGGGGGGGTATCCGAAGGGATTTCCGCACAATTAAAAAAAAAAAGGTACGTCTAGCATTAGGGCACACCGCAATAGCGGCGGTAAGACTCATCATGGAGAATTGGCTAGAGAGACGACACGGAAGATCTCCGGCAAGGGGAGCTTCAGGGACAACCTGCATCGGATCAGGAACGACCTCCGTCCTCCATGAGCGCAGGCCTGGGGGTGGCAGGTGAGACCGCCTGTCACCCCAGCAGAAGCAGGCCGGGACGGCGGGGCGACTAGCACCCCTCCCCCAAACCAGGGCAAGTCGGGGACACCGTGGTTCCCAAACCCGAGGGGGCCATCTCGAAATCGGAGATAGCCCAGGGTCAGTCGGGGTGCGAGGGATATGCTCTATGGGCAACCTTACAGCCCGGCGTATGAAGACCCGAGACGACGTGCGGTTTTAGTCGGTTCAAGTCCGACATAACCGCCCCCGCTGAACGGCGGAGGGATTCCAGCCGAAGGGATTTCCGCACGAAAGAAGAAAGGTACGTCTAGCATTCTGCTACATAAAAGTCCCAAATGGATTTGGAATCGAAGTATTAGTTACAAAATACCATTTGGGAAAACTATGGCAACAAATTCATTCCTCCTAGTCTGCTCCGAACGTATTTCTACTTTACTCTCTCTTAAATTAAAGTAACGTTTAACTATTGTATGTCGGCACATGCACGACATAACCGAAGGGATTTCCGCACGTAAAAAAAAAAGCCTTTATGTTTAGGAAATAGTTTGAAAATTTTAGGAATTTTGTTTTTTAATCATTGAGACCTATGTTAATCAATGCGCTAACGGAATAACTAACTTAGTAGGTTAAGTACATTAAAAGAGTGCCTAATTCTCTTTTCCTTATAGCTGAATTTTGTTTTGTAGCTAACTATCGTAAATAACACATTGTAGATTAGGCCGGGAAGGGGTGCTTCGGGGACCACCTGCATCGGATCAGGAAGGAGCCAACGCCTGAGTGTCATCACTGTGACGCGAGCGAGGACTCAGGGCTGCACACGCTGGCGGACTGCCCGGCGTGGGAGGCGCCGAGGCGTGACCTCGTGGCAGCCATCGGGTGGGAGTCCTCTCGCTCGGTAGCAGGATTGCGGCAATGGTGCGGAGCGCGGGCGCGTGGGCCGCCGCCACCTCCTTCTGCGAGCATGTGATGCTCGCGAAGGAGATGGCGGAGCGCGCCCGGGAGAGATTCAGAACTCTCCCGGCCCGCCGAGCCCGCAACATGCTCGCCGCGCGTCGCAGGCGACTCAGGCACCGGAGGTCGCTCAACGACCTCCGTCCTCCATGAGCGCAGGCCTGGGGGTGGCAGGTGAGGCCGCCTGTCACCCCAGCAGAAGCAGGCCGGGACGGTGGGGCGACTAGCGCCCCTCCCCCAAACCGGGGCAAGACGGGGACACCGTGGTTCCCAAACCCGAGGGGGCCATCTCGAAACCGGAGATGGCCCAGAGTCAGTCGGGGTGCGAGGGATATGCTCTATGGGCAACCTTACACCCCGGCGTCTGAAGACTCGAGACGGCGTGCGGTTTTAGTCGGTTGAAGCCCGACATAACCGCCCCCGCTGGCCGGCGGGGGGGTATCCGAAGGGATTTCCGCACGAAAAAAAAAAAAAAAAGATATGGGATATATTTATTTCATTTCATGATAATATTTGGTACAAAACTATATTCTAAATCCTCTGTAGCCCGAGCTCTGTGGCGTAGCGAAAGTGCGTTCGACTGCTAAGTCGGAGGTTGCGGGTTCGATACCCGCTTAGTGCAAATATTCGTATACATGAATATGTCGATTTGCATTGGTCTGGGTGTTTCTATGTATAATATGTATGTATTTACAAAAGAAAGTGTCTAAGTATGTCCCTCCGCATTCTAGAATCCATAACAGAAGTTACTTAAGCTATGCAAACACACATCAAAAAAAGTTTGTGATCACTAGCATAAGCTGATATAATTTTTAAATTGAACTTTATGAAGAAAAAAATTTTGTTGTGTAGTTTCTGTTGTGTTGTTGTAAGTCAGGCGAGCCGACAGGTCAGTCTAACCTTGTGATGTCGTATTCTCGGAGAGCAGCATTGACTCGTTGAGCTCGATGGGCCTTGGGAATGGGATGCCCATTGCATGGTTTACTCGGAATGGTCTGTCAATTCTATTAATAGCAACTACTTTATACATGCCTGCTGGCATGAAGCCTCGATACGGGATCAAAGGCGTTTTAGATCCAATCATAATACCATCCCAAAAGGACACCAATTTCCCGTCTTGCTGAACTGTTCCAGTGGCAGTTCTTTGTTTTTCACGGTCTTCTTGTCTTCTCCAGACACGGACACGTCGGATATCTAGATGAGTACTGATTCGCGATTCGTCAACGAAAATACAGTTTTGCCAAATGTTGCTTTCTACATCTTCTTCATTTTGCTGAAGCCGACGTTCTCAGACGAATCTCAGACGTTGACGTTGCCGGGATTTCAGAGGAGTTCGCCAAGAACTCGGTGCTCGAAATCCAGCCTGGTGCAAGCAATTCCGATCATGGTCTCAGTGCTAACTTCAAGCCCAGAGGCGACCCGAACTTCTACTTTTATTTTAGTTGCGTTGATTGTTGGGTCACGGGCTGCCAGCAATCTAACAGTTGGGCGTTAAAACAGATATAACAGCAAAAAACGTAACAAACGTAGTAACAGCAGATAAAACAGTTGGACGACCACTGCGGGGTCAGTCAGCTAAATTACCCATCCCATTGTACCTCTGCAACATGGTCACGACACAGGATTGGGATATAGCAACTCTGCGTGCTATTTCTCTCGTGGTATATCTTTCTTCCCTCAAAGTTACTATTCTTGCTCGTAAAACTTCTGATAATCCTCTTGGCATTTTTCAATCACAACTTTCCGCGAAAACGTATATTGAATTTGTTAAAATTGACTAAATCAGATTTCTGAATGTGCGTAAGCTAGGACTGAAAGTCTTTTCATATGGAAAAACAATTGAACTGTTTTATTGTTTTACATTCTAATTCTATATTTTGAAATAAAGAATCTAAAAAGACGAAGAAATCATAGTATAATCAAACGTAACATAAAAGATTTCGATTTTTTCAAAGTGATCGTAAACTTTTTTTGATGTGTGTACATTGGGTCTAGATAGCGCTGTGTAGAATGTCCTAGAATATTTATTTATGTATTAGTATTCCATCCTAAGTACTAATATTATAAATGTGAAAATTTGTGAAGATTGAAATAAAACTATTTTTTTACCCGACGACATTTCGGCTGCTGAATAAATAACATTAAATAAGTCACGCTAGAATCCGGTAAAAATAGTTTTATTTCAATCTGCAACATTCGCGTAAACTTCCGACAATATGTTTTGTGAATATGTTTAGATGTTAGTTACTCAGTCACTAACAACGGCTCAACGCATCTGGCAGAAATTATTACAGGGATATATTAAAGTCTGGAATAACGCATAGGTTTTTAGAATAGGTTCCATAGGGTAATATAAGTTGAGGGAACGGGATCAGAACTCCACGCAAGCGGAGTTACGGGTAACAACTAGTCTTATATTTTTTTTAAATTTTTTTATACCACTAAAGTGGCAGACAAGCACACGGCCCACCTGATGGGAAGCGGTTACCGCGGCCTATGGACGTGTGCAACACCAGTGGCGTCACACTCGCGCTGCCGACCCTGTAAAGGAAAGGGGATGGGAAAGGAGTTTGGGCTCCGGCACTCTCACTCACCAAACGGAACGCAACAGTTCAAATACTGTTACTTGGCGTCGATATTCTGTAAGAGGGTGGTGCTTCCCCGGTCGAGTCGGCCCATTATAGCAACGGCCAAAATGACTGTTTCTTAACTCTACCACTACTATAAAGCTGCTGCTTCAATTTTACCTCCTCGACATTTCAATTGTAACATCGATAAAACTTAACGCCTATTCTATAGTAAATTCATCAAAATATACACCACTTTTTCCTAATTCAAGAAAGTTTGACACTAACCAATCGAAATTAAATCGAAGGAATGTTCAGTCGGGCAAAGCTAAGGACGGAAACAATGAAATCGATAATAAAGAGATCTCTTCGAACTCACTAAAGTTACTTTTTGAATTGTTGGGCGGTCTCAAAGAGCCCTCATGTTTATGTAATGAACCCTCTGTGGTAACTTTTAGAGCTACGCGCTTCTTTCTAAATACTAATGAAAGACGAATGACAGAAAAGTTTAGATTAGAACTTCTTGACAGGGTCGTTAAAAGTTTTTGGATGAATCCTGACGTATGCGAGTTTGTGTAATTTGTTTCTGGCTTTCTTGCGTACATTACTTTATCAGGGATAACAACTTAGTCGTAAAATGATCTTCGTCATAGATAGTAGAAGTTTTATGTTATGCACACTGTAATTGAGGCGACGAGTAAGCCACGAACTGTCAAAAATACGATTTCATTTAGCAGTTTGTGGCTTCGGCCAACTATACTACTTATTATAAAATCAGAAATTAGTTGTGTTTATACATTAAAAACATTTGAATAAAAATTTGGGTTATGTTAAATAAACGTTTCTGACAACTTTATTTTTTCAAATTCTTGTGTTTGTTCGAGATGGAAACAAAAAGTACAGAAAATATTTTGGAGCGGTTGTGTCTATTAGAAAGGTCTTAGTCAGACTTAAAATCTGACGTATGTTTGATTGCAATTGGTTACATCGAACCTGAGATATGACCAAAAAATTATAATCGAACGAATCAAAAATAGGTGCATGCCAAATCGGGGTAGCAGTTGTGGCTATAGTTGAAGTTGAACGAACCTCTCCTTATGATTGGCCAGCTAGCAATATTTTAAATATAGGTACTTTATTGATTTAAATCGTGTTAAGATTCCAATAATAATAAAACAATCCTCCATCCATTACAGGAATTGTTATCATGGATCGTCAAATGTAGACAGCTGAAAATTTGTATTGTAAAACATACACTTACTAAATATATAATGCAATATTTAAGCATCGGTACCTCAGTGGTTGAGGAGTCGGCGTTACAATCGACGAGTCCTGAGACCGAATCCTGGTCCTTACACTACCGACGTGAACCAACTCCCAAGCAATTCAGCTTAGGTGGAGGGCTTAACATTGACTTCGTGACTGACTATTGACTGACTTGTGTGACTTTTATGTATACTAGACAGGCTAGGTTGTTCAGAACAAAAAAAAGCGGCCAAGTGCGAGTTGGACTCGCCCAGGAAGGGTTCCGTAGCAGCAAGTAACATAATAATGATTTTTTTTAATTTTTATAGTTGAGTTACGATTTATGACGTATTAAAAAAAACTAGTTACTAGATCTCGTTAAAACCAATTTTCGGTGGAAGTTTACGTGGTAATGTACATCATATTATATTTTTTTTTGTTTTATCATTCTCTTATTTTAGAAGTAACGGGGGGAGGGGACACATTTTACCACTTTGGAAGCGTCTCATATCATTTCATTTTTGAAGACCTATCCATAGATACCACACACGTATGGGTTTAATGAAAAATAAATTTTTGAGTTTCAGTTCTAAGTATGGGGAACCCCCAAAATCTAATGTTTTTTTTCTATTTTTGTGTGAAAATTTAATGCGGTTTACAGAATACATATACTTACCAAATTTCAACAGCATAGTTCTTATAGTTTCGGATTAAAGTGGCTGTGACATACGGACTGACAGACAGACAGACATGACGAATCTATAAGGGTTCCGTTTTTTTGCCATTTGGCAACGAAACCCTAAAAATGGTACCTATAGATTTTTGGATGCTACAGAACATAACTTTAGCGCCACTTTTGTTGCTGTCATAGCCACAGAGTATATTAAATTTATTTCATACGATTTTATATGAGATCATCACCTGTCATCTGTACAGTAGTGTAAGGGCGCTAAAATTATGAATCTATGGTGAGACTCCCCCGTTTCCGCCTCACCCCCAAATTGTGCCACACTTTTTGTTCTGAACTGCTTGTCTAGTATATATAGAAGACATTGGGTGAACAGGAATATTCGCCCCTTTGTTATTAACTTCTTACTTATTTTGAGAAAAACGACTTGGAATTTTTATCTATTGCATTTTGATATTGTCGGAAGTTTACGCGATTGTCACACATTGTATTATAACTATTTTTAACGGATTCTATCGCGATTTATTTGATGTTATTTTATATTTTACATTGATCCCGACGTTTTGGTTGCTTTTCAGCAGCCATGGTCACGGGGATACTAAAGATGGTCGTTGTCTTGTAGTTTGAAGTTTAAGTTATCTTAAAGTACCCAAACTATGTTGAATTGTTGGTGTTACTATTTACGCAGAATGAGCTCACAGTGTCATGAAGTCCTGTTGTATTTTGATTATTCTTGGAATTAAGTACGTGAATGACTGGGTCCCAAGCTGGTGGTACATTCCAACCATCTTCTCTATTAAAATTAGGATAAGTACTAAGTTTCTACTAACGAAGTAATATTACTTCAAACTACAAGACAACGACCATCTTTAGTCTCCCCGTGACCATGGCTGCTGAAAAGCAACCGAAACGTCGGAATCAATGTAAAATGTAATATAACATCAAATAAATCGCGATAGAATCCGTTAAAAATAGTTTTATTTCTATTGTAATTTGTTAAGGTTTAATCGTGCGGATTGAAAAGCCGGATGCGTTCCCCTTGCTCAATTCTTTTTTGTGTAAGTTTGATTGTGAGTACTTTAATCACTATACTATGACAATTTTATTTTACATATTGTAAACCAGATTTGTAAGACGTTATAGTACTTTGTGGTTAGAGTGTTTTTGACATTGCCTTTAATTGTTATGATTTTTGAGCGAAGCTCTGAAAAAGTGCAGCTCTCTTTTAGACGACTCATGTTTTCCGTTAGACCAACTTCTGCTCCCAAACGGCTGAACCGATTCTATTGAAATTTCATACAAGCAAAGATGTTACTGATGGGAAGGGAATAGACTAGGGAAATCAAAAATCAAAAGTACCACGGAGGAATAATCAAAGGAAAAAGTAATTAAAATCTGATTTCTCAATGACTAAAACGTCTCATTCACGCGATTGGTTTTAAATTAGGTAATTTGTGCATATACAGTATATACACAATACAAAAAAAAAAAACGAAAATCGGACTATCCATTGAGGAATTGTCACCGTTAGAAAAAGTCCTGGTGAAATTGCTTCGCTCAATTTTTGCAACAGCAGAATGAATTACAGACCTAGTTAGTCTAGTTTAGACAATTTGACACTACCAGGGATGTCCAAAACCGTTTGAGGTGGCGAAGTAAAAGCTGAACGGTGGACTCCTCAGGACTAAAGGAAAAATGACGATGAGACAATTTACGAGTATTAATATCATCTGCTATCTATCGAACGAATGAAAACTTACATCAGCTAACGAGATCCTGTGCGGAGGTACTTGTTCCGGGTGTATCCATGGTTTGTGATAAGGTAAGTCTGTTAGCGCCTTCCAGCCTGGGTAGCGTCGCGCTGCTGCATGCAGTTGCTGCACTAAGCGAGGCGCCAGTTGTGCTGTTACCCTGGCAAAGGGAAATAAAACAACGATTTGGTTATTAATGGGTTATTTAAAGCTTAGGTGAAGCCATTCTCGAGTGTGGAAATGGCCCGATTTTGACGGGACTTTCACTGGCAGATAGCGGATGTTATAAAGTGTAACTTAGGCTACTTTTACGTCAGATAAAGAAGTAAGGTCTCTGCAAACAATTAAAACCCAAATCTATGTCCACAGTGACGAAGTCGGAGGCACAGCTGTAATATAAATATGTAGAGAAAATTGGCATTAAATGGTATTACAATTAAATTTTTAAGCAAGTAGTATGCTTACTTTACTCCTATAAATTTAGATCGGAAAAGAGAACATCTAGATCGGCACTTGAACCCGCGACCAGTCCCTTGGAACAGGGGGAATGCTCTGATCAACTGAGCCACCTAGACACGTCCCAGATATTCGAAATTCTCCGATATATTATATACATCTCAAGGCGTAATCAAAAAACAATGTTTAAAAATGATTGTAAAGTCATTCATTGTTTCCGTAGTTCGCAAGAATTACGGTAGATGGCGCCAGCGTCACCTTGAGACGGATATAATATATCGGAGAATTTCGAATATCTGGGACTTATCTAGGTGGCTCAGTTGGTCCGAGCATTCCCGCTGTAAGGGACTGGTCACGGGTTCAAGTCCCGTCCTAGATGTTCTCTTTTCCAATCTAAATCTATATTAAATGGTATTGTCTTTGTACTTTGTACTACCTGTTAACGAGCCACGCCGGTAGAGCTCCCCGGGGATCGGAGCGTGAAACGTAACCGAGCCAACTGCCGTTCCCACTCCTCGTTCTCACTACGAAGCCCGTGAGCAATGACACAGCCCTGAAAAAGATAATAGAGATAATTTAGTAGTTATGTGTAGTGTTTGTTCTGAAAAGGAAATATTTTCTTGATATTACTACAGACTATTATAAAATGTAATCATAATCATAATCATAATCATAATCATAATATTTTTATTTTGTGGATCATAGGTTTTAGTTATAAAGGTCTTATAATTTATGTTATGTGCGCTATGTCCTACCACACGTGTGGTGTACAAAATAACATGCATCAAATTTAAATATATTTCACAATCATGTTTCAAAGTCGAGTATAAATAAAATAAAAATCAATCAACTACAAAACAACTAAACGATTAGTTTCAAGTCTAGTAATGTCGGAATATACATATCAATTTTCACATTTAAACAATTAATATAAGGAAATTCGAATAAAATAGTATTTGTCAATCAATATAATATGTCAATCAATATAATATGTCAATCAATATAATATGTCAATCAATATAATATGTCAATCAATATAATATGTTAATCAATATTAAATGTCAACCAACATTATATAGATGTCAACCAATATTATTATCATTTATAAAATCCACAATCGAGTAATACGTCTTATTCACCAAAAATACTGACAGTTCTTTTTTAAATATATTTATATTTGGCTCTAGTCTAATGGATTTTGGCAGTTTATTATATATTTTTGGTGCCATGGCAAAGATGCTGTTATGATGTAGTGCCGTTCTGCTGGAAACTAGTTGCAGTTTATCTGCTCGACGTGCACTACTAACTGCTTCAAACTTATCCATATTTCGTTTAACAAACATTGCAGTTTCATAGATGTATAGGCTAGGCATTGTAAGTATTTTAAGTTTCTTAAAAAACGGTACACAACTATCCGTTCTGCGCAAATTGCACATTGCTCGTAAACATCGTTTTTGCGCTATGAAAACCTTTTCTTTTCCAGTTGCATTACCCCAAAATATAATTCCATACCTTAAAATTGAGGAAATAATACCGTGATAGGCTGTAATCAAAGTGGCTTCATTAACTGTTT
This sequence comes from Cybosia mesomella, assembly GCA_946251805.1. Taxonomy (NCBI): domain Eukaryota; kingdom Metazoa; phylum Arthropoda; class Insecta; order Lepidoptera; family Erebidae; genus Cybosia; species Cybosia mesomella. The sequence goes on from OX276395.1 coordinate 5,287,540, forward strand.
TCCTAAGCATGTACAAATTATAAGCGTATTGATGTAATTTACTGCACACACTCTGAATTTGTTCATTCCAATTCAATGAATTCTTTATGTATAGACCAAGAAATTTAGTCACCTCGGTTTTATTAATGATTTTTCCATTATAATTTATATTTATGTCAATAGATTTCTTTTTACTTTGTCTAAATTGCATTATTGTCGTTTTATCTAAATTCATTTTAAGATTATTCATAGTAAGCCAATTGATAACCGTAGTAATGTTCTCATTAATGTCAGTTTCAAAATTATTTATATCATTATTATTAAAAACTAGAGTACTGTCATCAGCAAACATGATCATAGGATAGGAAGCAGAATGCGGAAAGTCATTAATGTAGATAATGAAGAGCAGTGGTCCTAAGACACTGCCTTGAGGCACGCCGTAGGTTACAGTTCTTTGTGAAGAACTGAAAGTTACTTCAGATCTTCTGACTATTCTGCTTAAAATAGTTCTTTGCTGACGATTATGAATGAATGATATGAGTATTAATTGCCATGTCATTCACTTCTGGTAATTGCACAGATATCTGGTTGTCAGTTTGCGTACTTGCATCTTTTAATTGTGTCCTAATCTTAATATTATTTTTAGAATGGTAATTTGTAAAATTATTGTGGTATTCAATTTTCAGAATTTCTTTCAATAAATAGCGACATGTAATTTGTGATCTATTAAATCTATGTGGAGAATATGTTGAGTAGTTCATATCTACAAATGTTACATTAGTATATTTACTGCAAATAAATTTCAATTCATAGTTAAGTTTTTCCTTATTAAGTGATTTATTGTAGGGTATAAATGACATAATAAAAATAAAAAAAGTTTAAGAAACATTTTTCATGTGCTCATAATTTGTTATCATATAAGTGGAAAAGGGAAAACAATTAATAATTCAAATTATAAAAAAAATCTTGGGTTAAAAAAATTGTACCTTTGCGGCAATGGCAATCCCATACATTTACTAAGGCAAAGTGCAAATTTTTTTTTTATTTAACAAGTTTTTTATTTTTATTCAATCATTTTATAGATTAAACGATACAGATTTCATATCAGTTAAGTTTCACAATATCTTTAAAATTGACGAAATAAGTGTTGTTGTTCGTTAATAACGAAACTTAGTGCAAATGTTTTTGACATACTTATTACGCTGTGTACTCCAGTTTCACCAGTGAAAGAGACTTATGCAAACATTTGCAGTAAATTAACTAAACACTATCACCCTGTGAAGAACTATGCACTGAATCAGGCAGAATTTAGAAGCCGATCTCAAAAACAAGATGAAACATTAGAACAGTACATCATGGAATTGAAGAAATTGTCAAAAGATTGCAATTTTAAATGTTTAGATGACGAAATTAAAGAAAGGTTATTAAATGGCACCTACTATGAGGCAGTAAAATTTGAGATTTTGAAACAAGCTGAAGAACCATTGGAAAAACTAATCAGTATTGGTAAAACTGCAGAGATAGCATATAAACTGGCATTCACTCAAAAGAAAGAACAACAGATGTTCAAAGTTGAAGGAAGACCTTATACTGGGAAAAGCAAAAATACTCAACAAAATGCAACAAACAAACAACAAATGAAATGCTATTGCTGCGGGAAAAATGGACATATTAAGGCTCAGTGTTCATTACGTGAAAAGTTTTGCAGTGAATGTGGCAGAAAAGGTCATATTTTTAAAGTTTGTAATAAAGGCAAGGAATTAAAAATGGGAAATATAAATGTACAGGAAACTACAGATGACAGTGATAACAAGAAAGAAGAAAATCAGTGTGCTACAGAAGCGACAGAAACATTTGATATTTTCTATTTCAGCGAGAGAAGTAAAATTCCAGCAGCAACATTAAAAGTGTTGATTAATGGACAAACAATAGAGTTTGAGATTGACACAGGAGCTGATGTCAGTACTATTACGTTGGCAGACAAGCAGAAATATTTTCCAGGTTTGGAGATTAGGAAAAGAAACATTATTTTTACCAACTTTGACCAATCAACATCAATGCCATTAGGAGTCATTGAACATCTACGTGTAAGTTATGCTAATGTTCAAGTAAGTGACCAAATATTATATGTTGTCAAAGATGGGTTGCCACGAATAATTGGGAAAGATTGGCTCTCTTTGTTACAGTTATGGCCCCCAAAGTTTGAACAAAAAGTTTGTGTAGTATCGAAAGATCAGTTAGTACAAAATATACAAGTGGATTTTAAAGATATTTTTGAGCCTGGTATGGGGCATTTCAAAGGAGAGCCAATTCATTTATCAATTGAGCCAGGGGTAAAACCTATATTTATGCCTGTTAGAACTGTTCCATATGCTTTAAAAAGTAAAGTTAAATATGAAATTAATAGGTTGATTGAAAACAAGCGCATTGAACCAATTGAATACTCAGAGTGGGGTACACCAGTAGTACCAGTACTTAAACCAGATGGAACAGTTCGATTATGTGGCGATTATCGTATTACAATAAATAAGTATTTAAACATTGATCATTACCCATTGCTAACAATAGATAATATTGTGATGAAACTGCAGGGAAACAAATATTTTTGTGAGTTAGACTTAAGGGAAGCATATTTACAGGCACCATTGGACGAAGAGTCCCAAAAACTTGTTACTATTGTCACAGAGGAAGGCATTTTCAAATATTTATACTTACCTTTTGGTGTTAGTACTGGGCCAGGGTCATTCCAGAGATTAATTTCACAAAAATTAAATGGGTTAGATGTAATTGTCTATATTGATAATATTTATGTATATGGGAAAACTTTGATAGATACATATGACAAGTTAAAACAGGTACTACAAAGACTAAAAGATTGTGGGTTAAAACTTAAGATGAATAAATGTTCATTTTTAGAAGATAAACTACATGTTTTTGGATTTGAAATAGATATAAATGGTGTTAAAATTATAGAAAGTAGAATCGAACCTCTATTATCACTGCCAAGACCAGAAAATGTTAAGATGCTGAAATCATTTCTAGGTAAAGTAAATTATTATAACAGATTCTTACAAAACAGGGCTATAATATTAAAACCGCTGTACGATTGTTTAAAAAAGGACAAATTTCAATGGAATGAAGAATGTGAAAACTCATTTAACAATATTAAGAAAGCACTTGCAAATACATCCCCATTGTCACATTTCGATCAGGGTGCAATAATTATATTATCATGTGATTCATCAGATAGTGGGGCAGCAGCTGTATTGTCTGTGAAAAGTAGTGATAATGTAGTAAAGCCAGTAGCATTTGCAAGTAAAAAATTTAATGATACTCAAATGAAATACCCGATATTAGAAAAAGAGGCATATGCTATTGTTTTTGGAGTAAGTAAATTTTATGAATATTTGTTTGGAAAGAAATTTATTTTACAAACAGACAATGAAGCACTAGCAAAAATATTAGGACCGAAATATGGTATACCTAAAATGGCAGCTAAACGCTTACAATATTGGTCAATTTTTTTGAGTGCATTTGATTATGAAGTACAACATATAAAATCTAAGAATAATCCAGCAGATTATATGTCACGTGTAGTTAAAGATTCAAAAGATAAGTTAAAATGTTGTGATATAATTGAAAAAACTTTTGAATCAAATACAGTTAATTATATAAATAAATCTAATTTAGGTTCATTAAACTGGCAAAGTGTCCAAAAAGAATTGAAAAAAGATAATATTTTGTGTACTGTTGTACGATATTGTAGAGATGGATGGCCTCTGAAAAATAATGATGTTGTAGAATTGGACCCATATTTCACAAGAAAAAATGAGATTACCACAGAAAAAGATTGTTTGTTATGGGGTTACAGGGTAATTATACCTAAAAATATAAGGGATGCAGTACTGAGTGATTTACATGCTAGTCATCTAGGGATAACTCGAATGAAAGAAATATCTAGATCATATTTTTGGTGGCCTGATATCGATAAAGATATTGAAAATGTTACAAAGAACTGTATGATATGTTTACAAAACCATAAAAACCCAGAAAAAACTAAATTAACAATGTGGCCACAACCTCCCACAGTGTGGCATCGCTTACATGCGGATTTTTTGGGGCCACTATATTCCAAAATGTTTTTAGTTATAATAGATGCCTACTCAAAATGGCCAGAGGCATTTGTAATGTACAGCACAGAAAACAATAAATGTATTTAAAAGTATTTTCATACGGTATGGTTTCCCTCTGCATTTGGTAACTGATAATGGGCCCACATGGGCCAGTGAAGAATTCAAATCTTTTTGTAAAACAGTGGGAGTCACCCAAAGTTTCACTCCAACATATTATCCTCCTACAAACGGATTAGCTGAGCGTTTTGTTGAATCATTTAAATCTCATGTAATAAAAATTGTGGAGGGGGGTCATACAGTTGAATATGCATGTAATTTGTTTCTTTTTGATTATAGGAGCACTGTACATAAAACAACTGGCCAAAGTCCAGCAAAATTGATGCTTGGTAGAGAATTAAGATGTCGTTTTTCATTATTAAGACCTAACCCAGTAACTGATAAAATTGATTCTGAACAAGTAAAGTTAACAATTAATAGTAAAAATAATTTTAAATTTTTTTCATTGGGAGAGAAAGTAATGGTAAGGGATCAAAGAAGAAACAGAAAGAAATGGTCTCTAGGAAAAGTTATTGAAGTTTTAGTTCCAGGGGTAACTTATATGGTAGAAGTAGATGGACTACATTGGAAACGACATGTTAACCAACTACTCGAGTGCGGACAAGCATTAGAATAAGTTAATTAGTTATAAGGATTTAATTTTGAGGTAAGACTTTTTTTTTTATGCGGGGAAGAGTGTTGTATTCATTTTTAGTCTGTGTCTGTTAGGACAGCACGACTCCCCTAGTGAGTCTGTGGTCGATGGTATATTAATAAGTTGGGAGAAAAATAAAAGATTGTGTTACTGATTTTATGGTGTATTAATTAATTACTGCCACATAATTGGTGATACAACAATAAGCGTCTGCATACACTTGACACACTGTATGCAGACGCTTATTTCGTCAATTTTAAAGATATTGTGAAGACATAGGTACTACAAATACGGGGGTGCGACTGGTTGGATCACCTCCAAGTTTGGTGCACCCTGGACAACGTGGGCGATAACGCATCATTGATTGCTCCTCTGGAGTAGCTGGCGTCAACGTCAACGGCCATGAGTCTGACCAACCGGCCCTTTTCAGGGCCAGCTGACCCCATTGCACGAGGGGGTCGGGGTATGGCGGGCCTGCAAGGCCCACGGGGGGGGGGGTCGCTCCAGGTACCCCTCTGCTGTTATCAGAGGGGACACTGCGAATGGCCCAGGGTCAGTCGGAGTGCGAGGGATATGCTCTATGGGTAACCTTACACCCCGGCGTCTGTAGACGGCGTCTGTAGGTACTACAAATACTAATTGTTTCAAAATTCCATTACTACTTATTTACTAGGTACATAGAAGATATACATTCACAATTTCTTAATAATAAGGATGTGTACACATATCACCAAGAGTGTACTTACAAAATGATATAGTAGCTATAACGGTTAGTGTTCACGGCTCTCTATACCCAAGCCCTATTATAATAAAGCCTATTGAGAGCTCATGCGATGCTCATGCTCATGTGAGCTATAGGTATAATGTATAGTGTAGGGCTAGATAAAGATGCTATTACACCGTTATGAACAGTAAAACCGTATTCCGTTGACTCTCAGGGGATAAGTTTCATTTCAGGTGTGTTTGGTGAAGTTTTATCAACTTGTGGACATCGTTTTCTTTTTTTATTCCCACATCTATTCATTACTGAGGCGGGACTTAATGAAGACTACTGTGATGTTTGATATTTTAGGTTCTAGACGCTAGCGATAATTATATTAATGATAAGTTCTAAATGATAAAATAAATCAATATTTTGTCGAAACGATAATATAATTTGTCCTGGAACATTCAACATTGCCACTCATTACACTCTGGTGTAGCGGTAGTGCATTCGACTGCTGATTACCGACCTCCATGATCGGGGCCTGAGGACAGCAGTTGGCCGACTCGTCGTCCCTACAGAAGCAGGCCGTGGCGGAGGCGTGTCGTGTGGCCCTACACACGCCTGCCAACTCACCGACGCGGGATAAAACCCGACCCCACCAGGCGAGGTCGCGGTGGCGGCCAAAGTCCGCCGGTAACCCTAGGGTTATCCTTTCAACGGCTTACCCGGGGTGCCCGGCAATGGACACTTGGGCAGGACACCGTGCGGTTTTAGTCGATGCCCGACATAACCGCCCCGCTGGGCGACGGGGGGGAATCCGAAGGGATTTCCGCACGTAAAAAAATGCAGTGCAAATATTTGTATGCATGAATATGTCTATTTGCATTGGTCTGGGTGTTTCTATGTATGATATATATGTACAAAGTATGTTTATCCGCATTCTGGAACTCATAACATAAGCTAGTTGAACTATGTCTAGAAAGCGCAGTGTAGCATGTCGTATTTATTTATTATTATTATTTTCTTTATTCTACTTCAAATATATATAAATTATATTTTTAAATACATTCTATATATTAAAAAAGCAAATATATTTAAAAATGTAAAAAATAGTGGCAATGAAATCTATTTTGGTGAAAAAATTCCAACCAATAATCAAATAAATGCATTTTTGCACCGTTGACATGATAACATTGCAAGAATGTGTGAATAGTTATCATTTATTAATTTGTTGAATTTATGTAGTACATATACTAAGGGTGCTATGGCGCATATTAGGAGCGGCCTATAAGTAGCAGTGGACTATAATAGGCTAAATTAATTAATAATAGTACCGAATGTACAAAAGTATAAATAATTAACACATTAGCAAAAGACAACCTCTCACAATATGAAACTTACGAACAAAAGCCAACCTCTCACAATATGAAACTTACGAACTAAAGTCGTTTCTATACAAACGGAGCACTGAAAAACTCCGCACACTTTCAGACAATTCATTTCTGAAGGCTACAGCTACACACCTGTCTCGAGCCGCAGCTAAACAGTCTTGACAAAGGAACACTTTAAACTCGTTCCGGTTTGAAGGGTTTTTGCGTGAGACTGTTACTTTGTTTGAACATGGCGAATATAATTTCTAGGAAAACGTAAATATGTGTATGTTTGGGTTGGGATGAGTCGAATACAAGAGCCATTTAATGTTTTCCAGTGGATGTTTGGTTAGGGCTCTACAAGGTCCTCTTAATTATATGTGACGCCGTGGTGCGAATCAAATCATCTTGCGCCCTCCTCTCTATGGTTCCGTTGCCAAATGCCAAAAAACGGAACCCATTTATAAGGGTTCCGTTCGTCATAAGTTCGAGTAAGTAGTTTTTTTTTAACCCTTCATGGGCGAGTCCAACTCGCACTTGGCCGCTTTTCTCGGTCACTTTGCTTCATCGCTTTCAACGGTCCATCTGGCCGAAATTGACTTTACCATACACCCAACTTAAAATATGGTATAGTTATGAAAATACGTAGGTACTTGGTTAAATACATATATCTAAAATTATAATACTTCTAAGTTTGAACTTGGCAGGTTTTCGTGCTGTACGTAACACTTGATTAAATTTATTATTTATATATTAAATTAACCTGCGTACGTATTTTCACAACTATACCATATTTTAAGTAAAAAATATCGACTATCTTTGCAAACTTAAACTAGGAATATAACAATTTATCCAAGTACAGAGCAAAAGGCTAGGCTAGCGTTTCATTTTAGAATCTCAGCTAAAGCTCATGCATTCTCAACGAAGGGAAGTGGTTTCATAAGTTATTCACTACGTATGTACGTATGTAGATTTCCGCAAGCAGCCCACTGCCTACTTTAAGCGGTTGAAACAGGTGTTGGACTTTCAAAGTAGAACATTTCAGGTCACAAAATTATAAAGAGACAACTTTGCAAGTATGTTTAGTGAAATTCTTGTATACTGTGAGAAGGGCTTCTGCTAATTTTACACAAGTATTCTAAGAGCAAAGTAAAATGAAATATTTGGCATAGGTATGTATGTTTAGGTGTGTTGTCGGGGTGCGAAGGATATGGTCGGGGTGCGAGGGATATGCTCTATGGGCAACCTTACACCCCGGCGTCTGCAGACCCGAGACGGCGTGCGGTTTTAGTCGGTTCAAGCCCGACATAACCGCCCCCGCTGGCCGGCGGGGGGGTATCCGAGGGGATTTCAGCACGAAAAAAAAAAAAAAAGGTATGTATGTTTAGTACATCTATTTACAAAAGATATTGTTTAAGTTAAGCTTTATTAAAAATGTTAAGGAACTACGTAACTTACGCAATACAGCAAAATTAACACCAATGGAACAATGTGAAGCATTTAAAGTTTCTGACTAACTGATTTCACCGTTTAGAAAAACCTTTTATATACACTCAAATCGACTCTTCTGATGAGGCCGTCAAGCTGAGTGCCACCATTGTTAACATGGTACGTGTATGTAACGGTGACCCTCTTTCCTGAGACTTTATCTTCAGCTTACCATCAGGCGAGGTGAAGTCAAATTGACGTGTCCTAAATATTAAAAAAAAAAAAATCGCCACAAAGAAACCACGAACCTATGCTATAAACAAATAACAGTTACTAAAAGTGAGACAACATTCAGACAAAGAAGAACACAAATAATTAAGAAAAAATATTTGAAGTTAATTACAATTTATAACAACAATATAAACATAACATAACCTGTCTATAGGGTTCCGGTGTTAAATCAATAATTCTAGCGTCAATTAACCATACGTAGTTGAATTTAAATTAGAAAAAGTCAATTTAGCATCAAAAAATTAAAATTAAGATAATATCGCGTAACGGCATTATTATAGAATAGTACCTTTTTTTTTTTTTTTTTTTTTTTTTTCGTGCGGAAATCCCTAGAATAGTACCCACTATACGTAGATAGTTTTAAAGTCAGCAACCATCAAACCTCATTCATTGATTAAAATAACACTGACCCATATACAGCCGCCATGAATACTTTTTGTTGTACTTTGTTTACTTTCGGTAAATTGTTGTTTTATGTGGACATGGACGATGGAAAATTCAGCGTTTCTATATTTTTCTTCGACATGTTTCTAATTTATGTAGCCCCGGCTAAGTCAGTAGGCCTACCATGAAACATTAGTAGTCGGTTCCATGTAAAACATTTATTATCCCGCAATCGGACCTGAAGACGGCACGTGACACTTCGATCAGCCTGAACCCTATCGTGAGAAATCCGAAGTGATTTCACGGTACTCATGCATGACTAAATGCTACGTATTTCGTTCATGTCGAAGTTTCATGGTAGTCAGCTGTTCTGTACCTTAATGAAAGGAATTAATTACGTACACAGAAATGACGAAGTGATGTTAATTACAAACTAGTAGAAGACTTAGCGTGTAGAACCTTTGTTCGTCACACTTTAAATTGAAGTCCTTGAAAACTTTAAAAAAAAAATTAGAGTTGTGCTTAAGACCGCACGGCAGAAGTGAAAACTTCATTGGCAATCGCAATCAATTGACACTCTAACCTCACAATTTAAACCAAATAATTGTCAAAATAATTTTTATTACATAACAATAATAACTATTAAATTAATAAAGACAATTATTACGTAAGAATTGAATATACTAAACACAGCGACATAGCAGCGAAGAGCATTGTATCATTGCATGTATCTTTCTCGCTCGGGTACGCTCGGCGGTCCCGAGTTCACCCGATCGAGCCTTTCACCTCAGAGCGTGACGGATCAGCCTAACTTACTACCTACGGAAAAATTAGTGTGCAGTGCGCCAAAAGAAGTTTTCGCTTCAAAAACTTGGAATGAGATTTAGGATGACGGCCAGCCTCCGTGGCGTGGCGGTATTGAAAGCGGCCGCTGCGCAGGAGGCGCGGGGTTCGATCCCCGCTCAGTGCAAATATTTGTATGCATGAATATGAGTATTTGCATTGGTCTGGTCGTGCCTCGGAGAGCACGTTAAGATGTCGGTCCCGGTTGCCATACGAATATGTATGACAGTCGTTATAGGGGAAATGGGTGAAATGGCCCCACATAGAAGGGCTGATCACCCGTCTGGTCAAACAGCGTCCCCACTGGTAGTATAGGATGACGGCAACCGAAAAACACAATTGGTGAAACATGGGTTTTTATACGCATATGCCCTGTATATTTAGGGATATATAGGTGAGGGTGATGTCCACTAATTCATTTTTAACCTACTTACTCTCCAACCACGAGGGGAAAACCTGCGCAAGAGCATCATCCGTTAATCAGCAGGTGTACCGGCTAGCAGATAAAACCTTATCTGTACCAGAACACCGTTACCAAATCGGCTTAGGCCCCGAAAACTCCATACCAAACCATTCAATAAATAAACGTTTGTTCACACACATACTGAAATGAGGCCCTACTTATAATAAAAAAACCGACCAAGTGCGAGGCGGACTCGCCCATGAAGGGGTCCGCAGCAACAAGTAACATAATTATGTTTTTTTTAAATGTTTTATATTTGATTTGATTGAATGAAAGGTAACTTGCGGTTTACGATTTATGATGTATTAAAGAAAACTACTTACTAGATGTGGTTCAAACCAATTTTCGGTTTTATCATTCTCTTATTTTAGAAGTTACAGGGGGGGGGGGGGGTTACACATTTTACCACTTCGGAAGTGTCTCTTTCGCAAACTATTCAGTTTAGAAAAAAATTATATTAGAAACCTCAATATCATTTTTGAAGACCTATCCATAGATACCCACGTATGGTTTTGATGAAAAAAACATTTTTGAGTTGCAGTTCTAAGTATGGGGAAACCCCCAAAATTTATTGTTTTTTTTTTCTTCTTTGTGTGAAAATCTTAATGCGGTTCACAGAACATCTACTTACCAAGTTTCAACAGCATAGTTCTTATAGTTTCGGAGAAAAGTGACTGTGACATACGGACGGACAGACAGACATGACGAATCCATAAGGGTTCCGTTTTTTGCCATTTGGCTAAGGAACCCTTAAAACGTAGCAATAACTATAGATCACGTTTTCAATTATTTAGAGTTGTATACACGTATACTCACCCTGTCCTATTTAATTACGGTAAGCAACAATTTTTGACTATCAGCTGAAGGAAAGATCCAATTACTAAGCTACTTATCGATTCCTTATTTCTCAGAAACGAGACACAATTTTCCACTTAGTTGCGTTAATAGATAATTTATGGAAGGACTCTCGTCTGGCGCTACATTGGTTAGCTACACAGGAACGTTGAAAATAATACTATATCCAGCAAATGTGACGCTGGGTATGTATTCTAGAAACTTACTACTTCCAATTATATTATTTGAAATCAGAGAATACATAGATCTGCAGCCCGAACATGAAAAATTATGGAGCTTGTATCTCGCATCGAGTCCACGATACGATCACAGAGTTAGACCAACCGAATTATACTGTAGAAGTTGTTATAGCTCAGTAAATTCATGTAGTACATATACTGCGGCCGCCCCCCCCCTTCCCCCCTGTTTCACGCTCCATATTCCGCGCGAACCATAGGAGTGTCACGCATGAATTTGCCAAGCTATAAATACAACTGGCCAGAAATGATTTGCAATGAGGATTGGACTCGATTTTTGAAATTAAAAATTCTTTAACTAATATAATTTTGTTCAATTTATAAGGGAATGAAAATACCGAGTGAATTTGAAGATAAGACATGTGATAATATGAGTGAAACTGGTCTCTCTCTCCTGTGCAAGGAGAGAATCTGGAGGGCACAGTAGTCCCCGCTACGACAAGACAACTGAAGCGCAGGGCACCACCTAGCTTTTCTCGGAGCGTTTCACTGTATTTTTGAACCATAAGGGTTCAAAAAATTCGTAATTACCGGGTGTTAGGGAAACTCTCCCGAAAACGAAGACAGGCTATCGCTGTCTTCGTTGAAGGTAAAAAATATGTTAAGTATTTTTTTTTTTCGATTAGTTAAATTTTTTTCCGATTTTTCTTTATCAGCGCTTTTCACGTTCCATTATGTTAGTAAAGCTAAATCTCAGGATATAATGTCAATAGAATACTTATTAAACAAACCAAGTTTCGCATATATTATAATAAGCTCTTATAGGTAGTCTATAGATTATATATTATCTAAAAGACCCGGAATGCTTCACTTACTGACTGATATCATCAAAATTAATGTTAAAGCTAGTGCGTAGCTTAGCTATAGCTGTGTATATTTTCTCAAAAAATCGCTTAAGTAGTGTATTAATATATAGATCGTAGTGCTACAATGCGGAGGTATTGTCAAAGGCTAACCGCGGTAATACCACCGCAAGCCGATCATTCTACGCATTAGAATTCTGAGTCTCGCCACAAACTGCGTGCGGTTATATAATTCCTATTATTCGTTGTTTCTGGGAAATAAATAATTGTAAGGTTTTGTTTTGCTCAAATATGAGAGAACACGTCATTAATAATTTAGGTTTTGGAGTGAAGAAGACCCTCGCATCTACTTTTTTATACTATAAACAAAGGTACGGTATAATACGTAGTGACTAAGATAGACAAAGGTATGCTTAGATGGTTCGGATACGTAGAGAGCGGATGGACCAAAGCAGATTAAACGGAACAGATTTATAAGACGCGGATGAATGGGCGACCCGGTTAAGGTCGACCTAGTCGTAGGTACATACGTATGTTAATCAAATCGAGGACGTTTTTAAGCAAGTCCAAATCAAGAGTAGCCGCGTATGGCGTGCATGTAGTATGTATGTGGTACCTTTTTTTTTTTTTTTTTTTTATGGTGCGGAAATCCCGTGTGTCTTGTCCCTTTAAACATTAGCCCGACATAACCGCCCCCGCTGCCCGGCGGGGGGGTATCTGAAGGGATTTCCGCACGATAAAAAAAAAAAAAAACAAAAAAAAAAAAAAAAGTAGTTACAGTCAACAACACAAGTCGCTTAACAAATTCGAATCTATTGATAACCTTAACCCTTGTGACGGCCTCTCGTGACAGGGGGCACGGGTTCAATTCCCGCTTAATGCAAATATTTGTAGGCATGAATATGTATATTTGCATTGGTCTGGGTATTTCAATGTATAATATGTATGTATTTACAAAAAATAATAGTACACAAGTATGTTCTGGAACTCATAAAACAAGCTATTTAAACTATGCTTACTTTGGGTTTAGAAAGCGCTGTGTATAATGTCGTAGAATATTTATTATATTTATAAAATAATAAATAAAACATGAATAATATTAACTTTGTTTTCTGGGAATTATGAAACTATTTAAACATCCACTATCGGTTCATCTATTCCTATGTAAAAAAAAGGTTTGTAAATATTTTAGTGTTAACCAACTTTTGTCGTTGACTGTACATCATAATAGATTTTACTCGTGTGTGCGGTTTCAAGAGGGTAGACAGATTAACTCGGACTGTCAGCCTGAGTGAGCTATCGTGCGTAGATGAGCCAAATATAGATATTACATGACTAGGCAAAATTGCAAGTACTGCTCACCTGTGGGATACGATGAAACATCATCAGAAACTACGAGAAAAACATTTAGGTATCGTGTAGTAACTTCAGCTTTTTTCGGTAGGGTGTAGGTTGTGGGATAAATGCGTTTCATGCTGTTAATTGCCCGAAACTGAGAGTGACAATATAAAAGATAAAGTGATAAATTATTGGAAACAAAACTATTTTTAATGGATTCATTGAACCTGACGTTTCGGTTGTGTTTCAGCAGCCATGGTCACAGGGTGACGTGACTTGAGAATCCGTTAAAAATAGTTTTATTTCAATGTGTTCATTAACTTGCGACAATATCGTATTAAATTATTACTCAAACGTAAGATAGTGAGTAAAAAACCTGCAGATAAGGAGATCGATTCTGAAAAACGTCACTATTTTATTTGTAGTTGACAGTCACGAATTGACGTCACGATATGTTATCTAATCGTTGGAGTGGCGAGTAAATTGTGCAAATAAACTAATGAAAGGAAACCACTTGCCGCCCACGTGGCGACGCACAAAGATTGTATAAAGCCGTACTGTGGGAGTTGTGACTACAACTACGAGTAGGTATAGTCAAAAACATTTGAACATTAACATCTATCGAGGCCGTCTAGGTAGGGTGGCCCCTACCTAGACGGCCTCGAAATTCTAGGAACATTCTAGGGACAATCTCTGGAAAAGGTGGCCACTACTTTTTGGACTTCACCTCAGCTTACCATCAGGCGGGGTGCAGTCAATTTGACGGACTAAATATTTAAAAAAAAAGGTACACATACAAGTGAGTCTTCTGTAACTTCGACTAATCGTCTTAATTAATTGCATATTTAATACTAGCCTTAACCGTATCTCGTATGAAACTACCAGCATCTGTCTGCCCTTATAATAATAATTTTAATATATTTTTGAAGTAAAAATTTCTAATAGCACGTTGGGCACTTTTGAGATAGAAAAAAAAAATTTAATTCGGCACTGTTACCGTTACCGACAACTCTGTAATGTTTCATGACGGTTCAAAGAATACACAAGTAATTGTTTAAGTTTTCACTTCTATCGGCACTCCTGGTGACTTTTTAGGGTTCCGTAGCCAAATGGCTAAAAACGGAACCCTTATAGATTCGTCATGTCTGTCTGTCCGTCCGTATGTCACAGCTACTTTTTTCCGAAACTATAAGAATTATTCTGTTGAAACTTTGTAAGTAGATGTACAAAAGTAGAAAAAAAAACAATAAATTTTGGGGGTTTCCCCATAATTAAATAAACTCAGAATTTTTTTTTTCATCTAACCTAAACTAACTAACCAAGACTCAAAATCATACGTGTGTGGTTCTATGGATAGGTCTTCTAAAATGATATTGAGGTTTCTAATATCATTTTTTTCTAAGAGACACTTCCAAAGTGGTAAAATATCTCCCCCCCCCCCACCCCTGTAACTTCTAAAATAAGAGAATGATAAAACTATAAGAAATATATGATGTACATTACCATGTAAACTTCCACCGAAAATTGGTTTGAACCACCTGTAGTAAGTAGTTTTTTTTTAATATGTCATAAATCGTAAACCGCAATTTACCTTTCATTCGATCAACTCACATATATTATAAAAATTACTTGCTGCTACAGAACCCTTCATGGGCGAGTCCGGCTCGCACTTGGCCGGTTTTTGTTTTACTACTGCGTGTCCCAAGCTACAACGTCTTTTCTTCTCTTTATGTTCATGTCATGTTAATCCCGGTGGCTCCTAAAGCTCCTACTTTGGGGTCAGCGGTTCGCTTTCCTACTGCTTTTAACAAGTTTTGTTTCACGTTAACGTAAACTTGACGAAACGTAAATTAGCGTAAAAAATAATAAAATAACACTAAATAAACCGCGATAGAACGCGTTAAAAAATTGTTTAATTTCAATATTTTGTATATATATAGAATGTGTAACCACTGCTGTAGCAAACTATTTATCATTCAAGTTATAAGAAAAGTCAGTAACTAAGGTACAACCTTACACCCCGGCGTCTGAAGATCCGAGACGGCGTGCGGTTTTAGTCGGTTCAAGCCCGACATAACCGCCCCCGCTGGCCGGCGGGGGGGTATCCGAGGGGATTTCCGCACGAAAAAAAAAAAAAAAGAAAAAAAAAAGGTACATGTTGTAAAAATAAAAATACATTGTCTGCAATATTATATTGTTTTTCCTTTATCCTTGGACGTAAATAAGGTATGTTAACCACGATATAAAACCCTTCAAAACTCCTGCATTAGGATAAATAAACTACTCATAATGTTCTAATGTGACTTGGGAAAAGACATCAGTGAATTTTGGCGCACGACACACAAAAGTTAAATGCATCTAGGCGTCACATTAAATAGATAATTGTATGAGACCCCACCAAGATCTTCAGGGTGGAAGATAACCTAATCTGCAAGCTGGTAAACCTGCTAATTGACAGACCAGACTCTGGTGCAGACATACCTCTCGTGCCCGTAACAACCAAAATAAACTAAATCATAGTAAGAGAGAAGGAGGCAGGCCGCTTTGGATGCTAAAGGGATCGGTGCTCGGATGAAGAAGAAGAGATGTATTATAATAATTTTATATTAATACGCGAATTGAAAACTTTACATCCCTTTTTACGAAAATTGCGCGGATGGAGTAGGATGTGAGATTTGACATAGTTATAGTTTATATGGAGGAGAAGTGCAGAAAGCTTTTTTCTTTTAAATTTTGCATAAAAAATACATTAAATCAATAAATAAAACACACCCATGTTACTTACGTAAGTTTATACCACCAATATCAAACGTAACAATATTACATATTTGTATACCGTAAGGTTCACATTTAAAAATAAATGCAATGAAATTTAACTTTCTGACAACCTCAAACAAAGGTCAAACTTCGACCACCGCACGGGGTCACTAGTAACTAGATATTAAATAAAAAAGTATTTTATATTTTATTCAAACCAAAGAACATGCTTTTTATTTTACTATACCTCCTGACATATTTTAAGTTTTTTAGCCATCTATAAAGTGAAATTATTATCTACAATAATAATCTAAAGTATATTTTTAAACTCAAATAACGCTTTATTACCATGACTATTATACCTTCATCTCAGCGATGACCCTAACGAAAAATGCTAATGGTATCATTATTCATTTCAGATTTTAATTAATTGTCGATAAAAGCAAGGTAGTTCAAGCTCGTGTGGGATATAGATGTGTTCTGTATTCAAACAAAGCGGCGGAAAGGCTACAGGAGAGAACCAAAAATCACCCGTCCCGTAGAGGATGCATCGAGCGCCAGAAGAGTACTAAACGACCTTGGCGCTATGACTGGTGGTCAAAGTCTACCAGGGTTCCTGGGCGTGAATTGACATTTCGACACACCTAACTAATCAATCTAAATCCAATTTTTATGGCTTGATCAAACCGACTGGATCATGCCGACTGAACGACAGGCAGCATGGTGTACGGCTTCCATTTGTAACTAGTACTTTGTTTTAAATAAAAAACTGGTAATAATAAAACTCAGGACTTAAATGCAAAATCTACAAGAGTTCTTTATTCAAATTCATTTGTGGAGCACCAAATAGTAGGTTCTGCTCCCTAGGGCCTATGTTCATTCTGACGAACAACGGACTAATTTATATAATATACTCATTGGAGTGGAGGCTCAGAACTAATTGCGCTGCAAAATTATGGCACTTACTTGACCTTTCTGAGGAATTATTTCCTTTGAGTTGGAATTGTCGATTGTCGAAAGTGTCGGTTATTATGAGGAAAGTGCTCTATTGGTATTTTTTTCTTTGTTACAAGTGCTTTTACGACGTTCTTTGTTAAGAATGTTTTATTGACAATGGCGGTGGAATGTCACTTGAGTTTGCTAATGCTTTCAATGTACAGTAACCCAAGTTTGATTTGGCACGTCGGGGATAAGAGTGAGAGTCCGGCTAAGATTCGCCAAACTTCGGTTTTTATAAAGCGTTCTCCCTATCGCAGAGCGCATGTCAATAGCTTGATATATTTTTGAAGTGGTTGAAACCAAAATTTTAATTTCAATCTATATATATAAGGTGTCACCGAATTAGGTCTCTGAATTTGGTGAGATGACTTGGTATCGACAAAATATGTATTTGAAACAAAAAATAATAATATCGGGTAAATAATCGCGACCAGCGTCACGTGTGCTCGTCGCTGGTGGTGTTTTTTTTGTTAGTGATAACCGGGATAAATTCAAGAACGGGTGGACCGATTTTCAGGAACTTTGATTTTTTTGATTTGTCTCCGCCAATATGCCTTTTTGTGGTTCTTTTTATTTGCGGATATCGCCACGGTTACCCCTCGCCGGCCAGCGGGGCTGGTTATGTCAGACTCGAACCTCACGCCGTCTCGGGTATTTAATGCCAGGGTGCATGGAGACATTTATGAAATAAATTCAGCTGATAAGTTAACCAATATAACTTGATTCTAAGGCGAAAGTTTTCCGGGTCAGCTAGTCTTTTATAAATCCAAACGGTTTTAACTACTCTATAAATGTACCAAACCGTCAGTCTAATATGCGATAGAAAGAATGCTCTACAAACTGAGGATACTATTTGATATTTGATTTGAACTCTCAACCTCTTAATTACAAGCCAATCCTCAGCCTATTTGCCGCCGATTCGTACAAAATTCAGCACTTAAATTTGTTTTTAATCCAAAATACATACCTGACAAATCCCTTCCTAGGTGGATAATCTTTATGGAAAACTGAGTGGTTAAGGATCATCTTCTCATAGCCCGTGTCCAGCCATGATCGCTGGAGCACGAAGTCACGATTCTTGAGAGGGGCTGGACATGACACTAGAACAAGATGAAATAATAGATTTATAAATAAAATATTTAATTATTGTGAGGTATATGCGATATTTAAAGATTACACTTCTGCGTCGCACTTTGATGATACAACTAGCATAACTAGTAGGTATATGTATGTAGAAAATGTAAATAGTAACTGTTACGTTTTCATCATAACGCAATACAGCAAACCGACATATAGATATAGGCCGCGATTACAAATTTATAAAATGCGATTCGAAACGTAATACGCATAAATCCGCCCGCGTAGAAATCTGATCTCGTACCCGCAACCCATGGGAATATATTCAAAGGATCCTATCCCACTAATATTATAAATGAGTCAAGTAAGTACCCAGTTCATAAAGTATGTTGTTAGTGTATCAGTTTATATATATTGCGGATAACCATAAATTCCAATGGCAGTGGAATCTGCATGACGGACCAACGCGAGCTTTCAAAGAGAATAAAGAAAGAAAGAAAGAAAGAAAATATTTTTATTCAACCGAGCTTAACAAAAATATACACATAAATACAACAATTGTGCATGTGCATCCATATGGCTAGGTAGAATAAAGGCCGCCTCTCAGCTTAATGCTGTCCGCGTTGTAGTGCAAGCTGTAGTAATAATATTCTAGGACACATTACACTGCACCATCTTGATCCAAATTCTCAAACTAAGCAGAGCTTTCAGAGGTTCTAGAATGCGGATAAACATACTTAGATACTTTTTTTTCTCTGAATTAATACATATTATGCGTATAAACACCCAGACCAATGCCAATATACATATTTGCAATGAGCGGGAATCGAACCCGTGACCTGTGACTTAGCGGTCGAATGCTCTACCGCCATGCCACGGAGATTGTCAAAAATAAAGAAGTGCTGAAATGTAATATAAATTAGTTTTTACCATGTACTTAATGTTTTTAACCTAGTTGTACCGGAATGTTAAAAGTACGAGTACATCCGGGGGTACGGAATCGAATACGACTTTATTTGTGTGTAGAATCTTAAAGACAAATAATAAATAAATAAATATTCCAAGAAATTCTATACAGCGGTATCTAGACCCTAAGTAAGAATAGCGTAACTAGCTTATGTTATGGGTTCTAAAATGCGGTTATACATATGTACTGGGCTACATTTTTTTTTTTTGCAAATACGTACCTACATATTATACATAGAAACACCCAGACCAATAAAAATATTCATGCATCCAAATATTTGCATTGAGTGGGAATCGAACCTGCGACCTCTGCTTAGCAGTCGCACGGTCTACGCTATGCCACAGAGGTAGTCTTACGACGCGCATTGTACGATACGCATATAGTTCCCAAGTGTCGTACATTGTTTGTTCATGGTCCTACATGGGCTGCGACCAATAGTTGCTAAACGTTCCCTTTGTCTCAGCTTCAAATGGGGTTCTATTGATTTGTGATCTGTACCAAACTAACTTACCTGGAGATTGCCTGAATATCCATCGAAATTGGTTCAGCCTTAATTTGTCAACGGAAAACAAAAGAACAGAAACATCCGAGCCAGCGAAAAAGTTCACATGTTTAATAAAAATGTTTTCAGGAACTTCAAAATTCAGGAAATCATGAAAAAAGTGATAACATCTATACTGCTGGTTGTTCAACAGGAATTTAATAAAATACTTTTACCAAATGATTACACAGCCCTTAAAGCAGTTCTTGTTGACTATAAAAGATTCTAACAAGTTATGCTAAATAAATATAAATTTAAAATTTAAAAACCCCCTATGCCAAAAATTCGTATAGTTTAAGAAATAACCCTTAATCAATTGTCATTTTACGATTATACTGGCACGCGTTAAGCACTTAATCGAGTAAACATACGCCAAAAATGCCTAACATTTTGGAAAAGAGCTGATAATCTTACACTGCTGGACCGATATTAACCAAACATAGCTAAGAACCACCACATGCAAACTGGCTTTCAAATGAAAAAACCCGCATCGAAATCGGTCCATCGGTTTGAGAGCTACGATGCCACATGACAGACATACACACACACACACGCAGACATCGACGTCAAACTTGTAACACACAACATTAAAAAGTTATAGATAGATACTTATAGTTCCAAATGTAAATCTATTATTCACAGGCACGATACGGATATCTTGCACGTCTCTGGTTTTCAATTTGAATGAAGAATCACGACACTTTTTTTATACCGGGAAAGCCATTCTTTTTGTTATTATTATAAAGTATTTTTTTTTAATTTAAAAATACTAGCTGACCCGGCAAACGTTGTTGCCATGTAAATTTATAGTAAAGAAATAGGAAACATTTTTAGTTCAATAAAAATAACTATCTACTATAAGTGTGCGGGGATTTACATATAATCGAAAGCGTTGTAGACAATGAAAGTATGCCGAAAACTGTATAGTGAGTAAGACAGGAGACCGGCTTCGTTCTCATCCCTACTGTGTGATGTTTGCTGGATGAGAGGTGACAGCGGTAGACATCTAGCGGGGATAACTGATCGATTTATAGTTGATCGGCTATCGACCGGCGAAGGCGGAAGATCAAATTGAATTGAGAAAAAATCATAATTGAAGAGAATTATAAGAAAAAACCGCGATGGAAAAATAGGGGTTGATCGTAGAGGGTTGAAAATTCAGGGTTGTATGTATTTTCTATTGCTGTATCATAAAAAAAATAAAAATATTTTTTTATCTAAAAGCTAAAAAAAATATTTAGGGATGGGACTACCGTTAACATTTAGAGGGATGAAAAATAGATGTCCGATTCTCAGACCTACCCTTTTTTTTTTTTTTTTTTTTTTTTTTCGTGCGGAAATCCCTTCGGATACCCCCCCGCGTGCCAGCGGGGGCGGTTATGTCGGGCTTGAACCGACTAAAACCGCACGCCGTCTCGGGTCTACAGACGCCGGGGTGTAAGGTTGCCCATAGAGCATATCCCTCGCACCCCGACTGACCCTGGGCCATCTCCGGTTTCGAGATGGCCCCCTCGGGTTTGGGAACCACGGTGTCCCCGTCTTGCCCCGGTTTGGGGGAGGGGCGCTAGTCGCCCCACCGTCCCGGCCTGCTTCTGCTGGGGTGACAGGTGGCCTCACCCGCCACCCCCAGGCCTGCGCTCATGGAGGACGGAGGTCGTTAAGCGACCTCCGGCGCCTGAGTTGCCTGCGACGCGCGGCGAGCAAGTTGCGGGCTCGGCGGACCGGGAGAGTTCTAAGTCTCTCCCGGGCGCGCTCCGCCACCTCCTTCGCGAGCATTACATGCTCGCAGAAGGAGGCGGCGGCGGCCCACGCGCTCGCGCTCCGCAGACCTACCCAATATGCACACAAAATTTCATGAGAATCGGTCAAGCCCTTTCGGAGGAGTTTAACTACAAACACCGCGACACGAGAATTTTATATATTAGAAGATACAAAGAGGGCCAATGTTAAGATGAAAGACACTTTTTCCGATTTTCTATGGGGTTTTGGTTGGGATTCCTGTATCAATATATATTTAAGTTATTAAGTCAAGATAGAAATTATAATGAGGTTGGGGAGCACTAAGAAGTTCATGGCAGAAAAACTCAGATGCATCTGGTAATAATGCTAAGATGATGATACTGAGAACTCCGCTCCAGAACTCTTAAGAGTAGTTGCTAGTTAGTGACAGGTTACTCGCATAGCCTATAAATACCCTTCAGACCATTTTTTTTTATGTAGGTAATGCTGTTACGTTCGGCACCACCGGTTACAGGGTGGCAGCCGGAGATCGTGTGTGGGACTCCCCCATCCGGTTACCGGATGGGGGAGTCCCACAGCACGGTTTACCATACTCTGCACCTTGTCAGGGGGGCCTGAAACTATACAGGAATACTTTCATGGCGACCCCCCCCCTAGCGTGAGCTCACTAACGCGGGCACCACACCTTTTAATCTCTCTATTGGTCGACGTCCAGGCAATACTCGTCAGAGCAGACACAACTAGAACGACGAGCTATATAATACGTACTAATTATATTCTACGTCATACTACACAGCGCTATCTAGATTTAAAGTAAGCACAGCTCAACTAGCTTGTAACATGAATTCTAGAATGCGGATAAACACACTTAGATACATGTTTTTTTGTAAATACATACATATTTTACGTAACCCGCTTTAGTGTGAAAAGGTAACAAACATCTACACTCAAACACACATCGATTCATCCTCACAAACTTTCACATCTATATATATAAAACAAAGTCGTATTATTGATGACCGTTTGTAACTCGAAACGGGTGGACCGAGTTTCATAATCTTTGATTTTATAGATTTGTCTCCGCTTATGTCGGACTCGTGCCAACCAAAACAGCATGCCATCTCGGGTCTCTAATGCCGGGGTGTAAGGTGGCCAAATACGGCAACTCCCTCGCACCCCGGCTGACCTACGATTTTGAGATGCCCCCCTCGGGATAGCTGATAAGGTAACCAACATAACTTGATTCTGAGGTGAAGCAGTTTGCAGGGTCAGCTAGTATATAACATTACTGAAAAGTGGGATAGTATGATAGGTATTTAATTCAACGCCTTAAAGTGTAATAAGTGTATAGAGAACAGAAAATTTAATTTTTAACTCTCCCCAAGCATGTAAATAATCCAATTAACATTTCTTACACGAACAAATAATTATGTACAAAGTTCTAAGCGCTAGGGAAATGAAATGCTATAACTTTGAGACGAGACGCAAGGAAGTTGGCATTGCTCCATAATTTATTATTTCGATAAGGCGATGTGTCGGAGAAATAGACCGAGGCTATATAAACGCATTATGGACGAGGCTAATGATTCATTTGGTGTGGGAACGTTGTTAATGATAGTTGAAGGAGGTGACTCAGTTGGTCAGAGCATTCCCCTGTAAGAGACTGGTCGCGGGTTCAAGTCCCGTCCTAGATGTTCTCTTTTTCCGATCTAAATCTATAGGAAAAGTAAGCATACTAATTGATTAAAAATTTAATTGAAAATCATGATCATTATGAGCCAACAGGTTAAGAAAATAACACACACAAACATGAACAAACATGAAAGTAAAAAATATCGATTCTATATATCGAGTTAGTTCAAAAATAGCTGAAGATATACAAAAATGTGACTACATAGTTAGATTTAAAATAAATTGTATCATAAATTTGTGTGACTAAACTGAAATTTCACATTAATTTTGATTTTTAATATTATTGGACACTTTGTGTAATTCTTCTACATTACAATCTATATATAAAATTAAATCCATGTTTCCCCAAGTCACGCCATAGCTAGACAACGACTTGACCGACTTCATTCATTTTTTTTAAGTATTTTAATAATTTCTAGAAGATTCTTACAAAAAGAAAACTCAGAAAATTGCGCAGGAAAAGTTTAACACGCGGAGAACAGCTAAGTAGTTATTTATAATAATTGACAAACCTATTCTTAAGAATTTATTTAATTTCGTGTACGTTTGTTAAATTTATTCGTAGAGTTACCAACTCGTGAGCAAGTAACATAAATGGCCATCCATGTAGGGGGCCCCGGTATGGGCGGGACGTCTGACGGCTCGCAACGAGTCTGTTTTGCACAGCCCATTGAAATTGCTAGCCGTCAGAGTTATAAAGGGATTTCGCACGATCTCCGTCGAGGTGGCATGTCTCTTAGCCAGGACCCCTCCATGGGACCTGGAAGTGAGAGCCCTTGCATCGTTGTATCAATGGCGCAAGGAGGCGCTGGAGCGGGGCCGTAGGCCGGAACACCAAGAAGTCGGACCCTAGCGATCCCAGCTCTACCAGGAACTTATGGAGACATGAAAGGTGTGACTTGAGCAACCGAGGTGGGTAGTGTTTGGAGAGGCGACGTGATGACCTCTCCTACCTGATGTCGCAGATAGTTACCGGACACGGGTGCTTCGGTAAGTGTCTGAGGCGCATCCACCTGGAGACAACTCCGTAGTGCCAGCACTGCGAGGATCCCGGCGAAGACACGACGCTCCACACATTAGTGGGGTACCAAGCGTAGGCGAGTCAACGCCGGGATCTCGTTGCGGTCCTGGACGTGGACGCTCTGTCGCTGGAGACCATGATGAGAGCCGTGGTCTCCGACGGGGGTAAGTGGCACACCGTCACCTCTTTCTGTGAGTTAGTAACGCGCGCGAAAGAGGTGGTGGAGAGGCAGCGGAAGAGAATGCGACGAGGACGACGCAGACTTGTCTACGCTCAGGACTACCGACCTCCATGATCGGGGTCTGAGGACGGCAGTCGACCGACTCACTGTCCTTACAGAAGCAGGCCAAGACGGAGGCGTGTCGTGTGTGTGTCCTACACACGCCTGCCAACACACTGACGCGGGGTCAAACCCGACCCCAAAGGCGAGGCCGCGATATCCGAAGTCCGCCGGGAACCATGGGGTTATCCTTTCTAGGGTGTACCCGGGCTGCCCGGATATGGACGCTTGGGAAGGTCACCGTGTAATTTTATTTTATTTTTCCTACATACCCACCTCATCGCTGGCACCGGTGGGGTGAAGCCCGTGGGGGTTTCCAAAGGAAAAAAAATGGCCATCCACGACTAAAACAACACTTGTACGAGTTAACGCCAGCGTGTCCCAAAGTTTTGCCTTGTGGCTTGTTTTGATATTGCGAAATATATATTAACAGGAAACTGTATATAGTTGTTTGAATTAAAGTTACTGGCGTTTACCACAGCCAGTTAAGATTGTTGCTTCTATGTTGTTTCATTGAAATGCAATTTATTTAGAGAAGTCCTATTTAAAAATTTAGGGAGTTGCATTTTTTAAAAGCAAAAGATTAAAAGTCACTAGGGAATTATATTTTACAAGCTTTCATTTAACTTGAAATACTCATAGCCGAATTAGAACCATTACTCTTAACACATGGAGTTAAATTTTTCCACATTGATTCAGTTATAATGACAATTAATGACCAGTATTAGCTTTAGGCCGGGACGGTGGGGCGACTAGCGCCCCTCCCCCAAACCGGGGCAAGACGGGGACACCGTGGTTCCCAAACCCGAGGGGGACATCTCGAAACCGGAGATGGCCCAGGGTCAGTCGGGGTGCGAGGGATATGCTCTATGGGCAACCTTACACCCCGGCGTCTGTAGACCCGAGACGGCGTGCGGTTTTAGTCGGTTCAAGCCCGATATAACCGCCCCCGCTGGCATATCCGAATATGGCTGGGGTATCCGAAGGGATTTCCGCACGAAAAAAAAAAAAAAAAAAAAAAAGGTATATTAACTGTGATGCATGGGAACCACGCTAAGATGATGATGATGACAATAATAATTAACAGAAGCCTTAGTATATATTTAGAAATATTAAATTTATGAAGAAAAAGTCAACTTGTATGATTGAGACACAGTTTGTGGTTAAAATCCCCTCGGACTTCACCCCATCAGTGCCGATGATTGGGTGGGCGTGTCGGAATCGGATCGACTAAAATCACACGGTGTCCTCCCCAAGTATCCATTGCCGGGCACCCCGGGTAAGCCCTCGAAAGGATAACCCCAGGGTTATCGGTGGACTTTGGCCGCCACCGCGACCTCACCTGGTGGGGTCGGGTTTTATCCTGGACCCTAGGTAAAAACTCCCTACTATTGATGGCCGTGTTAACGATAACTTACTGATATATAGTGGTAATTACAGATAATAACTAAGTAATGAAAATTGGTGTTTATATGAAGCTAATTGCTTGTTTGAACAGATTCGAGGTTGATGAGGTAACACTGTGGTTTATTTAACTCTTGTTAACTGCGAACTGAAGTTAGTTAGTCCAATATTGTTGGATAATACTAATATGGCCACTTTCTATTAAGTAGGCTGAAAGTAAGTCGCCATCGGTATTAGCTTAACACATTCCAAGTTCCTGACCGCCAATAGCTCTCATCATAAAACAACAAACGAAAATTGAACATAAATAAAGCCATCCTCTGAAGATTACAAAAAAAAATTTTACGTCAATAATTTATAGATTTATTTCAGTGTAAATTTCGTTTAAAATATTGCTATACTTAAGCACGTAAAATAAAACATACGCATGTTGATGGTGAAAGTGAAAATAAGGGATAAAGAACACCATCAATGAGAACAATCTCACTAGTTCCAGTGTCAAATTTCATGCGTTGACAAAATATGTCAGACGGCTATTTTCAGAAGGAAGTAGGTACCTTCTTATTTATATTAAACACATTCAGAAGACTGCTACGAGCTATGAATATAATACCTACAGCATGTATATGAGCATAGTTAACTACTAAAAATTGAGATTTCATAAAAATAAAACTATTTTTTAGGTTGATTTCGATGAAATCGATCTACCTATTGGTTTCTTGACTACTGTCGAATTTAAAAAAAAAATATTCATAGGAGGTCTAGTTATGACCCCCTGAGTCCGAAACTTGCGTGTAAACTTAGTTTAAGTTCGTGAACGGGTGTAATCCGGCCTAAGGGGACGGTAGGGCCTCACTTTTTGTGAAATCAGTTTTTCCTCAAAATTTCACGTTCCATGAAAGATATTCGAACCGTTCTAATTTTATCCCATAGTATACATGAATACCAACAACTTTTAATTATAAACCTATAAGATTAAAACTTTAACTAAAAGTGGAGTGGGGAAAAACAAAAATTTTTCGGGAAAAAAATCATAACTTCTAACCGGTGAACATTCTTGCCGTCGGAAACATTTTTAATCGATACGCCATTTTTAAGTCTAAAATAAATGTCTGAAAAGTTTCACGCTAAAAGTTACCGTTTTCGAGAAAAAAAATTAAACATGTTAATAAAATAATATTAATTGCTTCACGAAATCTACCTGTGCGTTCCCCCTGCGGGAACGGATTTTTTTATTTTAGTGTTTTTACACTATTCCCGATGTTTACACACAATTTCCTGCACTATATTCTTACAATTATACGATTTCCTTATAAGTATATATCTAAAAATTAATTACTACCATCTTTTTGAAAAATATAGGACCTTGGTAAGTAGGTAGGCATAATATATTTCTACGTTTACCTACGAATAGATACCATTTTTCCGGATCGGCTATCGGAATTAAACCGGCTGTCGGAATCAAACCGCCCACAACCATGAATGCTTCTAAGCATATAACGGTTATAACCAAGGAATCTGGCATAACCTTGGAATCAAAGTCCTTGAGACCCTGAAAGATCTCAACCATGGTTGTCGAACAGAAGACCACCCACAAAATATTACTTTTTTGTACTAGTGACTCATCGCGAACCATCGTTGTCGAACAGAAGACTACCCACAAAATATTACTTTTTTGTACTAGTGACTCATCGCGAACCATCGTTGTCGAACAGAAGACCACCCACAAAATATTACTTTTTTGTACTAGTGACTCATCGCGAACCATCGTTGTCGAACAGAAGATCACCCACAAAATATTACTTTTTTGTACTAGTGACTCATCGCGAACCATCGTTGTCGAATAGAAGACCACCCACAAAATATTACTTTTTTGTACTAGTGACTCATCGCGAACCATCGTTGTCGAATAGAAGACCACCCACAAAATATTACTTTTTTGTACTAGTGACTCATCGCGAACCATCGTTGTCGAATAGAAGACCACCCACAAAATATTACTTTTTTGTACTAGTGACTCATCGCGAACCATCGTTGTCGAATAGAAGACCACCCACAAAATATTACTTTTTTGTACTAGTGACTCATCGCGAACCATCGTTGTCGAACAGAAGACCACCCACAAAATATTACTTTTTTGTACTAGTGAGTCATCGTAAATAATAAAGAATTTAAAAAAACATTATGCGACGTAATATGTTAGCATCACTGTTGTTGATTATAGATTCATACTAATTTCCACCTGCTACCTTCATAAACGAGGAAGTCTGGTAACTCTACATATTAATCTAAGTTTTAATTAGAGTCAAGACCGTCAACTACACTATTCGCACTATAATATGGTAAATAGTTTTACTATTTTCATGTAATTAGGTAACTATCTAGCTATACTAATTATGATGCTAAGGAGTTTAATTGTTTGTTTGAACGTGCTAACATCTGAAACTAAAACGTGCTGTTTAAAAAAATCTTTATCACAAAGATTTCTTGGAGACAGTTGTAGGCAATATAACATCACGCTACCACGCTTAGGAGCCTAGTAATAAGAAAAATAGATGAGGCTGGCGGCCGATGCTACGCGGTGGAATAGAACCGTGTACGGCAGTTGAAACCGTGGGGCACAGTTAGTAGGTATGTTAACAAATGTGTCCCTTAGTCTTTATTTATCCCTTAATCAATCATCATCATCAAAGCTTGCACTTTACACCCAGGTTCCGCTCGTCCCCTTTTCATAATTTTGTTTATCTAAACCCCCCCCCCCCCCCCACTCGTCCATCGATTACTGGTGTACCGGCTTTCAAGTGTATGTAGCCCCACCAATGCTTTTAGGGGCAAGTCTCTCCTGATGAGGCTTTGGCACTGGCTCTCCTCTCGATGTTGGTCGGTCGCACGGCAGTCACTCCCATAAAAGCCATATAAGCCAAACCAAATGGAGAAGGGATAAGCGGGAACAACGCCAAGAGATGATGATGATGACCGGCTTGCAGGTCGATTGGCTTGAACCCCGAAGTTCTTGGTGAAGCCCTATACACCTTGGGACTGGCGCACGTATAGTGAAGCGCAGTGCAGAGCCTTTTACACTGATAAAACATTATCGACCTTTTGCGCGTTTAAATTAGATCGAAAATTGGTTTACATCGAATTATCTTCTAGAGTATCAAAGCAACTTGCCGTGTTCATTCATTTTAGATCAAATGCTTAAGTATACAAAGTCAAGAATGTTTAGGCAGTACAAAATGCTCGGCGATGCGCTTCTTCATATATGCGCTGGACCTTAGACACACACAAAATGTTGATCCTTAATTTCAACTTCATTTGTCGCTCCAATCCCCGTAGGAATCTGTGCCAATAAATTGAAAAAAGGTTTATTAATTTACTTTCGCGATCCAATTTCTGGTAAAAGCAGTTTTCTTTACCTTAAACAAAAAATGTATTACCGCCATAAATTCGGTCCAAAAGCTTTATTTTTTTTAGATCTGCGCCTCAGGCATCTTTGCGGAATGCCAATGCCTTATAAAATAGCATTAAATATGCTTTATGTGAATTGATACACATTCGTGAAAGGATACGTTTCCGCTAGACACATTTAACATAGACATAATGTGTTTTCGGAAATACATAAGTTGTGAAAGGTTTAAAAGTGCTTCTGTGGCGGATGAAAGATAAATGAGGGTAATATGGGTGAACTAGGACCTTCTTTTAGATTCCCTTATAGATTCGTCATGTCTGTCTGTCTGTCCGTCCGTATGTCACAGCCACTTTTTCCCGAAACTATAAGAACTAAAAGAGATTTTCACACAAAAATAGAAAAAAGACAATAAATTTTGCGGGACTTTTTGGAACTTAGAACTGAAACTCAAAATGTTTTTTTTCATCAAACCCATACAAAATGAAACAAAAAAGGGTGTATCTATAGATAGGTCTTCAAAAATGATATTGAGGTTTCTAATATCATTTTTTTCTAAACTGAAAAGTTTGCGCGAGATACACTTCCAATGTGGTAAAAAGTGTGAATGCGTGTGTGCGTGTGTGTGGCCTGTAACTTCTAAAATAAGAGAATGATAAAACTAAAAAACATATATGATGTACATTACTATGTAAACTTCCAACGAAATTTGGTTTGAACGAGATCTAGTAAGTAGTTTTTTTTAATACGTCATAAATCGTAAACCGCAATTTACCTTTCTTTCAATCAACTCAAATATAAAAATTCAAAAAGAAACACTAAATTATGTTACTTGCTGCTACGGAACCCTTAATGGGCGAGTCCGACTCGCACTTGGCTGCTTTTTTTATCCATGGCATCCTCCCCGTGACTCCGTTTGTGTTACTAAAAGTCTATGTCAGTGAAAGATGATATTGTCGAAACTATCGAAAGATATTATTAAGTTTTCTGGAATATAAGTATCGTGTAGCGTAGCGGTACAGAGTTCCACTGCTACGTCGGAGGTCGCGGGTTCGAATCCCATTGTCCGCATTGTTCGAATTTCAAATGTATGTTTTTACAGAAAAAAAAAAGAATTTTTTTATTGTTTTTATGTGCTCTCCTTGTAACCATAGCTACTAAAAGCAACCAAAAGTTAGGATTAAAAAAATATGACTATAACACAGAGTTAATCGTGAGCCAATATATCATAATAATTCAAAGGGAAATAGATACAGATAAAAATCCCTTTAGCACCAGCTGTGACACACGTAACCCTATCCCATCCCTGACACCAAGCCTTTGATAGGATTCATACATATTTACACTAACACCTTTCTCTCTACAGGGTAGGCAGATACAACAGCCCGCCGTCTGCTTCTATCCTTACACAATTCACTTGATTCCTCTGTAGGCATGAAATGATTCTGATTCTCGCATGAAAGGTTTAATACCTTTCATGCGAGAATCAGAACACATGTGTTAGGTTACTAAATAATATAATTGACAGTTAACGAGGTAGTGGCATGGCAGTAGAGCGTGCGACTACTACGTCGGATGTTGTGGGATCGATGCCCACCCAGTGTAAATATTTGTATGTATAAACGTATATATTTCCATTAGTCTGAGTGTTTCTATGTAACATATATAGAAAATGTATCTTAGTATGTTTATCCGCATTCTAGAGCCCATATTACAAGCTAGTTAAACTATGGTTACTTTAAGTCTACAATAGATAGCAGTGTGTTGTAGAACTATTATTTTTTTCATTATGATGTAACTGTATGGTTACCCCAAAACAATTACAAGCTATCAAGGCTAATAAGTAATTTAAATTTAACATAATATGCTAAAACTTATGGAATAATGAATGTGTCCATCGGCATTTCTCTTATGGTCTCTAATAAAATGGAATGAAACTTAATATTATTGTTCAAATCTTCAAGGGTAGCACTCACTGCACTACGTTACACTAACTTCACTAAACTAACTAAAAAGTCTTAGTCCTTTTCAGTCTCCTTACTAAATCCATTCACGTGTTCAAGTAGTCTTTGTTCGCCGAAGCACATCTTCGGCGTATTTTTTTAATAATCTTAGCAACAAGAATATTATAAACATAAAAAAACAGGATAAGCATACATAAGCACACGAACAATTCAAATATACAAAATATTCATGACACGTGAATAAAATCTATTTCTTATGGCATCTTCATATTAGACGCGTATGCTGCTACGTTCACACCATGAACTAAATTCCTTTTCCTAGTATTAATATTCCAACCTTGCGCTATATTATTATTTTCTTTGTTTGAAATGTTAAAACGGAATGTTGTGATGAATAGAAGGATAGTGCGAGTCGGACCGCGTACTGAGGGTTGTGGGGACCTCGACAAAGTGACATTCTACTAGTGGAATCGCAGCAGCGAACCTTCAAATGCACGCAATGTATGGGAGTGACATTATTTGTCGACATGTCACGTGTAACAAATAATGTCACTCCCATACATTTCGGATTATTGAAGGTTCGCGTCGAAGCGATTCCACTAGTAGAATGTCACTTTGTCTACAGGCCCTGTACACAACTGGATTGAGAAATTTGATTGATTGGAAAATTGTAATTGTGGTTATAGCCCATTGTCAATTTAGTTTGCTGCGAAAGCAAACTTAAGTGAAAAGGGGCTGGCCACATCTGCCAAATGAACGATAGCCGCAAACGAGTCCTGTCTTCCTCCTTTTTTGAAGTCGGTAGGTATAAATCTAACTAGGACGGTTACCAGCTTCGCAATCAACCCAAACTTAAGCGTAGCGAGATTTGCCTATCCAACAATAGGTCAACGTGATCGGTCGACTTTTTCCAGTGATTCGGTTTTTCGGTGATTATTCCTCGATGGTAAGACCGATCTGGACATTCGACCCCTTACGACACTCAGTAATGTCTACTTGATCACCGTGGCATATTTGGTCGAGATCGGTCAAACGGTCTCGGAGGAGTATCATTTGTTTGAAATGCAACTTTGAAACCAAAGACGCTTCGCTCGCCTTCGGCTCGCTACGCTTAATAATATAAATAAATCTATCGTGATTCATGACTGACGTTTCACTTCATCTACTCAGAGATATTATTGAGACAACCATCACGTAATCAGATTATTCAGATAATCATCACGTCCTAGCCTTCAAGTTTTCATATTCCGATATACCATTGTTTAGCTTAAGCATCATCTTTTATAGCATCGCAATATCTACGTGATTTCCTTTGAGCGCTCTGTTTTATCGGTACTTTTACTTTCTGCCGCTCGTTTTTCGCATAAAACCCACCAATGAAAGCTTATTTTGGGGAGAAAATTTCTACGTAAAATATATAGAAGCTATATTTTATCCTATGCCATGCGTTTATATTTTCTGGTAGGTACATAAAATTTTCAAGGTAATATTTTATTTCGGATAGATTTTTTTTTATATTCTACATTCTACACAGCGCTTCCTAGTTCCAAAGTAAGCATAATTTAACAAGCTTGTGTTATGGGTGCTAGAATGCAGATGAACATACTTATAATATTTTTTTGAAAATACCTAGTAACACTTAATGACTTACTTTGCTGTTAATTATACTATAGCAGAATCATTAACTTAAAGGTCAATTTACTTGTAGAAAACTATTGAATTAAATTTAATGTTTATTGATTACTAGCATCGCCGCGCAGTTTCACCCTCGTATATCCTGATCCCGTGGGAATATTGTGGGAGGATTATTAAGGGATAATGTAGTATTCTAATATTGAAAGAATTTTTGATATCAATCTAGTAGTTTCGGAGCTTATTCAATACAAACAATCAAAGCTTTCTTCTTTATAAAATATAGTAAGTAATATAGTATAGACGTATAGACGGCCTCTGTGGCGTAGCGGTAGCGCATTCGACTGCTACGACAGGAGGCGCGGGTTCGATTCCCGCTCAGTGGAAATATTTGTTTGAATATGTCTATTTGCCTTGTTTATCCGCATCTGGAACCCATAACACAAGCTAGTTAAACTATGCTTACTTTGGGTCTAGAAAGCGATGTGTAGAATGTAGTAAAATATTTATTATTATTTATTAATTTTGTTGCCATGGCTTGGCGAAGACCTTGTGGCTGGGGGGGAGGGGGGGAGAGTAAGATCTTTGGGGTCAAAGCCAACCTCACCTGCATGTCAGTACCCTACTAATTGCCTGTCGAGGTTCTGGCGCAGGCTTTACTTTCAGGATAAAGGGAAGTCGCTCGCGTTAAAGTTGAAATTGAGTGGATGAGCGTACGCTTTTTTTTTCGTGCCGCGTACTTGGCCTTCAACGCAATAAAGCAAAGTGCAAGCTTTGGATGCAACTGATATTGGCGCTCGGATGAAAAAGAACTGTTAACAATAAAAAATACTTTAAAATACCTACCTTTTGTAAAACTTTGTTCGTTACCTAAAACTTGCAAGTGGTCTACCCAAAAGTAAATCCAATAGGGACAACCCTTTAAAGGTTTAGTGCCCTTCATATAATTACTGTAGATCAGTGGGATT
Source organism: Cybosia mesomella (assembly GCA_946251805.1). NCBI lineage: Eukaryota > Metazoa > Arthropoda > Insecta > Lepidoptera > Erebidae > Cybosia > Cybosia mesomella. The sequence continues at coordinate 5,321,508 of OX276395.1, forward strand.
CGATTTCGAGATCATATTATTAAATCGGTTCAGGATTACATGGTGGTGAACTCAGTGACAGGATTACGTAACGAAAAATCGTGTTTAACTCAAATGTATATGACGTCTAATTTTATGATAGTTGGTAAAGTACCAGCTGCAGCCTTTTGATTTGGCATGTCGGGCAGAAGAGTGAGAGTCCAGCTTAGATATTTTGCCTTGGTTTTGTAGAGCGGTTCTCTATCACATATCGGACTTACAGTTTGACACTTTTATAGAGTACGCTTCGCCCGTGGCATACTTCGCCCTCGTAGCACCCATTTGTCCCATAGATGTCTCATCATCATCATCAACCTATTCTAGTCCACTGCTGGACATAGGTCTCCCCCAATGAGCGCCATAGCGCCCTGTCTTCAGCTTGCCGCATCCAGCATCTGCCCGCAGTCTTTCGCAGATCGTCATCCCACCTGGCCAGAGGGCGTCCTACACTACGTTTGCCGAGTCGCGGTCTCCACTCAAGAACACGTTTACCCCAGCGGTTGTCGGTTCTTCGCGAGATATGGCCGGCCGACTGCCACTTCAGCTTGCTTATTCTTTATATATATATAGATGTCTGTATTTTATTAATTATACAATAATTTATGGAAATTCACTCGATTTGTTGACATTTCTTTATTTACATTACTGCTCCGCTCTCCTACGTAGTAGCCTGTATTAGCCTATATCCTTCCACAATAAATGGGCTACCCCACAAAAAAAAATGCAATTTAAAAGAATTTTTCAATATGAACCAGTGAGATTAGCGCGTTCAACCAAACAAACAAACTCTTCAGCTTTATAATATAGATTAAAACGGTTTGTGCTTATATGATATTAAAACTATAGCTTCGGTTTCAACTTCTATAAAGTTAATAGCTATGAGTCAAAGCTACAGAATAATTCATCCGGCGTTCCTCAGGGCTCACACTCAGGACCAATTTTAATGTATTTACCGGACTGCTTCCTATTTTCTGAAGTTATTATGTATGATCTGAAATTTCTAAGAATAATCGAGGCTCATAAAAACGTCTATTACTTACCGGATGACCTTAATAAGCTTACTAAATAGGGCAAGGACAATGAAATGATTTTAAATTGTAGTAAATGTTACCACGCGAAATATCCGCGCAGTAATCGCATAAGATCCAACTACTCCATCGATGGTATTGATATTGATGAACTGGACTACTATCAAAGACCTCGGAGTAATTTTTGGCAAGAAGTTAACGGTCACGCTACACTTAGACAACATAATTAAAAATGTATCTAAACTGTTTAGTTTTATCTTAAGGAACTGTAAGAACTTCAATTAAATTTTTAAGCATTTTGTATGCTTACTTTTTTCTAAAGATTCAGATCGGAAAAAGAGAACATCTAGGACGGGACTTGAACCCGCGACCAGTCCCTTACAGGGGGAATGCTCTGACTAACTGAGCCACCTAGACACGTCCCAGATATTCGAAATTCTCCGATACATTATTACGTCTTAAGGCGACGTTGGAGCCATCTACCGTAATTCTTGCGAACTACGGAAACAATGAATAACTTTAGTCATTTTTAAACATTGTTTTTTGATGACTCCGCCTAATTAATTCAATTAAATTTTTAAGCATTTTGTATACTTACTTTTTTCTAAAGATTTAGATCGGAAAAAGAGAACATCTAGGACGGGACTTGAGCCCGCGACCAGTCCCTTACAGGGGGAATGCTCTGACCAACTGAGCCACCTAGACACGTCCCAGATATTCGAAATTCTCCGATACACTAATACGTCTTAAGGCGACGTTGGAGCCATCTACCGTAATTCTTGCGAACTACGGATCTAAAGATCTAAATCTTTAGAAAAAACTGTAAGAACTTTCATAATAATAGCGCTAAAATATTACTTTATGATAGTTTGGTTCGTAGTATCTCGGAATATTGTAGAATCGTGTCACGACCACATTATGCTCACCCACAGACTGAAGACTCACTCATTGCGTTTTGAACGTGTGTAGAAACGTTTCCTGTGGCATCGCTTAAAAAAGAAAAACTTCATCAATCAATCATTTATTTTGCTAAACATGGGTACATAGCAGGGTGTTAGAACTGTGGTTGTCCAATCCATGTTTTACCATGTTGGTGTGCAAAAGTGTTATGGTTAGTATGTTAATTATGGTTAGGTACTTATACAAGATTCATTATAATTATCATGCAAAACAATTAGCATTAAGCCTACATTTACAACACAATGGATATAAAATGAAGATTATTAGTTATTTTATAGTATTTATTCACCAGTACCATCTAAATTCAGAAAATTCAATAAAATCATGTCAATATATAAAAAAGGAAAAGTTTAATGTCAATAAAAATGTCAGATTTTTTTTGCAAAGGAAAGTAAAATTCAATGTCTATTTAGATAGTTATTGATTAGATGTCAAGTATTACAATAATAGATAATAATAATAATAATAAATAATAATAGATAAATTTTGTATAAGAATAGTATTTTAGTGTCATTAACAATACATATTATCAATAAATTCATTAATTGAGTAGTACACTCTATCGATTAACAATTCACGCAGTCTATTTTTAAAAATATTTATGGATTCTGCGGTTTAACAGAATCCGGTAGCTTATTATATATCTTTGCACTCATTCCAAATATGCTTCTGCGAAATTGTGTTGTTCTACATTTGTCAATACAAAGAGTGTTTTTATGCCTTGCACTTTTAACTGTTGTATAGTTGTTGATATTTTTCCTTACTAGTATGGCAGCTTCATATGTAAATAGTGCAGGCAAGGTGAGTATCTTTAGTTTATGGAACGATGGTTTGCATGAATTGTCTTTTTAAGTCCGCATATACTTCCGATGCATTTCTTTTGGGCTCTAAAGGCATCTTCTTTGTTAACAGAGTTGCCCCAAAATAAAATACCATATTTAAGAACGGAACCCACAATTGAGTCTATTGCGGATATGATTGACCTGGGTTTTCCAATTTAAATCGGAGTCAATGTTTATACCTAAGAATTTTGTAGTCTTAACTTCTTTAATTAACTCACCTTTGTATTCTAATGAAACAGAGTTGTAATTTGAGTTTTTATTTTTAAATAGTATATAATTGGTTTTTTCCAAGTTCTTTTTAAGATTATTTTGCGTCATCCAATTGATTATGTTTACCAGTGACCCATTAATTGCCTTGACATAGTTCGCATTTCTGCCATCATCAGCAAAAACAGCAGTGCTATCATCAGCAAACAGTATCATATTTTGGGTAATAGATAGGTATATGGCTTATAAATATAGATTGACTCATTCTAACATGACGTCAATGTTTGCGAACAAATTTCTTCAAAACTTCTTTTCTTCACCCTTGCTGTCACTATTTAAATGTCGTATACCGTCAAGGCACCCACGCAACCTAATCACACCACTTTGTCCACCACTAAGGAGAACAGTCCTCAGTGCTATACTACCTACGCTAGGATCTACAGATCTGTGAATGGCTGTAGCGATCAAATTAATCTGAATTCTGAAGCACTTGGAAGACTGAAATCCGTAATAAGCACCTTACCAGATTTTAATTAACCATTTTCACACGGAGTTAATTTTAAGATTTAATTTGTGTTTTATTTCCGGTTTTTGTGGCGTAGCGGTTGTGCATTCGACTGCTACGACAGGGGGCGCGGGTTCGATTCCCGCTCAGTGCAAATATTTGTATGCAAGAATATGTCTATTTGCATTGGTCTGGGTGTTTCTATGTATAATATGTATGTATTTACAAAAAAAGAAGTATATAAGTATGTTTATCCGCAATCTGGAACCCATAACACAAGCTAGTTAAACTATGCGTACTTTGGGTCTAGAAAGCGCTGTGTAGATTGTCGTAGAATATTTATTATTTATTATTATAATTATTTTTTAACTGAACGACATTTTTTAACTGAGGGACACTAAAGATGGCAGCATAATTACGGCCATGGTGCGGAGCGCGAGCGCATGGGCCGCCGCCACCTCCTTCTGCGAGCATGTAATGCTCGCGAAGGAGATGGCGGAGCGCGCCCGGGAGAGATTTAGAACTCTCCCGGCCCGCCGAGCCCGCAACTTCTCGCCGCGCGTCGCAGGCGACTCAGGCGCCGTTCACATGTACTATCAACAAAGAACAGGAAAAATGCTATTTTTTTGTACTTATATATTGATCGCTTAACGACCTCCGTCCTCCATGAGCGCAGTCCTGGGGGTGGCAGGTAAGGCCGCCTGTCACCCCAGCAGAAGCAGGCCGGGACGGTCGGGCGGCTAGCACCCCTCCCCCAAACCGGGGCAAGACGGGGACACCGTGGTTCCCAAAGCCGAGGGGGCCATCTCGAAACCGGAGATGGCCCAGGGACAGTCGGGGTCCGAGGGATATGCTCTATGGGCAACCTTACACCCCAGGGTATTAAGACCCGAGACGGCGTGCGGTTTTAGTCGGTTCAAGCGGATATCCGCAGGGATTTCCGCACGAAAAAAAAAACGGGGGGACACTAAAGATGCTTCGGGGACCACCTGCATCGGATCAGGAAGGAGCCAACGCCTGAGTGCCATCACTTTGACGCGAGCGAGGACTCGGCGCTGCCATCGGGGTGGGAGTCCTTTCGGTCGGCAGCATGATTTCGGGAATGGTTAAGAGTGCGAGCGCGTGGGCCGCGGCCAACTCCTTCTGCGATCATGTCATGCTCGGGAAGGAGATGGCGGAGCGCGCCCGGGAGAGATTTAGAACTCTCCCGACCCTCCGAGCCCCCAACATGCTCGCCACGCGTCGCAGGCGATTCAGGCGCCGGAGGTCGCTTAACGACCCTCTTCGTCCATGAGCGCAGGCTTGGTGGTGGCAGGTGAGGCCGCCTGTCACCCCAGCAGAAGCAGGCCGGGACGGTGGGGTGACTAGCGCCCCTCCCCCAAACCGGGGCAAGACGGGGAAACCGTGGTTCCCAAACCCGAGGGGGCCATCTCGAAACCGGAAATGGCCCAGGGTCAGTCGGGGTGCGAGTGATATGCTTCATGGGCAACTTATACCCCGACGTCTGAAGACCCGCGGCAGTTGCGGTTTTATTCGGTTCAACCCCGACATAACCGAGGAGACTTCCACGAAAAAAAAAGAAAAAAAAGGGGTCACTAAAGGTGAAGATATTACAATACTACATGTATGTTTAGAAATCCAGGGATAAAAAGTAGCCTGTGTATTATTCCAGACTATCTATCCCTGTACCATATTTCAGCCAGATCCATTCAGTCATTAGAACTTGATTGAGTAGCAAACATACATGCATATAATATTATAGTAGGATTGGTGTGTTGCCTTTTCTGGGAGCGATGGCCGTGGTACCTACCAATCCTAAGAGGAAAGCATGTCCTGGTAAAACCAAAAAGTACTTAAAGAAAAAAATATAAAAAATAATTAAAAAGCAATCAGAGCACATCCAAAAATACTAAAATAAAGTACAACCCTTACTTGATTACAGCCCAGAATGTTAAAACAAGTTGAATTCCTGAGACGAGCTCAGCCGAATACAAGGGATTTTTTGCGATTTTTTTTATCTTGCAATGGTTCACCCCAGCACGAATCTATTACCGAAAACAGCAACTCGATAGCTTATCTCCTTTATACCCAAAACCGTGACAAAAAATTGGCAACGACGACGACGACGACGTCGACGACAACTCCTTAGCAATAGGGCTTTTCTAAAGAAAATTCCTAAAAAACCCTAACGAATAATCGGAAGTTTCGTATAATAAAGTATTATTACTAAAAGAGTAAAGAAGGTTAATAGGCAATCTTATACGGTTTTTCGTAATAACAGTATATGTACGGCCCTTTATAGGTAACTAATAAGTAGTAACTTAGGTAACTTTATTGCCTTCTGCCCTTTCTGTTAAATTATTATACTGTTAATCACTGTCGTAAAATGTTGCCGAATTACCTCTTTATGAGTTTACGTGTTACCATAATATTGGTGTTACGTAGCGTGAATCAAAGAGGTTTTATAAGGCCTAATGCTATCTTAAGAGCGCCTGAAGTAAATTTATTAATATTATACGTGTTTAAATTTAGTTTATTGTCTAATAAATTGTTTCAGAAGCTATAAATATTTTATTACTTACATAATTATAAGGAATAATATTTTCGAAAACATGGATGTATACGACCCTACCAAAATCTTCGGGGTCTTTTTCTAACGTTGGGAAACCACCTCGGGCACTACCTCACTGGCCGAGGCTATCGATGACGTGGCTATGGCGGAATTAAACCTTCTAAAACCACACGAAGTTCCACACAGTATCTATCAGGGGTATCTTTGGATATCCTAAGAAGGGCATTTCCCAGAATCCACACCAAGCTTGGCCTGCCTATCATGAACAGGCAGTGCAACTCCTCACCGAGGAGTGCAAGGGGCTTTGCCTACCTCTCCATAGAGAAAGGCGCGTGCGGAACACGAGGCACCACCGTCTTGGGCCTTGGTCTGATAGGAGCCCTTCCCAAGATCTCCAAGGCCTAAGCTAACCTCGCCTGCAAGCGGGTACATATGCTAATTGACGGACCAGACTCTGGTGCAGGCTTTCGAGAGGAAGAGAATTGGGACGTTAGGCAGTCCCGTATAAACATTTTTTTTTCTTTTTTTTAATATTTAGGACACGTCAATTTGTCTTCACCTCGCCTGATGGTAAGCTGAAGGTAAAGTATCAGGAAAGAGGGTCACCATTACATACACGTACCATGTTAACAATGGTGGCACTCAGCTTGACGGCCTCATCAGAAGACGATTGTCGTCGCAGCACCGCGTGACAACCACCAGTCCCACTAGTGCTGCGACCACAATCCCCCTGCCCGGCTATGCACTTGCTGACCCCTGAACGCAATCAAACCGAAATTCGATTACTAAATCGTATTATTGATCGTATTAGTCTAAGGTTTTAGGCTGAATATGAAAAAAAAGACGCACGCATGCGCAGTTCGAACTGTGAAAAAAATGGCGCACGCTAAATTACTTCCTTGTAACCTACCTACTTTGTTTAATTTCAATTTTTCCTATGAGTGAAGATAAAGTAGTGTATGAAACTGCATATAACTTAGGTATTAAAACACTCGAGTCAACCTATTATAAGCATTCGGCTTCGCCTCATGCGATAAACAGACTCTCGTGTTTTAATACCCCTTCTTATATGACAGTTGCATAAACTACTATTGTAACTTTCAGAGGACAAGATTAATACGTGTATATCTCGTTTTTTTTTTACAATTTTATGACAGGTTTAAGAATACAGGTAATCGGTTACTTGGAATGTGTTAGCTCTGAAGGACCTAGTTGTTTGAAACAAAATAAAACTTTATGTGTTCGACCGGAAAGTGGTTATTTCGAATTACGCGTTATTTTGTACTAAATTTTTTTTTTTTTTATTTATTTATTATTTAAAGCATAACATTACATTCTTGTACAGTAATAGCAACAAAGAAACCACTAAGGTTTATACCTGTGCTATAACAATAACAGTGAGACAACATTCAAACCAAGAAGAACAAATCTCCACCTACCTACCCACAAATAGTTTAAAAAAAAAAATTTTTTTTTTATTACAAATTATAACTAGATTAATAACAAGAGAAAAAAAATAAAATAACAATAATAGAAATCAGCACTATAAAGAATTCAAAAAATATACTTTAAGTTTGCTTGTAATACCTGACACAGTGCTAAATGACTTTATATTAGGAGGTAGATCGTTAATGAGCCGAGGGACAATATAGCTAGTAGTGCGCTCGCCATACATATTGTGGGCACTCTGTGTGCGGAGCCGATTCTCGGAAACTGCTCGAGTGCGTACAGGATGTCCGATAATATTTCTTAAAGATTGATTAAAAAATTGTTCTTTTAATATTGAAAAACGGACTTGAGTGTAGATTGGCAGAATTTGACAGTGCTTAAAGAGACCGATTTCATTGTCAGAATATTGGTTATTTATGTTATTAGAAACTATTGTTTTTAAAATTCTATGTTGAAGTTTATATATAGCATTAAGATAAGTTTTATAGGTTCGACCGTAACTACTAAGACCGTATTGTATGTGGGATTCTGCAAGTGCGTGATAAAGCATAATCTTCACTTTAAATGGGATGCGGTTTTTGAGTATCGATATATTGGCTAGAAATTGCCTTAATTTACTGCAAACTCGTTCAATGTGGGGAGCCCAGCTGAATTTTTCATCTATAATCAGCCCAAGATATTTAATATTTGCGACAGTATCTACAGACTGACACCTACAGTCTATCGCACTGGTGGCATGTAAGCAATTGTGATCATGAGCTACTAATGATTGAATGGGTGTTTGTCTAATGTAAGGGGATTTTATGATCATTAATTTAGTTTTGCTTGCATTTAACACTAAGCCAGCATCATGACACCACCTTATGAGTGCATCCAGATCAGATTGCAAGCGCTTGCATGCAATTTGATCCGCATCCGCGAACTGATAACACGTGCTGTTTGTGATACACTTGCTCATATCATTAACGTACGAAAGAAAGTATAAGGGACCCAACACGGAACCCTGAGCCGTTCCCCTCTTAACGGAAACGGGTTCACTATAGATGTTGTCTACTTTTACAGTGAATTTTCGGTTAGTCAAGTAATTTGTACACCAATTTAGTAATAGACCGCGAACTCCGCAGTCATCCATCTTTTCAATTATTTGTTTATGTTCAAGTGTATCAAAAGCACGTGAAAAATCAATAAAGAGAGCAAGAACTTGTTTTTTCTCGTCTAAGTGCTTATTCACCTCATCCGTGAACTTGGATAAAAGAGCTGTGGTACTTTTACCAGACTGAAACCCGAATTGGTACTGGTTAATTACTTCGTGCTTTTTATAGAAATCGTGTATTTGTTGACATATATATTTTTCGACTATTTTGTCTATAGATGAGAGAAGTGTTATTGGACGGTAATTACAGTAATCATTTCGTTTGCCATTTTTATGGATCGGCCTTACACATCCCACTTTAAGATCATCAGGGTATAAACCCGTTTCCACACTACGATTTATTAGGTCAGAGATAGGGGCAGCAATCATATCACCTATCATTTTTATGTCAGACACTTTAACATTATCGAAGCCTGGAACACACTACACACTACATACTAGCAGATGCCCGCGGTTCCCCTTATGGTTTTTTTTTTGTCACATCTCCGGTTCTACTTAACCAAATGCAATCAAATTTACGGCAGATTAAGTCTGATCGTAAAGTTTCTAAAAGATAAAGAGCATCAAAATCCGTACAGTAGTTTTTGCATCCATCGCGAACAAATAGACTAATAGAATATTTAAATTTAAATGAAAAAGTTTATTTTTAATTACAATAAGTTAATGTACAAATGTGGTTACAAATTTTATATCTAACTAAACTAAATAAAACTAAAATAAAATAAATAATAAAAAGAAACTTAAACCTAAAATGCATCGTGGAATTCCTCCGCATCGCATGCCTCCTGTGGTAACGTGCCCAGAAGACTGGCAGCATTGCCACGTTGTATGGCAATACTTATTCTCTGTGCTAAAAAGAAGCCAGCCTTCTGGTCACGAGAAGCGTCGATCATGCGTGTTGCAATCTCCCTGAAGAGACTGCAAGCACTCGGACCCCATGCCCCTAACGTTTCGACTCCAAACGGCACAAATTCATAATCTCCAATTAAGTTTGAGTATTTACGCCGTTTGAGAGTCTCCGCAGAAGCAGCAGCAGCACCGGCACAGCCAGCCGTGCTGGCTATATGGGTAGGAGCAATGGTGTCGACGCATGTTGCGTCCCAAACCAGAGTCCTACCCATTTTCCATGGCATTCATGACATACCGTCCGGTCTCTTGCCATCGTCGCGTGCCAAACCATTTGGTTCAAGTACAGGCACACCGGCAGTAACAAAAGCACGTCGGATTATGTCATTGAGGCTGGCGTGCCGTGGTATTCGCCCAGCGCTCCTGCAGCACGATAAGCCATGGTGTCCGAACCTGTCGACGGCTTCTCCACAGCGACATCGATGCGGAGAAACACACGGGGCACCTAAACGAAGGCATGTTGCAATGCGGAAGGTAGTGTCATCTAACTTAGTTCCTACGTTAGATGACGGAAGAGCTTGTAACCATAGACCTGACTCCCACACTCCTACCGCCAGCAAACGGGCACGCTCTGCAGCATTAGAACATGTATTTATTAAATGTTGTCTTACTAAGCTGCAAAGCGGCGCGTCCCACTGTCGCTGAGAGAAAAGGTTCTTTGGGAAATCGGTGTTCGGGCAAGCAATTTTCCAAGCATTTACTGCATCAGTTTTACACAATACTTCAGAGTTAACCAGTGTAGGTGCAAGGATTTTCCTGGTTAATTCTTCCGTACTGTGGACCGAGGACAGGAACGCTGGTAAGCTTATATCCGAAATTTTGCGAACACCGAGCCCACCCAAGCGGATCGGTAGAGACGCTTGTAGTGAAGCTCGGTCATTCAAGGCCACATTCAAGATTTTTGTCAAGGTGCTTTGTATAATTTTGTCCATTTTTTCTAAAAGTGTTAAATGTTTGAAAAAATGGGAAGATCTGAGGGCATGGGTGAATTTTGGAACAAAAAGGCAATACCGAAGAATAGTAAAAGTGGAATGGATATTACTTTTGAGTAGGCGATCTGAAATATCACAAAAATTTTGACCTTTCTCCTCTATAAAGGAGTTATAGGCATCTTCTAAAATTGGGGACCCAAGGAGGCGTAGTGCATCTATTTCAATAATTTTAATATTCGGTGCTAATGAATTAAATTTTGAAATTGTTGAAATTTTGTCCAAATCATCATTTTAAAAAAGTTCACATTTATTTGCATTGAGTTCTAAACCTATTAATTGAAATTCATTTTTAATAAAGGCCAAATCTTGTAAAACTGTATCTATATCTCCTCCTAAGGTCCCATCGTCTAGATACCATACATTGAATTTAGAATTTAACTGCCGAATAATAGGTTGAATAACTAAACTGAAGATTATCGGCCCGAGGGGGTCACCTTGTTGACATCCAACAGCAGATTCTAAAAGGTTGTCTTTATATAATAATTTGAATGGGTTTCTGTAACATTGCCAAAGAAAGTTATAAATTTTGGGGATTTGTAATTTAGCTTGTGTCAACAAGGTGTCCCTGTTCACGGAGTTAAAAGCATTCTTCACGTCAACCTTGAGGATCACCTCGCTTTTCCCGGAGCCAAGGTAGGTTGACAAAGCATGTATGGCAGCCTCACAACCTCCCTTCGATCCAAAACCGATTTGGACTGGCTGGAATTTCATAGTCAACTACTCTTTATAAAATTGACAGCAAATTTTGGCTGCCATACGTCGGTAGGGCCATCCCAGCCTCGCCAGCTTCCCCGGCGCTTGAACCCAAAAGATCTTTTAGATGTTGTGGTGTCAAAGCGTCGAGGCCACCAGCAGAGCCATTTCGAAAGGAGATAACGGCTGCCAACACGTCCTTGGCTGTTACGCACAGGCAATCAGGATTGGTGTCAGGAGCCTCAGGAAAAGAAAGGTTATCCGCCGGCGCTGGATGCTTACTCCGCAGACCAGCAAGGGTTTCCGGAGAGCAAGGCGCCACTACATCGTTACTAAAAAGTAACCTCGATGCTCCCCTTACATCACCATCCCTTAATTTGGATTCCACTAAATTAAAGATATTGCTTTTGCGAAAAACTGAGAATGTGGGGTTTAAATTATCTAATAAGACATTGCAATTATTTTTGATTTGGGATGTTAGAGAATTCGAAGCTGTCTGTTTGTCTGTCCTAATATGTAAAATTTTGTAAGGAAAGGTGAGTAGTTGTTCCCTAGCCGTTTTAGAATTTTCTCGTACCACAAGACCTATACAATTGGATAAACTTTTTGCAACTATAGGTCTTGCGCCACGAGGAAAAAGAAAATTGAGTTCACAATCGTTCATTTAACATAACCCAAGTTTTTTTATTAATATCTCCAATGTACAGACAACTAATTTACAATTTTATAATAGTATAGATATAGATGGATTCAATCTTCTTCTAATACATAAAATTTAAAGTTTATTCATATTTGATATGCTGTCTAACCGATCATTCGATTGAGATAAAACTTAGTCTAATTACTGTACTTGCGCAAAAGTTATAGGATGTAATCGTAATCGCGTTATAGGATGTTATTTTACGCAATTGATACGATCGAGAGGTCCCAGGTTCGAATCCTGGCCATTACTCTACCAACGTGAACCTACTCCAAACACAAACAATTTACCTTAGCTTTAGGGGTTAACGGACATATACTAGTAATTTCGGTTAATAGCATTCTTAAAAAAATCGGTATGAAGCCAGCTCGGGTCGGGGGTAGTTTGATATAAAAATATAAACTGCCTGCCACATATTGCTTACCAAGCATCACGATTGCGTGAAATGAAATTGTCTTTTATTTGACAGGGAAAGGGATTTGAAGAAAGGCACATTATTCCAAGGTGCCACCGGGTCGGTGCACGACCGGCCGTGGAAACAAAGGAATTGTTTCTTCATTTAATCTTGTTAGTGATGACCGGGATAAACTCAAGAACGGATGGATCGATTTTCATGATCTTTCATATTTAGGGTTACGTTGCCAAATGGCAAAAAACGGAACCCTTATAGATTCTTCATGTCTGTCTGTCTGTCCGTCCGTATGTCACAGCCACTTTTATCCGAAACTATAAGAACTCTGCTTTTGAAACTTGGTAAGTAGATGAATTTTGTGAACCGCATTAAGATTTTCACACAAAAATGGAAAAAAAACATTTTTGGGGGCTTAGAACTGAAACTCATTTTTTTTTATTCTATTATTCTATTATTATTCATCTAACCCGTACGTAGGGGTATCTAGGGATAGGTCTTCAAAAATGGAGGTTTCTGCTATATTTTTTCTCTAAACTGAATACTTTGCGCGAGAGATACTTCCAAAGTGGTAAAATGTGTCCCCCCCCCTGTAACTTCTAAAATAAGAGAATGATAAAACTAAAAAAAATACATTACTATGTAAACTTCCACCGAAAATTGGTTTGAACAAGATCTAGTAGTTAATTTTTTTTAATATGTCATTAATCGTCATTAAACGTCGTTATCTTATATCTTTTTCTGGTTGGTAGTTTTTATGGGATTTCAACGTTTACGTAAACGGTGTTTCACTTTCGGCGACTTACTTTGAAGAACCCGTCTTCTTCAAAGTAAGTCGCCGAAAGTGAAACACCGTTTAGTTAAAATAGGTAGTTATTAATATCTATTACGATTATAACTGAAGGTATCTGAAATATATTTTATTAAAATATATATTTCTTCGAAATCGTCGAGATTAATATGTTTTTTAATTATAGATTTAAATTGGAAATATTGAACTTCCAGAACATCCAACAGAGGATGTGTGCAGGTAGCTCTGTTGGTCAGAGTATTCAATATTCATTAGTACCCAAAATACTAATATTCTGGCTAACCCCTCCAACTACACTAAATTGCTTGTGTTAGGAGCGGGTTCACGTTGGTGGTATAATGGCAAGGATTAGAACCCGTGACCTCTCGATCTAAGGCCGAATCCTCAACCACTAAGCTACTGACGCTTTAACTACTCCATTCCCTCGTCAACTTTACGTACATGTAAAGCTATGAACTATAATGAGCATACCGTACCTACCAACACCCTTCAAATTGGGCCTCGCCAACCTCGCCTGCAAAACTCTGGCGCAAGCTTTCCATCATGGTTGGGACATCGGACGGCAGTTGCTCCCGGAAAAGCCGACGTAGCAATCATAAACAATAAGTGGTCCCCGTGTAACGGGAAATAGCCCTTAAAGCTATCTTCGTCACTAGTTTGGCTGTAATCGTCTAAACCTAACTAAACACAAAACTAAACTGTGAAATTAAATTCCGAACCGATTTATTTTAAATAATGTACGCCGTGATTATTCTCCTCACTGAATTAATTTAACCTTCGGTTTATATTATATATTAACTAATGTTCTAATCTTTTGAGTTTTGTTGAAATAAAATGAACTCTGTCTGCATAAAATCTAGTTTCTATATACGATATTGATTTAAATGTCAAGTTATCATTTACGGTCGTAGATTGTATCTACCAGGTAACTGAGGTTTTCTGGGTCCAGATTATATGATAATAATGGCCTGTATTTTTTTATATTTCATATGTTTTGTCGTGAGCTCATATATATTTTTTGGTTGGGTTGATATTAAATCAACATATTTTCTCCTCCTCTCTCTCAAGAGTAATTTAATTCTGTTATCAGTACCTCCACTAACGCTAAACGTATAATAGTATTCTTCTCTTTTTTTATAATAGTATTCACTAATTAATACCATTACAAGTTTAACCGACCCGTCGTAAATCGCCTCACATATCTAGGTTTGCCTGCATTCCAATGTAGGTTTCGTTCGAGACTGGTATAAATACTGATTTGACATGAGTTCATCTGTTTTAGCTTGTAAATATAATTTATGGATTTCAGGCAGACCCCAGAAATGCTACACACTGATAACTTGCTCAAACTGAAAACCCAAATGGTTCCAGGAGCTAAAATTGTATTTAAATTATCTATTAAGTGAGCTGATTGTAACACATATATTTATTTATTGCTGTATTCGACTAAAATACTCCCTCTCGTTAGAAAACTGGGTGCGAATAATGATATTTCAGATGTCTCTGAATGAACCTACTAAAACCACACGCCGTCTCTTATGTGTTCTTTGCACTTTACAAGTCGAATATTAATTGAGTTCACCAACGACCATCTCTTTGTATTACTGATACTATTTCCATGTGTTACTCGATATATTGCAAGTGTTAGATGAATATTCAGCCACTTAGATAATTTACTCTAATATATTACTCGTCAACTTCTGCCCACTCAAATCAATGTTCTATAACTGATAACGGAATAATTATTTATACTTGCTCTAATTCTCGAATGATGTATTCAGCCGTGTTATAATGCACTTAATTATTTGATTACAGTGCCTAGATAAAATGTTATAATGATAATGATATTTCACGTAATCATTTAAATCACTTCCAAACGTAATTTTATATAAATTCAGACAACAGTTCTTTATCTTGCTATTCAAACCAATATACTATAAAATAGTAGAAATTTACCAGAAACCTTCAATTATATTATTTAGTAATATATTTTAAAGTTATATAACAAACTATCACGATTTATTCAGACAATGTTCTGGAACTATTTTCGATATATCTATTTTTAATTATTGAATAACGTATTTATCCACAACTTTACTATAAAATTCACGGTTACTTTAATTAAAACACAATGGATTTGCCGTTGGATTGATTAAATTATTTATGATAATTATCTTGTAAACAAAGACTTAACGCGATATAATTTACGTAACACTTCACTTCGGTTAGTTATCACTTAAATAAACGTATTTAGTATGATGTTACCTACGAGTCCTATTAATCCGCCTCGACAGATTAACCTAAATAATTCTAGACTCAAATGGCCCTAATGTTTACCTTCGGTCTACTGTCCCGTACCAAAGACAGCAGGTGTGTTTGATTTGACATGTGTGAATTTATGCGAATTGTGTGAAAGGGAATAACAATGCGAACTAAACTAAGGATAAGGAATGGAATAGCTTGCGAAAACCCTAAAACTATTCCACGGATCCTAGATTATAGGAAATAGGTGTTTGAAACGCTTCCGAAATCAGACTCAATCCCAGAATTTAAGGCTATGTTACCTACCAGTTCTTTTTTGCCACGTTTCAGGAATTTGGGTTTTATTGAGAAAGGTATTTATAAAATATAGGAATCTTTAGATATTCATTCCAAAGAGCGTTATCATTTGTGACTGTCTAGTATGCACAACTCGTCAAAAGAATCACCAATTATATTAGCATAACACAGCCAACGAAATTACCAACTATTTTAACAGAGCGTGTGCACTTCAACCAGCTACAATGAAAACTATCCCATGTCCCCGTTCGAAATCAGTTTTTATATTCCACTGACTCCCCGCTTGGTGCGTCTTAGTGACGTCACACGCCTCCTCGTCGCTTGGGTATCAGGTAGTATTTTTTTTTAGAAATGACCTACGCATTAGACCTTTCTTGTACTTAAAATAGCATGCCAATATTATTTTAAACCAAACATCTTAACTAGTTCAAATTAAGAATATTTTAATTATATACACACCATTAACCTTAAATTACTAGCATTCCATGCAACACTTTAACACTTAACTCTCAATCTACGTAATACAAACTCATTGTCAGGCAAAGCATAGCGACATTCAATCGTGCAAAATTTGGTAAACGCGTCCGTTTACTAACCAACAGTCTCGTATCAAAGCTTGACAAAGAAATCAAATTACATCTTATTTGGTTCTTAAAACCCTTTATAAATTATTTTAATACGCATTAACCAATGAGATAATTTAGACGTCCATAGAGTTCATTTTGCAATAATTAACACGTGTGAATATTTCTTTATTTAAAATACGTCGTGAAGACGAATCATTTTTTATGTTGTATGAATGGTATTTGTATTGTTAACAGATGTGAGGTAAAAATTCTCAGCGTTGTTTCGCCATCGTGGCGATATAAATAATACCATTTCACCTGGGCTCCAATGTGCAAACTTTAACACAACTGAGAAAACGCTATGAGGATTGATAATGAAAGCTATGAACGATAAATAATAACATAAACATAACATAACATAAACTCACGCCTATATCCCCGAAGGGGTAGGCAGAGGTGCTAGCACCAACATTTCGCCAGTTTATGTTTAGGTCCCAATGTAATAGGTGGCGAGCCTATTGCCATTAACCGGGCACTTATAAGCCTGCGATAAATACACACATAACTTCGAAAAGTCATTGGTGTGTGCCATGGTAAAACCTGGGATCGAACCCGAGACCTCGTCTCAGCAGTCCATTACCCATACCACTAGGCTACCGCGGCTTCAATAAATAATTAATATGTTATATTAACAAGGAAACCCCAGGAGGTTTATTGAAATCAATCAGGAACTTAATCTAATAACGGTGGCAGCGGACCACTTTATCAGAGAATAATTGTTTAGACACGGGAGCCATCTACACAGTTATGGTACTTAATTGTAATTAAAATCTTCATCGCTGTGTCTTTAAAGGTTATGTATGCTTCTTCTTGTAGTGAAAACTTTTTAAGGCGCGTTGAGCACCTTTTGGGTGAACAAAAACCATGGAACTCGCGTCATCGTCACCGAACGTTTTCCATATTCTTTTTTTTATAACACCGCCATCTTTTTGCAGACCATGAACTCGTTTGGAACCTTAACAACTTTATTTGTTTTGATCTTGACTTAGTTTCGAATCAATTCATAACTAACAACATAGATACCTGTGTAAATATTTCCTGAGGATTAAAAAAATACACGTAATTGTTTAAGTTTTCACTACTGTCGGAACTCCGGGAGTGCCACTGTTTTTTTTAAGGGGAAGTCTCAGGAATGAGGATCACCATTGCAGATACAAATAATGCTTTAATGGTGGCCCTCAGTTTGATAACCTCATCAGATGCTTTTTTGTGTTATATCGTTTTGTGTATGGCATTTATATTTATTTTCATATGTGACGTGGCTTCAAAGGCACTGCTAGAAAATCCAAACCAAATGGAGTAGGAAGAAAGAATTGGAGTGAACAATGTTAAGACATATATAATAAATATAATATATACAATGGCATAACTCTGAGCGGTAATCCAACTCGCGACCTCCAACGTTGCAGTCGATCGCTCTACCGTCACGGCACGGAGGTCCTGAAATATTAGATAATATTGATCTGGTTGGTTAATGTTATGCCTTCTCTGCACTTCTACTGATACCATATAAAATAATAAAGGAAGTAGAGCCCCTTGCGCAATAAGATTACATAGTAATGATGATTGATGGCAATTTTCGGCACCAGTGACGCGTCTAACCTTGTTAATATTAGCGCTAATGCTCTATGATGTGAGTGATGGAACTAATGTAGTCGGAATACCATTTATACTGGATGAAATAAGACACAAAAGGTGCGTTCAATAAAAATGTTTTTTATATAGAAGAGGAGTTTGCGGTTTCTCCAATAAGCTGCCTGCTAAGCAGTGGAACATAGAGAAACAAAATTAAGTGTTTTTGGAGCCCCACTAAAACCTCCGGGGCCCAAGTCCACTTTACCTGCAAGCCACTCCACCTGCTGATTGACAGACGAGGCTTTGGTGCAGGCAGGGAAGTCAGACGGCAGCCGCTCTCATAAAAGCCTATACGGCTTATAGACAAACCAAAAGGAAGAAATTGAGTAAACAGATCCCGGGCTCCGTGGTGAAGACCCCTGAAGCAGTCGGGAAATACGCTAAGATGATGACGATATGATGAGCCACTCAATGAAACATCAATAAGGGAAGGCGAGAAGCATTAACACTTTAGTCACCCGGGGTGTGGTGCGAGAAGGTTTCCTGACACTTATCAGATTAACTTTTCAACTTATTGCGATGTTAAATTAAAGAGTCTGCTTCCCTGAAAGTGTCTAATGGTTGCCACTTCAAAAGCTCGTCAAAAATCGTTTCCATGAAAGTATTTTTAGGGTTCCGTTGGCAAATATCCGTCCAAATGGCAAAAAACGAAACTCTTATAGATTCTTCATGTCTGTCTGTCTGTCCGTTCGTATGTCACAGCCACTAATCCGAAACTATAAGAACTATGCTGTTGAAACTTGGTAAGTAAATGTATTTTTTGAACCGCATTAAGATTTTCACACAAAAATAGAAAAAACAATAAATTTTGGGGGTTACCCAAAAAATACTTAGAACTGAAACTCAAAAATTTTTTTTCATCAAACCCATACAATGGGGTCAATGAATAGGTCTTCAAAAATGATATTAAGGTTCATTATTTTTTTCTAAACTGAATAGTTTGCGCGAGATACACTTCCAATGTGGTAAAAAGTGTGTATGCGTGTGTGCGTGTGTGTGTCCTGTAACTTCTGAGAATGATAAAACTAAAAAAAATATTTGATGTACATTACCATGTAAACTTCCACCGAAAATTGACTTGAACGAGATCTAGTAAGTTTTTTTTTTTAATACGTCATAAATCGTAAACCACAATTTACCTTTCATTCAATCAACTCAAATATAAACATTTTACTTGCTGCTACGGAACCCTTCATGGGCGAGGCCGACTCGCACTTGGCTGGTTTTTTAAATTAGGAAACAAATATGTTTAGTCAGGATTCAGGCGATATATATAAAAGAGAATGCCTTCTATTACGTTAAAATTTCCGAAGTAATTACAAACATGCGACCTGTCCGCAGTCCGACAGTGACTGGCGTAGAGGTTAAAAAATGTAGTATACAGTTGCATTGCATACGAGTATCAAAATTGTGTTTAAACAAATCGTAGCGTTTGCAAAAGTCGCTGTGTATATTTTGTTATTTTCGTAGTCTAACGCAATTTTAATCTGTATAAGGATATCCGACATACTTCTATACATAAACATCACATCACTTTATTCCATGGTTCCTAAAATATATCTTGCTGCTTTTATAAATACTGTATTAACAGTATGTGCTTATTGAAATAGTAATTAAAATAGCGTAGCAAACGGAAAATATCAAAGAATAATAATAAAGCGACTTTTGCACGTATTGACTGGAATCTAAGTGTAGACTACATGGAGACAGATTTGTTTCCCGAAACCTTAATCTCGCACAACCTGGAGATAAACCAATGGCGATTTTTTAAATAAATAATATGCTGCGCTAACGTTTCGTCTAAATGAAGTACTCGGATACTAGTTACCCTGTGAGATCGTCGAAAATCGAGTTTGTCTGACAGTTAAACTTCATTGCATGTCTTTTTTAATTTTGTTATATACGTCAGCTGTGAACATTATACAAATATGCCATATAATACATTTGATATTGGCGGTATAAACTTACGTGAGTATATAACATAGGTGTGAGTGTTTCAAATGCATAGCTCAAATTTCATTTTACGTGGAGAAATCCTGAAATCTCTATGACACTGTCTAGACGCATACATATTTGTTTTGGCGCATACACATCACGTATTGAGTTTAAAAAGATTAAGGTGGTATAGAGAATGTGGTGTATAATAGACAGGCTGATCAGAGATAGGGTAACCTACCTAAAACTACCAGTTGGAATGAGAGCGTTACCATTGAATAAATTTAAATGCATTATATTTAGTTTCCTAATAAATAAGTGTTTTTATTCGGTGAGGGAATTTTTTGGACAGCAATTTTGATATTAAAGATATCATGATTGATGTTTAATAAAAATGTATTACAATGATATGACTAATTATATAATAAATTGACTGCATGTGTGACTTATGCTATATTGACATTTATTGTTATTTTTGTAAAACTTTAATATTTCAACGCCTACGGCAGAATATGTAGAAACACATAACATAATATATACTTACCATACTCATAGAAATAAATAATTCATTCATTAATTCATTCTCTTCTGCATTCGAGCGCCAATCCCAGTCACATCTAAAACTCGCACGTTGGATTCTGCTCCTCCTTTTATAGGTTGGTTTTGGCTTTTATGGGAGCAACTGTCGTCTAACCTCCCAGCCCAACCTTCAATCAGCAGGTGTACCGGCTTACAGGCGAGATTGGCTTGACCCCGTAGGTCTGGGGGACCCATATAATCATGGGTAACTGTCTCTCGTATTATATTTATTTCTCACTCTTCATTCATCCTGTATTATGTACTTTTCGGTTTTGATTGCGTTACCTACAGCTATAGGTTTCCTAATGCCCCTCATTAATGTTTAAAAATAAATATGAATCGCCGAAATGTATTTACGCGCATAACTTCCGAACGACTACACCAAATTGGATAATTCCTTTTTAGGGAACCCTTATAGATTCGTCATGTCTGTCTGTCTGTCCGTTCGTGTGTTACAGCCACTTTTTTCCGAAACTATAAGAACTATGCTGTTGAAACTTGGTAAGTAGATGTATTCTGTGAACCGCATTAAGATTTTGACACAAAATTAGAAAAAAAAAACAATAAATTTTGGGGACTCCCATTTTGGGATATTTAGAACTGAAACTCAATTTTTTTTTCTTCAAATCCATACATCTATGGATAGGTCTTAAAAAAGCATTATTATGTTACTTGCTGCTACGGAATCCTTCATGGGCGAGTCCGACTCGAACTTGGCCGCTTTTTGTGTTCGTTATTGCCAGGATAAAGTTCGTATGAAAGAAAAATTTAGGAAAGTCCATCACCTTACAGGTGCTATTATTGCAGCGGGGCGAAGTCAGGGCCCACAGATATCAATAAGTTCTTAATATTAATGTTTAAATCGAAGTTTATACGACCGGAAAAGTACAATTATATAATCCACTGTCTTATTTGATTGTTATTACGTTCGTTAAGCATTAATCAGGAATCCAAAGGGTCGCTAACCAAGTGAAAAAACTCAAAGAACCGTTAAATCTCTTAGTACGACAAGGCGTCGATGACGGCGAATTTACATCGCATTTAGACAATTAGCGAGCTCTTGGAATAAGAACCTTTACTTTGAAAGATTATTTTACTCTTCACAGCCGTTTTTTTTTTTGTGCGGAAAAGCCAGCGGGGGCTGTTATGTCGGGCTTGAACCGACTAAAACCGCACGCCGTCTCGGGTCTACAGGTGTGTAAGGTGTGTAAGGTGTGTAAGGTGTGTAAGGTTACCCATAGAGCATATCCCTCGCACTCCAACTGACCCTGGCCATTCGCAGTGTCCCCTCTGATAACAGAAGAGGGGTACCTGGAGCGGCCCCCACCTCCGCGGGCCTTGCAGGCCCGCCATGCCCCGACCCTCATGTGCAATGGGGTCAGCTGGCCCTGAAAAGGGCCGGTTGGTCAGACTCTTGGTCGTTGACGTTGACGCCAGCTACTCCAGAGGAGCAATCAATGATGCGTCATCGCCCACGTTGCCCAGGGTGCACCAAACTTGGAGGTGATCCAACCAGTCGCACCCCACTCTTCACAGCCCTGTTCGTTTAATTTCTTAAGTTAGGATATGATTTAAATATCTGTTTGATTTCGATTTCATATTTACGTAATATATTTCTAAAATAACATTTTTTGAAATAAATATTGTTTTTACAGTTATGAAAGTAGAAAAACCGGTGTTGTGGTATACTGGTGTATAAGGATAAGGCGTGTGCCAAGATCTTAGCAAGTGGAAACATGTGGTGTCTGCCAACCGCAGTAGGATAGAATCATGACTGTATGTACCTATGTAAAATAATAAAAAAGCGGCCATTTGCGAGTCGGACTCGCCCATGAAGGATTCCGTAGCAGCATGTAACATACTAATGTTTTGTTTACTTTTATATTTGAGTTGATTGAATGAAAGGTAAATTGCGGTTTACGATTTATGACGTTAAAAAAAACTACTTATAATAAGAATTCCTTACTCCGAATAAGAAAAATACCCCCAGGACAGTCCGAGAGGGGGGGCGGAAGATCTGTCCACCGGAAGGAAGAAACGACGACTCTGGCGATAATACGGATTTGAAATGCCCCACGTGCGGGAAACAATACAAGAGGCGAGCTTGGTACATCAAACATTTGAATACACATGGTGTTGAAGCACGACAGCCGTCGGTAAGAACTTCATCAGTCACTACGGATAGAGTTGACCCTCATCATGGTGAACCATCGTGTCAAAGTAACCAGGAGTCCATAAATATCCGGACACGTCTTAGCATTCCGAGCCTTCAAAACTCAACCTGGAAAGTGCAAGACGAAAATTTGGCCATTCTGCTAGAACATCCAGGCAAGAAACAAGATCTAAATAGCCAAGTAAACACTTTCCAAGATACAATTTATACGTATTTTAGTGAGCATTATCCACCTCCAAATTACCATGCTCCTAAAATAAAAGAAAACTCTTTTAAAACTAAATTGCGGAGAAAGAAAAGGGAGCTAAAGAAAAAACTTCGAGATGCCAAAGCCTTGGGCGATTATCATCTTAGTCACCAACTGTCTAGGGCATTAAGATCAATTCTTAAACTAATACAAGGTATATCGCAACAAATAGCAAACAATTGCGATAGTTACGATAGGGCAAGGCACGAAGTAAATTTTGATAAAAACCCTTTTCAGTACTCAAAAAACATCTTTAAAAGCCAAAATGGTAAACTTCTTCTGACCAAAGAACAAACTTACGAACATTACAAAAACACTTATGAAATACTTAAATGCAGAACACCATACAATCAACCGGAAACCCAAAGACCTCACGACCCTCTAGTACAATTCCAAGGGAATGCACCTACCATAGAGGAAATAGAGATACAAATAAAAAAGAAATCATCTAAATCGGCTCCGGGCCTTGATGGGGTTCCATATATAGTGTATAAAAAATGTCCAACAGTTCGTAAACATCTCACAAATATATTCAGTAAAATCTGGTCAGAAAAGAATATACCAGTCGCATTTGGCGAAGCGGTTTTCGTTCTCATTCCAAAAATAACATGAAGTGACCCATCCTAAAGATACTAGACCGATAGCACTAACTAACACAATTTCAAAAATATTTTTCTCAATTCTACAAACAAAAATGTGTCATTTTATGATTAACAATAGGTATTTCGGACCTAACCACCAGAAAGGGTTTTTACCCGGCATTTCTGGTTGTCTGGAACACAATAGTCTGTTAGCGGAAAGCTTAAAAGATGCCAGAAAATACGAAAACAGATAACGGTATGTTGGATAGACCTAGAAAATGCATTTGGCTCAATTCCACATTACCTTATGGTATACGCGTTGCAATGGTATAACTTTCCGCCCGTGGTCATAGAGATAATCGAGTCGTATTACTCCCAGCTAAAATTTGCTATAAGCTTCCAAGAAGTACACACAGGACCATTACGGTATAATGTGGGACTGTTTCAGGGATGCTGCTTGTCACCAATAGCATTTAACATAGTAATTAATATCTTAATTACCAAGTTAATACGTCACGAAAAGAAATGGGGTTATCGGTTTAAAGTAAATAACATATACTCAGAGTCCATCTTAGCTTTTGCTGACGATCTCGCAATACTGACGCGCAATCCAAAACAATGTCAGGAACTATTAAAGGAAGTCGATGAGTTCTGTTCGTGGACAAATGGACTGAGGACGAAGCCCAGTAAGTGTCACTGTCTATGTCTGGGTAGACGGGACACCAAATTTACCTCTTACGACCTGGGACTCTTCATTGGGGGTAAACCAGTTTCCATAGTCGCGAAATCGGTGCCATTTAAATTTCTTGGGAGAAAGATAGACTATAAAGGACGCACACCATCCTTAGATGAAGTTGTCGATACGTTTATAAATGACCTAAATAAGATAGATCAGATACCACTAAACAATATCAAAAAAGCTTGGATATATGACAACTACTTAACATCACGTCTGACTTGGCCTTTTCTGGTGTATGAATTCGGTAAAACCTTACTGGCGAAAATAGATGCAACTGTCATAAAATCGCTAAAATCGTGGCTTGGACTAGCGCACTCTGCTGATTCCTCTGCTCTATTTAGGGATCAAAATAATTTTGGGATGAAACTTAAGAAACCATCGGAGCTCTATAAACATCTTAGAGTTACCAAAGCCCACATCTTAGGAAAATCCCAAGATGTCACAATCAGGACACTCCCGAAAGATAATAACGCGTCCGAGCTTGAATCTAGACTTCTATTCCATAAACGATTTATGATCGAACAGTCGAACAGAGTGGGGTTGGGAGTACGAGAGCCAGAAAGGGACCAGGATATACTTAAGTCCTTTCTAAAACAAGACGAAAATGATAAATATCGAGTGCACGCGATGAATTTGGAAATCCAAAATGAATGGTTGACAATGGGAGAGTTCTGCATACCGATGGCCTTAAAGTGGCGCACCTTGATCTATGACTGGTCGCCGGCCCTGTTAAAATTTTATCTTAACGCCTTTCAGATGACTCTCCCAGACCAGAGTAATCTGATAAGGTGGGTGAAGGCCACAGAAAAACAATGTTATACTTGTGGTGAGGCAATAGGGACGGCTATACACATATTAGTAGGATGTAGGGTGCTTCTCGATAGAGGCCATTACTCACGCCGCCACGATAAGGTGCTTATCATCATACGTGAAGCAATGAGTCTGGCAGTAGCTAGAGCCCAAAAAGGATTGACTACTAACAGACGTCATATCAACTTTGTGTCTGAAGGTTCATCCATAACACCCAGGAACAAACCTTATTCAATCTTAGATACTGTCCCAGATTGGACTCTCCTAATCGACACGTATGAAAAGCACTATAAAATTCCGGAGGATGTTGGAGTTTCGTCATCTAGACCTGACATATTCCTATATTCTAAGAGGTTAAAACATGTGGTTCTTGTGGAACTTACTGTACCGTGGGAAACAAATATACCGAAGGACCACACAATAAAGAAAAATAAATACTATGATCTCACAAACGAATTAATCAAAAACGGTTACGTGGTTAATTTGTATGCAGTGGAAGTGGGAGGGAGAGGTATACCAGCAAAATCTCTCTATAACCTACTTAAAGATCTAGGCCTATCGAGAGCTACAATAAGCTCATTACTACGACGAATGTCTAAAGCGGCACTAGTAGGTTCGTATCAAATTTGGTTGGGCAGGGAGGGGAACTTGGGTAGTGAAGGTGAGTGTTGATGTACATCAACAAAAGGGGCCCCTTCTAAACCTACACTTGGGTCGCAAGTCCCAGGCACTGTCCCGAGTTCCCAACTCAGCAACGCGATGGACCCGGCACCCGCACGGAGAATCCATGGATTGCTAAGATTACGGTCTCTCGTTCAAACCAATTTTCGGTGGAAGTTTACATGGTAATGTACATCACATATTTTTTAAGCGTAGCGAGTCGAAGGCGAGCGAAGCGTCTTTCTCCACAAATCGGGTTTTCGCGTGATACCATACTCCTCCTAGACGGCTCGACCGATCTTGACCAAACTTGGCACGGTTATCAAGCTCAGTTTGCTGAGTGTCTCTATGGGTCGAAAGTTGATGTCCGACGTACCATCGAGGAATAATCACGGAAAAACCAAATCAATGGAAAAAGTCGACCGGTCACGTTGACCTATTGTTGAATAGGCAAATCTCGCTACGCTTAAGTTTGGGTTGATTGCGAAGCTGGTAACCGTCCTAGTTTTAGTTTTATCTTATTTTAGAAGTTACAGGGGGGGGGGGCACATTTTACCACTTTGGAAGTGTCTCTCGCGCAAACAATTTAATTTAGAAAAAAATGATATTAGAAACCTACAATTTTTGAAGACCTATGCATAAATATGAGTACACACGAATGGGTTTGAAAATTTTTTTTTGAGTTTCAGTTCTAAGTATGGGAGCCCCCAAAATTTATTGTTTTTTTCTATATTCGTGTGAAAATCTTAATGCGGTTCATAGAATACATCTCTTACCAAGTTTTAACAGCATAGTTCTTATAGTTTCGGAAAATAGTGGCTGTGACATACGGACGGACAGACAGACAGACATGACGAATCTATAAGGGTTCCATCTTTTGCCATTTGGCAACGGAACCCTAAAAACACGACTGCCCCGTCAAATAACGAACTAAAACTTAAACAAATCAGTGTCATTCACTTGGGATGTTGTAAGGTGTGTACGATGTCACACATTCAAATCTGTTCAGGCATTTTAAACTTATGATGGAATAAAGAAATTCAGATGCATACCTACATGAAAACCATACCCTGAAAACACATAACTACTATAACACGCTCATTTTGGACAGTGGTGTAATAAAGGAGGATGTTAAGTTAAACAAACTGGATTATTCGTATAAACGAAAGATAAGACTTATCTTCAGTCGATTTCCGAATATTCGCTTTGTGATCAACAAGATAAATAGCCAGTGGTTGAAAGGTTAACGTTGGTTCATTATTCTTTGACATACGAATTCTTTGTGGCTGGACAGTCTCACATAATACTGATTGATATTTGGATTGTATGCTTTTGTTGTACTGTATTTCCCGTATTTTTCCTTGATACGATTATTTTATTAGGAAAACATACAATCTTTTATTACAATGATGTCGATAATTTGAAATATTTTTGTTAACTTTGAAGACAATTCAGTTGTTGTTTTATTTATTTTCTAAAATGGACAAAAACTATCAGGTGTAAGCCGTAATGATATTGAATAGTTAAAAAAGAACCTGAAACTAACAAAAGATAAAATCGAAATTTAAATTTCAAATTTTAGTTCAGTCTTGTGAAAACATACAACAGAAGTGACACCAATTCTGTTACCAAGTAATGAACTTGGAACCATTTATAAGTTTTCATATTTTAGTATACATATAGTACTTGACAGATTTTAACATAGATTAAAGAGCAAAAAAAACTTACCTACTTTACCTATTTGTTAGCGACTGGTCGACGCTGCTCGTGACCAAAAAGCTGGCTTGTTTTTTGCGCAAAGAATTGATATTGCCATCCAACGTGGCAATGCCGCCAGCCTTTTGGGTACGTCACCAGGCGACATCAATGGGGAGGAATTCTTTGACACCTAAACTTTTTACTTTGTACATAATTATTTTTTTGAGTTGTAAATATTCTAGATTATATTATTTTGTTCTTATTGTACAGCTTGTTAATATTTTAATTTCTTTCTATAATTCAATACTAGTTTCTACGTTCCAAATTCAAAAGTCACTACCGCCTCAACCAGGAACCGTGACCACAGAATATATAATAGTACTGACGTGACAATTTTTTTTTAATTCAGCTTGTCTAGTATACCTTTTTTTTTTTTTTTTCGTGCGGAAATCCCTTCGGATACCCCCCCGCGTGCCAGCGGGGGCGGTTATGTCGGGCTTGAACCGACTAAAACCGCACGCCGTCTCGGGTCTACAGACGCCGGGGTGTAAGGTTGCCCATAGAGCATATCCCTCGCACCCCGACTGACCCTGGGCCATCTCCGGTTTCGAGATGGCCCCCTCGGGTTTGGGAACCACGGAGTCCCCGTCTTGCCCCGGTTTGGGGGAGGGGCGCTAGTCGCCCCACCGTCCCGGCCTGCTTCTGCTGGGGTGACAGGTGGCCTCACCCGCCACCCCCAGGCCTGCGCTCATGGAGGTCGGAGGTCGTTAAGCGACCTCCGGCGCCTGAGTTGCCTGCGACGCGCGGCGAGCAAGTTGTGTCTAGTATACCTACATAGAAATGATGTTATGTTCGTGATACATCGCATATTTTCATATTATACTTAGCTGTAATACTATATTGTCTATGCTAGGCAGACAAGCATATATGGCCCATGGCCTGATGGGAAGCGGTTACCACGGCCTATGGACGTGTGCAACACTAGGGGTGACAAACTCGCTCTGCCGACCCAAAATAATTAACATTAATTATTAATCAAATATGTAATATGATGCCACTCGAAACCGGGGGGCTTGCATGAAAGGTTTAATGACTGTAGAGGAAGCTCGTAAAGTATATAAGGACAGAAGCAGATAGCAGGCTGTTGTCGCTGCCTGTCTAGACCGGCCGTCTGCCTAAGACGTGAGTATATGTATGTATGTAAATTATATAATGAATGCTGCATTAGCGTTAACACATAGGTTTTATGCTTCAATTAAACGTTATCAAGACCTCGTGCTCCTTTAAGGACTAAGCAGACAAGTGCTCGTACAACTACAAATGTAATATAAAAACCGAATCAAATATTTGTATATTCTCTCAGCGAGAGTCGAAAAAGTTTTACTAAATCATAAAATATAAATCATAGGATAAGAAATCCAGTATATAGTTAAATATAAGTGGGTAGGTTAGTCAGGGTTGGCCTCGAAGAACATACACCGATCAAATTGATGATGTCTTAAACTCTGCTACTGCCAGCGGGAATAACTAATCACTGCCAAAAAGACTATTATAAAATTCAAGAATATTTAGACGATAAACAGGCTTGGAAATGAGCTGTTGCTCTCTCACTATGCTACTTAAACAAAATACTGTAGCTAGCTTGAGTAAACATGTTTGTAAATAGATCAAAAAATAACCCGCTCAGTTTCTTGCCTGAGTCTTCTGAGGAAGGGCCGCGTTTCAAAACGGTAGTCCATTTGCTAA
The DNA here is from genome assembly GCA_946251805.1 of Cybosia mesomella. NCBI lineage: Eukaryota > Metazoa > Arthropoda > Insecta > Lepidoptera > Erebidae > Cybosia > Cybosia mesomella. The sequence goes on from OX276395.1 coordinate 5,350,741, forward strand.
ATATATAATAGTAGTATAGTTTTTTTTTGACGTTTCGTCAGTGCCGCTTTAATGGTCTAGACAGAATACAATATTTTTGATTTGACTTTGGGATGGTATGTAAGGTTTAATAACAGTAATGGAAGCTTGTCAGATGTGTTATGTGTATGAGATAGTATGATTCCTCACACTCGACTCACACAGAAACATTAGAAATTAGTGAATAGTTATAATCTCTGTCGCTACCAGGGAAGCTCTGGACACAACCAGGATTTAAAGGATGATGATAGAATGATGATGATGACATTACATAAGCTTACAATGCTTCTATGACGTTGGTGACCTAGATATTTTTAACTATAGTACGATAATTATAATTATAAATTCCTTTATTTGTTAAATATAGATTATAAATTATATTTTTAAATATACAAAAACTAAAATACATTTCATCACCATTATCATATCAGACGTAGGAAGTCCACTGCTGAACAAAGGTCTCCCCCTTTGACTTCCAATTTGACCGGTCTGAAGCGGCCTGCATCCATGCACCGAGTCCCTGCACTCTTTACCAGGTCCTCTGTCCACCTTGCGGGAGGCCTTCCTACGCTGCGCTGGCCGTCACGTGGTCTCCACTCAAGAACCTTTCTGCCCCATAGGCCATCGGTTCTCCGAGCTATGTGCCCTGCCCACTGCCACTTCAGCTTGCTGACTCGCTCTGCTATGTTGGTAACTCTAGTTCGTTTACGGATCTCCTGATTTCTGATTCAATCTATTTGAGAAACCCCAAGCATAGTCCGTTCCATAGCTCGCTGTGTGACCCCGAGCTTCCTTATGAGGCCCATAGTGAGAGACCACGCCTCGGCACTTTAGGTCATCACTGGTAACACGCACTGATTAAAGACCTTTGTCTTCAAGGACTGCGGTATTTTGGATTTAAATCTATAAAAATAGTACCCCACCGGCATCGGGTACAGGGACCAAGGGGTGCTTGGTTGGGGACCGGGGACCTCCGCGCGGTGCACCCTGGGCAACGGAGACGGTAGCGCCTCTCTCCTAGGGTGGGAGAGACGCTGCCGCCTACGGCCAACTCCGACCGAGGCGAGGACGGCCCTGTTGAGGGCTGTTCGGAAGCTTTCCACGTGTCCCTCTGACTAGCAGATGGCACAGTGAAGAGCAAGTAAGGGGGCCATCTCGAAACCGGAGATGGCCCAGGGTCAGTCGGGGTGCGAGGGATATGCTCTATGGGTAACCTTACACCCCGGCGTCTTAAGACCCGAGACGGCGTGCGGTTTTAGTCGGTGCAAGCCCGACATAACCGCCCCCGCTGGCCGGTGGGGGGGTATCCGAAGGGATTTCCGCACGAAAAAAAAAAAGGGGTAAAGGGACCAAGATACCGGTGGTTAGGGCTCTAGAGAGAGGAAGCTCCTTACAATACGTATCGTGTTGACGCGCGAGTACTGCTTTCTGCATCAAACTCTTGACCCAACTGCCTAACTAGCCTTTTAGATGTTGGTCGAGGCTCTTGGCAATCAGTCCGTGTACCGATAAGACAATCAGAAATATAATTGCTGAATCCACTTCCCACATGTCCACAATCTTGTGAGCCAAGTCCAAATATTTTATTTGTTTGTCTTTATCGGCTTTCACGAGATTGTCATCATGAGGGATGGTGATGTCAACAATTATTGCGAGACGCTCTGATCGATCTATCACCACTATATCAGGCTTATTGGCTACAATAGTCATGTCAGTGATGATTGATCGATCGCAGTACAACGTGACACGGCACTTATCAAGAACTGGTTCGGGCAAATACATGTAATACGGTACCTGCGAATCTTCAAGATCGTACTTCAGAGCAAGTTGCTGATGAATGGCCACTTGGTTAGTTGGCAAGACGACAACAACCTGAGATAATATGCCTTAGGGATTCTCCGGGACGGTGACACACCCGACATATGTCAATCGTGCCGTCTTTAAGGATATACCTCCGATAATTATTCGTCATGACAACTTCATCTGTAATTGCACAGACAAAACCTTCGGTTTCACCAAAGAGATCACCGAAGCGTAGCCAGAACACTGATGCCGTTATATCTACGTCAGGCCAAATTAAGGCCCGATAAAAACGTCCATGCAGCTCTTTGCTCTTCGATATTTCCTTGCGATCAGCGATACTAAGTATTTCAAGTTTATGCCAGTTCTCTTTAGCCAGAGCGAGAGGAGTCAGTCCGTTGTCTATTGCAACTACATGTCAATGCATACCCACGTCAACATGTAGGAAATATTCCGTAAGTTTGCATATCTCACGGTTGTGGAGAGTCTTGGCGTTTAAAAACCACGACCTTCACACTTCCGTGGGATATAAAACCTCATTACTGATGAACGTGGGTGGTGCATTCGATTTGCAGTCAGCAACGTACGGACTTTCCTATCCAGGGCATCTCATTCATTCTGAATCCATCTTAGTATGCCAAAGGAGTATACTAGGACTGGCATGACCCAGCCGTTGTAGACGCGTACCTTGTTACCGCCCGATAAAAGACTCTTCAGTACTATTTTCAGGCGGCCAAAAAAACGATCCCGCAACGTCTGTTTCATGGCAGCCTCAATAATACATAACGCTTGTGACATACCAAGATATTTATAGGTTTCAGTTACCGAGAGAGATTTCAGTTGTGTAGAATCCGAAAGTCAATTCTTTCAGATTCCACAATCCCGCCCTTCTTAACGTGCATATAATATTATTAAGCTGACGAGTTTGTTTGTTTGGTTGAACGCATTAATCTCAGAAAATTTGGTTCGTTTTATCGAAGAAGGTAATAGGCTATATATCATCACGCTACTACCTAGGAGAGCGAAGCAGTAATCATAAATATCAACAAATTGAGTATATTTCCATACATTATTGTAGAACTAATAAATTACGGGCTTGTTGTGTATAATACACTATACATATTAATGTAGTTCTCGGTTCCATCAGCATTAACATTCATTTTATTTGCATACCTAATATAATGAATGTTAATACGTAAAAGCTGGTAATGTAAATTTACCAAGGGGGGTGCACTCATGAGTAATAGCCAACGGCATTCAGGGATGTGCGAACACGAATGTTGTAGACGAGAGGTGCGGGGTTCTAATGAACTATGAAGTAAGCAGCAAAACAGCAGACACACTTTTATCAATATATTTGAATTGCACACAAACTAGAGCTATGATATAATACAAACTAGGAACATGAGTACAATGGTTACACAATTACCATGTGCTGTTAAGACTGCCTATGCGTGGCAACTGCGTAACCTACTTGGTCAAGAGTTTGTGCAGGACTGCCGAGGAGCGGGTCACACGCCAACACCAGCACAACCCCCCGCCGCACCGCGCGCGGGCCCTTCCTTCATTACGGTGCGCTGGCGCTGACCACATCTGTTAATACAATGGTCCCATCCCTCGGCCACTAACAATAGGAACTTACCTAGGCCCGAGGAGCGGGTCTCCAGCCAACACTAAAACGGCCCCGACGCACAGCGTTTACGACCTTTTCCTTAATTACGGTGCGTTTGCGTTGGCCACATCTGGTAGTACAATGGAGACCCATCCCTCGGTTACAACAATGGAATCTTACCTACTTAACTTACTATTACACAAAATATTCTTAAATACTGCGTAGGTACATTTCTTAAAATACCACGATTAGTCGTGCTCCTTAACACCACCCCCCAGTTGGAGGCTTCAACCGATAACTGAACCGGTAGTAGGTAGCACGGCTAATCGAGTTACGGGACGACGCAGCATCCCTGTACTTGTTTTTATGTCAACTACAAGCACATGTCCGCCACTTCCCGGATACACTTTGTCTATTACGCCGCGGGGCCACACATTACGCGGTTGTTTACCGTCACATATAAACACTATATCACCCACTTTCACTGAGTTGCTTGCCGTAGTCCACTGCTTGCGTCTGCATGCACTGATAAAGAGAAGGACGCGCGCAGTAACACGCAAAACTCGCGTCCACGTAGAATAGCGCGTCACGTCGATCAGGGGTTGGGTGTTGTCACCCATTGCCAGTACTCTCTCGATGCGCTCTGTATCATCAGCGGGTAACTCCTCACAGCTGTAGCTCGGCCACGGTACCTGGGGATCACAGAGAAACGGAGGACCCGAAAGCCACATGCCTTTATTATTAGGCCAGTCCATCCTGGTTGCTTCGTCAGCAGGGTTGGACTCGGAAGGCACCCAGTGCCAGTTGCTCCTCTTGCTTAAACTGTCGATTTCGGCTAACCTATGAGAGACGTATTTTTGATAGTCTCGCGCGTCAGAGTTAATCCACATAAGAACTGTTTTTGAATCAGTCCAGAGGTAGAGGTTCTCTATATTGAGATCAATTTCGCCTTTTACTGTCACTGCCAGTCTGCATGCTAAAACTGCTGCCTGCAACTCGAGACGTCGGATGGATACTACTTTAACAGGTGCAACGCGCGCTTTTCCGGCTACCATCGAACATACTCTATTGCCCTCAATATCGGTACCCACTAGAAAGGCTACAGCGGCGTAAGCTTTCTCACTAGCGTCCCCAAAAACATGCAGATCCACCGCTGTCCGTTCCAAACCGTGCCAGCGAGGTACAGCCACATTTGATAAGGCTTTTAATTTGGAAAGCCACTGGAACCAAATAGCGGCCTCGGAGTCCTTGATGCACTCATCCCACAATATGCCCGACTGCCAAATACGTTGCATAAGGACTTGAGATTGTATAATGCACGGGTACACGAACCCGAGCGGATCAAAAATGCTCATTATGAACCTGAGAAACTCGCGCTTGGTAGGCTTAATCTGACCTTCTACTAATTCCGTTGAAAGACGCTGAAATGACAGATCGAATCTAATACAGTCACTTGACGGGCACCATATCATTCCTAAAGTGCGTGCGCTGTCAGATTTATCTAGCTTGACTCGGCCTGGAACAACATCTGGTAACATTTCACGTAATTCGGGTGAATTCGTCACCCACCCCCTGATATCAAAACCACCGGCTCGGTGTATGTGGGTGACGTCCGCGATCAGCTGTTGTGCCGTGTCAATAGAGTCTACACTGTCTATATAATCGTCTACATAGTGCCTTTTCCGTATGGCTTCAACCGCGGCGGGATGTGAATCTTTGTATTGCTCTGCATTTTTATTCAACACGTAAATGGCTGAAGTGGGAGAGGAAGCCGCGCCGAAGATCATCGAGGTCATGACATAAATTGAAGGTTCTTCAATTCTGTCTTGACCGCGCCACAGAAACAATTGAGCCCCCTGATCTGCTTCGCGGATTTTCACTCGCAGAAACATATCCTCTATGTCGGCAGTGAAGGCTATACGGCCGGTCCGGAATCTAATAAGAATTCCTAACAAGGAATTCATCAAATCTGGCCCACTAAGTAAATTACAGTTCAGCGATGCGCCTTTATACGTAGCGGCTGCATCAAAGACTAGCCGCAGTTTACCTGGCTTGTTGGGGTTTGAGACTCCAAAGTGAGGTAAATACCATACCGGACTTGCCCTAATGCCTTCAACTTTGCGTGCGTACCCCGAAGTCAACAATCGGGCTACCTGTTTTGCATAAGCATCCCCAAATTCAGGATCACGATCCATCTTTCTCTCTATCCCAGCGAGGCGTTTGCGCGCATATTCGTAATTATCGGGCATTTCGACGTTATTACGGGACCACAACAAGCCTACTTCCCACTGCTGGGCGTTATCGGGGGAGCGGCGACACGTTGTATTTAGTGTTTCCAACGCACGTTCCGAATTACAATCTTTGCGAAGTACATGCGAAATGCCTATTGCCTCTAACTCAAACTGACTTTTCACTAACGCATGTAAATCGTCATGAGGTACGGACATGCAGTTGGCAGAATGGAACTCGCTGCTATTAACCCTTCCACCTAGCGGGCCATGGACGACCCAACCTAACCTGGTAAGTGAAGCAACTGGACGACCAGATTTACCTTGACGAATCTCCTCTCCAACGATGAGCTTCCAGTTGTCCTGTCCCAACAATAGCATAGGCTTCGCGTCCTTCATCTCGCTGCAATCCAGACCCCGTAGGTGAGCGTTGTCTCTGATCACTCGCGCTGGTAACGTCTGAGACGGCAAGTTCACGTTACGTAGAGTACGCACTACAATTTTATGGTTCGCTCCGTTCGGTCCGCGCACTATAACCTTAACACTACGTGAGTTGTTGTCGGTCACACAATGACCGCGGGCCGTCATCAACTTAAGAGGCACTATTGGTCCGTCTACATCACTTGTGAATTTGTCATCTAAAATGGATACGGATGCGCCGTCGTCCAATAATGCGTACGTTGATTGTTCGACCCCATAATTAGTCACAATAGTTACCGGTAACACTTTTAACAAGGCCCGCGCACGACTCTCACCAACATTTGTCAGAGTTTCATATCTAACCTGCAGGGGTGAGGTCTCAAGCGGCGATGTTGCATCAGGCGGCGGCGGTACGTTAGACGGTGGCTCCACTTCGGACGGCGGTGCCACGTTGCGATCTTTATGCAGTAACTCATGGTGTGGCCCATTACACTTACTGCAACGTTGCGCGCGACAATATCTTCTTGCGTGACACTTAACAATACACTTACCGCATATTCTATTTTGTACGAGCAAGTCCCAACGTTCATTTACAGAAATATTCTTAAAGTCTCTACATTCACTTAAATTATGGTTCCCTTTACACTTAACACAAGTAACCTTATTTTTACTGGTCTCAGTCCTCGTAAATGCGGCGATTGACTCTACCTGCGTATGCACGCGATGATTTGCTCCACTGGTTCGCACTGGCGCTAAACCCTTATCTCTGTCGCGGCGGGCGGCCGCCAACGATCCGAATGCCGGGTCGCCGCGGGCGCCGAATTTTCTATTCGCGTCGGTGTAACTTGCGTCGTTTAAGCTCATCGGAACATGATATGAGGACGCACGAGTTAATTCACTGAGGAAGTCCACTAAAATATTTAAGTTTGGAGACACTCTTAGATCAATGCCACTGTTATTATCCAAACGCATCGCAAATTGTCCGTACTGAGAGCGTTGGTATGGTGTTAACTTGTTTAATAGTTCAGTCACTAATTGTGGATTATTTATATATCCGTCCGCACGTATACTTCTTAGCACTGCTACACAATTTCGAACCGTACTCGTGAATTTACGAAGTTCATGTCCATTTTCGGAAACTTTCGGTAAATCCCGCACTTTCTTTATAGCACACTCTAACAATCGAATAGGGTGTGCGAACTCGTCTTGAAGGGCCGCAAGCACTTCTTCAGGATCTGATGATGTTCTCAGTAGGTCCCGAACTGCAGCTTTCGCCTCACCGACGAGCGCCACCCTTAGGCGCGCCATATTCTCCAGCGGTCGAAAATCATGCATCATACTGGTGCTACGATATGCTTGCTGAAAACTCAGCCAATCTGCGGCATTACCATCGAATTGTGGTATCTCGTACACTTGTCGCGGTACATTTCGCCCCTGCCCTAGCTTGCTGATAGCCTCTGCTAGCCGATCAATATCTGTTAGAGCCTGGTTCTTCGGCGGCATAGGCGACGCTTCGGATGGCGGATGTAATGGAGAGGGCGCACGTGTCGTGGTTGGAGGCACCACGTGCATCGTAGAGACAGGCGCGTGGGTGGCAGCATATGCCACGTGTGTCGAAGCGTCGGGTGCGTGAGGGGCAAGTGGCGCCAAGTGTATCGAAGCGTCGTGTACGTGGGCGGCAGAAGACGCCACGCGCATTGGAGTGTTGGTCGCATGGGCGGCCGCGGATGCCACGTGCATCGTAGCGTCGGTTGCGTGAGGGGCAGCGGACACCACGTGCATTGAAGCGTCGGTCACGTGGGGGGCAGCGGATGTCACATACCTTGAAGCATCGTTGCCAGGCGCGGAACGCTCGTTCATGCGGGGGCCGGCGGATGCGTCGTCTAGCCAGCGCGTCGCGCGTTCCGATATCTCATCGCTTGCCACGCTTCTCGGTGCTCCATTTCGCTCCATGAGGTCTTCTTGTGCTGCTATTTCCGCCATATCGAGTGCGAGTTTCTTTTTTGCCAGACCTTCTTGTATCCGCGCAAACTTCAGCTCCGCTTCATATTCAGCGCGCATTCGTAGCGCGTCGCGGCCTGCCTGGCTCATCCTTGACGATGCGTGGCTGACGCTATACGGCGCACGAACTGTGCGTACTGAAGCCGGTGTTAGCTCCGATGGCGGTAATTCCCTATGGTCACTTAGACCACCTACCACGGAGCTCCTAGCGGGCTGCTGCGGCGCTCTTACCTGAAGATCCGGGGGTGATGAAGCTCGTAATCCCGATTCTGAGCCTGTTAAATTATTCATTGCTTTTGTTGCACTCCGTGTCTGTCGCTTTCCACTGTAACTCATGGTTACTTACTTCAATCCGGCTCGAAGGACCAGTTATGTAGACGAGAGGTGCGGGGTTCTAATGAACTATGAAGTAAGCAGCAAAACAGCAGACACACTTTTATCAATATATTTGAATTGCACACAAACTAGAGCTATGATATAATACAAACTAGGAACATGAGTACAATGGTTACACAATTACCATGTGCTGTTAAGACTGCCTATGCGTGGCAACTGCGTAACCTACTTGGTCAAGAGTTTGTGCAGGACTGCCGAGGAGCGGGTCACACGCCAACACCAGCACAACCCCCCGCCGCACCGCGCGCGGGCCCTTCCTTCATTACGGTGCGCTGGCGCTGACCACATCTGTTAATACAATGGTCCCATCCCTCGGCCACTAACAATAGGAACTTACCTAGGCCCGAGGAGCGGGTCTCCAGCCAACACTAAAACGGCCCCGACGCACAGCGTTTACGACCTTTTCCTTAATTACGGTGCGTTTGCGTTGGCCACATCTGGTAGTACAATGGAGACCCATCCCTCGGTTACAACAATGGAATCTTACCTACTTAACTTACTATTACACAAAATATTCTTAAATACTGCGTAGGTACATTTCTTAAAATACCACGATTAGTCGTGCTCCTTAACAAATGTATATCAAAAACGTTTACTCATTACTTTTTTTTATCATCTGTCTAGCTCGCTCTCACTGATCTGATAGAGCTGTATGTTTTGACGTTAGGAGCCTTTCGAGTCGTCTGCCAGGGGTGCGAACGGCCGTACTATAGTCCACTCATTCGACCAATTGCAAATAAAGACAAATAGACTATAAGCACTGAAGGGTTAGTCACCGTTACGAGCCGGCTTCCAGCCGTATTCTTTAAGTAGTTCTCACACTTTTATGCGAGACATAAAATATTACGTGTTTAATGCTAATAATAGTTTAACAAAATTACCTAATATTATAATATACGTAATATTATTAAAATATAATTAATTCAAAAATTATATCTTTAGCTAGATTATTCTGATAGCGCGATGGAATATGTCTTAAATTACTGGACTGGACTATCCAGTAACGTCAACGTGAACTCTTCAACACAACATGATGTGACAAATTGATGCTTTGCGGTCAACGTCAGCGTCACTACTGGTCCTACGAGCGGTGGTGTCGTTGCTCTTGGAATGGGTTCAGTAGAAATACATAGAAATCAGTAGTGTCGCTGTGGTCGACCGCAGGGGCCGATGGCAATGTTATAGGCGTTTGCGGTCTGCGGTCGGTGACAGAATGATACCTTCAGTCTCCTTATACGACACCCACGGAAAGAAATAGGAGTTAACGGGAATACTAGTATTTTCAGTTAGTAGTACTCTTTTGAAAACAAGAAGTGTTACAATATTTATCATATTAAATCATAATTTATTACGTCACCATCCCTATCTACCTGTAAAGTGGGGGCGCATTCAAGCGCAATGGCTTTTGAGGTTCTCTGTTAGGTATAAAACGAAAATAGCTTTCATAAAGCCTCATTTCGCAGGTTTCGCACACAGGTATCTACTAACGAAGTGACCTTGGAATACAAATTCTTGTACTCAATTATGAACAAATTTAAGCTTTCGCGATTTACACATATTTATTAACGTAAAAAAATAGTTTTATTAACATAAAAAAATGGTTTTGATACTTGAAGTATATTTGTTACGCTCAAAGACTGTAAACGCTCATTGAGTGCAAAAAACAACTCACAACGCATTGTGATTACTGTAAGGCGTGAATTAAACAAAAGAGGTAAGAGGCAATCGTGCTCGCCAAGCAAAACGCTCGCCTCTTCTGTATAATTCACGCCTAAAACATCCACATCGCGAAATTCGTGTTGTGATTCTTATGAAAACACTGACGATGCGTTGTGGCAATCACCAAAAGACCACATAGCGACATTCGTGTCGTGACTGCCATGCCATACGGCCACAAAGAATTGTGGCAACGAAGGAATGCCATATGTTGATCACTATGTCTATCTGGGACAAATCGTCCAACTAGGCAAATCCAACTTCGAGAAGGAGGTCAATCAACGAATCCAACTCGGCTGGGCTGCGTTCGGGAAGCTGCGCAGCGTCTTCCCGTCCAAAATACCGCAGTCCTTGAAGACAAAGGTCTTTAACCAGTGCGTGTTACCAGTGATGACCTACGCTGCCGAGACGTGGTCTCTCACTATGGGCCTCATAAGGAAGCTCGGGGTCACACAGCGAGCTATGGAATGGGCTATGCTTGGGGTTTTTCTACGAGATCGAATCAGAAACGAGGAGATCCTTAGACGAACTAAAGTTACCAACATAGCAGAGTGAGTCAGCAAGCTGAAGTGGCAGTGGGCAGGGCACATAGCTCGGAGAACCTATGGCCGGTGGGGCAGAAAGGTTTTTGAGTGGAGACCACGTAACGGCAAGCGCAGCGTAGGAAGGCCTCCCGCAAGGTGGTCAGACGACCTAACAAAGAGCGCAGGGACTCGGTGGATGCAGGAAGCTACAGACCGGTCGAAATGGAAGTCGATGGGGGAGGCCTATGTTCAGCAATGGACTTCCTACGGCTGATATGATGATGATGATGATGAAACACCTAAGTCATTATATTCAAACAAGGCTCATCTGCCGCCTCTGCGTCCATTGTGTAGGTATTTGTTTGAATTCATCTTATTTTTTCGGTTTTGTAAATTGTTCTCTCTCTCTCTCTCTCTCTTCTTTCTACCACACAGCGCATTTCTACAGCTTGATATCTTTATAGAGTAGTTAATACCGAAGTTATAGTTTTATTATTCTACTACAATAATAAAACTTCGCCATTTAGACGTCGTCCTGGCCGGAAACTCAGCACCACAATAATCAAATTTGGTGACATATCGCCAACTGCACCTACCGGGTCCAATTGTTTTTCGAACCATCCATTATACCCATTGAAATATACACACAAAACTTCATCCAAATCAAAAATTTCATACAGCCGTTTAGGAACAGTTAGGTGTCAAACACACATACAGAAGAATTATATATATTACTAGCGGACGCCACCGGCTTCACCCTCGTGATGTTATGCATGTATTATACATATAAACTCTCCTCTTGAATCACTCTATCTATAAAAAAAACTGCATCAAAGTCCACTGTAAAGCATACATAGGGACAGACAGACGGGAAAAGCGACTTTGTTTTATACTATGTAGTGAAGATAAACAGAATAGGCCGTTTCTGTTTATCTGACAAAGTGACATTCTACTAGTGGAATCGCCTTCAAAAGTTCGAAATGTATGGGAGTCACATTATTTGTTACATGTGTGTTGCGTTCCTAAACGAAGTAAAAAAAAAAAAAAAAAAAAAAAACCATAATTTGCGTTGACAGATCTACGACTGTCACTTGTTGTCAACTTGTTGAAAGAATTGTCTTGAGAAAACGTTTGTTGAAATAAGTTTTGTTCTAATAAGTATAATCCGTGAATATCCTATTTGGCCAGTGTTGGATTGGTTATATTTTGGACTAATTAACGTGATCGGTTGGGAGTTGTTCGACCGAATCATATATTTGTCTAGAAGGGTTCCACTTGTACCACGCGCTCTGATCTGTCCACACAAACCTCATACACCCTACACTTCATAAATACTCAAATACAGACACAGACAGGTAACAGCGTCGTGTTTCGGGCGCCTTCTAAGTTGGTAAGTGAAACCTATTTTACTAACAATTGCTCTGTGAACCGCAGACTGCTCACTTCACATTGTAGCTAGGAGGGCGAACTTCCACTGCGCACTATACCTCCTGGCCCGGAATTGAACATTTTGGTAGCAGAGCGTGGTTGTGTCGGATTCGAACCGACTAAAACCGCAGTCTCGGGTCTCATAACCTTATTTGTATTGGTTATCAGTTGTAAACAAGTTAATATCAGTTTGGTGTGCTGATTTGGAGTCATTGCTGGGGAACCATTATGACTAATTAATTGGCAATCTCTTGTTAAGGCATTTGATTTAATCTTTAAGCTATATTGAATTATATTGTATTGGTGTTTGTATCAGTGTTGGATAAAATAAATTGAACTAACATTGTTTAAATAATTATTTGTTTGGGTAATCTCTTGAATTTTGTTGGAATGTCTCATTTAAGTGCAGCGAAGGAGGCCATAGCCGGTATAACCACACAATTGAGGTGGTTCACGTCGGCGGCGGCCACCACTACTCGACCAGAGCTGGCAGAGACCACTCTTACCAGGTTCGGCGGTATGGAGAACAGGCTTGGGGCTGTAGATGCCCTGTTCACCCGCTTTAGCCACCTGGCTGAGGACCTCGGGTTGGACCAGCTGAGTCAGGCAGCGCGGGACAAGGTTGTTGGCGACTACGACCAGATCCTGGCGTTGGCAGACACGATTTCCCTACGTGCTAGGGAAATATTGAAGAGCCGGGAGTCTGTCCAGGTCAAGCCGGAGACCTCTGTCGCTGGCCCGGGACTTTTAAGCAAGCTGCCCACGCTTGAACTGCCACATTTTGATGGTCAGATGGACCACTGGCTGGGCTTTCAAAATTTATTTGTGAGTCTGGTCGACTCGCGCTCGGACCTTGGACCCGCCCAAAAGTTGGCCTATTTGATGTCCGTCCTCAAGGGAGAGGCCCGAGCCTTGGTGCAGCACTTGCCGGTGACGGATGCGGCTTACCCTACTGCTCTGGAGCTGCTCTCCCGGCGGTACCACAATAAACGGTGTTTGGCTGACGCTCACATTAGCCATATTTTGGGGTTGCCCTTTATTACGGGAGTGTCGACACTGCGTACCGACCTTTTGAACCCATTGGTGGCAGCCACCAATGCCCTCAAGCGACTGGAGCTGCCGGTGGACCATTGGTCCTATTTATTGGTGCACATAGTGCTGCAACGACTGCCTGCAGACTTGAGGTCTCGCTTTGAGCAGAAGTATGGTGGGGATAGTGCCACCCATCTCCCCCGCTTTGATGACCTAGTCAAGTTTTTGGAGGATGAATGTAGGATCCTCGACAACTCTGGCCTTGCCTCGGGGTCACGCCAACCGCCTCCCCGGCCCAGAGACCAGGGACGGACCGGGGCTCGGGGGCCCCTTGAGGGTCGCCCCGCCCCCCGTTTCGCCGGCACCCAGAGTCGTCCCAGTTGTGACTACTGCAGGGTCACGGGACATGGCATCATTTCTTGTGCGGCCTTTTTGGACTTGCACGTCAGTGCCCGCCGCCGAATTGCCAAGGCACGCCGACTGTGCTATTCTTGTTTGGGGGCTCATCTTCAACGGGAATGCCCCGACTCCCGCCCTTGTAGAATTTGCAGGGGGTCCCATGTGGACGTTTTGTGCGCTAACGCGAACCGCGCTGGCAGTCCAGCCTCTGATGTGGGTTCGCGCACGGGCGGGGATCGCGGAGACGAGCACCAGGTCCGCTCGCCGGTTCCAAACCGGCAAGGGGCCCGCACTTTCGAGCACCGCTCGCCACCCCCCGCGCCGCGGGACGGCCGCCAGGTCTCCCCACATGAAGGCGACTATGCAGCCGCTGCTCGCCGGCAATGGCCGGACCAGCACCGCCTGCACTCCCCTCCGTTGGCGGAGCGCCCCAGGTTGGAGTCGCGCCCTCCGCCATTCAGGCATCCGGTGGGATATGCCCCTCCAGCCATGGCACGCGGCTCGGGACACCGCGCGGATGAGGAGTTTGCGTTCTATCCTCTTCGGGAGAGATTACAGCCTGGGTGCGGCGATCGGTCGCCGCCCAGAAATTAGGAAGTTGGCGCCTGCCCCACCACTGCAACCTCCCAGATCGACACGGTTTTGTTGCCTACGGCATCGGTTAGGGTCTGGGGACCAACGGGGTCCTCTGTTGTGGTCCGTGCCATTCTGGACACGGGATCCCAGGGTTGCATTTTGTCGTCTTGGTTGGTGGGACAGGTAGGCCTAGACATACGTGGCTATTCAGACACGATTAGGGGAGTTGGCAACGCAGCCGTCACCACTGTTGAGGGACAGACTTGGTTTGGGCTCACTCCAGTGAATTGTTTGGCCCCTAAAATTGCTACCTCGGCCATTGTGATGAAGAATATTTTGGGAAGGCATCCCCAAGTTCAGCTGTCTTCCGAAGTTGTCCGGTTGACGTCAGGCCTGGATTTGGCTGACCCTCGGTTTGATTCCCCTAGCACAGCGCATTTGTTGTTAGGTTCCGACGTACTCGGGAGGATAATTTTGGATGGTAAACAGATCTTGCAGCCGAACGGTTTGGTGGCTGTCTCGACCATTTTTGGCTTTGCAATGATGGGACCGGTGTTGAAGGTCCCCCCTCCTCCCTCCTGAGCTTGATGTTGCATTGGTGTCTGGCTCCGCTCTCTCTGACGCCGTTCAGAGGTTTTGGGAGGTTGAGGAGCCCCCTCAGGTAGCCCGTTTGAACCCGGAACACCAGGATTGCGAATTGTTCTATCAGAACAACACGGGTCGACTCCGTTCCGGTCGGATTGTTACCAGGTTGCCCTTTGTCGCAGTGCGACCACCTCTCGGTGAATCTAGACCTACGGCCGAGAAGAGATTGTTGGCAATGGAGCGCCGCATGGGCAGGGACCCTGTGTTGAGGCAGAAGTACTTGGATTTCATGCAGGAGTACGCGGATTTGGGACACATGTCGGTGTCAAGGTTGGATTGGCGCTCAGTTGAACATTACTTCCTGCCCCATCATGCGGTCCTCAAGCCGTCCACTGGCAAGCTGCGCACGGTGTTTGATGGGTCTGCGCGAACTTCTTCGGATGTCTCATTGAATGATTGCTTACATTCAGGCCCCAAATTGTTAAAGGACCTTTGTGACGTCATCACGTCTTTCCGTCGACATCAGGTTGTCTTTGTGGCCGACATCAAGATGATGTTCCGACAAACGGTCATTCACCAGGATGACAGACGTTATCAGTTAATCCTGTGGCGCGAGAACCCCCAGGACCCCATGATTGTGTACGAGCTCAATACGAATACATACGGCCTTCGTTCTAGCCCCTTTGTTGCCATTCGTTCGCTTTGGGAGCTCGCGGACCGAGAGCGTTTGAAGTTCCCTCGGGCGTCCGCCATCTTGAAAACGGACCTGTACGTCGATGACGTCTGTACTGGGGCTTCCACGGTTGGGGAAGCCATTTTATTGCGTGACGAGTTGATTGGGATCCTGGCTTCCGCAGGATACGAGTTGCGTAAATGGGTGTCCAACTCTCCAGCTCTATTGGAAGGTTTGCCGGAGGATCATAGACAGGACCCGCATTTGTTTGAAGACGTTGACAACCCCGCCATGATGGCCGTCCTCGGTGTTCAGTACAGACCTGTCCAAGACATCTTTACATACGATGTCGACCTAGAGTCGCCCCACACTTGGACTAAACGACTTGTGTTGTCTACTGTCGCAAGGACTTTTGATCCTAATGGTTGGATTTGTCCGGTACTGTTTTGGGCGAAATGCTTTCTCCAGCGCCTCTGGACCGCGGGACTTGGTTGGGACGAGCCGCTTCGGGAAACCCTGTTGAAGGATTGGATCCACTTTGTGTCCACACTCCCTGCGGTCAATGAGGTCGTGTTGCCCCGCGCCATCCTCCCCCCTGGGAGTTACACTGCTACCCTCCACGGGTTTTGTGACGCGTCGTCGCACGGTTACGCAGCCGTTGTTTATCTGCGCACTGTCAGCGCGACAGGCCAGGGGAAGCTCTCGCTGGTCATGGCCAAGAGCAAGGTAGCCCCTCTTCGAACAGCATTGACCATTCCCAAATTGGAGTTGTCAGGGGCAGCTCTTCTTGTGCGTCTATTGAATCACGTTGTTAATACCTTGGGTGAAACTGTGGACATTCGATCCTCTTACGCCTGGACGGACAGTCAAATTGTTTTGTGTTGGTTGAAGACGTCCGTCCACACTTTGGAGGTCTTTGTGGCGAACCGAGTGTCACAGATACAAAATTCTGCAACACCTTTAACTTGGAGGCATGTCCCTGGGGACCTGAACCCCGGCGACGTGGCCTCACGTGGGTGCACGGCCCCTCACTTGATTGATCACCCCCTCTGGTGGGGGCCAGAATGGCTGACTCGGTCCGAGGATGCTTGGCCTCGAATGCCAGTCTTGATGACGGATCCTTTGCCCGGGCTAAGGGTGCTCGCTGTTGAGACGAAGGACCCGCCGTTTGATCCCGACCTTTTGTTGAATCGGTACAGCTCCCTCGATAAACTGTTGAATGTCACATCTTGGATCAGGCGCTTTCGTCACAATTGTAGGAACCGTGGGGACAAACGCCTGTCGCCGGTCCTTTCTCCTCAAGAGCTCCAGGAGTCTCTCCTCCTTTGGGTCCGCTCTGTGCAGGCTGCACACTTTGAGAAGGAGATTGAAATCTTGAAGTCCGGTATGGCTAAGTTGTCGGGAGCTATCAGTAAGCTGAGCCCCTTTTTGGATGATGCGGGTTTCTTGCGTGTTGGAGGACGTTTGAGGCACTCTAGCCTCCCCTACGGAACTCGTCACCCCCTTTTGTTGCCCAAGGAAGGCCATTTGGTCAAGTTGTTGGTGACTGATCGTCACATTAAGAACTCGCATGCCGGTTGTAATGCGCTGTTGGCCATTCTGCAGCGAGATTTTTGGATTTTGTCGGCCCGTCGTACTATCCGCAGCATTGTCTTTCGTTGCATGCCATGCTACCGGACTAAGGCCCCCACTATGCAGCCCATGATGGGAGACTTGCCGGCTGATCGTGTCAATGAGGCAAGGCCTTTTGCAGGCGTCGGAACGGACTTTGCCGGTCCCTTTTTGGTGAAGACGTCTACTCTTCGTAACAGTAAAATCCTTAAGGCTTATTTGTGTGTGTTTGTCTGCCTGTCAACGAAGGCAGTACACTTGGAGCTAGTAACCTCGCTCTCGACGGAGGCCTTCGTGGCAACTTTGGATAGATTCGTGTCTCGCCGTGGGTTGCCTTCTTTAATTAGATCTGATTGCGGTACCAATTACAGAGGTACAAGTTACTATTTGAAGGAAGTTTACGCCTTCCTTGCGGAGAACCAGGTTGACATAGGCAACAAATTAGCCCGCAAGGGGGTCACTTGGCTGTTTGACCCGCCAGCCTGCCCCCATTGGGGGGGTATTTTTGAAGCCGCGGTGAAAGCGGCCAAGGGACTCTGGCGGAGATTATTGGGAGACACAGTTCTCACCTTTGAGGAATTAGCTACGGTATTTTGCCGCATTGAGGCCGTACTAAACTCGCGTCCATTGTGCCCGCTCTCTTCGGACCCTAATGATTTGGAGGCCCTAACCCCGGGCCATTTTTTGATTGGACAACCACTTGTCGCCCTGCCGGAGCACCCCCTTGTTGATGTGAGCCGAAATCGGCTATCGCGGTTCCAGTTAGTGCAACAGCTCGCTCAGAGCTTTTGGAAGCGCTGGAGCTTGGAGTACTTGCACATCCTCCAGCAGCGCGTCAAGTGGACGGATAAAACTCATCCTCCCAAGGTCGGAGACCTCGTCCTGATTAAGGATGCCAACCTAATGCCGTTGTATTGGCGCCGGGGGCGCATTCTCAATCTAGTGGCTGGCACCGATGGGGTTCCTCGATTTGCTGAGGTTTTGGTTGACGGATCGGTGATGAGGAGAGCGGTCGCAACCTTATCAAGATTGCCAATTGATTAGCGGACGGGAAGGCCCGTCCGGAGGGGGTAGATGTTGCGTTCCTAAACGAAGTAAAAAAAAAAAAAAAAAAAAAAACCATAATTTGCGTTGACAGATCTACGACTGTCACTTGTTGTCAACTTGTTGAAAGAATTGTCTTGAGAAAACGTTTGTTGAAATAAGTTTTGTTCTAATAAGTATAATCCGTGAATATCCTATTTGGCCAGTGTTGGATTGGTTATATTTTGGACTAATTAACGTGATCGGTTGGGAGTTGTTCGACCGAATCATATATTTGTCTAGAAGGGTTCCACTTGTACCACGCGCTCTGATCTGTCCACACAAACCTCATACACCCTACACTTCATAAATACTCAAATACAGACACAGACAGGTAACAGCGTCGTGTTTCGGGCGCCTTCTAAGTTGGTAAGTGAAACCTATTTTACTAACAATTGCTCTGTGAACCGCAGACTGCTCACTTCACATTGTAGCTAGGAGGGCGAACTTCCACTGCGCACTATACCTCCTGGCCCGGAATTGAACAATGTGATATATCCGACAAATAATGTTATTATTACACAAATATGTCACATTATTTGTGTTACAAAAAATGTCACTCCCATACATTTCGGACTTCTGAAGGTGAACTTCAAAGTGATTCCACTAATAGAATGTATCTTTATCTACAGGCCAAGTTATCAAACTGTCAGTCCAATGTACCATTGAGAAAATGCTCTACAACACCAAAGCAAGTCGATCTTAACCGAACCTTCACCCTTCTTTCCGACGTGCCAAATTAAAAGTCAGATACTAGACGTATATTATCATCAGCCTAAAAGCGATTTTACACTGCCTAATGTGAGGCAAGCACACGTTAATGTCGTGCTGGAGGGGCAAAGGTTGGAATTTGTAAACAGCACTACTTTTCTAGGCATAACACTAGATTCGAAATTGCAATGGGGTGACCATATCACTATTTTGGCCAATAAACTCAGTTCTGCTGCTTATGCTGTCAGACGGATTAGGCAGTTGACAGATGAACCTACTGCTAGGCTGGTATATTTTAGTTATTTTCATAGTCTGATGTCTTATGGAATACTACTTTGGGGGAATGCAGCAGATTTAGAAACTATATTTATACTACAAAAGAGGGCAGTATTGTTTAGGCAAGAGATATTCTCTTAGGGAACGATTTAAAAAGACTAATATTTTAACTGTAGCTTCCCAATATATATTCGAGAACATACTGTATGTCAGGAAAAATATATCCAATTTTACAAAAGTAAGTGACATTACAGACAGAAATCTGCGTAATAAAAATAAACTTATCCTTCCATGTTATCGGCTTAGCAAAGTTAGTGATTCTTTTAGGGGGGAAGGTATACGCTTTTATAACAAATTGCCTGAATCGGTCCTTGGTATGCCTGACAATAAATTTAAAACCTTTGTTAAGACCACCTTATGTAAAAAAGCATACTATAGGACAAATGATTATCTTAAAGACAAAAATGTCTGGTTTGAGCATGGTGCAGGCTCCTCCTAAAATGCTAAAATGTTACAACTACAGCATAGTATTGTAGTAGGCACGCGACCTTTTTACCATATTTTAACTTTTTTTCAATTATTTGTACGATTAACTTGGGTTAAATTTTATTATAACGTTTTTTTATTATATACCTTTATTTATCTTGACACGAGACAAAAATGTACATTCGTCCATATTTAGTCTTAAGAAATCACTATTATAAGCTGACGTCTCGAAAATGCCGCAGTGGAGTTTGTTGCGCCGTTTCTTCTCCACTAGCGCCTAGGAAGCGGTGGTAAACTTAGTATTAAGCAATTATTGACGTCAAAAAGATGTAATTACGTTGCACTATTTTGAAAAATAAAGACTTTGACTTTGACTTTGATTTCCCAGTTGCGTTCAACGTTTGCACTTTGGAGGCCGGCTTTTCCGAGAGCGACTATCGTCTGACCTCCCAACCCCGAAAGGGTTATGTGTACCATCACCGTGCCCATTATTTAGGCAGCAGGTGCACCGACTAAGCAGGTGAGGTTGGTTTGAACCTCAAGGATATTGGTAGGACCCTGTTCTCCCGGTAGGACCCTGTTCACGCTGTATAATATATTTATATATGGTAGCTTAGTGGTTAAGGACTTAAGACCTTACGATCGAGAGGTCCCGGGTTCGAATCCTGGTCATTACACTACCGACGTGAACCCACTCCTAACACAAGCAATTTAGCTTAGCTGGAGGGGTTAGGGGGAATATTAGTAATTTCGGTTACTAATATTAATTAAAAAAAAAAAAAAAATAAGAAAGTGACTCACTTGCATAGTACCCGACGTCATTGTTAACGTTGATGTGTCCGGCGTCTTCGGCGGCGAGCATGTGTGTGTCCCACACGGAGCGGTACTCGGGATCGTGGAGCACATCGTAGAGGGAATCTGGCTCCACGTCATCGAATTCTGCCACCACCTGTGTAGAAAAATAATACAGTTAATTTTATAAAATTAACTTCTTGAAGATCCCTCATGGTACTTGCTCGCCGGCCCCTTCTGAAAATATTTTTAGCTGAGAAAACCATTACCTAAATACTTGATACATTATTATTCTAGCTGTGTCTATCGATATCTCACTCCCTGCTGAGACTACTTTAGTAAATGAAGCGCTGTCCATTTAAGGCTTATGAATGACCTACTTGGTGAACAGATCTGACGTAAATAACTAGGCTTCGAATGGCTTCAGAGTGAAATCAATTCTGAACTAACTTTATGAGCTTTTGTGAGTCAAATATTAAGAGCAAATGAGTTATCAGTGGTGAACATAATGCAAACATGTTTTTTTTCTTAGGTATGAAAAATTATAACCTGCCCCGCAGGTCAAGGGGATTTCCGCACGAAAAAAAAAGTATGAAACAATGAAAATTACCGAAAGCTATGCTATGCTACGCTTGGGGGTTCTTTGAAGCATGAAATTCATAATGAAGTAATCTGACAAAGAGCTGAGGAACGCAGAAGTGGTAATGGCTGCCGAAGGACCGACGGTTGAGGCCGATGGACCAAACGAGTCCTAAAGTCTAGAGTTCTAGCATTCTGCTTCACCCTGTTGAGCACTCCAAGTTTCTTAGATGCCAACTTGACATTGTCCTATAGGTGATTACGGTACTGGACCTCGCTGGAGATATCGACACCGAGGATCCCGATACATCTAGAGATGGTGAGTGGTTTGTTCAGAAAATGTGGCGCTACAATGAATGGGAGTGAATCCATACATCCACACACTGGCACCTTGATGTCTACAAAAATTCTTAGACCGTAGACGTACTACAGAGCTACAGAGTAATCAATTTTTCACATACTTCCTTTCTGATATAATATTGCTACAGTAGTAACTACACAGTAGAAGAAATATAAATATAAATAAGTTACAATACAAAACTAGACTACGACAATACAGTTCAAATTGTACTCTCATAGGGGTAGGCAAAGACGTATTAATACATTGATTTAAACTTACACGATTTTCACACATAATTATTGTTTATACGGGACTTAATCGCGTTAATAAATATATAATGGTATATATTTACCTCGACGTTTCGGACGCGATGTTGCGCCCATGGTCGCGAGTAGGACTGAAGAATTGGAGCATCACCGCCTGCGAGTCGTGCGAGTATTTCGAACTACCCGCACTTGGTCTGATATATTCATAGGGTGACCATCGTTTCGATCATTTGTCCGACACACAACACTCACGATATCAGCGGATTCTGAACGCATATTTTTATGTGATGTACATTTACTGATGACTGGATTCCACGCAGATGAAAGCTTAAAACCGTCCCCCCGGTTGAAATTTTTATGTTTTCTGATTTCCACCGCTTCACGTACAATTCTACTGTAGTAGTGACGTTCACGGGAGAGGATTTTGGGATTATGCAGCTCAATCCAGTGGTTTGGTCCTGATTCTAGTAAATGTTCGGCTATGGCAGACTTGTTCAACTGACGAGTTTTCACAGCTGCGATATGTTCTTTGACTCTTTCAGCTATTGTACGCTTCGTTTGTCCAATGTACGAACTCCCGCAACTGCAATCAATCTTGTACACGCCCGGTGATTGAAAAGGAATTACGTCCTTGGGTGACCTTACATGCCCACCGATCTTGGAAAACGGCGTAAAAATGGTTTTTATGGAGTACTTTTCTAGTACTGTCCCAACTTTATCCGTTACCCCTTTCACGTACGGCATGAACGCTGGTTGCCTTTGAGCGTCCGGATGTCTTTCCTTCCCTTTCCGTCTGGATTTTCGGCCGTTCACCTTGTAGCCGTTCCACCTAAGGACCCTTTGTACGTGGGACAGCTCGCTCTCCAAGAATTCCACGTCACAAAGGTCCCGTGCTCTGTTCAGCAGTGAATTCGCGACAGACTGTAGATGACGAGGGTGGTGGTGAGATAGAGCGTTCAGATACTTGTCGGTGTGCGTTGGTTTCCTGTAGACTGTGTGCGTTAGGGATCCATCAGTCCGACATGTCACCCTCACATCCAGGAAAGGTAAGCTTCTGTCCGATTCCAATTCATACGTGAACTTGATTTTAGGATGAATTGAATTCAGATGTCCCAGTAACTGCTCGACCTCCTGCTTGCCGCCTTTAAGAATGCAGAAAACATCGTCCACATATCTCTTCCAGAACTTCACTGCCCATGGTTGCAGATCTAAGCTGGCTTCGAAATGTTCCATCCAGATATTAGCCATGACCGGTGCCACTGGGCTACCCCCATGGGTAGCCCAGTGGCACCGGCAAGCATTACCTCCAGATCGAGGGAGTAGCCATCTACTCCCTCGATCTGGAGGTAATGCTTCCCACGATACAAAAAGTAGCTGCCCTCCAAACAGTTACGCAATAATACCATGTATTGCTCTGGCATCTCATGGTCGCTTAGCTTTGCCCGAATTACTTCGAGACACTCTTTCACGGGGACGTTGGTAAAAAGTGACTCAACGTCAAAACTCACCATTATCTCATCCGGTTCCAGCGTGATGTTCTTGAGAGTGTCTATAAAGTGACGAGAGTCCTTCACGAAAGACGACGTTTTACCTACCAGTCCTACTCGCGACCATGGGCGCAACATCGCGTCCGAAACGTCGAGGTAAATATATACCATTATATATTTATTAACGCGATTAAGTCCCGTATAAACAATAATTAGACGTATTAATACGTTTTTTAGTCCCACGTAATAGTGGATGAATCTGTGCCTGCAATCAGTAACTTTTTCTAGACTATATGCTGCAATCGTATAACTTTGCCCTATTTAGGAATCAAAACATGAACTAAAATTACCTACGATCGAGAGGTCCCGGGTTCGAATCCTGGCCATTACACTACCGACGTGAACCCACTCCTAACACAAGCAATTTAGCTTAGCTGGAGGGGTTAGGGGGAATATTAGTAATTTCGGTTACTAATATTCTTTAAAAAAAAAAATAAAAAAAAAATTGCTTGTTTTGGAGTGGGTTCACGTCGATAGTGTAATGGCCAGGATTCGAATCCGGGACCTCTCGATCGTGAGGTCGACACCTAAACTACTAAGCTACCGACGCTTTTGCATTGTGCAAATCATGTGAATTTATTCCACTTTATTTATACTAAGCCAGCTGTGTCTGGTATGTACTGCACTGCAAAACTTATTAAGTTCTATTATTTTCCATCCTTACCTGGCTTCGCGGGGAAGACTTCCTTTTATTACTTATTTATTTAGGGGTGAACTTTCCAAAAAAGGTCTATGCTTACAACATATAAAGTATCGATTGCCAAGTATCAAGTTTGTAGCCTCAGCGACTAGTAATTACTTAAATAAAGGTACATTATCTCCTTTTTTTTTTCTAAAATGACAATTAATTGCCTCTACCAATGTAAGCGTTCCGATATGCTAATTAAATTTATCGCATCCTTTCATATCCTGAAATATATGTACGTAGGTAGAGGTAAGATGTCACCCCTTTACAATGCAACCAAACGGTTCCACACTCCACACTTCTCTTAATTGCCGCATGACAGTATTATAAGGAGAGAGAAATGCTTCTATCCCCTTATAATACTGAGTTCTTTAAGCGGGAAGAAAAACTAAATATTAATGCCGTAAAACTGAAGACCAACAATTTATCATAGTTAGGATTTTGAATGTTTGATCCTTTAATTTGACTCTACCCCGCCTGTTGTTTCGCCAAAGTGTAGGTCAAAAAGTAAAGCCCACCATTTAATGTCGGAGTGATTGTTATCGGACCTATCCTCCTCTAGAAAGGAACGCCTACGCCCGAGCCTCGTTCGACAATCAGCAGGTGTACTGGCCTGCAGGTGAGGTTGACTAGGGATTGAAGATCTTGGTAATTTATCAACTTTGATGACCAGACAATATAGGAAACATTTCCTCGAGTACTGGGACAAAATAGTTCAAATAGTTAACAAGAGAAATAGCAGTAGAGTAAATAATCTCTAGCGGATATTTGGAAAAATATGTGGAAGTCGGTTGATAAAAGGAAAGTTATAGTCATAAGCAGAAATGTACAATACTGGATATCAAAACAGATTGTAAACAATACGTAAATAGAATAGAAGGTGAAATAGCATAATAAATAAGTAGCACATAATACCCCCTCCTATCCCCGAGTATGAAAGGCATGGAATGAAAGTACGAGAGGAATACAAGCGAGAATTGGTATGTAATAGAGAATCGGAATGAATGCGTGATATAAGAAAAAAATTATATAGTTAGTAAAGACCTATAGAGGGTTCTCTCGATAGATTAAAAGCACACTAGTAAAAACCTTAATATTGCATACAAATAGGCTCCAGCTTAAGCTGTGAGGTGCTAGAAAAAAAAAGCAGCCAAGTGCGAGTCGGACTCGCCCATTAAGGGTTCCGTAGCAACAAGTTTTTTTTTTATATTTGAGTTGATTGAATGAAAGGTAAACTGCGGTTTACGATTAATGACGTATTAAAAAAAAACTACTTACTAGATCTCGTTCAAACCAATTTTCGTTCGAAGTTTACATGGTAATGTACATCATATATTTTTTTTAGTTTTATCATTCTCTTATTTTAAAAGTTACAGGGGGGGGGACATTTTACCACTTTGGAAGTGTCTCTCGCGCAAACTATTCAAAAAAATCATATTAGAAACCTCAATATCATTTTTGAAGACCTATCCGTAGATACCAGACACATATGGGCTTGATGAAAAAAATTTTTTTAAGTTTCAGTTCTAAGTATGGGGACCCCCAATTTTTTTTTTCTATTTTTGTATGAAAATCTTAATGCGGTTCACAGAATACATCTACTTACCAAGTTTTAACGGCATAGATCTTATAGTTTAGGAAAAAAGTGGCTGTGACATACGGGCGGACAGACAGACAGACATGACGAATCTATAAAGGTTTCATTTTTTGCCATTTGGCAACGGAACCCTAAAAAGAAGATCTTGGTAAGGCTCCATACACTCACATTGAACCCCTTTTCATAAGCCAGTAATATAGGGACATGAAACTTACTTGAAATTGCTCGATAAAGTCGTTTAAAAAGGTTCAAATCATCGACTATCTACCTAGTAACAAACATGTTAGTGCTCGTTTCACGTGAAATAGCTCCAGCTTCCGTTCCAATTTCCGATGAAGCCTGAAGTGTTTTCTGTTTAAAATTCTGTTTCGCGTTGCTGCAATGTTGATCGAATAATTTATCTGTATTTCACTACATATAACTTATATCATGTATTGTTTAATTCAGAATTGTGTAATCATATTCTTTGTAGCTGCTGTCTAAGAGTTTGCTCGGGTGGAAATTGTAACGTAAAAACTAGCGATTTTTCGAAATTGAAAAGTATCCTATGCTGTTTTTAGGGTTCCGTTGCCAAATGGCAAAAAACGGAACCCTTATAGATTGGTCATGTCTGTCTGCCTGGGTTCCGTTTTTCGTTTCGGTTACTTCGTTCGGTTCGGTTAGTCAAAAAAAATGTCTGCCTGTCTGTCCGTCCGTATGTCACAGCCACTTTTTTCCGAAACTATGAGAACTATGCTGTAGAACTTGGTAAGTAGATGTATTCTGTGAACGGCATTAATATTTTCATACAAAAATAGAAAAAAAAACAATAAATTTTGGGGGATCCCCATACTTAGAACTGAAACTCAAAAATTTTTTTTCATCAAACCCATACGTGTGGTGTGTGTATCTATGGAATTGGTATTTAAAAATTATATTGAGGTTTCTATTATCATTTTTTAGTAAACTGAATAGTTTGCGCGAGAGACACTTCCAAAGTGGTAAAATGTTAACCCCCCCCCCCCTGTAACTAAAATAATTAGGAGAATGATAAAACTAAAAAAAATATATGATGTAATCATGTAAACTTCCACCGAAAATTGGTATGAACGAGATCTAGTAAGTAGTTTTTAGGGATTTTCTTTAGAAAAGCCCTATTGCTATCGAGTTGTCGTCGACGTCGTCGTTGCCAATTTTCTGTCACGGTTTTGGTATGAAGGAGATGAGCTATCGAGTTGCTGTTTTCGGTAATAGATTCGTGCTGGGGTGAACCATTGCAAGAAAAAAAAATCACAAAAAATCGCAAAAAAAAAAAAAAAAACAAAATCGAAAATCCCTTGTATTCGGCTGAGCTCGTCTCAGGAATTCAACTTGTTTAGCTGTTTAGCTTATGAACCGAAGCAGAACCCCTATTGTTATATAACCATGGACTTGACGGTAATAGAGAACTGAAAGTAGTAATTAAAGCACTTAGAAAGGTTTTTAAAGCCTCATTTTCACAACTATATATCAGCAACGGCCAAAACAGTTAACTCGTTTGTGTGAGGTAGGTTTGTACGCAGTAACCTTCAGTTTCACGTTATATCGAAGACTACATAAAATGCTCTTTTTGAAGGATATTTTTGGCTATTGCCTACGAGACAGATTTAAATGGAGTTGTCAGGTTAAGTAAAGGTTCTCAGTTCAATGTGATACAGTTGGTAAATTATAATTAGGTTCAATTATGGACCCTCTCGGACACAGCACAAAGTTTGGAGAGAGGAACAATTTGATAAGTAGTTGATAGTAGTGACTACTAAGTCACAGGTCGCGGGTTCGATTCCCGCTCAGTGCAAATATGTCTATTTGCATTGGTCTGGGTGTTTATATGTGTAACATGTATTTAGTTACAAAAATAAAGTATTTAAGTGTGTGTTTTATCCGCATTCTGGAACTCATATGACAAGCTCTGCTTAGGTGGCGTTGTGTATATTGTCCTAGAATATTTATTTATTCATTATTAAGAGGCCTATTATTATTAGGCTTCACTTACACTATGGATATATATCTGAAATAATTGCCGGCCGGGGGACATCTTAGAACTAGTTTATATTATTGCACAAGAATTTTATTTCAATTAAGTGTATTATTTTTATGTATATATATGTATACTAATATTATAAAGAAAGAAACCGAATTTTGTGAGTTTGTGTTTGTGGAAACTACAATGGCTTGAGTTAAAAAGTCATATAAACCGAAGTAAAGCCAGGGTGGGTTACTAGTCCTAAGTACCTTATAATTAGTGAATTTCGTCTGGATTTTCAAATTTGTTAGGCCCTAAACTCGGTATCCCGGGTTGAAAAAGCAACTTTTGAGGCCGTTAAAGTAGGGGCTACCATTTTAGGATCGTCAGCATCTGGGATGGTTGCCCATATCTTCTGGACTTCACCCTAGCTTCTCACCATCCAGTGATTGACTAATTGACGGAAGAATATAAAAAAAATATTATATCATTGCTGCAGGTTGATTGCTTTTCGGCAGGCGTGTGAGTTAGGTACACATTAAGAGGGGTGCGACTGGTTGGATCACCTCCAAGTTTGGCGTTGCTCAGGACGTGGGTGATGACGTATCATTGATTGCTCCTCTGGAGTAGCTGGCGTCAACGCCAACGGCCAAGAGTCTGACCAACCGGCCCTTTTCAGGGCCAGTTGACCCCATTGCACGAGGGGGTCGGGGCATGGCGGGCCTGCAAGGCCCGCGGGGGTTGGGGGCCGCTATAAAGGGATTTCCGCACAAAAAAAAAAAGGTACACATTAAGAACAAAATCAACAATAAGGAAGTTCTTTTTTTGAAATAGCACGTATAAAATGATCGAATCTACAACTTTTATTCCAGATGACCAATATTAGGGGACCTGTGGGTTCGGTCCCATTTCAATCGTCGATGAATAAATTATTTATTATTCTTTCCTTCTTCCTTACTCAAGATTAAAAAACCGGTACTTTTCAAAATTATGAACTACTTATTCTGACATGAAATACTTCTAATGAATCCCGTTTTATTAGAGATGAATATCTGAATTCTGAATGTCTGAATTCGTCTTCTTTTGTAGTTTTACTTGGATACAAGTTGATTGCGGCTTTCTTCGGTGGATAATAAGAGGCGAACTTATTATCATATACTAGTTACCATCCAAGCCTCATATTTAGTTCCCCAAAACTAAAACTAGGGTGCTCAATCAGTGGTGACGTCCGTGCGTGTCTGGACGTCGTCTAATTGAGGATTTAAAGGTGCTGTTACCCTAGGGTCCACCAAAGTCCGCCAGTAACCCTGGGGTTATCCTTTCGAGGGCTTACCCGAGGTGCCCGGCAATGGACACTTAGGGAGGACACCGTGTGGTTTTAGTCGGTCCGATCCCGATACGCCAACCACATCGATGGCACCGATGGGGTGAAGCCCGTGGGGGTTTTCATACGCTAAAAAAAGGGGGGTACAGCCATAGAACGATTTTATAATAATTCTTTGACCCCCCCCCTCACCCCTCCGAGAAGGCGCAGAGTATGAAACGAAAACCGCTGCTTTTAGTGTGTGCAAGCCATACATAATAAGCCAAATATGATGCCATATTTATGCCTGTTGAGACCCGTGTCTTGTAGTCCCACACAATAAGACAACAATTAAGTTACTGCTGTTAGTTAAACTTAGGAGTTGTACCACGAGTCAAAATCAAAAAAATGTGTGTTCAATCACGCCTAACTTCATGTAACGTACTAATGGCTGTAACAAAACTGCCAAGCCACGGCCCGACCTCCACAACTGTGATGGGAACATTATCATTTCCGCACAATTTAGGCGTCCTAAATATAAAAGTGACTCAGCTAAATAAAGTTGACGAGCTGTGTGGCGTTACAGTGCTAAGTCAGAGATCGTGGGTTCGATGTCCTATCAGTGCAAATATTTGTATGAAGAAAAATATATATTTACAATAATCAGTACGTTTTTTAAAAATCTATATACGTTTATCTGCATTCTAGAACTCATACTACTGGGTTACAGTGCTTACTTTGCGTCTACTTCCTAGAATATTATTTCCTTTATTCGTACATAAAACATATTATTTAGCTTTTTAAATGCGTTATACAAAAACCAAATATATTTAAAAATATAAAAAATTATATCCTTCAAGCATCGACATAGTGTACAGGTACTGCCGGGGGTTTGGGGGAGGGGCGCTAGTCGCCAGGGCAAGACGGGGACACCGTGGTTCCCAAACCCGAGGGGGCCATCTCGAAACCGGAGATGGCCCAGGGTCAGTCGGGGTGCGAGGGATATGCTCTATGGGCAACCTTACACCCCGGCGTCTGTAGACCCGAGACGGTGTGCGGTTATAGTCGGTTCAAGCCCGACATAACCACCCCCGCTGGCCGGCGGGGGGGTATCCGAAGGGGTAACGTAAATATTTTGCTTAAAAACATGTTTGCAGTTGTTATTTTGAAACACATTCTTGTTTGAAGTTTTGATGCTTCAGTAGAGCATAGCTAGATTGAAAATAAAGCTAGAATACCGCTCCTTTATGTTTGGGCTACATTAAAATGATACAGGTTTAGGATATACTGTCTTAATCATTACATACCATAACACACCACTACATACATATACGCACCACTACATACCTCTATGCACGCCTACCCACTTTTACGTACTAACGTCGCTACACGCATCTTAATACTTCTACACACCTCTTCATATCTCTACACCTCTACATATCTCTATACGTACACACATCTACGCACCACTACATACATCTAGGCACCACTGTAGACACCTCTACGCACGACTAGTCACTTTTATGTACTAACGTCGCTTCATATCTCTACATGCTTCTTAAGACCTCTAAATATCTCTACACCTACATACACCTATGCACCACTACACACCTCTACGCATCGCTACACACCTCTAAATATCTCTACACACATCTACAAACCTCTACACATCACTACACACCATTCATTAAATAAATATTCTACGTCATTCTACACAGCGCTTTCTAGACCCAAAGTTAGCATAGTTTAACTAGCTTGTTATGGGTTCCAGAATGCGGATAAATATACTTATATACTTTTTTTTTCTGAAAATACATACATATTATACATAGAAACTACCAGACCAATGCCAATAGACATATTCATGCATACAAATATTTATATATTTATTTATATATAATATTTGGGAATCGAACCCGCGTCCCTTGTCGTAGCAGTCGAATACACTATCGCTACGCCACATATGAATATTGCTATATATAATATTCTGTTTATATCCTATAATAATGCCACATAAAAAATAATTTATATTCTCATCATAAACCTGTTTTCTAACTCAATGCCCGACTTTTCTGTTCATTATATATTAATGCTTCCTTTTACAACCCTGCTAAAGTTAAACCAATGAAGCAATTTAATGGTTCCCCGCGTATATCCAATATGGTGAGTCAACGACGGCCATGAATTGTCGACGTGGCGTAAGTAAAAGGCGGTTTTATCACGTTGATGTCCAATTCATGAGCACAGTTACCAATCGCTAATGCTATAGACAGAATTCAGAGAAGCGTCGGTAGCTTAGTGGTTAAGGAGTCGACCTTACGATCGAGAGGTCCCGGGTTCGAATCCTGGCCATTACGTAGTGTAATGTCTCCTTCGCGAGCATTACATGCTCGCAGAAGGAGGTGGCGGCGGCCCACAAAAGTTCCGTACCTCAAAACGAAAAAACGGAACCCTTATAGGATCACTTCGTTGTCCGTCCGTCCGTCCGTCTGACAAGACCGTTTTTCTCAGGAACGCGTGGAGGTATCAAACTGAAATTTATATCTAATACTCAGGTCTACTGTCCCTTGGAGCTGTGAAAAAATCAAACTTCTAAACCAAAGCAATCAAAAGATACAGCCGTTTATGCCGCAAATTTCCGCAAATTTTTGAAACTCGCACGGGAATCAAAACCTACAGGGTACTTTCCCGTGAACTTAGAATCTTGAAATTTGGTACTTAGTAACGTCTTATAGTTCAGATAAAGGAAATATTGCGAAAACCGTAAGTTTTTAGTTACATCATATAATAAAAAAATATTTTTTAAATTTTTTAAGTTACTACTACCATAACTGTGACTCGATTGTCGTGATGGGTGAACTTTTACTTATATACCTACAGGTTTGTACGGAACCCTCGGTGTGCGAGTCCGACTCGCACTTGGGCGGTTTTTTTTGTAAACACATACATACTATACATTGAAACACCCAGACCAATGCAACTAGATATATTCATGCATACAAATATTTGCATTGAGCGGGAATCAAACCCGCGCCCCTTGACCTAGCAGTCCAATGCACTACCGCCCATAATACTAACGGTAGTGGCGCAAAAGCGACAGCTTTGGAGCACCCCCTTTTCATTCATTTTTCGTGACTGGTATAACCACCAGTGAAAAAAAATACATTTAACATTTAAGAACCCCTGACATTGCTAAGAATCCTATTGAACAATTCACCTCTGAAACAAAATAAAAATCCGTTCATCTGTTCGGGAGCTGTGATGTCAAAGACAAACACACCCACAGAGACCTCTAATTTATATACACCCCGAAAGTCGGGGGTAATCATTTGTAACAGATCCTATCGCAACTCATTTGGTTGCTTCACGGAAAATATCGAAATTTGGCGATTTCGTAGTTAGACTGAAAAAGGTTCGGAGGATGATATCGCGATTCATTTGGTATAATCCTATTATTCATATTAATCCCGACGTTGCATTCGCCATTGTTACGGGGACGGAACTCTGACTAATCTGAGTAACCATGCTGCTGAAAAGCAACCGAAACGTTGGGATCAGTCAATAAATCGCGATAGGATCCGTTAAAAATAGTTTTATTACTTACTATTCACGTGTGCGGGGTGGAGCCAACCCATGGGGTAATGCGCCGGGGTTGGTGAAGCCCTATTCTCGACATCCTTCCAGTGCTGAGTCTGGCTAATGGCTGTGAGGGAGATGTCGTATGGATCCCCAGGGCAAGACTTGAATGTAATCCTTCAAGTGATTGATTATTGGTCTGATTCCTTAAGAAGCTACTCCCCCACCCTATCCTCATGTCTGTGCGTGTCACGCCGTGTGACTTAGGTCACGGCCGTGTGTGGCACAAGGGCAAGGCATGGCTTCCCTACCCCATTCTCCACCCTCTCCTAACCCAATCCGGCAACCCCAGAACAACCGTCAACCTTGAACGCAAGTGGAAAGGAAATACTAGGGGGCACATTGGTGCAAAATGCTACTAATTTTAATACCAGACCCGAAGCAGGTAGGCACCCATGCCAACAGGTCCAACCCAGAAGATCTCTTTCAGAGACTCTTGAGGAAGACCTGACACACATTAGCCTTCAGATGTATAAGCCTGTCTTCATTCTAAGTCAAGACTCTAGAGAAAATATTAGATAGAATAATAATGCGAGGAAACCGTAGGCCACCTGACTACTGGAATGGTCACCATCTATTGTGACAGCCAGGCAGCGTTGAAGGCACTTGGCAAAGTAGAGAGAACATCAGCAGTTGTCAAAGAGTGCAAAAAGTCATTAGAAAGGCTGTCCAGAACAGTTGTCGTGACGATTACAGTAACACAGGCAACGAAATCGCGGTCGAACTGGTCAGGAAAGAGGCTGATGAAAACCAGGTCGGCCTGGAGCCCAGGGTACTAATTGCCCACAAAATAAACAAGGGAGTAATCAGTCGAAGCCCAGTAGCAGAGACCAATCGGAGATGGAAATCTTCGACAGGCATAAGACAATTCCACCTGCTCGCCGAATGCCATTTACTCTCTGATAAGATGGGAGACCATGGGGATGAACACACTGAAAATAGAAGACTTGGAAGATCTGAAAGTGGAACAAATTGTAAAATTTTGCAAGGAAACAGGTAGGTTCGACGGAACACCGTTATTGCCGGATATTCCACATCCTTCCCCAAAGAGAGGACCAGGGGAAATGGTTGAAATGGCCCACTCAGGTGAGTATTATTTTATTATTATTTTTACCGGCATCCCCCCTTAATAATAATAATAAAATAATACTATTCGCGTGAACTGCCGACGATATCATAACCATCTTTACTTTAATCTTTCATTGAGTTTCTCTCAATATTCGTGGAACGTAATCCGGGTTACCATTGCGGTTTACTTGAAGAGCATTTTCGTGTAGTTTCATAACTCCATTGAGACGTAAATTTCTTGCTTAAGGAATTTGAGAAACATTGTGGTTTAAGGTGCAAGTCTTTATAAGTAAACTAGAAACCCGCCCCGAATTCATACCCTGGTACGATTAGATTTTCCGTAAAAGTTTATTAAGCATACTTTTAAAATATCTAAATAACAGTGGAAACCGTATCAAAATCAGTTGTGTGTGTGGTTAAGAAAAAGTTAACGAAGAAACATACCGATATGGTATAGAATCCCCCATAAATGAGTGATAAATGTGTGGTTATAGCGCGTCGTAACGACCGACTCTTGACACTGTAGTTAAAGTCTTAATCTTTCTTGCAACTACAATAACCATTTCGCCTACATATGCAGACGTTCAATCAACTACTCTCTCTCTCACTCTTTGGCCTCGCCTTGTCCCGTTACACGGGGTCGGCTTTCCCAATCACGCGGCGCCATTTGCTTCGGTTTTCCGCATCTTCTTCCTTAAGGACTTTGTCAGCCATGTGGTTTGGGGTCTTCCTCTCCCCTTCTTCTTTTCAGCCATGGAAAAACACTTCTTCACGACATGGTCTTCCGGTCTTCTAAGCACGTGGCCGTACCATCTTAGTCTGGACTCTTTTAACTTGTCAGCTATTTGTGCAACCAACGTTCAATCAACTACACTTAGTTAAATAGAATTTTGAATCATACATTACACTAGTAACATTAATTTAAATTAAGATTTGGAGTATTCTCAAGGTGATAATAGAACTCATCTAATATTATATAGACGTGTGAATTATATAGGCCCATATCAGAAGCTATTCCATTAACCACGAAAATTGTTTGACAAATTGCAACTACTTACCATTTAAAGTCACGACTGAAAAAGGCAAGAATATTTCATTTTTTGACCAGATTATTAGTATACTTACTTCAAATATCTTAATTTTATTAATATAGGGTATTGCTTTTGATCATATCGCCGGTTCTACTTAACCAATTACAACGAAACATAGGGCAAATTTTAAGTCTAACTAAGATCTTTCTATTGGAAGGAACTGCATTAAAATCCGTTCTGTAGTTTTTGCGTCCATAACGAACAAACAGACAAAGGGACAACAATTCCAAAAAAAAATTATTTTATGTTCAGAATCGTTCAAGCTTTTTTTAAATATCTCCAATATACAGACACACCTAATTTTTACAAATTTATGATAAATAAAAATAAATAAATAAATATTCTAGGACATATTTACACAGCGCCATCTAGACTCAAACTAAGCAAAGCTTGTCATATGGGTTCTAGAAAGCGGATAAACATACATATATACTTTTTTGTTTGTAAATAAATACATATTATATATAGAACCACCCAGACCAATGCAAATATACATATTTGCAATGAGCGGGAATCGGACCCACGACCTCTGAGCTAGCAGTCGAATGCTCTACCGCTACGCCACAGAGGTCGTCATATAGATATATATAATAGATATAGATAGTTATAGATATATATAGATTTCCGCTGGCGCTGGTTACTTTAGTAACAAATACATCAATAGTTGCATTCTCTAAAGTATGAGGCACGAAGGCAAAGAGATACCTACTTTGTAATCGGTCATCCACCTATCGATCGCCCTGTAGTGCCATTGTCTGACTATTGCTATGAGTATCATTACGACGATACCAGCATTGTCACATATATTGTCATCAACCATCATTACCTATTACGTTCGGTAATAATATTGACGGATGTGAATTTTGGCTATACAAGGCAAGTAGCTCAATTGGTCAGTGTTCCACCCAGAATGGGATTTTTCACGGCCTCAAGTCCCGTGCTGGAGTTTTTCCAATTTTAATTTATAAGAAGTTAGTTACATATTTACGTGATTCCACAGCTGACGCTTTATAACATTTTTATAACCAATGTGCAATAATGATCGCCCAACTAAACACACGTAGCAACATAAAATCGTTTATTTCAATTAAATTTTTAAGCATTTTGTATGCTTACTTTTTTCTAAAGATTTAGATCTGAAAAAGAGAACATCTAGGACGGGACTTGAACCCGCGACCAGTCCCTTACAGGGGGAATGCTCTGAACATTCTGAATTCTGAATGTTCTCTTTTTCCGATCTAAATCTTTAGAAAAAAGTAAGCATACAAAATGCTTAAAAATTTTATTGAATTAATTAGGCGGAGTCATCAAAAAACAATGTTTAAAAATGACTGTAAAGTTGTTCATTGTTTCCGTAGTTCGCAAGAATTACGGTAGATGGCTCCAACGTCGCCTTAAGACGTAATAATGTATCGGAGAATTTCGAATATCTGGGACGTGTCTAGGTGGCTCAGTTGTTCAGAGCATTCCCCCTGTAAGGGACTGGTCGCGGGTTCAAGTCCCGTCCTAGATGTTCTCTTTTTCCGATCTAAATCTTTATAAAATCGTTTACTTAGAAAAACTGTTTAAGTATATATTTGTGGAAATAAATCATGATTTTATATAAATGCGGCACACCCATTTTATTCAAACTACTACTACTTCTACTTACAAACTACCACAGCTCCACTACCTAACTAAGTAACTTCACGCCTGTATCCCCGCAGGGGTAGACAGAGGTGTATTACACAACCACGATTCGCCCGTTATGTTTAGGTCCTAATGTAATAAGGGGCGAGCCATCTACCGGGCACATTACAAAGCCAGCGATAATCAACATTTTTAATACACACATAACTACGAAAAGTCAGAGGTGTGTGCCCGGGGCGACTGGGGATCGAACTCGAGACCTCGTCTCGGCAGTCCGTTACGTACACCACTGAGCTATCGCCGCTTTTAAGTTTTATGCTAAGTTTTATGCTATAACTGTCATTACACTTGTGTCTTTTATATTTCTTGTCTTTGCAGCTAAACATTGTTTCATAAAGATTCTTGCTGAATTTCGTCATCTGATGATTTTCGTTTTAAATAGAATATCTATCTTGCAGATGGCCCGTTGTAATACCACCATTGTAATAATGTAATAAAAAATAAAATAATAATTGTAATAATATGCGATAGAAAAATAAATAATTATATTATTATAAACTTATACGGGGCATAACAAATTTAAAAACAATGAAAACAGGGTGATGTAGAAGTTTGTTAACATTTTTTTAAGCAAAATGCACCGTCAGAAATCACAAACAGCACGCTAAAATAATTATATTTTTTGAAGTCGATGTTAAACAATATAAATTTTGTTTTATGAATTCGCATTGCGACATTGAAGACGCAACTTTATTGATTAATTTTGAGGATGTAGGTGTGTTGCGCCTACTTTAAGCTATCCTAATGCAACATTTTTAGTTGCGAAAAATGTAAAAATCGGTTCAGTGACAACGTGGATTAATTATTAAAAAACGTCAGTGAATAATGCACGTACCGCCCGAGGATATAAGAACAAAATATATTGCGCGCTTATGCAGGCCATGTGTCGTTAAACTTCTTTATTTTTTATTACTTACTTTCATGGTAATGCAACTCGTAACTCCAGTAACCTGCAGGAATATGGGTGAATAATTTATGATTAATGGTAATTATGTTCCACTCAGAACAACAATTTTTTCCAAAGTAACATTATGAAGTCTCTTTTCACGGCTTGGTATTGGGCTCACAGGCTTCGATCTGGACATTAATACTTTTCGCATCTAATGGGAAAACCCTACGAAACGCAGTATACTGCTACTTAACACCGATTCTTACCAATACTTAAATAAGTCAAATTGTAAACTTCGCATTTATATGCCATTTATTTTTTTCAATGAAAGCTTTTAATTAATCTATATTGGATTTCACTGTCCGTGGTCACAATCTTAATCAACATGGAACGCGAAATTCCAAAAGTTAGTCTATAAATACAATTTATTTTTAAAATTAACAACAGTACTAAACTGTGTTATTATTATCGAGCATTGCTATTTTTAAATATGATTCGATGTATTCTATGCGTATTGATATTAAAAAAAATCGATCGAGTTGGCGACTGACGCTAGTTTATACTAATAAAGTATAACGGAAGACCCTTTACTTCCTTTTGATTTTAAATTTCGTAAGTACATTAGTCGTTTAAAAAAATTACATAGGGACAAAATTGGTCAGATTTTTCCAATCTGTGCTCATAGTTTGAAATAATTGAGTGTAATTGAATTTAATACGACCAGAATCTTTATGTTTAAAACCACCTTGGCGACCGTGGCGTAGTGATAGAATTTTCAACTGCTAAGTCAGAGGTCCTGGGAGCCTAGACAAAGTGACATTCTACTAGTGGAATCGCTTCGAAGCGAACCTTCAAAAGCTCGAAATGTATGGGAGTGACATTTTTGGTCGACATGTACATGTGTAACAAATAATGTCACTC
Organism: Cybosia mesomella; assembly: GCA_946251805.1. NCBI lineage: Eukaryota > Metazoa > Arthropoda > Insecta > Lepidoptera > Erebidae > Cybosia > Cybosia mesomella. The sequence continues at coordinate 5,388,700 of OX276395.1, forward strand.
CCATACATTTCGGACGGTTCGCTTCGTAGCTATTCCACTAGTAGAATGTCACTTTGTCTACAAGCCCTGGATTCAACTCTCGCTCAGTGCTAATAATAATGCTTTGGTCTGGGTGTTTACTAATTCTTTAGGCGCGTTGAGCACTTTTTAGGTGAAAAAATCATGAAATTCGCGTCATTGTCATCATCATCGTCACGTCAAGCATTCGCTTAATAATAATAAAAATAATGGATGGATGAATGATTGGATAGATGGAAGTAGGGAGAGAGGTAGGGAAGTAGGTAGGGAGGGATGAATGATGACATTTTGTTGCCACTGTTTTTTTTATCATGGCTACTTCAATATGACTTTACCTCGCCTGTTGATAACCTAAAGGTAAAGTCTCAGGAATGGGAATCATTATTTTAGACATCGATTATGCTACAGTGGTAGCCCTCAGCTTGCCGAATTGCCATAATATGCATGCGAAGGCTACTGTAACGCGGAAAACGGTATAGACAGCTGATAAAAAAAATCTTGCCTACGTTAATAACTGTCAGTAATGTTATAAGGGTTAAGGATTGTTATTCATGTGATATCGTACAAAATATGGATGACAATCGCATAAACATGAAAAACAGTATTCTACCCGGACATCAAATTTGCCTCTTTTTGCCTACAAAACAAAATTTGCCTTTGACAAATGGGTAGACGGGTATTATATTCATATTCGGTGGTAGAAATTTGATGACACAAAATTGTCACAATTTTAGGCCGGGTAGGTACCACCGTGCACGATTGCGAAAAACCCTCCATAGTAATCCAATTTCGGTTTGATTGCGTTCAGGGGTCAGCAAGTGCATAGCCGGGCAGGGGCATTGTGGTCGCAGCACTAGTGGGACCGGTGGGTGTCACCCGGTGCTGCGACGACAATCCTCTTCTGATGAGGCCGTCAAGCTGAGTGCCACCATTGTTAACATGGTACGTGTATGTAATGGTGACCCTCTTTCCTGAGACTTTACCTTCAGCTTACCATCAGGCGAGGTGCAGTCAAATTGACGTGTCCTAAATATAAAAAAAAAATATATAAAAAAAAATTGTGTTTTAAGGTCTACCCTATCTAAACTGTTATTTGTTTAGAAACTATAGAAGAACTTTACAAATCTCTAGCTATTGCACGCGGCTTTGCCCACGTAAATTAGTGATCTCGGTCCATCGACCCATAGGAACCTCCCGGGATAAAAATAGCTTATGTACAATTCCAGACTATTTCAGCCCTTTCAGCAAAGCTTACGCATTTATACACATACATACAGTCACGTCGTTTTCCCAGTAGGGTAGGCAGAGATCACAACGTCATAGCTATGGTCCAGGTCGTATCGAGTTGCAAGTGGAAACATTGCTACGATCCTATTGTACACTTTTCGCTTCTTAATTTCTTACTTTCATAATTGTTTTCATACACTATCCAGTTCTACTTAACCATTAATCAAACATGCGGCAGCTTTAAGTCTGACCAAGACCTTTCTAATAGAAAAAATCCGTTCCCGCAGGGGGAACACACAGGTAGATTTCGTAAAGCAATTAATATTATTTTATATAGAGAACTACGGACTTTAAACAGTTTAATTTTTTTTCCTCGAAAACGGTAACTTTTAGCGAAAAACTTTTCAGACATTTGTTTTAGACTTAAAAATGGCCTATCGATTAAAAATGTTTCCGACGGCAAGAATGTTCACCGGTTAGAAGTTATGATTTTTTTCCCGAAAATTTTTGGTTTTTCCCCCCTCCACTTTTAGTTAAAGTTTTAATCTTATAGGTTTATAATTAAAAGTTGTTGGTATTCATGTATACTATGGGATAAAATTAGAACGGTTCGAATATCTTTTATGGAACGTGGAAAAACTGATTTCACCAAAAGTGAGGCCCTACCGTCCCCTTAGGCCGGATTCCACCGGTTCACGAACTTAAACTAAGTTTACACCCAAGCAATTTTTGACCGCAGTTTGAAAGCGATCGGGGCAAAAATGCGACCGTGAGAGTGCCGCAAATTTTGGGAAGTGGAACCATACATACATATATATATATATATAAACTTTTTGACCAGTGGTCATTTCGGACTCAGGGGGTCATAACTAGACCTCCTATGAAGAAATTTTTTTAGTCAAGAAACCAATAGGTAGATCGATTTCATACAAATCTACCTTTTTTTTTTTTTATAATCGTGCGGAAATCCCTTCGGATACCCCCCCGCCGGGCAGCGGGGGCGGTTATGTCGGGCTTGCACCGACTAAAACCGCACGCCGTCTCGGGTCTTCAGACGCCGGGGTGTAAGGTTACCCATAGAGCATATCCCTCGCACCCCGGCTGACCCTGGGCCATCTCACCACTAACAGCATCGCTCATCCTGTCTCCTCTGAAAGCAGAGGAGTACGGAGAGCGATGTGTTCCCGCCACGTTGGGTATTGGCCGACGATCAATGCCAACCCTATGAAGGGGTGAAGGGGAAGCCATTGACCGCCGCCCAGGGTGTACCGGCCGCTCCGATTCCGTTCCCCCCGGACTGCAGCGGGATCGGAATCGGAGCGACACTCGAGGAGGTTACCCAACACACACCCCTCATACAAATCTACCTAAAAACCATATCAAAATCCGTTCTGTAGTTTTTGCGTCCATCGCGACCAAAAAGACAAGATTTTTTTTGCCTTCAGAATCGTTCATTTAACGTAACCAAGTTTTTTTTAATATCTCCAATGTGCAGACACAGCTAATTTACAATTTTATAATATCTTGTATAGATTCTCTCCGGTTGCGGGTACTTTTGACCTGGCCTTTCTGTAAAATGTCCTCAATCTGATTGACAACAGCATTTATAATAGTGGCAAAATAATCATTTTTACTTTTCTTGTTGGCAAATAGAGTTTAAGCTGGCTGTACACATTTGCCCAATGCACCATGCATACATATCATCCACAGAATATCTATATACAACGAGAAGTTTACTCAAATGACGGTAGTTCAATATTCCAATAATAGTTTAAGTACAATGTGGCTCACATTTATGTTACGTTGGCCCAAGCAGTACAGCCAACATTACAGGTTGATTCGAAGAAATATAAAAAAAACTAAATAAATATAATATTTCCCGAAAAAATTGTCCCACCATATCTTTGGGGCCCAAACCAATCTCACCTGCGTACCGGTACAGCTGCTGATTGACGTAAGAGGGTCTGACACAAGTTTTCCTCTCGGGGTTTGAAGGTCAGACGGCAATCGGTACTATAAAAGCCGTAACCATAAGCGCCAAATATAAAGGAGAGACCTCAGATGCTTTTTGTTTGCGTCCATCGCGAACAAACAGACAAAAAGATAAGAATTCCAAAAAAAAAACAGTGGCACTTTGGCAGTGCCTACAGAAGTGAAAACAAAGGCATCTATGTTGTTCATTATGAATCAGTTCGAAACTTCATGGAGGTCAAAACTAAATAGTTCATCAGCCACGACAAAGATGGCGTTGTTATAAAAACTACTCTCGCTCCGTCTTACGAATTATCGATCAGGACACGTGTCCTGACGCGAGTTTAACCTTTTTGAGTTCACAATCGTTCATTTAACGTATCCTAAGATTGTTTCAAATATATCCAATGTACAGACACAACTAATTTACAATTTTATAATAGAATAGAAAGATATAGATAGATAATCACTGAAGTGTGAAATCTGCCGTGCTGACGTGCCGTCGCAAACTGGCTATCTGAAGAAGCCAACTTCAACTTCCAAGTTGAACTAGTTTAAGAAGTTTCCAACGCGAAACGTTTGCGGCATCTTGAGCTATCTAAATGAGCGTATCAGTTAAACTATCTTGAGAAATTTGCGTTTAACTATGCAAAGTGGGTAACTGAAATATGGAATTTTGATGCCGCATGCAAAAGGTTCATCTTGGTAGTTAGGTTATCCGAGAGGGAAAGGAAGATGAAGGACAAGAATAACATTATGGAACAGAGCAAGAAAAAGATACAACTCAAATGAACTGCTGTCGTGAAGCAGCTATCGTCTGACCTCCCAAGAACTTCGAGAGGGCGGCCTGCTCCAGAGCGTCTTACGTCAATCAGTAATGCACCTACTAGAAGCTGGGGAGCAACCACCGTCTAACGTCTAAATAACTTCAAGAGCTTGCTTCAGAGCCTCGTTCGTCATTCAGCAAATACACCTACCAGCAGATGAGGCTGGCCTAGGCCTCGAAGAACATGGTGGGGCTGCAAACACCCTAGACATTTTAAGTCAATTAATTTTTCAACATTCATTCAGTCATTACACAAAACATACCAGTAACATACTCAAATTAATAAAACCTTTTGCGTGTCTATTGTAATTTTTACCTGCAGACATATGATCGAAGTTGAGACGGAACATGTGCGATATTTTGTGACGCCAAATTTACCACATACGCAATGTAGCTCAGAAGGGTAAAACTAAGGTAAAACTAAGGTTGACAACCGCTACGAATAACTGCGTGACTACATAAATTCATAAGATTGATTAGGAAAGGCCAGAATTAAACATTGTATTATCCAAAATGTAACTGGAATTACAATAGAAATAAATATAATAATTTAATTACTTATTTATTTCTTTAATTTTAAACAATATTATTCTTTTCAAGTAACAAATTAATATTTGCACTGAATCCGACCCAGGGTAACAACTAAAACGTCAAAATTGTCATATTGCTTACTCGTTGAGTGACGACTTGGGTGAAAATTTGCTTCAATGCCATATGTATGCTTGTGTGAGTAATGTGTATATACAGGGTAAAGAAAAGGATAGTGCATATAACCAAGTGACTAGAACGAGACAAAATTAAAATGACGTGTTCAGTCTGTATCTCTTAAGTCAGTGTTTTTACCAGTGGAAAATCTATAGAACATATTGTTTTATCTGTGCTATTACTGAATCGATATATCTGTGCAACTGATATCAATATCTCGTTGATTATTTGCTATAACGACCAAACTTATTCCTCTTAACCTATATTATGCCATCATATTGTACAAATATAAATTTTGTACAGATTGAAATACCGGCTCCAGCCTTAGATTGCACTGAATACCAGTGCTTGGTGCTTACGCAGTTCTTGGCACTAGGTTTTTTTATATATTATATATATATATTGTCAAACTCATAATAGGGCTGTAGAAAATCTAAAACACTAGCTGTTGCCTGCGGCTCCGACCGCGTGTAATGCTGATCCCGTTCACGAAAAATCTATCAATCAATCTATGCCAGGGATAAAAAGTAGCTTATGTGATTGAGAAGCATAAATCCAAAAAAATTCATTAACTTTTACATTTATAATATTAGTACTTCATTTATTTTGTTTGCAGGTCTAATTTAGCTTAGCATCACACACGATTTGACTTATTATTTTTTTATGTTAAGGACACGTCAATTTGACTTCACCTCGCCTGATGGTAAGCTGAAGGTAAATTCTCAGTAAAGAGGGTTACCATTACATATACGTAGCATGTTTACAATGATGGCACTCAGCTTGACGGCCTCATCAGAAGAGGATTGTCGACGCAGCACCGCGTGACACCCACCGGTCCCACTAATGCTGCGACCACAATCCCCTTGCCCGGCTATGCACTTGCTGACCCCTGAACGCAGTCACACCGAAATTGGATTACTATGGAGGGTTTTTCGCTATCGTACACGGTGGTACCCACCCGGCCGAATTTTGTGACAAATTTATGTCATGAAAATTCTACCACCAGTAAAGTCTTATGGTATTATTTAACTTATAATAACATTTTTGCTGACAAACAAGCATCTCGTCGACTAACAAGCTAACATCTATGTTAATCGAAAATATACGTAGTATATTAATAGTAATTAGTTAATAGTAATTAATTAAATAAATAAAAAAAATTAAGAGTACTGTGGCCAAAAATCACCATTTTATTATTATTAGCATCTGGAATCTAGATTGGATGAATTTAGAACTAGTAATCACAGATTATATTAAAAAGAAATAAAAATATTAACTATCTTCTGTACAATAAAAACAAAACTATAAAAACTAAAATATTTACATCCTAAAAAGAGTATGTAAGTAGGATTAGATTACCATGTTTAAAATGTACATGCAATAAAATACATCCTGCTATAATGTTACTTGTAACACGGAATCCATCTGTTTCTGAATTCCTACACGAGGATTATGATGAAACAAGAATTCTCTAAGGACTATTATGCTATACGCACAACTCCTGACTACCTTTTTTATTTACGACTAGCTGTGCCCACGACTTCGTCCGCGTAGATTTCGATTTTTAGGGTTTTAGTTCTTTTGCGCAGAATCCTATTTTTTCTAAAATAAAAGTAGCCTAGGTTACGTATTATAATATTCCTATCTGTCAGTGAAAATCCCGTCAAAATCGGCTGAGCCGTTCCAGAGATTACCTCTTTCAAACAGACAAAAATTTGTAAATGTAATTTTTGTTATATGTATCGTGTATATATTCATGTGCAATCATTAAAAATCTGTTATTTTAATATTACAGACACTTCAATTTTATTTATGCGGCGTGGCGGAGGCGTGTCGTGTGTGCCACACTTGCCTGCCAATTCACCGAAGCAGGATAAAACCCGACTCCACCAGGCGAGGCCGCGGTGGCGGCCAAAGTCCGCCGGCAACCCTGGGGTTATCCTTTCGAGGGCTTACCCGGGGTGCCCGGCAACGGACACTTGGGGAGGACACCGGTTTTAGTCGAGACACGACAACCACCCCCGCTGGCCGGCGGGGGGGTATCCGAAGGGATTTCCGCACGTAAAAAAAGAAATAAAAAGAAAGGCAGACGATCTTAAGAAAGGTGGGGATAGTGCAGAGAAATGCCCGACCATCTCCAGCACTAAGGGCGTGTTCAAAATACGAGGGTCAAACTGAAAGTTCTTAGAAAATCAAAAACTGATTACATTAGCCAGTTATTAGTTTTATTATATCTTTTCAAAATATTGTCCATTCACGTCAATACACCGCTGCATGCGATGGAACCACTGGGAAAAGCACTTTGCCCACTCGTCCTTAGGGGTCTCTTCAATGGCATCGCGATACGCAGCCACCGCTTCTTCAGCATTCATAAACCGCTTTCCTTTAAGTTTTTCTTTAATTTTTGGAAATAAATAAAAATCACAAGGCGCGAGGTCGTGGCTATACGGCGGGTGACCCAGTAATTCAACGTTTGATGTCGCCAAATAGTCGATCGTTCGCTTGGCGGTGTGCGACGAGGCGTTGTCGTGGTGAAGGAGGATCCTACTGCGAGGTCGTTTCTCTCGAACTTTTTCCAAGACAAGTGGCAAACAATTGGTAGTGTACCATTCTGCAGAAACTGTTTTTTGATCCTCTAACACAATTGTTACGAAATGACCTATCCTTCCAAAGAACGAGGCCACCATTTTTTTTCCCGCACTTCGATCTCTCTTCACTTTAGTTGGCAACTCCTCGAAAGGAAACACCCACTGAGCAGATTGTCTTTTGGTTTCAGGATCATAACAGTAAATCCAGCTTTCGTCACCTGTTAGTATGTCGAACACAGCATTAGAGTCACCTCCGTTAAATCTTTCAATCATTTTACGGCACCAATCCACACGATGGAGTTTTTGAGCCTCAGTCAAATTATGAGGTATCCACCGGGCGCAAAGCTTCCTGACCGCTAAATGTTCGTGGAGGATTTTGTGCACTTGACTCATACCGATGCCTAAGCTTGTCCGAATCTGCTGATAGGTCACTCTTTTGTCAGTCTCTATCATACGCCGCACAACACAGATGTTATTTTCAGTCGTCGCCGTAGAAGGCCGTCCCTCACGTAAATCATCAGTGAGATTAGTGCGACCACGTTTAAACTCATTAAACCAGTTGTAAACAGTCGCACGAGATGGGGCTTCATCGTGAAAGGCCAATCGTAGTCTATCATAACTTTCTTGTTGACTTAAATGACATCGAAAGTCATAAAAAATCATTGCACGAAAATTTTCTCGTGTTAAATTCATGTTAACGTGACACAGACAATTTTCAATTTGCCGCCAAATCGTAAAACAAATGATAAATGAATGAAATATATACTCAGTAATATTGGCAAAGAGTTCTATTTTCAAATTTTAGAATTATTTTTTTATTATATTGTTTATAAGTGGCCAGTTCTAAGAACTTTCAGTGTGACCCTCGTAACGTTTGTACTTGTTTGCTGGGTATAATCCGTATAATATGGAAGAAAATATTGATTTAATGCAGTAAATGCAGTGCTGCGACCACAATTCCCCTGCCCGGCTATGCACTTGCTGACCCCTGAACGCAATCAAACCGAAATTTGATTACTATGGAGGGTTTTTCGCAATCGTACACGGTGGTACCCACTCGGCCGAATTTTGTGACAAATTTGTGTCATCAATTTTTTTCATCTCAGTCATTTTTTTTTTCGTGCGGAAATCCCTTCGGATACCCCCCCGCGTGCCAGCGGGGGTGGTTATGTCGGGCTTGAACCGACTAAAACCGCACGCCGTCTCGGGTCTTCAGACGCCGGGGTGTAAGGTTACCCATAGAGCATATCCCTCGCACCCCGGCTGACCCTGGGCCATCTCACCACTAACAGCATCGCTCATCCTGTCTCCTCTGAAAGCAGAGGAGTACGGAGAGCGATGTGTTCCCGCCACGTTGGGTATTGGCCGACGATCAATGCCAACCCTATGAAGGGGTGAAGGGGAAGCCATTGACCGCCGCCCAGGGTGTACCGGCCGCTCCGATTCCGTCCCCCCCGGACTGCAGCGGGATCGGAGCGACACTCGAGGAGGTTACCCAACACACACCCCAATAATATGTACCTATTATAATAATTATACAACAAAGTATACTTCAATATAACAAGTTACACCATAATACATCGTACCATAACACATCATATTTCCTGAAACAGATCTATGGTTTAGTATAACTTATTTATTTATTTAGCATAATTTAAGCATACATACTACATTGCATAATCTTTTATTACTACTTTAGGTTTTTTAAATTTCTTGAATTTTGTTTTTTTTTTATATTCGTTTATATATTATAGAATGCGAGAAAAATAGGGGTGAGTGTGTATGTGTATGTGTGAGCGTGTGTGTGAAGGTGTATGTGTAAGGTGTTTGGTTGTATGTTAGTGTGTGTGTCTCTGTCGTGCTCGTATATGTAAATGTGTTTGAAGAGCTCTAGGTAGACCTACAGCTCTTAACATAATACATTAGTTTAGTGATGCAAATAATGATTTTATTCAGTGTATTTGAGTAAATCCTCTGTCATATGATAGTCAAGTTTTTGTATCCAATTTGTTAGTTGAGTTTTCGCCTCGTGCCGATTCAAGTCTGAGATATTTAGTTTTTTGTTCAGTAAGTTATATATTTTGGAACTTACACTATATAATTGACGTCTAGCAAAGGACGTTTTGCAGCGAGTGCTTGGAAAAATATATTTCTTGCTTCGCCTATTGGGATCGGTAGTAGGCCGGGATTTGTGCCTTCTCAGAGCTATTTGATGAACATTTTGACGAACTGTTAGGACTTTTATGTCTGAATAAAGACTAACAGTAGGATATCTGTACGGCCTTTTTGATAGAACTTTTAGTACAGCTCTTTGTGCACGCTCAAGGCTGATTAGATAAGACTTAGCTGCTCCTCCCCATGCTGAAATGCTGTACTGAATTACGGACTGCCCAAGCGCCAGATATACTAGTTTTAGTTTCTCTGGAGGGGTAATGTCACGAAGTGATTTAAACAAGTAGATCAGGCGTCTCACACGTGTTGTCATTAGTGCAATATGTTTGTCCCACCTAAGCCTACTATCTATCATCACGCCTAAATACTTGATAGAGTCTGCTCTGGTAATTTCATTGCAGGTGCATGAATGTGGCGTTGTGCAGGTGTGTGCTTTTATTGTGAAGTTTTGAGGCGGATCACCAACCTTTGTGATTGAAAAGGGGACAAAGGTTGTTTTTGTCAGATTCAGTGTAAGCAAATTTCTGTTCAACCAGTGCATCACTATGGATAGGGAGCGTTCCGCACTCTCCCTTACAACCTGCCAATTGGGTCCCGTAACCAAGATCGTATCGTCAGCGTAGGTGAAGATGTCAGTGTTTGGTAAGGAGAGTGTACATAGGTCGTTAATATAGAGCTGAAATAGAGTTGGGCCCAATATGCTCCCCTGTGGGACGCCATAATTAACTGTAGTCTCCTCACTTACGTGACAGTCTATTTTCACTGATTGTTTCCGATTGGTCAGGTAGTCTACGAAGATCTGAAGTGGTATGCCTCGAACACCGATCTTTTCTAACTTTTCTAAGAGGATAGGGACAGAGACTGTGTCGAAGGCTCTAGAAAGATCCAAGAATATACACAAGCAATTGGTTCTATTGTCAAGACTTTTGCTGATTTTTGTAGTGAGGTCCAATACAGCATCCTCGGTCGAGACACCCGTACGGAAGCCATATTGATTCTGTGCTAAGAGGTTGTATTTGTGGAGGAACCGTTGAAGTGAAGCTTAACACTGCAATAGGTCTATAGTTGGTAACACAGTTCCTGTCCCCACTCTTGTAGATTGGGTGTATTATTGACTTTTTAAAAATGGCCGGGAAAACCCCATTTGTTAAGGCTAGGTTGCATATATGGGTTATTGGGGGGAGCAATGCTTCTCTTGAAAACCTCAAGACCCGAGACGGGATACTATCCCACCCTACGGCACAATCGAGGCGAAGTTGTAGAATTATGGTTTCGACTTCAGTTTCAGATACTTCTGTGATGGAGATGGAGTTTGGGGGGCTTTGATGACTGTTTTTGTGTGTCAGATCTGCTGCCAAAGATAGGGGGCGAGGGTTGGCAGAAAGTATCTTATCAGCTAAGTGCTGTCCAAGTTCACCGAAATATTTAGACACATGGTTCACTGAGGTCAACGGATTTGGATGGGTTTGCAGCAATTCCACGGGTGAAGTATGTACTTTTCCTGTGTTTGTGATGGTTTGGATGGCTTTCCATAAAGCCTTTGTATTGTTTCCTGCTTTATCTATTTCAGCTTTTTCATATTCGGTTTTTAGTTTGCGAAGTAATCCATTGCAGAAATTTCTGTATCTTGTGTAAGTTATTTTTAGAGTGATACTGTCTGGCTTTTTTTTAGATTTCATGTGCAGTCTATCTCGGTTTCTAATGCAGCGAAGTAAGCCTGCTGTCATCCACGGCTTAAGGATTTTATTTTTTCTTGTTATTCGGATTGAGTTGGTATGCCTGTTTACTGTGGACGTCAGCATAGACAAAAAGTTGTCTGCTGCTAGATTCGTATCTTGGCAAGATAAAATATGAGAAAAGTCTGTATTTTCCAATTCTGCCTTGATTTGAATATAGTCGGTGGTAGACCTGGTGTATATTTGTTGGCGTTTTTTTATTTGTTTGTCAATGACCAGGACTAATGGCAGATGGTCCGTCAGGGATGATTGTAACAAGAGAGTCGTGGTTGGTAGGACTGAGTTTGTTAGTATATGGTCCACACATTTTTGACTTGCTCTTGTGGGACTATTATGAGTAGGCAAGAGGCCATGGGTTGCGTTGAGAGTGAGATATTCTTCTGTGTATGGATTGGTACTGTTTGTACTAATGTCGATATTTATATCCCCAACGAGGAACAGGCTTCTAGACGTGGTATTGGTGAACACTTGGTTTAAGCTATCGATGAAGTTATCAAAGTTGTTTTTTGTCTTCAATGATGGAGAGCGGTAAATGGCCACGATACTAATATCATCAATTTTACAGACCAGACAAGATCCGTCTTTGAAAAGTGGTTCGCTTATTGTGTACGTGATACTTGTGTGTATATAGATGGCTACACCATCATTCTGATTTATTGGGGATTTGGTGTAGTGAACTGCATATCCGTCCAGATGGGGATAATTGACGACTTTACTTAGCCAGCACTCCGTTAGTACTATAACATCATACTTTAATTTAGTTTGCAGGAGCAACATGCGAAGTCCATCAAATTTTGTATTAATGCTACAGATGTTTATGTGAAGTAACTTGATTTTGGGGTTATTACTTCTTAAGTAGTTAGTGCAGTGTTCCGGCTTACAGATGTAGGAGTTTGAAAAGTTAGTTGAATCTAGTTCAACATTGATGTCCATTAAATTAGCCATTTTTTAAACAATAATACAATACGAGAGAATTTAAAATCAAAAACGAAGACGAACTTGATTTTTTGGGATATATTTGTGTTAAAGGTGATAAATCATATGACTCGAGTGATATTGTGTGAGTTTTGGAATGCTTGTTTATTTTGGCAAAAGTAAATTTGAATGGGGAGTAAAAGTTGTGGGTGAGTGGTCTAAGTGCTAGTGGATTGTATGAGAGAGGGTAATAAGTGTGTGTGTATTGATACAATATTAATTTTGTTTCAGGTGAGTGCTTATAACTAGAAGAATGAGATATGCGAAGAATCATTATAAGTTTTACAGTTTTTATGAAAAGCAATTGGTATGAGCTACATGCATAATATTTTTTTTTAAATTTTGTAAAAGTTGGCTAGTCACTTTCTTTTTCCTAAGTCTATTAAACATTTTTCAGAAGAGATTAGAATCTGGTTTTCACCTTGGACCTTACGTAAGAAAATATTACCATTTGTTGTCCAGCAGAATCGGTAGGAGTGGTGCTTGGCGAATTCTCGTGCCAAATAAAATAGTTTTTTTCATGCTAGCTGGGAGGTAATCGGCGACGTATATAGGTTGTTTCTTACCGGGGATAGATTTTTGTTGTGTGTTCAGTTTTTCTTCTGTAATTATTGTTTTGTTGTTAAAATTTCGGACTGATGATATTGTATCCATTTTCATTTGGACGGTTTGAAATTCCGCGACAATAGGGCGATTTGATCCAGTTTTTCCTGGTATGCGGTAAACATCCCGGAGGTCAGATGGAGAGATATTAATTCCAGTGGTTTGTCCGATTTTGCATACAGTGGATGTTAATGTAGTTTGCCTTTTTATTAGAAAAATTTTAATTGTTTTGTGGTTCGTATTTGGCCACATTATTTGTTTTTTGTTTGTAAAAATTACCATAGAAGGGGAGTTTCTTTTTAAAGAATGCTAGTAACTAATTACTAGTATTTCTCCTAACCCCTTCAGGTAAGCTTAATTGCATGATTAGAACCTGGGACCTCACGATCGTAAGACCTACTCCTTAAGGAAAGAGAGGAAGAGGTAGACCAAGAAGAACGTTTATGGAAAAGATCAAGGAAAAAATACAAGTCAGGACATATCAGGAGGTGAAAGGATTGGCAGAGGAAAAAGTAGAGTGGCAGTTATTCCACCGACAAGAGCACTAATCTTAAGTTTAGAGAGACAGATATATTGTACATAAAGTCAGCCGGAGTGCGAGGGAAATGCCTTATGAGCCACCTTACATCCCGGCGTCTGAAGTCCCGAGACGGCGTGCGGTTTTATTCGGTTCAAGCCCATCATAACCTTCCCTGCTGACCGGCGGGAGGGTATCAAAGGGGATTTCCGCACGAAAAAAAAAGGGTAATCCTGCCTCGGCAGAATATCTATTGGAAATAGTAACGTCTAAGAAAAGAATAAATATATTATTATAACTGATAGTAACATGAATCATTCATTGCTAGTATTCTCAGTTTATTCATACAAGTAGTGTACAGGATGAGGAATGAACCCTTAAACCTTTGATTTTAAGTCTGATGTCTTTTGTTTTATTTCTTGTCTAGATGTGGAACATTCGAGCCACGAGTACATTTTAATTTCGGCCTGTGGTGATCCTGAACGTGTCTACGAAATCTAGTGGGGCGGAAATCACACAGTGATTGTCAAACTTCGGGCCAAACTTAGATTTTTTAGGGACAATTTGTATGGTAGGTACCCGAAACCTTGAACACACAAACCACAAAATCTAATCAGATCTTCCCATTAACCAAACAAGATGATTGGCGAAAGAATTTTTTAAATCGGATAAGTGGTTCTTGAGTTATTGCGTAAACAGACATCCAGACATTCAATCCAACAGACTTCCAGACCAACAGACATAACGACACAAAATTTTTTTTTGCTTAATTAGACTTAGAATCATGTGAAACGTCGAGAAAAGTGATAAAAAGTGTAAGATATTGATTTTTTTTGCGTGATTTTAAGACTTCGGTGTCCACCTGGTTGGTGGCCCGAAGTAATATAAATTCAAGACGTTGTGCCCCACCCCGCAGTTATTGCTTTTGTAATGCGATTGGCCACTAACTGATATTATTACTAAGCTTGTCTAGAGAATTATAAACACGTCATTGCTTTGTGTGGTGTTTGACGTCTATAGTTACCATACTAACAAGGTAACTAACAGCTAACAAGTTGCTTTTTTTATAACGTACCTATGTGTATTGTAACACCTACGTTACACAGCTTGCCAAGCGCGTCCGCTCTCCTACTGTTTCCCTTGATTTGGTTTATACTGGCTTTTACGGGAGCGACTGCCATCTGACCCCCCCAACACTGAAGGAAAGCCTGCGACAGAATCTCAACCGTTATACTCTAGCAGTTGAGGTTTTCTTAGGTTCCAAAGATCTTGGGGCCCTTCCTATACAACTTTATAACACCCACCCGGGGGGCCATCTCGAAACCGGAGACGGCCCAGGGTCAGTCGGGGTGCGAGGGATATGCTCTATGGGCAACCTTACACGCCGGCGTCTGAAGACCCCAGGCGGCGTGCGGTTTTAGTCGGTTCAAGCCCGACATAACCGCCCCCGCTGGCCGGCGGGATCCGAAGGGATTTCCGCACGAAAAAAAAAGGTACTTATAATAAACTGTTATAATTATTCTTCTATAATCTATTTCCGCATTTACTTTTTGGTAGAAATTTGATGCACCGTGCACGATTGCGAAAAACCCTCCATAGTAATCCAATTTCGGTTTGATTACCTTCAGGGGTCGCAAGTGCATAGCCGGGCAGGGGGATTGTGGTCGCGGCACTAGTGGGACCGGTGGGTGTCACACGGTGCTGCGACGACAATCCTCTTCTGATGAGGCCGTCAAGCTGAGTGCCACCATTATTAACATGGTACGTGTATGTAATGGTGACCCTTTCCTGAGACTTCACCTTCAGCTTACCATCAGACGAGGTGAAGTCAAACTGACGTGTCCTAAATATATTTAAAAAAAAACTTAGTTAAAAAAATAGATACAGAAGAACATCCTCCTCCTTTTTGAAGTCGGTTAAAAAATACAAGTCATTAAGTAAAGGTACCATAGATTAAATAAGGCTTATATTCTATGTGGCGTACTGACAAAGCGACGTCGCTACTGGCAGGGTGCCAGTGGTTTTGTCATTAGGGGTCTGTGAGTGTGACCCGAGACAGGTAATATTATATAGCTAGTATGCTGAGACCTTGGTTTAATATCTGTGGGTTGAAGTTTTTGGAGTCTATCTATAGTAACATTATAAAGAGAGAGGCCGAATTTTCTGAGTTTGTTCATATATCTTTGACAAGTCTGGGATAATCTTGTTGGTCGCATTATGTAAGCTATCCACTTATTTTTAGGGTAAAAAATGCTATATTACAGTGAAACTCGTCTCAAACTTTTTCGTCTGTGTGTTGCATGTCGCGTGACGGTCGGCCGCGGTAGGGATAAAATGAATGGCGCTCGTCATAGCAGCCAAGGCCAATATGCCGGCGCCTATAGTTCACAGCGGCTGACCGTGTAGTGTATAGACTATTACTCATTTGTGCCAGTGCTCCACGCTATTTTGTTTGTTTTGTCAGTGTTTAATGTAAATGTTGTTTGTCAGTGTTCAATATAAATTTTGTTATTTTTAGTTAAATTTCTATAATGTGAAAAAAAGTTTCACTTTTACCGTGGTTTCATAAAACCACACAATCCTTTTTTAATAATAATATTATAAAAATATGACATTAATTATATATGATGAAAGCATGTCTGATATGATACCAGGAGTACATGTAGCTCCACAACTAAAACTAAAGTTCTTTCAATTAAATTTAAGCATTTTGTATGCTTACTTTTTTCTAAAGATTTAGATCGGAAAAAGAGAACATCTAGGACGGGACTTGAACCCGCGACCAGTCTCTTACCCCCTGTAAGGGACTGCTCACGGGTTAATACGTCTTAAGGCCACGTTGGAGCCATCTACCGTAATTCTTGCGAACTACGGAAACAATGAATAACTAATGTATCGGAGAGTTTCGAATATCTGGGACGTGTCTAGGTGGCTCAGTTGGTCAGAGCATTCCCCCTGTAAGGGACTGGTCGCGGGTTCAAGTCCCGTCCTAGATGTTCTCTTTTCCGATCTAAATCTTTAGACTAAAGTTCTTATTGAAAAAAAAACATATTTCATTTTTATTTGTTACTTCCGGTCCCTAGTAGTAAAAATGAGTCTATTGCTCTTTACCGAGCAATCCTGCTGAGAATTTCCAGACAGAAAACCTCAATAATACTTTACCGGATTTGGAATCAAACCCAAGAACTTCCCCGATAGCAAAACAGCTACACTCGCTCAAGCTGCGCAACTAAAGATGTCCAAAATTAAAAAGTCAGCGCTTGACAAGCCTTTCTCTATTAAAAAAAAACATCCTACATGTAGCATTTATTCGACGAATTGCTTGTAAGTTATTTACCTTCATTAAGTTTGGCTTAGGTGTGTTACTTACTCACCTAAAAGACGACTTTTGTCACCCAAGTTAATGTCAAAATCCCTTAATCGCCCCTCACAGTTGTGGCACTCTCAAAAAGCCATTAGTTGCTCGTAAATTATTCGTTACGGGGAATGTGTAACGATATCTATTTAAGCGCGTAACAAAACACTTTGGTGTAAGGCCAGGCAATTTATGCGTATAATAGGTTATCGTTATTTAAGCTTGTCAATTTTGTTCGCGCAAGTAAATCGTTCAGATCGAGGACGTTCTAAAGAAAGGGCAGGTCTAGAGCGTCGAATCCGGCGAGCATTATTTGAAAATAATTATGAAAATAAAAGAAGCGATAGAAAAGGTTCGCAGAAAGTGGAAACATGTGGTCTCTGCCTACCCCAGTTGGAAAATACGTGACTATTATATATGTATATATAAGGTGTCACCGAATTAGGTCTCTGAATTTGGTGAGATGACTTGGTATCGACAAAATATGTATTTGAAATAAAATAAAAAATTGGGTAAAAAAAAATTTGTATAAAAAAAAGACACCACCAGCGAGCAGCGTCACGTGACGCGACGAGCACACGTGACGCTGGTCGCGATTTAGGTATTTCCCACACATCCGCTTAGAGAATACTGCGAGGAGAAGGACTGCACGCCTACCACTTTCTGCGGGTGCAAGAGCTCCTTACCACAAATTTTTATCCGCGGTTAAGATTTTGTAGGTGGTTAGTGGAAGATCCTACCAGAAAAATTTTGTGGACAGACGAGTCCACTTTTACCAATTTCGATTTGATTGCGTTCAGGGGTCAGCAAGTGCATAGCTGGGCAGGGGGATTGTGGTCGCGGCATTAGTGGGACTGGTGCGTGTCACGCAGTGCTGCGACAACAATCCTCTTCTGATGAGGCCGTCAAGCTGAGTGCCACCATTGTTAACATGGTACGTGTATGTAATGGTGACCCTCTTTCGTGAGACTTTACCTTCAGCTTACCATCAGGCAAGGTATTAATCTAATAAACGGTTGACTGGGCGGACCACCCCTGAAACTGCCCACAATTTTTTATCCAAAGCTCAGAGCGCTCATAGATATACTCATAGTTTTCAACTCTTCACAAGAAGAGGTCGCAGTTTAATATTAAAGGCTCCCTTTAACAAAATCTATTATTTCAGGTAGATTCATCGCAGATTATAATTTTTTCGTTACTACTAACAACCCAAAAATAATGTACAAACATTTTTGTTCCGAACAGATGATAATACCTATCATACGATGATAATAGCTATCACACGAAGATTATACCATAAACGAAATACTGTTTCCTCGCCTAAAATTAGACACACGAAATTCGACACACAAATAATTACAGAACCCTAAGGAAATGTTATCACTAGAAATTAACACTAATTACGTACGCAATATTCTAATCTCAAATACCAAAGCGGTCGAGAGCCTCTCGGACACTGAGGGTTTCGTTTCAAAGCATTTCTTGCGGTGGTACATTTCGCAGTTATGTACATTTTTCCCAATGAAATACTTGTTGCTGTGTGCTGCTTGTGGTTTCCTTTTTCTTCGGGTAATAATTTATATTATGAAACCGCTTTTGTTTTTAAGAGCTTATTATACTATACAAGTATGCTCTTTCCAGTCAAAAAAGCTCCTTAAGTTCCAATACGAAGAAGAATTCTATATATTGTATTCCATAATACAATATATAGAATACAACTGATACGAATAACAATTATAATAGTAAACGTAACGTTAAAATCCGTCATACATAAAATTTTATCAGTTATTTCAATAATGTATGACAAAGGTTTGGACAAGCGTGGTGTACTAGGCTAGAAGACTTCCTCTCTTGGTAGGTCCATCCTAGGCAACGCAAGTGGCAGCGTCTCTCTTCTTTTCTTTGTGATAAATGTTTGCTTCCTTTGCTTATGGTTACTTGTTACCGAGGTGGCAGTAGCTCACGTTTTAGGTAACTTTGTTTCTTCGACTGTGTTTCTCTAAGGTGTGAATGAGGTGTGAATGATCAGAAATGATACGGTATGGATATGGCATGGATAAGGCGCGAACGCGTTTAAAATTAAAGCTATCGCAACAAAGTGAGTGGCGCATTGTAACCGCCTTATCCGTGCCATTTCCGTGCCACATCCGTGCCGCAGCGTTTCTATATAATTCACGCCCCAGTAGCAAAAACTACCGTGCACAAATGGTGAGAGGCGGGGAGTTCGCTGTCTCTTGAATTCTTTCAGTGTTAGTCCTGATCTGACGGCCTCTACCTGTTCAAGCCGTAACATATATAGTTTACTTGTAGGAGCTAAGAGTTAGAAAGTCTCTATAAAAGTTACTCCAAGTGGACCAGCGAACGGTTTCTGTTGATTCCTTAGGGAAATCATAAACAAAAAAGAGGGCAACAGTAATGTTATCGCGGATTCGATAAGTTTACGCTCAACTTTAGATTAACTTATTGTACAAAGTATGTATGTTGGAAAGTTTTATTTTAAGTTCATAATTACTGCAGCGCCTTAGTGAAGTTCCAATGCAGTTGTGAATAACGTACGTTGCTGTACATATACCTATTCAAGCAATATTTTATTAAGTAAGTACACAGGTATATTTTTTACTATACCACTTAGTCTACTAGCTTCATATTCACATATTTCACTAGTAAACATTATTTTAGCATATCATACCACCTCCAAACACGAAAGGAGATATCATATCTCCAATCTGTACTATTTGTTTTCAAATCAAAGACAACAACATACCTTGACAGTTCGCAGCGCGCCGTGAGCGGCGTTCTCAGTCCAAACCTTGACTCCTTCCTTTTCGTACTCTAAATTCCAGCCAACTTCGCCAGCCAAGAGACTTTTAAGTGCTTCGAAGTCCGAATCATCGGCTACGCGCGCTTCGCCGCGCACCCATCCCGCAGCTCCCATTCGAACGCGGACATCACAACGCAATGCACACAGCAAACTGCCTGCCCGCCACTTTACGACAACGCGAGTCGATGGCACGCGCATGCGTGGATCGCACCCTCGCTATTTTAATTTCAGTATCTTTTTAATTTTGATCGCTGACAATTGGCTTTCTTTTCTGTCCTATCCTGTCATTACACCTGCCAAGTCACTCATAAGTTTTTGGTGGAAACTTTAATATTTTGTAAAAGCCGTTTTAATTATATATACAGCTATAGAGCCAATTATTTATGACTTGTACTTTCATCTAATTAACTCATGAGTTAAAAAAATTGATAAAAGAACTTTAAAGAATGTGTTATGTAAGTACAATATTTCGTTAATTAATCAATTGACTTTAAAAAAAAGTGAATGAATTTTACTTTCTTTTTTAGTTTTGTCTGATTCATTTCTTAAATTATTATGTTAAGTATTCAATCAATATATTGAATACTGACCAAGCAATTACATTGTTTCACTCACGTAAGATTAAATCAGGAATATTCCTTTTTTTTTAGCGTGTGGAAACTCCCACGGGCTTCACCCCATCGGTGCCGACGATGGGTTGGGCGTGTCGGAATCGGACCGACTAAAACCACACGGTGTCCTGCCCAAGAGTCCATTGCCGGGCACCCCGGATTAGCCCTCGAAAGGATAACCCCAAGGTTACCGTCGGACTTTGGCCGCCAGGTTTATCCCGCGTCGGTGAGTTGGCAGGCGTGTGTAGGACACACACGACACGCCTCCGCCACGGCCTGCTTCTGTAAGGACGGCGAGTCGGCCAACTGCCGTCCTCAGGCCCCGATCATGGAGATCGGTAGTCCCCGATCAGGAATATGCCTAATAAAATGCCTTACGCCTCCTTGAGCCTCACTTGCTCGACGGTGCACCTACAAAACAACGGACAAGGCTCTGACGCCGGCTTTCCTCTAAGGGTCAGACGGCAGTCGCTCCCAAATAAGCCGACTTACCAATCAAAAACAACAAGCGGACCTCGGGCTCCAAAGTGCAAACTTTGGACGAAACTGGGTAATCGCTATATTTGAGTATGCTGAAATTGGTACACTCAATGAGATGCCTCTATTTTTAGGGTTCCGTTGCCAAATGACAAAAAACGGAACCCGGATTCGTCATGTCTGTCTGTCTGTCCGAAACTGTAAGAACTATGCTGTTGAAACTTGGTAAATAGATGTATTCTGTGAACCGCATTGAGATTTTCACACAAAATAGAAACAAAAACAATAAACTTTGGGGGTTTTGGTAAAAAAAAAATTCATGAAACCTATGTATATAAGGTGTTACAAAATTAGGTCTCTGAATTTGGTGAGATGACTTGGTATCGACAAAGTATGTATTTGAAACAAAACAAAATATCGGGTAAAATAAAGAATAAAAAAAATAAATAAAACAAATTAAAAAAAAATACCACCAGCGACCAGCGTCACGTGACGCGACGAGCCCGTGACGCACATGGTAGGCATGCAGTCCTTCTCCTCGCAGTATTCTCCAAGCGGATGTGTGGGAAATACCTAAATCAAGGCCAGCGTCACGTGTGCTCGTCGCGTCACGTGACGCTGGTCGCTGGTGGTGTTTTTTTTAATTTTTTTTTTTTTTTAAATTTTATTAAAAAAATGTTTTTTTTTTTTAAATATTTTACCCGATATTTTATTTTCGTTTCAAATACATATTTTGTCGATACCAATTCATCCCACCAAATTCAGAAACCTAATTTTGTGACACCTTATTTATACCTATATATGATATACGTGGATAGGTCTTCAAAAATCATATTGAGCTAGAGAGGCAAAGTGGTAAAATGTGTCCCCCCCCCCCCCTGTAACTTCTAAAATAATTTATAATAATAATAATTAATAATTTTATTTTATTTTTTTCGTGTGGAAATCCCTTCGGATACCCCCCCCCCGCCGGCGAGCGGGGGCGGTTATGTCGGGCTTGAACCCCTACATTACCATGTAAACTTCCACCGAAAACTGGTTTCAACAAGATCTGGTATGTAGTTTTATTTAATACGACATAAATCGTAAACCGCAATTTATTTTTCATTCAATCAACTCAAATATAAAAATTTTACTTGCTGGTACGGAACCCTTCATGGGCGAGTCCGACTCGCACTTGGCCGGGTTTTTTCACTTTTAGATAAGTTGCAGGCATAACGAAAATTATTCATTTGCAATTTCATTTATCGGTAAAAATCAGCATCACAACAGATTGCTTAACACTACGTTAAATTTAGGCCAATTTCCCCACTGGCTAGTCAATTTATACTGGGTATTCCAGATAATCTCACTTGGAAGTAGGCCGCATTAAATAATGTTTCTTGAAGATATCAATTTCCCCCAGGGACAAATACAAATTTTCAAATCTTAGGTAGAACTGGGTAGAACGGTAAAATTGCAGACTCTGGTATCATTAAAGTATGTTGAAACCGTCAAAGTGATGAAGGATAATGGTCTGTAATTTAGAACCAGGCTATTTATTAGATTATATCTAACGACGTTCTTAGTGAAAATATTTATGATTAATAATGCCCGACTGTGACTTATATAGGTACCTCAGAAAGATCCAGCGGATATGTGTTAACGGGTTCATATTCATTTTGTGTATTTCAAGTCCAAATGAGTTATCTTACAAACGTTATAAACAAATTATGGGCCAATATTTTTAGATCACACAATATTCATCATCGTCGCTCGATCGATTTTGATGGGGCCCCATACAGATTATACCAGCAGATCATTCGGCACTAGAAGTAATAATATCGTTAGCAAAAAAAACCGTTAGCTTATAAAACGGCAAACCCAAAAACTATAATATGATCTAAATATCTTTGAGGTCTAGCCTGGTATATTAAAACTTTAACCATGAAAATATATAACTACTAACGGCCCGGAACCCGGCTTCCTGCCTGAAAATCCTGTAACCCGATAGCCCGCCACCTACCGCGTCCAATTGTAAGTATAAATAGTAATAAGTTTTAATATTGAATTTCATGCTTATTATTTCAGAAGTTACGTAAGTACTTTAAGTACCATTTAACGGACTGCCATGTATCCGTTCATTCTTTATTTGCCCCCTTAGGGATGAAATTTTGAAAAACGCTGACACACGTCTACGTTTATCTCTATTCAGAAGCAGCTATTGAAATTTCGTGCTTCTCACTTTGAAATGACGGACTTACCATACAACCGTTCATCGCCTATTTTACCCCCAGTATTAAAATTGAAAAAAACGCTAGGACATGTATTTATATCTTATATTTTGAACCAGAAGTAGGTATATGATTTTTCATGCTTCTAACTTAAAAAGTGACGAACTTCCCATATAAACGGTCAACCCCTATTTCACCCCCTTAGGGATAAAGTTTTGAAAAACGCTGATACACGTGTTCATTTATTTCTAACCAGAAGCAGGTGTATGAAATTACGTGCTTCTAGTTTTGAAAATGACGGAAGAAAGATTCCAGTAGTTGTAGACGCATGGGGAATATAGTTAAATTAAATATTTCGCTGATACTACAAAAACTTGCATTGATAGTTTATTATATATTTACAGCACCTAGTGAGTTACGGACAAGTATTTTTTTGTAGGCGTATGGAGTGAAGAACCTTTCTGGAGTTATAACTTTTAAACCGTAATGTATTTCAGACAATAATGTGCCCGGTAGATGGCAATAGGCTCGCCCCCAATTACATTGGGACCTTAATATAACTGGCGAATCGTGGGTGTGTAATCTCACCTCACCTCACCTCTGCCTACCCCTTCGGGGATACCTTTTTTTTTTTTTCGTGCGGAAATCCCTTCGGATACCCCCCCCCCCCCGCCGGCCAGCGGGGACGGTTATGTCGGGCTATTTAAAACATTTGTAATAGTTTTGAATGATCATTAATCTTGATGAATATTGGTGGGAAGTGTTCGTCTGTATTTCTACTCAAATATGAGTATTCAATTGAGGTTCAACGTGCCTCGATTCACCAAGTACTAGGTAACCGTGTATATGGATTGAGGGACTCTATTGGAACTGCTGTATTCTTTCAAATTATTATTTTACAAAATTTTAAATCGGTTCTACAATTTCTTTATAATTTCTACAAAATCTAGTTAACATTAGTTTTTCCATTCACGATTAAGTCCCTCAATCCATACGCACACCTTTTTTTTTCGTGCGGATACCTCCTCGGATAATCCTCGCCAGCGGTACATTACAATTTTTCTGTCACCAACACTTAACAATTTTGTGCATTTTAAATCAGTTATTTTGGCACGCCGAAGCAATTCGATCTTATACGGACTTAATACGGATTTGTAGACTTCTGTCGCAGTACGGACTGACAATTTAGAAGCTTTATAGAGTAGTTAAAACCGCTTGTGATAAAATATGTATTCATCCGATAGGTTTGGTTTTAACTGCTCTAAAATATTAAGCTGTAGACATGCGCCGTGCGATAGAAATAGCTTACAAAACCCAATATACTGCCGTGCCGTCCGCAAACTAAAAAGCGGCTAAATGAAAAAGCAATTATCTAGCTTGGGCTGAAAAATTAGGGCATATTTTGAAACCTATGCTAATATTTTCTATAAATCTGCAATAATGTTGTCATTCAACAGTGGATAAATATATTTTTAGGGAACCCTTCCCCATAATGTCTTAGAACTGAAACTCAAAATTTTTTTTTTCATCAAACCCATACGTTATCTATGGATAGGTCTTCAAAAATAATATTGAGGTTTTTAATATAATTTTTTTCTAATCTGAATAGTTTGCGCGAGAGACACTTCCAAAGTGGTAAAATGTGTGCGTCTGTGTTCCCCCTCCCCCCTGTAACTTCTATAATAAGGTAATATAATATAATTAATAAATATAATAATATATAAATATAATATAAATAATAAATATTGGTATACACTTATAATGTAATATATTGTGTATATGCTTAAAATATGACTGATTTATATGTAATTTTTGTTTATTTATCTATGTATAATTTATTTTTCTTCTTTTTCATTGTTAATTGTACACTGCCCTTATCCATCTCTTTTGATTTCTATCCATCCAAAGGTTGCCTGGAAGAGATCGCTGTTAGCGATAAGGCCGCCCATTGTACATTTATTAACTTAAGTCGAGTATTATTTATTTATTACTACTTTTATGGTGTATAATAAAGAATATTTTATCTTTATCTTTATCTTTAATGATGAAACCAAAAAAAATATATGATGTACAATTACCATGTAAACTTCCACCGAAAATTGGTTTGAACGAGATCTAGTAAGTAGTTACCTTTCATTGAATCAACTAAAATATAAAAATGTATCTTGCTGCTACGGAACCCTTCATGGGCGAGTCCGAATCGCACTTGGCCGGTTTTTTAACATTTACGGGAGTAAAGTTGCTATGGAATTATATAAATACTAGCTGACCCGGCAGACGTCGTACTGCCTCAATCGATAACAACTTCCATATTTATTCACCTTTTAAACCTACTCTGGACCTCCACAAATAATTCAAGACCAAAATTAGCCAAATCGGTCCAGCCGTTCTCGAGTTTTAGCGAGACTAACGAACAGCAATTCATTTTTATATATAAGAAAGAAGAAGAAGAAGAAGATTTGTTTAAAGTCAAGATGTGAAAATTGACCAGAAGTCACTTAGCCGCCTTTAAGCTTCAGGACGGCAGTATTATATAGAAAGTAAGTATAGATTCGACTTTGAAGTGATATATCCGTTAACTATCGACCTGCCCATCTCACAGAAATCATCACTTTTATTATTGAAATATATTTTTACCCACGCATTGCGCGGTGTTAACCCTCTCGCTACCTTCCTTGTCCACCTTCTTGTTGCCACTAGTCAACAGACGTAAGCACGGCGTTTATGTGCTAAAAATTGGTCCATATGCAGGACGCCACCTCAGTATTGGTATTCATAGTGTGTCATTGAAATAACATAGTTAAATAATTTAATAATTTTATAGAACTCCTAGGAAGAAGAAAATACATTATAAGAAGTGAAGAATTCCATCTGTTGACGAAAATTCGGTCTCCACGGCACCAAAGATACCTCAGCAACACTTGCAACAGCCGATATCTTTGATCTCCTCATGGCTGAAAGTAACGACAACTGCACAATCCGTCTTAGTTGCCTAAAAAGGCGAACTAAGTGTTTTTGCTATCAATGCAAAAATACAAGTAACTAGGACGGTTACCAGCTTCGCAATCAACCCAAACTTAAGCGTAGCGAGATTTGCCTATCCAACAATAGGTCAACGTGACCGGTCGACTTTTTCCATTGATTTGGTTTTTCGGTGATTATTCCTCGATGGTACGTCGGACATCAACTTTCGACCCATAGAGCTTGATAACCGTGCCAAGTTTGGTCAAGATCGGTCGAGCCGTCTAGGAGGAGTATGGTTTCACGCGAAAACCCGATTTGTGGAGAAAGACGCTTCGCTCGCCTTCGGCTCGCTACGCTTAATAAAGACATCAATGGTGCCTTACTTGCTGTCATCAAGTGTTTAGTGACTGCAAAGTACGTCAGTAAATGTATCGAATGCATAGGTTCTCAGTTTTTTTTGTTATAAATTTATATTGCTTAGTTTTGTTTTTGAAAATTGTAGTATTTAGAAGAGGAATTGTAAGTTGATTAGTTGATTTATATGGCAGTTTCCAAGAGACTTATGTAAGTTCCTGAAATTAGCAAGCCATGATCCTATGATTAAATGTTGATTACTCTAAAAATTTAACGGGTATGTTTTTCAGAATTCTAAATGTAAGTAGTTACCTCAAATATGTGTCTTATCATAGTAAAACGTTACCTCAGCGTTAGTGATACGTATCTATACCGGCCTCGATTCTGTTATTTTATGCTAAAGCAAGCCACTGTCATTCCACTGTCACTGTAAAGAAATGCCATTTAATTTTAGACTTTATCGTCATGTGGTTAAAATCTAAAATTGAATGTAGAGAGTTCATTACACATTTTCATTCACTCTACAAAATGCTTCATTTATTTTAGACTTTATTTGCGTGCGAATCGCCACCTTTAGACAATTTTAGTGGTGATTTGCACGCATATTCTAAAATGCAAATATTTTAAAATATGGCACAGATGCGCACAAAAGTGGCATATAAATAAAATAAAGTCACTAAAGAATATTTTTTATGAAATCCATTTTATACTGGCTCCTCATAGCAATTACCCAGTTGCGTCCAGAATTTGGAGCCCAATAATGGCACAGACGGGCACATAAGTGGCATATAAATAAAATAAAGTGGCTTAAATAATGTTTTTGAATTTCATATTATACTGGCTCCTCATAGCGATTGCCCAGTTGCGTCCAGAATTTAGGAGCCCGAGGTACGCTTATTGTGGGCACGCCGCAATAGCGGTGGTAAGGCCCATCATGGAGGATTGGCTAGACAGGCGACATGGAAGCCTCTCGTACCGACTGACGCAGGTGGTCTCCGGGAAGGGGTGCTTCGGGGACCACCTGCATCGGATCAGGAAGGAGCCAACGCCTGAGTGTCATCACTGCGACGCGAGCGAGGACTCAGGGCTGCACACGCTGGCGGAATGCCCGGCGTGGGAGGCGCCGAGGCATGACCTCGTGGCAGCCATCGGGGTGGGAGTCCTCTCGCTCGGCAGCATGATTGCGGCAATGGTGCAGAGCGCGAGTGCGTTGGCCGCCGGGACCTCCTTCAGCGAGCATGTAATGCTCGCGAAGGAGGTGGCGGAGCGCGCCCGGGAGAGATTTAGAACACTCCCGGCCCGCCGAGCCCGCAACTGGCTCGCCGCGCGTCGCAGGCGACTCAGGCGCCGGAGGTCGCTTAACGACCTCCGTCCTCCATGAGCGCAGGCCTGGGGTCGGCAGGTGAGGCCGCCTGTCACCCCAGCAGAAGCAGGCCGGGACGGTGGGGCGACTAGCGCCCCTCCCCCAAACCGGGGCAAGACGGGGACACCGTGGTTCCCAAACCCCCTCGGCCATCTCGAAACCGGAGATGGCCCAGCGTCAGTCGGGGTGCGAGGGATATGCTCTATGGGCAACCTTACACCTCGGCGTCTGTAGACCCGAGACGGCGTGCCGTTTTAGTCGGTTCAAGCCCGACATAACCGCCCCCGCTACACAAAAAAAAAAAAAGATACGCTTATTGTTTTTGATTGGTATGTCGGCTTTTCGGGAGCGACTGCCGTCTGAGCTCCCAACCCTGAGAGGAAAGTCTGCGCCAGAGTCTCGTCCGTTGCTTAGCTGGTGCACCGACTTGCAGGTGAGGTTGGCTTGCGGTCTCAAGGGTCTCCTACTATCAAAATTAATTAAAATTGAAATTAAAAGAAATTCGTAGATTTAGATCGGAAAAAGAGAACATCTAGAACGGGACTTGAGTCCGCGACCAGTCAGACCCAGGGGGAATGCTCTGACCAGCTGAGCTATCTAGACACGTCCCAGATATTCGAAATTCTCCGATATATTATATACGTCTTAAGGCGACGCTGGAGCCATCTACTGTAATTCTTGCGAACTTTTTTTCGATCTAAATCTTTAGAAAAAGTGAGCATACAAAATGCCAAAAAATTTAATTGAAAGAAATTCGTAGGATAGTAATTGTATTTCTTCAGTCATAACACATGGTAATATTAGGTAAATTTTGTTGACAGCGTTTCTCCCATCCATGCCAAGCCAGAAACCCCTGACGCCTGTAAATTTTCTTTGCGCAAATCGACGCTTTGGTAATGTCGTCGGTAATTAAGTCTGTAAAACAAAAGTAAATATAAATTACGACATTAGTTCACAACATTATCAATGAAGAACAGTAGAGTGGATTCCGTGCTCCAGACAATTATAATAATTCGTAATTACAACAATTAATAATAAATTCAATTACTTAAAATATTACATTATCACTAAAAAAATGTTAATTATCGCTCGCTTAATAATGTGCCCGGTAGATAGGCTCGCCGCCTATTACATTGGGACCTTAACATAACTGGCGAATCGTGGGTGTCTAATACACCTCTGTCTACCCCTTCGGGGATACAGGTGTGAAGTTATGTTAATACTAATAATGTTGCAATTCCTGCTATACAACGGATGATATAAGTACTAGCGCAGGCTTTTCTCGCAGGGTTGGGAGTTCAGACGTCAGCCGCGCCTGAAAAAGCTGACACACCATTTAAAAACAATAAGCGGTCCAAGGGCTAAAAATTTTGGATACAAGTGGGGAATCGCTATGAGGAAGATGATGATAGCTTTTGGGAGAAACTCTTTCCACGTAAATAAAAGAGCGGCTTTGATCACTGGAGTTTATTGACGAACAGTATTTATCCAATTACACAGGGTTAAGGTAGTGTCGCCGAAGATGACCCGGCCCCTAGGATAGCCCACTTTAAAAAAAATACAGTTATGATTATTCGAAAAATTTGAAATTTCGCGAGTTTATGCTACTAGTACCATAAACAATAGTGCAAGTGTGTTTCATTACCGGCGCGTCGCCATTTTGAAGACAGATGACAGTTTGCTTGGTTATGTCAAGACGATACACGTTTTATAACCTTCTTTGTCTAAATCCTTTTGAAAATTAATAAATTTAAAACAAATCTCTTTGCTCTAAACTGTGAAAATTCATATTTAATCTATTTATCAGCGAAATACAGGTGAGTGTTATTATTTTATTTGCTTTTTTTTGTATTTTTACGAGATTATACTCGACCGGGGTGTAATTTCCTATCATGGCCCATAGTATAATTCCCTAACATAGCCCGGCTTTCTAGGCTTATTGAAATGTAGTGTTAGTATATTTTTCTGTTTGTACTTATGTTTGTTTTTTTCTTACGTTTGTCTGCGCATGTTACGGAAACTATGTTGAAATGCAATAAATCTTGAATTAGGTACCTTTTTTTTTGCTGCGGAAATCCCTTCGGATACCCCGCCATAATCCAACTTAAAAATAGTGCAAGTTTCAACAAAATAACGGATTTTGTTGAAACTGGTGGTGGTTGTTAAGATTGAATAAGCATGTATTAAATTTGTAGTCAGCGATTTGTTTAAATTACTTTTTGAGGTACTAAATTTTTCTTTTTTTTATTCTCTTTTTTATCGCAGCTTAAAATGGAGCCTTCTGCTAAAAAACGGCGCGGGGAATGGTCTGAAACACAGTTGAAATCCGCCCTTCAAGCAGTAAAAAGCTGCGAAATGTCACAGCGAAAAGCTGCTGAAACGTATGGCATACCAAGGCGAACATTAAGAAACCATATAGAATCTGGTTCCATGGAGAAGATAACTGGTCGTGTTCCTATTCCTAATAAATCACAAGAAAAGGATTTATGCAAAAGGATAATTAGATTGTCTCAGATAGGAATGCCACTAACTCCCAAAATGGTTCGGAAGCAGGCTTACGAATTTTGTAAAGCGAATAATGTACCGAATCCTTTTAGTGATAATAAGAATATTGCTGGAAAAAAGTGGCTCACAAATTTTGTGAAACGCAATCCAGAAATATCGCTTCGAAGGGCTCAATTATTAAATCCCGCCAGAGCACAAAAACTCAACAAGCCAATAGTTTCCAAACATTTTGAAGCCCTAAAAGGTACAACAAGTACCTAAACAAGACCGCATGATATTATGCATAAAAGATTATCGTTCTGTTTGAGCGGGAAAAAACCAACGGTCATAATTCTCATCTGTCCTTCCAATAGGGATGTACAAAATAGTGATGCCACCAGCGATACATTTTGATATGATCGATTCGCCACAGACTAAATTTATATATTAAAATCCTCATTAATAGATATGTGTCAACGTGTTCATGCGACTTCATCTGTTGTTTGAAACCGTTCTACTATAACTATTTATTCATAACCAGGAGTACACCTCACATGTTGCGATCAGACCCATCATGTAGGAGTGGCTGAAGAGGAAACATGGCAGCCTCTCCTACCGGTTATCGCAGGTACAGTCACCCAAGTTACTGAACACTAACAAATGTACAAACATTATTTACATTTAAATAAATGAATTGATGTATTTGTCAATTTGTCTTCAAAGGATACATTTAACATCTTCAATTCTTGTTTATTATTTTGTGTAACGTTTTAGAGCTAAGGTGATCAGTAACTTGGAATGTGTTAAGCTAATATCGATGGCAGATGGCGTCTGTACTTACTAAATAAGGCTGTTTCAGAAAGTACCTGTGACGTATAAGCTGGGAGCCAACATCCGCGTGCGAGAATTGATAGTAGAGTAGAAAAAGTACTTACCAGCACAAGTAACTTTGCAGGTATGTCCAGGCGTCGTCGTATTGCTGCACCACCATTTATCATTGATCTGGAACAATCCATAGTCTCTGGAGCCGTTTTTGTTCACTTTTCCTAGAGCATCTGTTTTGCGAGCACTTTCGTTCTCGATAAGACATACCCCTGGAAAACAAATATTTTGAAGACAATTAGGTTATAATTTTACCGGTTTTTTTTTACGTGCGGAAATCCCTTCGGATACCCCCCCGCCGGTCAGCGGGGATGTTTATGTCGTGACTCGACTAAAACCGCACGGTGTCCTCCCCAAGTGTCCGTTGCCGGGCACCCCGGGTAAGCCCTCGAAAGGATAACCCCAGGGTTGCCGGCGGACTTTGACCGCCACCGCGGCCTCGCCTGGTGGGATCGGGTTTTATCCCGCTTCGGTGAGTTGGCAGGCGTGTGTAGGGCACACACGACACGTATCCGCCACGGCCTGCTTCTGTAAGGACGGCGAGTCAGCCAACTGCCGTCCTCAGGCCCCGATCGTGGAGGTCGCTAGTCCCGGGCGTAGATGAGTCTGCGGCGTCCTCGCCGCAGACTGCGAAACTCGGGGGGCAGGGTTCTCTCCCGCTCCCTCTCCGCCGTCTTTCTTTACCTGCTCGCAGAAAGAGGCGGCGGCGTGCCACTTGCTCCCGTCGGAGACCACGGCCCTCACCATGGTCTCCAACGAGAGAACGTCCACGCACAGGACCGCAACGAGATCCCGGCGTTGACTCGCCCACGCAGATAATTTTACCGGTGGTTTAATTGTTTTGGAATTGATTTCCGCACGTAATAAAAAGCAGAATAAGTTGGCTACACACTAAGTAACTTTTCTTTTCTTTTTCGTGCCGACGTCGCCACGGATACCTCTTAGAGGGCTAGCTGGGGTAATTATGTCGGACTCGAACCAACCAAAACCGCATACCGTCTCGGGTCTCTAATGTGGGGTGGGCCACCCAACATAAGGCAATTCCCTCGCCCTCCAGCTGTCCCTGAGCCATCTAAGGTTTTGAGATAGCTCCCTCGGGTGTGGGAACCACGGTGTCCCCAACTTGCCCCGGGGAGGCGGACCGTGCGTCACGCCGCGCGCCGCCCCGGCACATACTAAGTATCTACGACTAAATACAGAATTCAGACAAGACCATTATAAATTGCACTTAACATCATTCATCGGTTGAGTTGTTAAATAAATTCAAATAAACACCCAACCCGGGCTTACAGGTTAGGTTAGCCCCAAACATTTCGTAGTTCCCAGATTGCCCAGTTATGACGTAATACATACAACATAGCTAAAAATATGCGAAGACTACTTACAATCTGCCATTTTATCTTCAGGGAAGCCCTGAAGTTTCAATTCCTGAACCAGATCACATCTCGTTTCAAAATATTTCGCTTCGCTATACGAACAATAAACTAACAAAAGTATTGATAACCCCAATATATTATTCATTATCACTATTATCATCTACCAATTATAATAAGTTATAGTGCACAGTGCGTGTATTTTAAGATACTGACAGTGAATGATAATTTTCAAGATATTACCAAACATTTATATCACGCGTATATAACGTACGTCTAATAACTATCTTGAAGTCTGTTTACACTCACCGTGACTCATGCCTAAGGTTTTTCCCAAATATATTTTTTTTATCAATAAGCAAAAGTGTACTTAACTCCGATTATATTTAAGTTATTGTTGATATCATAATTCAACTTTTCTTTTTTTTAATAAGAATATTAGTAACCGAAACTACTAGTAGGTAGGAATTCCCCCTAAATCTATCCAGCTAAACTAAATTAAAAATAGGGAGTTATTGCCATCAACTGGGTACTTTCTTGTTTCTTTTTTTGTTATTACTGTAAATATCTAAATATAAAATCATGTCAAAACAGTAATTTACGTGGAAACTTGTACATCTAGTTAATAACAACGTTTGACCATGACGTCAAACCATTCTATACTAAAGCTGTTTGTGGTTTGAGCGATTAAAAATTAATGAAAAAAGCTTTGAAATACGAATGAATATCACTTTAACTGCTCTTTTATTATTTCTTTATTTAATAAGCTCAGTTAAACAACTTATGACACTATAACAGGTTAAGGTCTGATTCAGTAGCCGTAGATGACTACTTTAGATTTTACTTTAATTTTTAAAATGTATAAGCCATACATTTTGACAAGCAAGAATTAGGCGAAGCAATAATTCATTATTCACCCCATTGTACTAATTAAACTTTCGAGTTGTTGCGAGTATAAGACAGTTTACAGGTTAGCTTTGAATTTGGGTCACCTCTCGGACAGCAGCAAATTTCAAGACATAATTGTAACGTCAGTACCACAATAATATCTACTTTATACGTCGTGGAATTAAACTACAGACTTCATGCCCTGCTCTAGTGCTCTTTTAGAACCTGGAAATGTAAATTCCGTGAATAACTATATAGTTAGAATTTCGCTTTGCACGACTGCCCGAAAAATAAATGTGTTGTATTCAGGGTTCGTGTATATATCTATGTGAGTTTAGTAACCGACCGAAGGTTCGGTTTCGGTTTTACTTGCGGCCAGTTTCAGCGAAAAAACTAGTTTTGGGCCACCAACATGGATAGGAACGACAATTTTCGGTTTGATTGCGTTCAGGGGTCAGCAAGTGCATAGCCGGGCAGGGGGATTGTGGTCGCAGCACTAGTGGGACCGGTGGGTGTCACGCGGTGCTGCGACGACAATCCTTTTTTGATGAGGCCGTCAAGCTGAGTGCCACCATTGTTAACATGGTACGTGTATGTAATGATGACCTTTTTTCCTGAGACTTTACCTTCAGCTTACCATCAGGCGAGGTGAAGTCAAATTGACGTGTCCTAAATATTAAAAAAAAAAAAATTGTAAGAAATGCTTAGTATCAATTTATCATCACACGACTAATCTGAAATGTATGGTTTTAATGTTATTCAAAGATTCGGGGCGTCCCCTAGCACTCGTGGCAAAATCACGACTAGACTTAAAATTGCATTTGGAATCTCTGTTATAAAACAATTCATGGCTATGGGTATTACTGTCTATTAACTAATAGGAAGTCGTTTGGGTTTTGTAGGAGTTATTGAACTTGAAGAATGAGTCATAAAATGTTAGAACATATCGTAAAAACTGCAAAAAATACAAATAACCTTGTAGATGAAGTGTAAATTAAATCAAAAACATCAGGTAGGTTTTCTTTTGAACATGTTTAATCCCAACTGTTACAATCTGGGCGAGGTTATGTCGCAATCGAACCGATTGTAACCGATCAAAATCACACGGTAATATCCCTCCTCCCCCCAGAAGTGTACCTCATGGGAGCCTATTCCTGGAGCCCGATTATAATCTAGAAGACAAATCCTCCAGGACTTCGGCGAACCTTGGCTGACAGTTAAAGAGCAAACAGCAGATTACAGATCACGTCACGCAGAGAGACCATGACCTATCTTATGATAATATAGTCATAAAAATATTGTCTTATCTAAAAATACTGACTGTCTTTTCAAATAAATGAATTAAGTAGACTTGTATATTAAGTACTGATATTATCTGAATACATTTCTTATTATAATCGGGAATTCAACGTGGAAAAAGTTTCAACAACACAATCTCGAAATCGAACTAAGGATCCCTAAACTTATGTCGTCCCATATAGCATAGGTTCTAGAGTCCTTCACGGCTTCTTAGTTAATTTCTCGTTAGGAGATATTATAGTTATAATTTTACTGTAAAATAAACAAATTTAAAAAACAATATTTAAAAATGACTGTAAAGTTATTCATTGTTTCCGTAGTTCGCAAGAATTACGGTAGATGGCTCCAACGTCGCCTTAAGACGTATTAAAGTATCGGAGAATTTCGAATATCTGGGACGTGTCTAGGTGGCTCAGTTGGTCAGAGCATTCCCCCTGTAAGGGACTGGTCGCGGGTTCAAGTCCCGTCCTAGATGTTCTCTTTTTCCGATCTAAATCTTTATAAACAAATTTATTAACTTGCATTAGCCGTTAGCGTCATGAGCACCACATAGATAGCGAGGTGTGTACAAACCGCAAACCACACACAAATTTACTCCGACAACACACATTAGATTCAACCGAACATGTTGTAGTTAATAGCACCGTAGTCAGTAATTTTAAATTAATTACAAAATGAACCACACTACTAATAATATAATAATTAAGTATACCTCACTATATGAAACTATTGATTTTCTTTGTGTAGGTATCCGAAGTAGACTTAATTGATTTTCCTAACTAACTAACTCTTATACTGCTTCCGGGCTGTTTGCCGTGGCTCATATGTTCCAAAGCGGCGAAATTTCAAAAAAAAAGCGGCGATAGCCTAGTGGTGTACGTAACGGACTGCCGAGACGAGGTCTCGAGTTCGATCCCCAGTCACCCCGGGCACACACCTCTGACTTTTTGTAGTTATGTGTGTATTAAAAATGTTGATTATCGCTCGCTTAGTAATGTGCCCGGTAGATGGCAATAGGCTCGCCCCCTGTTACATTGGGACCTAAACAAAACCGGCGAATCGTGGGTGCGTAATACACCTCTGCCTACCCCTTCGGGGATACAGGCGTGAAGTTATGTTTGATGTCATATGTTCCAAACGTTTCGTCGATCACTGCGGTCGACATTTTCAGTGGTACACCACCCGGACCCGTATCACTGAAGATGTCGACCGCAGTGAGCGACGAAACTTTTGGAACACAAGTTTCATATAGGCCACGGCCAAATGCCGGCCGTCGAAGCCTTTTTTTTTCGTGCGGAAATCCCTACGGATACCCCCCCCCCCCCCCCCCGCCGGCTAGCGGGAGTGGTTATGTCGGGCTTGAACCGACTAAAACTGCACGCCGTTTCGGGTCTTCAGACGCCGGGGTGTAAGGTTGCCCATAGAGCATATCCCTCGCGCCCTGACTTACCCTGGGCCATCTCCGGTTTCGAGATGGTCCCCTAGGGTTTGGAAACCACGGTGTCCCCGTCTTGCCCCGGTTTGGGGGAGGGGCGCTAGTCGCCCCACTGTCCCGGCCTGATTCTGCTGGGGTAACAGGCGACTCCCCAAGCCCGCGCTCATGGAGGACGGAGGTCGTTGAGCTACCTACGACATCTGAATCGCCTCCACGCCTCGCGGGCTCCGTGGATCAGGAGAGACCTGCGTTTCTCCCGCACCCGCACGGCCGCCTCCAGCTCGAGCATTACTTGCTGGGCAGCGGCAGCCTAAAAACTCGCGCTCCGCACTATGGCTGTCAGCAGGATGCCGAGTGAGAGGACTCCCACTCCGAGAGCTGCTAAGAGGACCCGCCTCGGCACCTTCCACACTGGGCAATCCGCCAGCGTGTGCAGCCCTGAGTCCTCGCCTGCATCACAGTGATGGCACTCAGACGTTGGTACCTTCCTGATCCGACACAGGTGGTCCCCGAAAGATTTATAAGTAATCTTTCATTATATTTTATGGATTAGTAATCTATTTAAGCTGAAGACAGGGCGCTATGGCGCTCATTAGGGGAGACCTATGTCCAGCAGTGGACTAGCATAGGTTGATAATGATGATGATGAATCTATTTAGACTGT
Source organism: Cybosia mesomella (assembly GCA_946251805.1). Classification (NCBI taxonomy): domain Eukaryota; kingdom Metazoa; phylum Arthropoda; class Insecta; order Lepidoptera; family Erebidae; genus Cybosia; species Cybosia mesomella. The sequence continues at coordinate 5,425,221 of OX276395.1, forward strand.
ACAGGATCATACCAACACCTTCGATGCCCAAGCCTCACCTCATCTCACCTGCTTGTCCGCGTACCTGCTAAACAACGGACGAAGGTCTGATGCAGGCTTCCCTTCCGGTGTTGAGAACCTACTGCAATAGGTACCGACTGCAATTTGCAATAGGTATTGTTTTTTTTATAACGGTCACGTCAATATGATTTCACGTCGCTACATGGTAAGCTAAAGGTTAAGCCTCAGAAACGAGGGTCACAGAAACAAATAACGCTACAATGTTGGCCCTCAGATGCTTTTTCACGGCCTGCTTAAAAGACCCAAGACTGTAGGAAGATAGAAACACGTGTGCTGGTAAACTGAAAGAACTGATTTTAGATTATAATGAGGTAAATATGTTATCTCAATGCTATCGCAATGTCAAAAGTATGAACGTAACGCGGACATACTTTTAACATTGCGATAGCATTACAGAAATGTATGACAGAAGGATTTACGTTATATTTTGTTGTCGTTTGCACTCACTGATTAGTGCATGTCCTGTTGCATTCGTGCTTGCATTGAGATAGGCTAATCATCCTAGTTTTAAGGAACTGTTTTTAAGTGCCATTGCTGTATCTTTGACTTACAATGTTAATACGTTCGTTTAGGTTCTTTTGAAATAAGTTCTTTGCAAATGTTTATAAACAGTTACTATGCAGTTTTTATTACTTTGCGAAAAGTCGCAGTTTCATAACTTACGAATAAAATTTATTTTTAATATTTTAAATCAATTAGGTTAGGATTCGAATTACCAAACATAACTTTCACAAAGTAAAATTGTCTAACAGTAGGACTTAGGGCTCCAAAGTACCTACAAGCTTCAGATGGAACCGGGATTAGCGCTCTGATGATGTTGATTGTTACCCATGACACTAGCCATAGATTATTATATATATACTAGAAAATACTAGCGTTTGTCCAGCGTAGGAGCACAGATTACCTAGTAGTGTAGGAGCACAGATTACCTAATAGTGTAGGAACACAGATTACCTTATAGTCTAGGAGCACAGATAACCTAATAGTGTAGGAGCACAGATTGGATAATAATTCTGCAGACGCGACGACGTTTCCTTTGCAGTCGCAAGATAAGCAATTTTTTCTCATAAAGAGATAACGATTGACCCCAATATTGTTAATATTACCTACATATTGACGTGATCCGGCTCACGTATCACGGAAGGGTCACCAGTTAGGTGTTATGTAGGCCCAGCAGGATAACCGTTTAAAACATTTTCGATGATGATTTTCAATTTTAAAAAGTAATGAAAGTCTAAACATATATAAGTAAAAGAAGACCTCTGTAGTGCTGAGGACGACAGTCGGCCGACTCGCCGTCCTTACAGACGCAGGCCAAGACGGATGAGTCTCGTGTGTGTCCTGCACACGCCTACCAACTCACCGACGCAGGATCAAATCCGACCCCAAAGGTGAGGTCGTGATGGCGGCCAAAGTCCGCTTGGATCCCTGGGGTTATCCTTTCGAGGGCGTACCCGGGGTGCCTGGCAATGAACGCTTGGGAAGGACACCGTGTGGTTTTAGTCAGTTCGATTCCGACATACTCACCTCATCGCTGGCCCGCTCAGTGCACATATTTAACTTTGGTTGCTGCCATACATATGACATTACAAATAGACTCAAAATTCATTAACTCATTTATCTAGTTTCTACGTCCCGTTCCAAATTCGTAAACCAAAATTCATTCCGGCATCACCCAGGGACAATACCACAATTTTCGGTTTATAGAGCATGTCAAAGAAGTCAATATTATTTAAAAAAAATCTTTCTTTCATCCACTGAATTTACATAAACAATTTATTTTAAACTTGCAATGACATCAGTATTACTTTTGACCTTAATACATCGATAAAGAGGAATCCCCGCGTCCCACAACGACTTGTTATTGCTATTATAACATGGCAATGAACTGAAAGAAACCGGCTGAATATAAAACGGGACGTATGGGCATTGAGCTCAGACATTATTCTGTCGTGGTCACAGCAACGTCCCTTTAGCGATTAAGCATCTTTACTTTTTCATTATGCAGAAGTTGACGGTTTTCCTGTTTGTGCTAGCAGCCATCTGTCTGCATTGCGAAGCCAAACGTTTCACGACACAATGTGAACTTGTCCAAGAACTGAGACGGCAAGGTTTCCCAGAAGACAAAATGAGAGATTGTGAGTACCTTTTTTTTGTGCAGAAATCCCCACTGATTCCCTGCCCCGCTAGCCATCGGGGATGGTTATGTCGCACTCGAACGTACTAAAACCGCACGCCCCGTCTCGGGTCTCATATACCCCATGTAACCCAATATATACTCACGCCCTTTTCCCTCCGGAGAAGGCAGAAAAACAGCCCGCCATCTGCTTTTGTCGTTGCACATTCACGAGCTTCCTCTAGTGTTATTAAACCTTTCATGCAAGGTCGGTTCGCGGTTTCAAGTGCTTTTAAATATCTTGACATAAAAGATAATATTATAATTCGTTTTCATCCCTTAAATATGATATAGTAGACATCTATTTAATGACCAAGCTATACTGATTATAGTATTTTTTGTCATTAAGCAGATGATTTTACCAAACGATCGTAGCCGTTTAAAATAAACACTGAGTATAGGTACCTTTTTTTTTTCGTGCGGAAATCCCTTCGGATACCCCCCCCCCCCCCGCGTGCCAGCGAGGGCGGTTATGTCGGGCTTGAACCGACTAAAACCGCACGCCATCTCGGGTCTACAGACGAGTATAGGTACCTTTTTTTTTTCTTTTTTTTTTCCGTGCGGAAATCCCTTCGGATACCCCCCGCGTGCCAGCGGGGGCGGTATAGGTACCTAATTTATTTTGTGTTTATTATTATTCCGAAACATACTACACAGTAAAAATTATAAACGGGATATTTACCATGTTTATTATCTTTTTCGAGAATCGGATTCTCGAAAAAGATAATAAGCATGGTAAATATCCCGTTTATAATTTTAATTTTAATGTAAATGACCATGTCAATCTAAAATCATATATACTACACAGTGCTATCGAGACTTTAATATGGGTTCTAGAATGCGGTATACTGCGGTGCTTTTTTTTGTGTAATGTACAGTAACAGCCTGACCAATGCAAATCAATATTCATGAATACATAAATTGGCAGTGAGCGCGTATACTTTCTCTTAATTTGGCTTATCTTGGCCTTTGTGGAGGTAACTCCTAACCCCGAGAAAGCCAGTGCCAGAGCCTCGTCCGTTAATCGCCACTTAATGACTCCATGTTAAGTGGCAGGACATAGTGCACTACAATTTTCTATTGTAAGACTTATGTTCAATAAATAAATTCAAAAAAAAATTATTTCTAATTTCCTTTTTAGGGGTATGTTTAATTGAGAACGAGAGCGGCAGAAAGACACACAAGATGGGCACAATGAACAAGAACGGCTCGAGGGACTACGGTCTCTTCCAGATCAACGACAAGTACTGGTGTAGCAACACCAACACTGCAGGAAAGGATTGCAATGTCACTTGTGCAGGTAAATACCAATACTAACTATAAGGCAATCTTTGCCCAAAGGAAGCATAGCTTAACTAGCTAGATTCTAGAATGCGGATAAACGTAGGTACTTAGATAGCTTGTTGCTCTTTTTTTTGTGCCCAGGTCAATGCAACTAGATATCCCGCGCCCTCTACCGCATACTTGGGTACTAACTTGTCTATAAGTGATGAATTTAGTTAATCAAAGAGTCCAAAGATCGAATCAAATCGATCGGAGAGAGAGAGAGGAAGTGACCAGAAGAAAAAAAGGTATCTCCCTAAAATATTCTGGATTTAGACCTAAATTGTTTAAACGCCTACTGTATTATTTTAGCAACCCGACTATTATAGCTTGGCTTGGCTTATTCATTGACATTCCCATTGTTTTCGCGGGATTAGAGGCGTATGGCAGGGGTACGGTGAAACGTTCGCGCGGGACGTGGTAACCTGACGTGGCCGTTCGCGCGAACCATGGGAGTATCACGCATGAATTTGCCAAGTTATAGTTATAGTGTGGTTCAGTATTTCCATTTGGTGATCCCTTAAAATTTATCCTAGAGTGGATACTCGGAAACATTATGTCCATGGATACGCCCTGAGTCAAGGTGGATTCATAATGACGTGCACGATATTTCTTTTTCTAACACGAGCCTATTCCTGCCTACCCCCGTTTCTAGAATCTGTGCTACCAGTTAAGAATTCTTAAAAGTACACGTATTGATCACTAACGGAATCGAACCCGCTCTGGGTTTACAACCAACAAAGGCCGAAGATTTCTGTACTGTCAGATAAATAGGTAACTAAATGGAATACATATCACTTGGTTTGGAGTTTTGTATATTAGGGACTATATTACCTTGCGAGGGATATGCTCTATGGGCAACCTTACACCCCGGCGTCTGTAGACCCGAGATGGCGTGCGGTTTTAGTCGGTTTAGCCCAACATAACCGCCTCCGCTGGTCGGCGGAGGGGTATCCGAGGGGATTTCTGCACGAAAAAAAAAATGCGCTATATTACCTACCGGAAATATAGCTCTTGCCGGAAATATAACCTTTAACCACAGAAGGTCACGCTATTATTACTAGGCCTATTATTACGAGGCCTATTATTACTAGGCTACACTTATAATATGGATATCTATTCGAAATAATAGATTACAATAATAAAATAAATTACTAGGTGTTTTAATTATTTGACGAACTCTGTGGCGTAGAGGTAGAGCATTCGGCTGCTAAGTCAGATGTCGCGGGCTCATTTTCCGCTCACTGCATATAGGTATCTATATGCAATAAGCGGGGTGTTTCTATGTATGATTTGTATTTATTTACAAAAAAAAGTTAAGTATCCGCTTTCTAGAACCCATATGACAAGCTCTGCTTAATTTGAGTCTAGATGGCGCTGTGTAAAATGTCCTATAATATTCATTTTATTAAAGCTACACTTACACTATGGATATATATCCGAAATAATGGCCGGGGGACATACGAAGTAATTCCACACGAAAAAAATAACTATAATGAGTAACAGGCCTATTATTATTAACAAGGTTATCCTTATTTTGTGTTCCAAGCGATGAATAGGACTTACAGAGGAACACTTTTGGCGTTTATCATATCTTCTTTCAATTCTAAAATCTTATGGTCCGAGAGCTGGTAGACATTTTTGGGTAGGTGTTTGATGCAATCTGAAAATTTGTCGGATGCCAGATGGCTGAAGGAAAGCGGTCTTTTTTTCCTTGATTTTCACCACGGATAACACCCAAAACGTGCTGTTTAGGTATATTTAACTTGCCTCCAGAGTTTTTTTTGTATTTATTCGCAAATTGTTTTGCAGGCATCTTACAAGGTTAAAATCCCTCGCGAATGGCCTGGCTTATTTATTTTCTTTTATTTAATATTTAACTTTGATTTTTTTGTTTAATGTTTTATAGTATAGGGGTTGAGCGAATAAAATGACCGTCACCCTCCAGCCAGGTCTACGTTTCTATATAAAGATTTTATGGGAGAGGCATCTGACTAATTAGTCTCAAATATGTCTAACAGCTCTCACTCTATTATTTTCTTCCAGATATGCTGTTAGATGATATCACCAAAGCTTCATCATGCGCAAAGAAAGTCTTCGAGCGTCATAATTTCAGGGCGTGGTATGGATGGCGCAACCATTGCCAGGGGAAGCCCCTGCCAGACATTAGCAGCTGTTAAATAACAACTAAACAAAAACATTCTTCCTCTACCTATCTCTAAGTGTAGATTTCTCATTGCAATATTGTATTATGACTGATTATTGTAATATGCATTTAAATGGTATCAATAAGTCACAAAATAATGAATAGAAATAAAGATATATAATATGTTATACATGCGATTTTTCTGTCTGTCCGTCCGTAAGTCACAGCCACTTTTTTCCGAAACTATATGAACTGTGCTGTTAAAACTTGGTAAGTAGATGTATTCTGTGAACCGCATTATAATTTTCACACAAAAATAGAAAAAAAACGATAAATTTTGAGGGTTCCCCATACCTACTTAGAACTGAAACTCAAATTTTTTTTTCAGCAAACCCATACTTGTGGGGTTATCTATGGATAGGTCTTCAAAAATTATATTGAGGTTTCTAATATCATTTTTTTGTAAACTGAATAGTTTACGCGAGAGACACTTCCAAAGTGGTAAAATGTATGTCACTCCCCCCCCCTCCCCCCAGTAACTTCTAAAATAAGAGAATGATAAAACTAAAAAGAAATATATGATGTACATTACCATGTAAACTTCCACCGAAAATTGGTTTGAACGAGATCTAGTAAGTAGTTTTTTTTTAATACGTCATAAATCTTAAACCGGAATTTACCTTTCATTCAATCAATCAATCAATTAGCCTATTGCAGTCCACTGCTGGACATAGGCCTCTCTCATTGTACGCCATAGCACCCGATCCTCCGCCTTGCGCATCCAGTCTATCCCAGCTACCTTTTTCAGGTCGTCAACTCAAATATAAAAATTTTACTTGCTGCTACGGAACCCTTCATGGGCGAGTCCAACTTGCACTTGGCCGGTTTTTTTGTTTAAATACTGACTTATTTGACATGACCAAAGCCTAATCTCTTAAAAAATTATATTTAAGTACTAGGCTTCTACAAACTCGTTTCAACCCACTCAGCTTTCTTGTGTACATCTATTATAAAATTGTAAATTAGTTGTGTAAATTGTAAAGTGATTGTAACATTGGAGATATTAAAAAAATCTTGGGTTTTGTTAGATGAACAATTCTGAACACCAAAATATTATACATACATACATACATATACTCACGCCTTTTTCTCTCCGGGAAAAATATTTTCTGTCTTATTATGTCTATTTGTCCGTTTGTTCGCGATGGACGCAAAAACCACTAAATGAATTTTGATACAGTTTTTTTTCTATTAGAAAGGTCTAGGTCGGACTTAAAATCTGCCCTATGTTTGATTGTACTGTCCTAAGTAGAACCCTTAGATATGAGCAAAAAAAGATAACCGACCTCCGCGCGGGCGGAGCCGCGGGCATTAGCTAGTTGTTTTTATTATTTCTGATCCAACCTTATCTTTATTTTCTAATTATTTTATATAATTTCTGAGCCTTTCACCTTGATGCCCGGGGTCCGCAGTTCCATTTATTATTTGACTATTACGGAACCGACTCCCGCCTTACCCCTTGGAAGGGGAAATTCATTGATCAGCAGGTGCAACATCGAAGTACTCTAAAATACGTACGAGACGACGACCCACTGCGTATTAATATAATAGATTGAATAGGCTCAGCCCTACATTAAACATACGGAGCACTTTTTGGCACTTTTTAGTACGGGAATCCGCGGGGATAGCCGCACAAAAAGGAAGGTAGATAGGTACGTTGTTAAAATTTTCGTGAAACTAGAAACAACAAGTCTGACATCATCATTCTCAATTTAATTAGGTAAGTACCTACCCACTCTTAATGGAAACAATTAAGTTCAGTTGGAAAAATCAGTACCTACCTATACCTACACTATTATGGCACCGACCTAAATAAACGACAGAATATTCTTATTCGGCGGACGGAACGAAACGAAGAGTCCATGATGAGGTGCAGCAAAGAATTAGGTAGACACGGAGGCAAGAAATTAGCAATGTTAACTGTGTCGTAGTGGTTCTATGTAGTTTGCTATTGATCCGCACACAGGCACAAACTGAAGTGTGGTAATAAGACAAAGTTTAGATGGTTTCTAAAATTGGTTGGATTTTAAGGCAATAATTCGACTAAGTTCAATAAAGTATAATATCCTAGTGTCGCCGATACCTCTTCTTCGACTTAATAATGCTGAAATTACGACAGAAACAAAATAAGCTGTAATTTGTGAATTCAGCGCCATCTAGCGAGAAGATGGCCGGGAACAGCCCGTATGTTTCACCTTAAGCGGCCGTGTAGTGTAGCATAATACGTTAACCCTGTGGTTATATCATCTCAATATATAAAATTTAATCTCATAAAGGGTAATGGGCGAAACAAAGAGGATGCTTTTTTTGGCTTCTATGCATCGCATTTGGTTACAGGCAATAAGAGGACTGTCTTTTAATTATTTTCCGCACGAAAAAAAAAAAAAAAAAGGTACGCTGTCCAATAATTTATTTAAGTTTGGACAGCGGCTACAGAACGTAACTGTTGCATTAATCGCAAAATACAAAATTATCCATGGATCATCAAAGCAAAAGTAAAAATCAAAGCAAAAACGAAACGCACTCTAGGCAGTATTTGTTGACGTTGTCATAATAACGTCACCCGCGAGTCGATTGTCGACGATTTTTCAAGTCGTTCAATATTAATTTTATAAAATTATCTTTGTTATGCACAAGGGTTAAATTTTAAAATGAGGATCACTAACGTTAGGCGAGGGAGGATCATTCGTATGGGAGGAACGTGTGCGATTCTTTTACTTTTATTGATCGCCTTGCATAAGTGGTCCAGTGAGAACGTCGGTACGGAATCTAAGAGTGTATTAGTTTATGAATCCCAGCCAGCATACTATAAGTCCCACCAAAATGTTTACCCAACTCTGAAGTCAGGTAAAGAAGTTTATTAGTAAAAATCACGTATATTTTGATGTAAACGCATGTTATACTAAGTACAGTTATGTGCCCCAGTCAACCGGCGGCGACTATTACAACTCGCAATGTTTTTGTAACGTATATACATGTTTGTCGACTGCACAATTACCTATGTATCGTTATATTCACAACTGTTTCGTAAACTATTGTGTTACCCAATTTATCGTTACTTTCCATTGTAATTGAACATTTTAATCTAAAATTCTTTATTCCATAACAATGAGACTGTTCTGTGATCAAATATTTGTTTTTTTGCAGTATGTTTTCAGTTATTTAGCTACTTATCAACATACAATTTTAACATAATTCACTATTTTTAACATGCATTATTTAATTCTTAATTAGGTTAAGTATTATATTTTAAAACACAATATTTTATGTAGTTTCAGACTAAATAACAATAATGAGTAATATAATATAGAGAAATAATTTTTATTCCTTTCTAGGCCACCAGTACAAAAATTTTCTTCCCGATTTAGATTTAAATTCTACTGGACTCATTGGACCAAAGAGTATTTATGGTATTACATGAATTTCAAAAATTGTAGAGTTTATTTTATAGTGAATTGAGTGATTTGTAACTAATCCATTTACAGAGTGACAGTAGAAATAACTATTGTTAGAGAGTTTTCATTAAATGTTAGATTAAATATTCTTATTGGAATCTTATAACTTCTTGAAAAGTATGGTAGAATCATCCTCATCATGTGAGATGATTGAGTTGTAAATGTACTGAGAAAGTATAGTACATAGCAAGTTTTAATTACTGTAATTTGTTCTGTTAACTACAGTACTATCTTAATATCACTCTGGTTAAGTCTTATTCTAGTGTTTCAACAATCATACAGTGTGAGCAATAGGAATATTGTATAAGTATGAACCCTTCAAGATTAATGGTAATTTGCATATTTTGTATATCATTGGTGATCGTGCAATAATTTCTTAATACCACTTTCATTTTTAAAAAGAACTGGGAACGACACTGAGAAGATGATGATGATGAAATGCATTAATTTCTTCTAGCAATTTATAGTAAACCTCTGTGTAGCGGTAGTGCGTTCGACTGCTAAGTTTGAGGTCGTGGGTTTGATTCCGGCTCAGTGCAAATTGTAAATTTGCATTGGTCTGGGTGTTTCTATGTATAAATATGTATTTATTCACAAAAAAAAAAGTATTATAGTTATGTTTATCCACATTCTCGTATCTCTGACAAGCACTGCTTAGTTTGGTTCTAGATGGTGTTGTGTAATTTGTCTTAGAGTATTTATTATATAGGTGCTACAGGACCTCATTTTGAGGCAATTTCCCCAAACTAGTACAGTAGACAAATTAACAATAGACAGGCTATCATATTGTATACCTTTTTTGAATGCAAATTACCTTTCTATTGCACTATCACCAATAATATTATGTCGATTATAAGCAATATTTAACTATTTAAGGTGTCACAAAATTAGGTGTCTGAATTTGGTGACTTGGTATCAACTAAATATGTATTGGATACAAAAAAAAATCGGGTAAAATAAAAAAAAATAAAAAAATATAAAACATAAAAATGAAAAATAAAAAAAAACACCAACAGTGTGCATTGTGAATATTAAACAAGCCCACTTATAAAAGTAGACTCGTCTGTCCACAAAAAAATTCTGGTAGAATCTTCCACTAACCACCTACAAAATCTTAACCGCGGATCGAAATCTGTGGTAAGGAGCTCTTGCACCCGCAGAAAGTGGTAGGCGTGCAGACCTTCTCCTCGCAGTATTCTCCAAGCGGATGTGTGGGAAATATCTAAATCGCGACCAGCGTCACGTGTGCTTGTCGCGTCACGTGACGCTGGTCGCTGGTCGTGTTTTTTTTTTTCTTTTTTTTTCTTTTTATATTTTTTATTTTACCCGATTTGTTTTTTTGTTTCAAATACATATTTTATCGATACCAAGTCATCTCACCAAATTCAGAGACCTAATTCGGTGACAACTTATATAGGAGGTTGGAGTTCTCTATTATAGTTCTCTGTAGTCCAACAAATTTCCTAGATAACTAGTTTGCTGTATTTAAAAATACTTTACTATAGTTAGACTATTCATATTACACTACTAGCTGTTGCCCGCGGCTCCGCCCGCGTAGAACTCTGATCCCGTTCCCACAACCCATGGGAACTTATTCCTTGGATAAAAAGTCGCCTATGTGTTATTCCGGCCTATAATCTATCCCTGTGCCAAATTTCAGTCAGATCCGTTCAGCCGTTTATGCGTGAACGCGTGCAGCGAAGACTTGATATAATATGAGGCATCAATACACTTGTTGTATATTTGGTGTCTCACATCGAAAACAGAGCTCTAATGATTGTTACATTGTGTTTTACAACCACATACAATGACACTAACTGAAAAATATACAACTCAATAGTTACTTCGTTATTCGTTATTTAGAACTTAAGCAAAATATATATACTTACTTAATAATTAATTGACGCTGTTGTTATCTAATCAGATATCAACAATGAAAAGAATAATCTTAAATCCGTATAATATACCTAATTAGATAGTAATTAACAGGAATGCATTATTAAAACTAGTTACTCAATGAAGTTCATTGAGTAAAATGTGCTAATGCAGTTCAAACACCACAAATAATCATCGGTAATATGTAGCGTTTATCTATGTCTGTAGTTAAATCCTTATTTTCCCATTACTCCTTTTTGTCCCTCTTCCCCTCTGCAATTAGCAACAGGCAAGCAATAGCATTGTAATGGTGACTCCTTACTACTGTGGTAGTATATAAAACAAAAAATGCAGCAACCATTCCAGCTAAACAAGTTCTAGAAAAAACCGTTGCAGTTTTCAACACATTGTGTATGTTTTATAACCTGTTGAAATTTATGTATGATATATGTCATTCTTTGTTACTTAACTAAGCTGCAATTGGTAAAATTTACTTCTCAATCATTCATCCAAGTAAATAATTTAATTGCATCCATTGGTAACATAATTATATAATAAATAATAATTATGCTAATTTGTGTTAAGCTCACTGTACACATTGGCCCAACTTTCGCCAATATTGTCCACAATGTTGACAATAATAAGTTTACACAAATCATGGTAGTTCAATATTCTAATAATAGTTTAAGTATACTGTGGTAAGCATTAGTGTATTTTGGGCCAACATGTACAGCCGGCATAATATGTGCTAACCGGGCCCAAACCATTAACTCCTTATCTTTGAAGGTTTTGTTTATAATGATAGTACATTAGATAGAAACAAAATAATGTAAGTGGTTTTTGTTGTAATTTTTGATTAGCATTGAAACTTGATTACAAACAAGATTTTGATTATTTTGTGTACACTTAATTATAATTTGCTGAAGATAATTATGACGCAATGTTATTTCAAAAATGTATGTTCTTGAAGTAAATTTTTCAGAAATTGAGTTTGTATGCTCTTTTTCTATGCAGCACAGTGTTATTAAACTAGTGTAAACATATTTCTCGGAACAGTCATCCAATGTGCTATCATTGAAATAATTTAAATTGCGAAGAATATGTTAATGTTATCTTGTTTCTATTCAAATTTAAATTACTGTGGAATTTCCCACGATTCCATCTTGCCTTGTAGTTTAAGTGTATGCATGTTATGATACTTGTCCCATGGCCAGCGATGATCGAGAAACGAGTAAAGCTTGCAACTATAAAAACCTAAATATAAAAAAAAAAAAGTAAATTGCGGTTTAGGATTTATGACGTATTAGAAAAAACTACTTACTAGATCTCGTTCAAATCAATTTTCGGTGGAAGTTTACATAGCGTACATCATTTTTTTTTTTTTAATTTGTTTATATTTTTTTTAGTTTCATCAATCTCTTATTTTAGAAGTTACAAAGGGGGGGGGGGGACACATTTTACCACTTTGGATGTCTCTCGCGCAAACTTTGCAGGTTAATAAAAATGATATTAGAAACCTCAATATCATTTTTGTAAATCTATCCATAGTTCCCACACGTATGGATTTGATGAAAAAAATAATTTCAGTTTCAGTTCTAAGTATTCACCTCCAAAATGTTTTTTTTTTTTTCATGAAAATGAAAATCTTAATGCGGTTCACAGAATACATCTCCTTACCAAGTTTCAACATACATAGTTCTTATAGTTTCGGAAAAAAAAGTGGCTGTGACATACGGACGGACATACAGACAGACATGACGAATCTATAAGGGTTCCGTTTTTTGCCATTTGGCTACGGAACCCTAAAAAGGTGGCGAGTGTCTAGCTCCGATATTTTCAAAGCTAGAATATAAGCGATTGTGCGTGGGCGATTACTTGCACTACTTGCTTTGGGTGTTTGAGACGATACACTCTTATACTGCCTGCGTGTTCCCTGATCTTCAAGCGAGACTCGCTCAGCGATTATTGTCTTTGACAGCCCTTATGGTTGTGACAAAACTAGTAGAGAGAGAGAGAGACTCGCCGCCAGTGTGAACACAGAGCGATCAACTATTTATATATCCATTTCTGTTATTCACTTGCGATCTGTATCTACTGTACGTTTCTCGAGTAAAAATAGTCGATATTTGAATGTTATCTTGGCGGGGGTGGTGGCAAAAGTACCTTTTTTTTTTTTTTTTTTATCGTGCGGAAATCCCTTCGGATACCCCCCCGCCGGCCAGCGGGGGCGGTTATGTCGGGCTTGCACTGACTAAAACCGCACGCCGTCTCGGGTCTTCAGACGCCGGGGTGTAAGGTTACCCATAGAGCATATCCCTCGCACCCCGGCTGACCCTGGGCCATCTCACCACTAACAGCATCGCTCATCCTGTCTCCTCTGAAAACAGAGGAGTACGGAGAGCGATGTGTTCCCGCCACGTTGGGTATTGGCCGACGATCAATGCCAACCCTATGAAGGGGTGAAGGGGAAGCCATTGACCGCCGCCCAGGGTGTACCGGCCGCTCCGATTCCGTTCCCCCCGGACTGCAGCGGGATCGGAATCGGAGCGACACTCGAGGAGGTTACCCAACACACACCCCTGGCAAAAGTACCTAAAGAACACAAATGATTTTCTGAAACGCAATTATTGGTCGTTCATTATAGATTAAACATTAAGTCATTTCTGTACAGTATAGATCCCCCAAAACTATGAAGATTTCTAACTTTAACGCTGTTTCTTGTCTATCATATTTAAATCTACGCTTTCTTCTTTCTGTACAGTATAGATCCCCCAAAACTATGAAGATTTCTAACTTTAACGCTGTTTTCTGTCTATCATATTTAAATCTACGCTTTCTTCTTTACCGATTCCGACATTTACGACATACAACTAAAATTTCGGGCATTTGGTACGGTGAAAGGCGTTCATCCCGCAGCAATCTCGTCTTAATGAGACTAGATATCGAGCTTGCCTGTATATTATAGATTAGCCCTATAGGAACGTCTCCGGGCCTATTATACATGATGCTTAGTGGTTTCCTCCGTGGTAGTAGACCACGGTAACCGTTTACCACCAGATGGACCGTGTACTACCTGTATGTGATTAGTATAATAAGAAGCTGTTACATAAATGCTTACAATTTTTTATAACACGTTAGTTTCATAACGGAAACTTACTTTAGGTCACTTTCAATAATCTTATATAAAAAAAAGGTAGATACGGCACTGGTGCTTAAGCCCGCCACTCCAAACGTGACTAAAGCCTACCTCAACGCACGCACGAGTGCACCAGGAGACACACTCGATAAATGCACAAAACAAAATATTGGTTGTCATACAATGCAGTACACTTTTAAGTTTTGAAGTCGAGATTGTATTGATATCACATTGTCTACCTCATTTTTAATCATTAAGATCAATGGTGACATCTATTAGGTACATGTGTTATTACTGTAACTAAGGTGAAGGGTCATTTGGCGGGATCAAGTTGTCTGTAGCGGTGAACAACAAAAATATGTGCAGTACATGCGAACAACTTTATATACGGATTCTATTAGATACGTTTCAGAACACATCTGACCCAGTCACAAAATAAGTTCCGTTTAACAAAATATGCATACTAACACCCACACAGCATATGAGATAAATGTTGATACACACAAAGTCAAGGCCCCAGTACACGGTGACTCTTACTGGCTAGCTATCGCCAGTGTGTACAGGTCGCAATGGTATACAGTGGCGGACGATTGGCTATCGTGGTCCGCAATCGGCAGGTTGTCGGTTTTATTTTTGGCACATTTCAAAGGAATCGTATCGTACCGTGGCCTTTAGTGTTTACAGAGTCACTCATTGTTAAATTAGTCACCGAACCGTATCTTGTTGTGCTGGATTGTCAGCTTCCACCACCGTCCTTTTTATTTTAATATCTTTATTGTGGTACTTTTATAGTAGTTGTAAGCGGTAAACAAATAAATAACAGTAATTAATTCCATGTTCATCGCAAATGTTTCACCGGGTATCAGTGAGCCATTCACCATTGTGTAAACACCTGCGTGAGGATGGCCTACAATTACGCATTAAAGAGCATGGCCCATCACGGCCATCACTGGCCACTGTGTACTGGGGGCTTTAGTTGGTGTGATTTATCTAGATATTGTGTGATAATGTCTATGCATAAAATTTCGCACCTTACCCTCTCAGGACAACAGACAATAACTATAACTTTCATATTGCTTGCATATCGAAGCAAGATAAAAGTTGTAGCTTTTAAAAGAATGAGGATATTACCTACTATAAAAAGTGTGAGAATTAAAGTGAACACGTATCGGAGTTGGTATAAAACATGGGTAGCTTATATATAGAAAGACGGAATGATGGATTAAAATAATAATATATATTATAGAACATAAATACAGAGCTTGTCATGTGTGTTCTAAAATGCAGACAAACATGCTTATATACTTTTTTGTTGGTAAATAAATACATATTATACATAGAAACATATTTTTCAATATGCATACACTTCAAATACTAGGCAAGGGGTATTTTTATAATAATTTCGTCGGTAGCTTAATGGTTACTTTCGATTGGTCCCGGATTCGAATCCTGGCCATTACACTACCAACGTGAACCCACTCCTGGCACAAGCAATTAAGCTTAGCTGGAGGGGTTAGGGAGAATATTAACAATTTCGGTTACTATTATTCTTTAAGGAAAAAATAACAAAATTAACACGGTTCTTGTTACATTTGTTAATTATTACTGTTATGTTTTTTCAGAGCTTGGCAACTTCGAACCTAGAGATCTAAAAGATGTTAACGGGCCTGGTGAGAAGGGACGTCCGTATCACATGTCTCAAGACAGAGCCAATGATGTCGCTGAGTCGGAGAGCGAATATGGCATGAACATCGCCGCTTCCGACGACATTGCTATGAACAGGTAATTTTGGGAAGTGGAGTCATACATACATATATACATACACATATACATACATATATATATATATATATATATATATATATATATATATATATATATATATATATATATATATATATATATATATACTATATATATATATATACTATATATATATATAAACTTTTTGACCAGTGGTCATTTCGGACTCAGGGGGTCATAACTAGACCTATGAAGATATTTTTTTAAAATTCGACAGTAGTCAAGAAACCAATAGGTAGAACGATTTCATCGAAATCTACCTAAAAGGCACCCAACGCAACCTCACCTGCGAGCAGGTACACATGCTGGTTAGCGAGCTCTCGAAATTAGAGGGTCAGACGACAGTCGCTCCCGTGAAAGCCAAGATAAGCCACATAAGGAGGAGAAAGCGGACCCCCGGCAAGATTTGACCGCAACCGGGATACCCGCTGGGACGATAATTATTGGATCTTGTAGACGTCAAGTGTTGATACATATCTTGAATCTTGATTACTTAGTACTTAGCAACTAATTAATTTGTACTTTTTTGGTTACTTAATAGCTACAAATTTATTGGCACTTTTTTTCAATCCTCACATTTTTTTCGGAAATATTCAAGCAACAGAATTTCCGCAAATTTTCCGAAGATTTAAAAATGACGCGTCCCACTCTGCCTTTGATCTAAATACCTATTCCATTAGATAGACACTATGTACCGTTTTTTTTCGTGTGGGAATCCCTTCGGGGGGTATCCGAAGGGATTCCCACACGAAAAAAAAGACTTGAACCGACTAAAACCGCACGAGGTCTCTGGTCTACTATACGTCCAAATAATCATGTCAATCAGATTAGTGGTTCTCAAATTCAAATGGGTTCAGCGTTGTACTTATAATCGGTACTAGCTGATGCCCGCGGCTCCGCCCGCATACAGGTCGATTATCGTTTTTTGGTCATATGTATGGTGCTGCTTAACCAATTGCAATCAAATATACGGCAGATTTTAAGTCAGACCAAGACCTTTTTAATAGAAAAAACCGCATCAAAATCCGTTCAGTAGTTTTTGCGTCCATCGCGAACAAACAGACTAGAAATCCAAAAGAAAATTGTGTTTAGCAACTTTGATTTAACATAAACCAAGTATTTTTTTTTAATTTCTCCAATGTACAGACGCAACTAATTTACAATTTTATAATAGTATAGATAGATTATACGATATATACTATACAATATAATATATACAAAAAGTGGCGGTAGCCCAGTGGCGTACGTAACGGACTGCTGAGACGAGGTCTCGAGTTCGATCCCCAGTCGCCCCGGGCACACACGTCTGACTTTTCGTAGTTATGTGTGCATTAATAAATGTTAATTATCGCTCGCTTAACAATGTGCCCGGTAGATGGCAATAGGCTCGCCCCCTATTACATTGGGACCTAAACATAACTGGCGAATCGTGGGTGTGTAATACACCTCTGCCTACCCCTTCGGGGATACAGGCGTGAAGTTATGTATGTTATGTTATGATATACAATAGTACTTAAAGATGTAGGATGAATTACTCATGTGTGTAACGGTACAATACACTATTGTAGCGTAATATTTCAGTATGTAGGTACACATTTGTATTCAATTTCTATATACCCGTTTTATGTTTCACAAGTATGCTTGCACAAATAACACGAACTAGTTTTCACAGTTATTCTCGCTGCTAGGATTATTATTTTGTAACTGTTCTATATAGCTTCATGTCCTATTATTTCTTTATACAATGTGCGGTGTTTATATAAATAAATAAATATTCTACGACATTCTACATAGCGCTTTCCAGACCTAAAGTAAGCATAGTTTAACTAGCTTGTGTTATGGGCTCCAGACTGCGGATAAACATACTTATATACTTTTTTTTTTAGATACATACATATTATTCATAGAAACACCCAGACCAATGCAAACAGACATATTCATGCATACAAATATTTGCACTGAACGGGAATCGAACCCGTTCCCCTTGTAGCAGTAGAATTCACTACCGCTACGCCACAGAGACCATATACGAGTAGACTCCTATCCGTTACCGGTTAGGATGTACAGGGACATTTGGGGCCCAAGCTAACCTCACTGCTAGTCTCGGGTTTCAGTCGGCATTGGCTCCCGGAAAAGCCGATATACTAATTAAAAACAATAAGTGAACCCTGTGCTCCAAATGGACGCAACTGTTCAATCGCTATGAGGGTGATGTTCCTATCCGTACCGGCCAGGATTACAGTTTTCACGACTGGTTATCTGTATCAGAAGGAATCCACTGTCATAAACCAAATTTCTTAGAAAAACTTCTTAAAATCTTGATACTGTCGGAAGTTTACGCGAATGTCACACATTGAAATACGGATTATATCGCGATTTATTTGATGTTATTTGATAATTTACATTGAACCCGACGTTTCGGTTGCTTTTCAGCATCGACAAGATGACAGATGTATGAATGTGTATTCATTCTAAGATTACAAAAGAAGATTACCACCATTTGCAACGCACATATTGCAAATGGTGGTACCAGATCACATGGCTTATAAAACATAAACATTATATTTAATTTTTTTTCCACTAGATCAATCCCGGACACGCGTCTCGACGAGTGCAAGTACTGGCATTATCCTGAGGAACTGCCTAGCACCTCCGTCATCGTAGTCTTCCACAACGAGGGGTTCTCCGTTCTCATGCGAACTGTACACACTGTTATAGACAGATCACCACCCAACGTGCTGCATGAGGTTGTCTTGGTAAGCATAATTACAAGTTTTCCTTCCGAAATTACTAGTATACAGTGAACCCCGGGAATCCGGCCCCTGTCTAATCCGGCGCGCCCTGTAACGCGGGTGTACTACGTGAGTTCGACAAATGGAAGTGCGATTAACGATTGTGTGACAAAACTGTACTGCGACTCGCCATAGTTCGAATGCACGCTAGTGCGACACACTGTAGGTCGACATTATTCTAGTGCGACAAACGATTGTGCGACAGTAGTTCGACACTACGGTACAAATCATTGTCGCATTACCGTAGGAGTAACAACAATGGTTTGATTTGATTTAATATGATTTTCTTCATCACTGAAATCGGCAGGGTTAGGTTAGGTTAGAACTGTGACCACAACAAGACAAATAACACGAAGCCAGATAAATAACACAAATAACATGAAAAAATAATGAAAACCCCCTTTAATCGATGTGGAAAACATTCGAAATTATGGGTATCGATGTTGCGCACTTTCGCACTACTGTGAGTCGCGTTTCGGTACTTTGGGCTACAGTTCATCGCTATTTTGAACTTCGAAATTCAGTATGACAGTCCTGTAACACGAACCGCCTATCACTGCTGAATGTGGGTACACAAACATAATTTTGTCAAATTTTCTATAATGTGGTTAATGAAATTTGTCGGAATATAAAGTACTCTTTTTCAAATAATTCCGGACTATAGGGAGTCTTACTTCCTCAATGTAGGAAGTCCTACTAATATTATAAACGCGAAAGTTTTTGAGTATGTATGTATGTTGTATCTTTGTTGCTCTTTCACGAAAAAACGGCCTAATGGATCTGGCTGAAATTTGGCTCAGGTATAGATTACCTATAGTCCGGAATAACACATAGGCTACTTTTATCCCGGGAATAGGTTCTATGCGGGCGGAGCCGCGGGCAGCAGCTAGTACTTTATAATCCGACAAATTCAATAGTCCGACACTACCCTGCAAAATGTCGGATTACCGGGGGTACACTTTCCTTTGTATTAGAAATGCGTCAGAAGATGTGTGTTAACGAAGACTCTGATGAGAGCAGTGGGCTTACCATGACGTGCTATAATCGATCGTATTATGGGCCGTATTTCAGAGGGAGAGAGATGGAACTATACACACTATAAAGCTCGTTGCCTCTTCCTCTGGATCGCGGCCTACGATCGTCGTAGGCCCACAGATGCCTGCATACTTCCCAACAACTGACGCAGATGCTCTCGGAATCCAAATGCTTGATATTAAAGTTGCGACGGATTAGAATTTTCAGATTTCTTGCATCCGCTAGTTTCGTTTAGGTTTATTGCTGATATTTCTGTCATATGAACAGATGCTGGTACTGATATTTTATCATTGATTATAGTAGATTCTTGAAAAAGCAAGGGACTATTTCTAACCATTATACATTTTAATGTTCACATTTTACGATCACAATCGCCTCAGTGGATGTTCATCCGTATATCTGATATACTGTCGATTGATATCGATTCGATTCAGTTACTGTATTCATACAGTAGATAGACAACTATGCTTTATCTTTAGATTAGCTGTACCCTGCGTCCGCGTGGAATTTAGATTTTTAGGGTTTTATTTATTTTGCGTGGAACCCTTATTTTTGTAAACGTTGTAGTTTTTTAATGAAAGTTGAGTCATTATCTCAAAAAATCAACGCCTTTTAGATGTGTCCTTACATAACCATCCGTTGAGAATCGTGTATAATCTCATCAGTATAGAAGACTGGTCGCAATCCATCTCTGTTCTACTTCGACAGTCTGTTTACATTCAATTCTAAAACGGGCACTTGTAGAAAAATATGTCGACATGATTCACATAATGCTATTGCTGTTAATTCGGTCTTATTAACCGTGAAATATGGTGCCATAAATGTAATGAAACGTTACAATCTCGATAGCTGAGCAACCTTTTAATAACCAAATATGTTACGCTATTTGAATTACTGGCATTAATAAGCAATTCAAATAGTGTTTTTTAGGGTTCCGTTGCCAATTGGCAAAACACGGAACCCTTATAAATTCGTCATGTCTGTCTGTCTGTCCGTCCGTATGTCACAGCCACTTTTTTCCGAAACTATTAGAACAATGCTGTTGAAACTAGGTAAGTAGATGTATTCTGTGAACCGCATTAAGATTTTCACACAAAAATAGAAAAAAAACAACAAATTTTGGGGGCTCCCTATACTTAGAACTGAAACTCAAATTTTTTTTTTTTCATCATACCCATACGTGTGGCGTTCTATGGATTGGTCTTCAAAAAATGATATTGAGGTTTCTAATATCATTTTTCGCTAAACTGAATAGTTTGCGCGAGAGACACTCCCAAAGTGGTAAAATGTGTCCCCCCCTGTAACTTCTAAAATAAGAGAATGATTAAAGTAAAAAAAAATATATGATGTACATTACCATGTAAACATCCACCGAAAATTGGTTTCAACGAGATCTAGTAAGTAGTTTTTTTTTAATACGTCATAAATCGTAGAACGCAATTTTACCTTTCATTCAATCAACTCAAATATAAAATTTATGTTACTAGCTGCTACGGAACCCTTCATGGGCGAGTCCAACTCGCACTTGGCCGCTTTTTTTTAACAGCAAACAACAATAGTCCAATCTTCTTTATCACATAGAATTCGAGTAATTTATTTACGAGTGTCATAAATAAATTACTCGAATTTTGTGTCTAATGACTATACCGGTTTGCTTCACTTCATAAATCTGTTCCATCAATATTCTTCCATCTAAGACCTCTCTAAGACCACTATTGGTTCTTTATAGCAATGAATAATATAGCACATCTTTATAGCCTTTGTGGCATAGCAGTAGTGGCAAGGTTTGATTACCGCTCTACGCAAATATTTTTATGTATGAATATGTCTATTTGAATTGGTCTGGGTGTTTCTATGCATTTACAAAAAAAAGTATACAAGTATGTTTATCCACTTTCTAGAACCCATAACACATGCTAACTATGCTTACTTTGGGTCTAGAGAAACCAATAACACACGCTAGTTAAACTATGCTTACTTTGGGTCTAGAGAAACCCCCATTACATACACGTACCATGTTAATAATGGTGGCACTCAGCTTGACGGCCTCATCAGAAGAGGATTGTCGTCGCAGCACCGCGTGACACCCACCGGTCCCACTAGTGCTGCGACCACAATCCTCCTACCCGGCTATGCACTTGCTGACCCCTGAACGCAATCAAACCGAAGTTGGATTACTATGGTTTTTCGCAATCGTGCACGGTGGTACCCACCCGGCCGAATTTTGTGACAAATTTGTGTCATCAAACCACTTTGGGTTAAAGAGCGCTGTGTAGAATATCGTAGAATATTTTATTATATTGATAACAGGTTCGTTATCTATAAAATAAGTCCTCATTTCCCATTACCTAGACACATTTATCGTAATTAGACTGTACTCAATTTAACGATACGATAACGCACATAGTTGAATTAAATTGTCTTTATCACTGATACACAAACCGAAAACGGCCCATGTTCATCACCTCTTACTCTCTTTGGCAGAATTGTGAAAGACCTTTTGGAGTGGTTTCCTTCTCAATGATCTTCTTTTAAGCACTCTACTATGACGATCTTCAAAACGTATTCTTGTCTACTCCACTCAGATCTTATCAACTTGATCCTTTCAAGTCTTCATCAAGACAACCTCTATGGCGTAGCGGTAGTGCGTTCGACTGCTAAGTCAGAGGTCGGGGGTTAGATTCCCGTTCAGTGCAAATATCTATATTTGCATTGGTCTGGATGTTTCTATGTATAATATGTATTTATTTGCAAAAAAAAGTATTTTAGTATGTTTATCCGTGTTCTAAAACAGTTTGGGCCTAGATAGCGTTGTGTACTTTGTCCTACAATACTTATTTATTATTATTCCTGGGATTTCCTCTTGCCTGTACCTTCGGGGCCCAAGTCAACCTCACCTAGCCTGTACACTTAATGATTAGTGACCGAGGGTCTGGCCAAGGCTTTCCCCTTGGAGTTGGGGGGTGAGACGGCTGTTGTATATTGGTCAAACCAAGCGAAGCATTGGCACTCGCCTCAAAAAACACATAGCTGATATAAAACACCAACGCTCAAAAAAGTCTGCTGTATATGGTGAACATGCAACAGGGGACCAAAAATTACTTAAGATTTGATAAACCACAGATACTCGCCAAAGAAAATCGATTCCTACCTAGGATGCTCCGCGAAGCTATTGAAATTAAAAAATCCGTTCCCGCAGGGGGAACACACAGGTAGATTTCGTGAAGCAATTAATATTATTTTATATGAAGAACTACGGACTTACACACACAAGTAAACACAGTAACATTTTTAACATGTTTAATTTATTTTACTCGAAAACGGTAACTTTTTGCGAAAAACTTTTCAGACATTTATTTTAGACTTAAAAATATGGCCTATCGATTAAAAATGTTTCCGACCGCAAGAATGTTCACCGGTTAGAAGTTATGATTTTTTTCCCGTAAAATTTTGGTTTTTGCCCCCTCCACTTTTAGTTAAAGTCTTAATCTTGTAGGTTTATAATTAAAAGTTGTTGGTATTCATGTATACTATGGGATTAAATTAGAACGGTTCGAATATCTTTCATGGAACGTGAAATTTTGAGGAAAAACTGATTTCAAAAAAAGTGAGGCCCTACCGTCCCCTTAGGCCGGATTCCACCCGTTCACGTACTTAAACTAAGTTTACACCCAAGCAATTTTTGACCGCAGTTTGAAAGCGATCGGGGCAAAAATGCGACCGTGAGAGTGCCGCTAATTTTGGGAAGTGGAACCATATATATACATATATATATATATATATATATATATATATATATATATATATAAACTTTTTGACGAGTGGTCATTTCGGACTCTAACTAGACCTCCTATGAAGATTTTTTTAAATTCGACAGTAGTCAAGAAACCAATAGGTAATAGATCGATTTCATCGAAATCTACCTAAAAACATCCTAATTTTAATAGAGAAGATGGTTGGAATGTGCCACCAGCTTGGAACCCACATCATTCACTTAATTAATTCCAAGAAAAATCAAAATACAACAAGACTTCATGACACTGGGCTCATTCTGCGTAAATAGTAACACCAACAATTCGACATAGTTCGGGTACTTTGAGATAACTTACAATTCAAACTACAAGACAACAACCATCTTTAGTCTGCCCGTGACCATGGCCGCTGAAAAGTTCTAATAAACCAAATCAAGAGAAATAAAAGGAGAGCGGACACTTGACTGCAAAGTAGTAACTATTAAGTACTAAAGTACGGTCAACGACAAAAGTGGCTTAACAAATTCTAATTTATTAATCACTTTAGCTCTTAAACCTTTTATAAAATAATAAATAAAATATGAAATATATTAACTTTAACTTTCATTATTGGGTTCATGTATTCCAATTTTCGATCAACAATGCACTTGGTTCGTATTGTTGATCGAAGATTCCAAAAGAACGTGAAGTGTGAATCCACTTTTGTCGTTGACTGTACTAACGCTATAATGATGATGGATTGGTTAGTCCACCACTGAGAGGTGGTATTATCAAGCTCTTTTCAATATACTTCTAAGGTAGCAAACAAGCATACGGTCTCCTGAAATAAAGCGGTTAATTCCCGCTAAAGCTACATGAAGTTATTTACAAAACATAGCATCAAATTATAACGCATATTAGTATAAGTAAATCTATTTTACGCATAATGGTAGGTCGTTTCTACGATTCAATTCAACGGCTATAACTCTTGTTCGCTCCAATATGTAGGTAACACCGTATCGATAAGGTAACGCCATGAAAAACATTACATTATGTATATTGCTAAAATATGTATTTGTGTTGGGTAACCTCCTCGAGTGTCGCTCCGATTCCGATCCCGCTGCAGTCCGGGGGGAACGGAATCGGAGCGGCCGGTACACCCTGGGCGGCGGTCAATGGCTTCCCCTTCACCCCTTCATAGGGTTGGCATTGATCGTCGGCCAATACCCAACGTGGCGGGAACACATCGCTCTCCGTACTCCTCTGCTTTCAGAGGAGACAGGATGGGCGATGCTGTTGGTGGTGAGATGGCCCAGGGTCAGCCGGGGTGCGAGGGATATGCTCTATGGGTAACCTTACACCCCGGCGTCTGAAGACCCGAGACGGCGTGCGGTTTTAGTCGGTGCAAGCCCGACTTAACCGCCCCCGCTGGCCAGCGGGGGGGTATCCGAAGGGATTTCCGCACGATAAAAAAAAAAAAAAAAAAAAAAAAGGTACCTAGGTAAGATATTGTGATAAACTTCCTCATACATTTCATTCACTGTTATTTCTTATTTCACGAGCGTGTTTCACTATTTTTAGATTTTGTTTCTCTGTCCCTTTATTTAAACTCACGGTCGTATATCCACGGAGAGGTAAGCAAAGGTTTATTATACACCCACATTCTACCAGTCCCATGTGATAAGAGACAACGAGACTAAGGCAATTGGATTAATGGCTGATAGAATAGAATAGAATATACTTTATTGTACACCAACAAAGAAATTATACAAGTACTCCCCCCCCTTTCCCCTCGGATACCCCCCCCTTTCCCCTCGGATACGCCCCCGCTGGCCAGCGGGGGTGGTTATGTCGTGTCTCGACTAAAACCGCACGGTGTCCTCCCCAAGTGTCCGTTGCCGGGCACCCCGGCGGGTAAGCCCTCGAAAGGATAACCCCAGGGTTGCCGGCGGACTTTGGCCGCCAACGCGGCCTCGCCTGGTGGGGTCGGGTTTTATCCCGCTTCGGTGAGTTGGCAGGCGTGTGTAGGGCACACACGACACGCCTCCTCCACGGCCTGCTTCTATAAGGACGGCGTGTCGGTCAACTGCCGTCCTCAGGCCCCGATCATGGAGGTTTATACAAGTACTCAACTTAGCTATTTAATATAATTATGTACAATGGGCGGTCTTATCGCTTAAAGCGATCTCTTCCACACAACCTTTGTATGGATCTGGTTGAGCTATAAAATATCATAATATATAGATACTTATAATAAAATAGTGTGAAGTGTAAACAATGTAAGGACGTCATACTCAATCGACTCCTACAAATATTATATACTTAAATAATAATGTTTGACTGCGGTCTTAAATGCTTGCAATGTCTGAGAACGTCTAATTTGTACTGGTAATGCATTCCAAAAGCGAATAGCCTGTATGGTAAAAGACTTGTCAAGGAAATTTGTGGAATGCGCTGGCATTTTTAACCGTAAGTTTCCTGATGACCTCAAAGTTTTCCCATGCGTGTCGTGCAAGTACTCAAAGCGTTCTTTCAGATAGGAAGGTGTAGAATGATGAGTATACTGATGGTATACATAAAGCCTGCACACAGTATGATGATCAAAATCACTAATAATAAGACGGGGACACCGTGCTTCCCACAGTCAAGGGCCCCCTCGAGTTGTCGAATCCGGAGATGCCCCTGGGTCAGCCGGGAATTGGGCCACCTTACACCCTGGCATCGGAAGACCCGAGACGGCGTGCGATTTTAGTCGGTTCGAGTCGGACATAAGTGATGTAATTTAAGGCGGAATGTAATGGGTATCCGAGGGGATTCCCGCACGGAAAAAGCGGGACGGAAAAGCAAAATTGGTATAATGTAGCTGTTATATAATACACCTCTGTAAGTACATTATTTAATACACGTATGTAAAATGATAACTAATTAATTAATTAATTTAGCACTTCTAAGAATATAATAAATGTAAAAGTTCGTGAGTATGGATGAGTGGTGTATGTTGTTTGTTATTCTTTCACGCAAAAACGGATGAACGGATCTGGATGGTATTTGGCACAGTGATAGATTATAGTCTGGAATAACACACATATTTTTATCTCGGGAATAGGTTCCAATGGGAAACCGTACCGGGAACAGATTCCATGGCGGATAGCTATTGCGTCATCCTTAGTTATTCATTGACTCATTTGAGACTCACAGAGCCATGTATTTTTTAGGGATTTTCTTTAGAAAAGCCCTATTGCTATCGAGTTGTCGTCGACGTCGTCGTTGCCAATTTTCTGTCACTGTTTTGGGTATGAAGGAGATGAGCTATCGAGTTGCTGTTTTCGGTAATAGATTCGTGCTGGGGTGAACCATTGCAAGATAAAAAAAAATCGCAAAAAAAAAAAAACGCAAAATCGAAAATCCCTTGTATTCGGCTGAGCTCGTCTCAGGAATTCAACTTGTTTATATGAAAATTCAAAGAGCCGTAACTTGGTGGACAGCAGTACCAATAGCATTAGGAACACTGTTTGACAATTTAAAAAAATCCGTTACCGCAGGGGGAACGCACAGGTAGATTTCGTGAAGCAATTAATATTATTTTATATAGAGAACTACGGACTTTAAACAATATTTCGTGAAGTACTTAATATTATTTTTCCTAGACGTTTCGGACATTTATTTTAGAGCAAATAATAACCTATCGGTTAGAAATATTTTTTTGCCCTTCTATGACCTATGCTTCTTCTATGACCCACGCCGAGCGCATTTTTGACATGTTTAATTTTTTTTTCTCGAAAACGGTAACATTTAGCGAAAAACTTTTCAGACATTTATTTTAGACTTAAAAATGGCCTATCGATTAAAAATGTTTCCGACTGCATAATTTCTTTTTCTCGAAAACGGTAACTTTTAGCGAAAAACTTTTCAGACATTTATTTTAGACTTAAAAATGGCCTATCGATTAAAAATGTTTCCGACTGCAAGAATGTTCACCGGTTAGAAGTTATGATTTTTTCCCGAAAAATTTTGGTTTTTCCCCCCTCCACTTTTAGTTAAAGTTTTAATCTTATAGGTTTATAATTAAAAGTTGTTGGTATTCATGTATACTATGGGATAAAATTAGAACGGTTCGAATATCTTTCATGGAACGTGAAATTTTGAGGAAAAACTGATTTCACAAAAAGTGAGGCCCTACCGTCCCCTTAGGCCGGATTCCACCCGTTCACGAACTTAAACTAAGTTTACACCCAAGCAATTTTTGACCGCAGTTTGAAAACGATCGGGGCAAAAATGCGACCGTGAGAGTGCCGTAAATTTTAGTAAGTGGAACCATACATACATATATACATAGAACCTAGAACCCATATGACAAGCTCTGCTTAGTTTGGGTCTAGATGGCATTGTGTAACTTGTCCCAAAATATTTATATATTTTTATTTTATTAAGTATAACATAACATAACATAACATAAACTCACGCCTATATCCCCGAAGGGGTAGGCAGAGGTGCTAGCACTCACATTTCGCCAGTTTATGTTTAGGCCCCAATGTAATAGGTGGCGAGCCTATTGCCATTAACCGGGCACTTATAAACCTGCGATAAATACACACATAACTTCGAAAAGCATCGAAAAGTAATTGGCGTGTGCCATGGTAAAACCTGGGATCGAACTCGAGACCTCGTCTCAGCAGTCCATTACCCATACCACTAGGCTACCGCGGCTTCCTTTTATTATATTTTTTATTTTATTATAATAAATAAATATTCTACGACATTCTACACAGCGCTTTCTAGACCCAAAGTAAGCATAGATTAACTAGCTTGTTTGTGTTCCAGAATGCGGATAAACATACTTATATTCTTCTTTTTTTGTAAATACACATTATACATAGAAACACCCAGACCAATGCAAATAGACATATTCATGCATACAAATATTTGCACTGAGCGGGAATCGAACCCGCGCCCCCTGTCGTAGCAGTCGAATGCACTACCGCTACGCCACAGAGGCCGTCAAATTATTATTATTATATACTACGCGGATATATATAGTATATATAAAGCGGCGATAGCCCAGTGGTGTACGTAACGGATTGCCGAAACGAGGTCTCGAGTTCGATCCCAGGTCGCCCCGGGCACACACCTCTGACTTTTCGTAGTTATGTGTGTATTAAAAATTTTGATTATCGCTCGCTTAGTAATGTGCCCGGTAGATGGCAATAGGCTCGCCCCCTATTACATTGGGACCTTAACATAACTGGCGAATCGTGGGTGTATAATACACCTCTGCCTACCCCTTCGGGGATACAGGCGTGAAGTTATGTTATGTTTATATACTACGCTTGTATTATATTCCTACACTAGTGCAGTGGGTATAAACATTGTATGTCACAGCCACTTTTTTCCGAAACTATAAGAACTCTGCTGTTGAAACTTGGTAAGTAGATGTATTCTGTGAACTGCATTTAGATTTTCACTCAAAAATAAAAATAAAACTATAAATTTTGGGGGTTCCCCATACTTAGATCTGAAACTCAAAAATATTTTTTTCATCAAAAACATACCTACTTAATTTTTTTCTAAACTGAATAATTTGCGCGAGAGACACTTCCAAAGTGGTAAAATGTGTGTGTGTGTGTGTGTGTGAAGTGTGTGTGATAAAATGATAAAACTGAAAAAAATATAATATATGATGTACATTACCATGTAAACTCCCATCCGAAATTGGTTTGAACGAGATCTAGTAATTAGTTTTTTTTTACGTCATAAATTGTTAACCGCAATTTACCTTTCATTCAATCAACTCAAATTAAAATAAAAAAAAGACATTATTATGTTACTTGCTGCTACGGAACCCCTCATGGGCGAGTCCGACTCGCACTTGGCCGCTTTTTTTTATTGTTGCCAAGCTAAGAAAAAAAACATGCAATTTACCTTAAGGAGTGTTTAATGCGTTCGATAATAACCACTTTATGTCCATAAAATATGTGAGTGTACACACATTACTGATGTAATTAATATGCTTAATAGATTTTTACGGTACATAACATATTTTATTGCAATAATCTACAGAAAATATCTGCGCTTGCTCCTCCAAGTCTCTTGGAGTCCGGCTTAGATCTGCCTGCTTCGGATTTGTAGAGCATTCTCTCTATCCTTCTCTTTGTATAGCCTTTTAAGAGATTATAATTCTTTAAGCTTTCACGGCCGGCGTTGCATGTAGAATATACTGCTACCGGGCGGCGACGAGTGCGTAGAACTCTCTGACTGACTTCATAAGTCGCAGAGAAGTCGC
Source organism: Cybosia mesomella (assembly GCA_946251805.1). Classification (NCBI taxonomy): domain Eukaryota; kingdom Metazoa; phylum Arthropoda; class Insecta; order Lepidoptera; family Erebidae; genus Cybosia; species Cybosia mesomella. The sequence continues at coordinate 5,455,093 of OX276395.1, forward strand.
CGCCGACGAGAGTTCTACGCACTCGTCGCCGCCGGGACCTGTACCACTGAAGATGTCAACCGCAGTGATCGACGAAACGTTAGGAACACAAGTTTCATCTGGATCACGGCCAAACAGCCCGGCAGCAGTATATTCTACAATTTAAGAGATTCACAATAACGAATTATTGTATTGTTACTGTTTTTAGGTTGACGACTTCTCAGACAAAGAAAATTTGAAAAGTAACCTAGACAACTATATAAAAAGATGGAAAGGAAAAGTGCGTCTGATCAGAAATGCACAACGTGAAGGTCTCATCCGAACTCGATCAAGAGGCGCTCAAGAAGCCACCGGTGATGTCATCGTCTTCCTTGACGCTCACTGCGAAGTCAACCTCAACTGGTTACCTCCATTACTGGCTCCCATATATCGAGACTACCGAATCATGACAGTACCAGTCATAGATGGTGTCGACCACAGGACCTTTGAATACAGACCAGTATATCAACACGGGACAAACTACAGGGGAATCTTCGAATGGGGAATGCTGTACAAAGAAAATGAAGTACCAGAGAAAGAAGCATCACTTCACAAACACCCATCAGAACCTTACAAAAGTCCAACACACGCAGGAGGACTTTTCGCTATCAATAGAAGATATTTTCTCGAAATTGGTGCTTACGATCCTGGTCTTCTTGTGTGGGGTGGCGAAAACTTCGAACTGAGTTTTAAAATTTGGCAGTGTGGGGGCAGTATTGAATGGGTGCCATGCTCAAGAGTCGGACATGTCTACAGAGCGTTCATGCCGTATTCTTTCGGCAACTTGGCGAAGAACCGAAAGGGATCCTTGATCACAATAAACTACAAGAGAGTTATCGAGACATGGTTTGATGAGGAGCATAAAGAATACTTTTATACCAGGGAACCTATGGCAAGGTTTCTGGATATGGGAGATATAAGTGAGCAAATTGCTTTAAAAGATCGTTTGAAGTGTAAGCCCTTCAGTTGGTTTATGGAGAATGTTGCTTATGATGTTTATGACAAGTTCCCCAAGCTGCCGAAGAATATTCATTGGGGTATGGTGAAGAATAAAGCTACGGGCGTCTGCCTGGATACCATGGGGAAAGCAGCTCCAGCTTATATAGGTAACATTTTTGTTTTAGTTTGTATATATTCCCGCCTTTACGGACATGTGCTTACTATCATCATCATCATCATAGCGATTGCCCATTTCCGTCCAAAGTTCACACTTTGAAGCCCGAAATCCGCTTATTGCTTTCTATTTGTATGTCAGCTTTGCCGGATGCGACTGTCGTCTGACCTTCCAACTCTGAGAGAAGAGTTGTTTAGCAGGTAAGGTTAGATTGGGTTTAAAGAATTTTGATTACGCCCCCTACACCGTCAGTATAGTTACCGGCAAACTTCGTGAACATAAAGCTAGCGCATGAGTACTAACTCGCCAACTAGAAAACTTATAATAGGACTAATCAACCAATAACGTGTCATGTCACACACACTTACATTACATGTCCGCGGCTTCACCCGCGTGGAATTCTGATCCCGTTCCCGCTACCCATGGGACCTTTTAATACCACAACCTATATAAGTTACACAATTCCACAATACATCATTGTTTTATATCTCAAAGAGTTTAGGCAGCGTTTCCGTTGAAAAGCTCCCAGTCGGCTTTTTCCGACACCTCCAACAAATATCAGCCAATGTATACAAAAACTTGACAAATTATATACTAAAACCTTCCTCGAGAACCACTCTATCCATTGGTGAAAACAGCTTGAAAATCGACGCAGTAGTATTTGAGTTTATCGCGGACAGTTAGACACGGCGGAGGACGTTTTATAATATGTAGTGATGAATGGTTATATAGATTATACATTATAGTGTACAGGGCCCTACAACATCCTTTTTTTTTTAAAAAGAATATAAGTAACCGAAATTACTAATATTCCCCTTAACCCCTCCAGCTAAGCTTAATTGCTTGTGTTTGGAGTGGGTTCACGTCAGTAGCGTAATGGCCAGGATTCGAAGCCGCGACCTCTCGATCGTAGGGTCGACTCCTTAACCGCTAAGCTACCGACGACGCTTAGCGCCCAAGCCGACCTCAACAACTACAAGTTGCTGTACCTGCTAAACAACGGATGAGGCTCTGGTGCAATCTGTCCTGTCAGGGCTGGGAGATCAGAGGGCTGTTGCTCCCGGGAAAGCCGACATACTATAATCATAACCAAAAACTTGACCTCGGGCTCTATAGTACAAACTTTGGACGAAGCCGGGAATTCTTTATGATGATAATGGATTTACGAATGGTTAATAGGCGCGCCGCGGCCGTTGCGTCCCAGGCTTACCAACAAAAAGACCTAAAAACGCGTTCTGCGCAGTTAAAATACATTGTCACGAAGTTTGCCGGTCTCTATACATACACTATGCATGTGCACTCGGCACTATGCATGTGCGACGGCCTCTGTGGCGGAGCGGTAGTGCATTCGACTGCTACAAGGGGTGCAGGTTCGATTCCCGCTCAGTGCAAATATTTGTATGCATGAATACATCTATTTGCATTGGTCTGGGTGTTTCTATATATAATATGTATGGATTTACAAAAAAAAAAGTATATAAGTATGTTTATCCGCATTCTGGAACCCATAACAAGCTAGATAAACTATGCTTACTTTGGGTCTTGAAAGCGCTGTGTAGAATGTCGTAGAATATTTATTTATTTACTTATTATTATACAAGTATGTAATGTATAATTCAGCCTTGTACGGTCAGCGTTCCAATGTACGCGTAATCAAGGCATGTTGAATACGCGTACAGGGCACAATGCATTATAGGATTATAAGAGTGCGTAGTCGAGTCTGCAAGCCAGTATCCGCCATAGAGTTGACTGGCGACGACTTGCCACAAGGCGGGAGTCGACAGGCTTGCTCAAATTGTATACGCGTACTGTAGATACGGACTATCGTTCCTGTGTACGCGTAACCGACTACGCGTACATTGGAACGCTTAGTCCGTACAAGGCTTTATAGGGAAGTTATCTTGCTTCGTCAGGCACGTCGGCGTGCCACGGCGCTGGCAACAGCCAGCTGTTCCGGCTGAACGAGGCGGGGCAGCTGGGAGTCGGCGAGCGCTGCGTGGAGGCCGACGTCAATAACGTCAAGCAGGCCTTCTGCCGCCTCGGCACCGTCGACGGGCCCTGGAGGTACGTGCTAGTGCTCATCCCTCAACTGCTTTGCGGACATTGGACTGATATGTGGAAACCATCTCAGAATATTCAAAAGTTTCCCCAAGCGACTACAATATGGGGTTCTTCAAGAAGGTTTTTACAGGGTCGGCAGCAAGAATATGACGCCCCAGGCATTGCACACGTCAATAGGCCGCCTTAACCGCGGCCCATCAGATGGGCCGTGTGCTTGTCTGCCACTTAAGTGTATAAAAAAAGTCATCATCTTAGCGCTGGTCCGAGTTGCATCCTCGGATGCAACTCGGCATTCTCACTTGCAACTCTGCATCGTCAGATGCAACTCGGACGTCATTACCTCGAAGCTCTGGTTCTGAACTCGGAAACCCGAGCTCCAGTTACTCTCCTCCTTTCGATCTGCTTATGTTCACTTCTATGAATTCTCGAATGCCGTCTGACCTCCCAACCCCGAGATGAAATCCTGCGTTAGAACCTCGTTCGTCAATCAGCAGGACTGATGTAGAGTCGCAGAGAAGCCGCCGCCGAGGAAGTGTACCACTAAAGATGTCGACCGCAGTGATCGACGAAACATCTGGAATACAAGTTTCCGATGGACCACGGCCAAACACCCCGGAAGGAGTATATTTTACTGTAGTATTTATTGATTAATTTTTTATGTATCACCTTCCAAAATAACAGATTCCACCTAGTTGGCATTTAAAAAGAAAGTTCTTTTTTGCGAATGGCAACTTTAAATCACGAGCCAGCGAAGTGGCCTAAAATTGGATCACGAGTGATTTCAAAATACACTACTGACCACAATGAGTGGTTTATAGACATGAAACAAAACAAAAATTGTTAATTAGCTTCGACCAGCGGGAAAAGCGTCGGTAGCTTAGTGGTTAAGGAGTCGACCCCACAATCGTGAGGTCCCGGGGTCGAATCCTGGTTTTTTTTGTTACCATTTACCATCAAATAAGTCATGTACCTACAGATTTATCACCCAGTAGTTTTAAGAACTAATTTTGCATCAGATTTAAAAACCCTTTCTCTCTTTCAGCTTTGATGACGCCCATGGCCATTTAATTCACCGCCTCCACGGCTACTGCCTCACGTTACAACCCCACTCGAAACAGCTGGGTTTAGCCCCCTGCGACCCCAACAACACCTACCAACAGTGGTCAATCGTGCATAAGAAACCCAATTGGTAAGATTAGTTAAGTGTAGCATTGGTACGTCAAAATAAATGGGTTGCGATATCTTGGCATTTATCCACGTATGCCTTATACAATGTACATGGGGAATTGCAATAAAATTTGATAAAAATGTCGATGAAACTCATATATTAGTGAATTAACTAGTTTTGAACGGTTTAACCACCGTTCGAGTCGCAAACCGTGGCCGGCGGCGATAGTGGCTCGACTTAAAAAAAATTGTAATTTAAAAAGTTTTGTAATAGGTAAATTACGTGACAAGACAATCTTGTCGTAAAGCACAGTAACATTAGGGATAATATTTCAGAACATACTTATAAAAAATAAAGAGAAATATTATTAAAGTTTTCTACAAAAAATTATAGCTGTCGTGATCTGCTGCGACAAAATTTTTCACATAACGTCACATTGTCTTGCGCGTTTGACTTCCAACAATAGTTAAACTTAACAATGGACTCATCGGTCAAGCTTCGGTAGCTTAGTGTTTAAAGAGTCGCCTTTACGGTCGAGAGGTCCTGGGCTCGAAACCTGACCATTACAATACCGATGCGAATCCACTTCTAACACAAGCAATTTGGCCTAGTGGGGTTAGCGGGGATACTAGTAATTTCAGTTAGTAATCTTAAAAACAAGAATCTTTAAGCCCCAACAAGAGCTTCTCACAGTGCGGCGCACCAACAAGAGACACCACCGTAAGTTAATTCGGATTAAATAACGCTAATTCAAGAGCTTAATAAAAACTTTTAATTTGACATTTCAGGGACGATGCGTATGATTGAATAGTCATTCGCGTAAGTAACTTAAAATATCAATGTATTAATTTCTAATGCTGTCACATTATCATGTTCTAATGTGTGTATTATATGTGTATTGTGCCCCCCCAGTTTTACTCCGTACTCGTTCCTATTCGTGCGACCGTCCATTCCACATTACATTTTGATGCCTTAATTGCTCAACCGATAAGCATAAAAATTTCGGGCGCGTATGCAAGGAACGTACTTATAATCTTTTATCCAGAAAAAAAGTAATTTTCTTTAGGAATAGAAATATGTCTTTCAAACGGTTGTACATAAATACGAGCAAAGCCATGGACTAAAGCTACACACATATACACACACTATAAATACGAATGACTTCTGTAGAAATTATAACCTTAGATTATAACGTCAAAACTTGTTATTATTCAATTTCCGTTTATTCACACCGTTGTCTTCATAAAATACTAACCAGTCGTACATATTTTGAAGGATCGTCACCGATACCCACAGAAAATAAAATCAAAGTTACCTTTAACCTTGTTAGAGTCAATTCAGATCAAGCGGAAAAATCCTCAAGCACTTTTAAGTGTTATTCAAATATCAACCGCATTCCATTAAGACATAGCTTAAAATAGTATGCAACATCAAAATTTTATCCGTTGCATACTATTTTAAGCGTTCTCTAAATCGAATAAGGTTGATATTTTATTATCATTTAAAAACTGCTCGAGCAAATTTTCGCCAAATGTCAGTAGGTAATCGGTTTATTAATTATGTTGAAGATATTCACAACATTGTGGTTCCTGATTTTATATTCTATAGAGGTACACGAGACAGCTATAAATGATTAAATAACATCGAATTCTAAGTTTATTTTGTCACGTAATTTTCTACTATTATAGTATCTAATATTTAAGATCAGGCAACACTGTCCCAAATACCATGACATTGGACCAAATATTCACCTTATTAGAGCGCTTTTATAGCGATTTCCCTTTTAACCTTGCATCAAACATTAAAAGCTGAATTATATATAAGTGATCATATGATTAAAAAAACAAAGAGCTAACATACGTCTATGATCCTCGACTGTCAAAAGGGAAATACACCTTTTATTAATAGTAGGGTATTCATTTCTACACCTTTTGCTTTTTTTTTCTAAATTTAAAATGTTTTTCATCATTGCCGACATATGTGACATCTGCTGTCACAATGCCTAATCTAGTAGATCACCGCCTAATCTAATGTCTAGTAGAGATGGGATATCATTATTTTAGTCAATCAGTACATATGTAATCGTTTATGCCGATAGGCACGGAAGTTCTAGTTATTTTTATTACTACTTATAGGGAATTTTAACATTTTGAACATTTTATCTCTTTTATTCGAATTGATAACGAAAGAGACAAAATGTTCTGCTTATTATTATAATAAATGACTCCATATCGCAACCGAATGTCACAGCAATATTGCCCTTATGAAGAAGTTTGTCGCGATTTGGGTGTTTCACGAGTAATTTTAGTTCACGAAATATAAAATCAAGACGAAGAGACCTTAACCGTCGTTAGTATGGAAACTAGTGTCAACAGAAAAAAAAGTCTAAGGCCGTCCGCTGAGTCAGCGGGACCCGCCCGCGGGCAACCGCGCGGCCAGTCTGCTCCCCGCAAATATATAGAGCAGCACTGCGTTAGTTGGGTCACCCGATTTGTTCCCGCTCGACGCAGTGGACTATAAGTGAATGGCAGTTAAAAGCCAATCACATTGCGAACTATGCTAAACATCTTCACTTCCTCTTGAGTTTATATCCCGTGCTATCGCTAAAGGATATGTTAATGTGTTTTTAATTTTACGACGAAGATGGGAAATATTTATTACATATTATAATTTGGAATAAAAATAATGTTTATTACGAGAGCAATGACGTTATGATTTGAATTATTGTCCTGCTTCACAAAAGTGTAGGTAGCTCAGTGGCTAAGGAGTCGGCCTTAAGATCTAGTGGTCCCGGATTCGAATCCTGGCCATCACACTACCGTTGTGAAACCACTCCTAACAGAAGCGACTTAGCTTGAGGGGTTAGGGGGAATATTAATAATTTCTATTATTAATATTCTTATTTTTTAAAGAAGTAGATATTTCAAGTAGTAAATTACTCGGCTTAGTAATCTATTGATGAAACTAAAATATTATGTTTTGTACACAATTGAGTTCATCGCATAATGTATATTCTTAGCAGATGTCTCACGACATGTATAAAGACTGAAAACATCTATAGATATATCCCATTTTCAGAATCTATCTCTTACAAATTTCGATTTATAAACATTATATTTGTACTTAAATATGTGTGAACATTCCTCGTAACTATTACTGCCTTATTAAAAATATTTGTAATGCTCAAACTTCGCTATTATTATAATAATATTTGTAACTTTCATTGATTTTTTTTTTTCACTGTAATAATGTAATCACCTTCTTGTAACGCATGTGTGATATTTTATTTCCAACAGTCTCCGAGCCCCTGTGTTTTACGTATATAGGTAATTCATTACCGCACCGCTTACCAGCCCTGCAGGTAACGTGGTGCACCTATTCTGCCTTGGTAATCGAAAAACAAATTTTGTTTGAGTGTTTTATCTTTTAAAAAAGCAGTTCTTTCCGGAATCGTTTTTATTCGTTTACTGCTACCCTATTACCACGGCAGTATTGTACTACCAATATTTCTTATTACATTCTACAATTACTGGGAAACGCTCCCGAAAACGAAGAGTACTTAGTCCTGACTAAGAAGGTAGTACTGAAAATAAAAAAAATCTTAGCGATATATTTTTCGATTGGTTCAAAAAAATGTTCTATTCATTTTTTTAGAACTTTTCATTATTATTCATGCTCCATCATGTCAGTACAGCTAAATGAAACCGGTCGTTACCCCGCGCGACGCAATGAATATCTTTTATTTTATTTTTTTTATATTTAGGACACGTCAATTTGACTTCACCTCGCCTGATGGTAAGCTGAAGGTAAAGTCTCAGGAAAGAATATACTCTTTATCGGTACTACTACTATATCGGTATTATGGCTTCAATTTAGGTAAAGTTATGAATTTTTTAATGAAATTATCGTTTCATTTAACTGTACTAACACGATGGAGCGTAAATAATGATTTAATAAAAAAATATAATTTTTATTTTATTTAAAAACAAAAATTCAACCAATCGAAAAATAAATGCCTCCATTTTTTTTATCTTCGGTACCATCGCCTGTCTTCGTTTTCGGGACGTTTCTCCAGCACCCACTAAATATTAATTTTAATTAATGAAGGAGTTATAAATTTTAGGCCACCAAAATTTAGAAATATTATAAATATTTTATTTTTTAATTAATTTTTTATCATTATTGGATGAAGAATGTTTGAAAGCCGATTTCTAATGTCAGTCTGTCAGATTCATATATATAATTTATTGTTTGCCAAATTTCTGGTAATATCAAATAAAAAAAAATTTACCATTGTAATCCAGATAAAATTACGAATACATCAATATGCATTTTTTAAGCTCCAATCAAAAAGAACCGACTCCTTTAAACTAAGTATCCTCTTGTCAATTGTATGTCTTAGCTCTCCTCTGTTGTTTTATGATTAAAGGGTCGGCTGAAGTATATGTGTGCATCTCATTACTACTATCGGTGATTTGTGAGAGAGGACACGACACATTGAAACAAGTAAATGGCTCTCTATTTTGAAATATAATGAGGTGTATACATCCACCGACACTGTTTTGTACAGCTCAAAGATACCCTAATAATTTTATAATGAATCTCGTATTCAATGACATATATTTTTATGTGATGTACTCGTATTGTAGAAGTCCTGTCATTTTCTTAAAACAAAAATACAAAATACTTGTTATCTGTGGCGCTTCTCATATATTTATTTACATGTAACTTGCGATTGAGAAATATGTAGGTGTAAATGTAAGTAAAGTATAAATTAATTCAGCACATTATATATTTTTAATAAACGATTTAATAGGTAGACGATAAATAAACTGCTAACACAACTTGCATAATTATTAAATATGTAAATAACTTGTCGATGTTATAAGTAGGTGTATATTATATTACTTGATGATGTCATAATGCTAAATAAATTCAATAAAAAATTAGAAAATGAAATAATTTTCTGCATAATTTACTTTAGGGTTGTCCATTAAAAAAGTATTTCATTCGCCTAAGACTATCCGCTGCCTCTTGCGTGTGCATGCGGAACTAATTTCGTGCAAAAAATACATACGATTTGCACGACGTACATGCGTCCGCATGTCGTGTCACGCATAAGGCGGCGGATGACCTAATTTATGGTAACGCACTGTGTTATAAAAAAGTTAAGTTATGATCAATATAGTGCGGGATCACTACGCCGAAAACATGCATGTTGTGTATGTTGGAGCGACCAAAATTCAACAATTCAATATTTGAAATTTACGAACAGAAGGTGCTTCACAAGCTGCTATTTGTTGTTCAGACAGCCCACATGTAGTTTAATGTATTCGTTCCCTTCTCTCTTGCTATAATTCAGCATTTATTTATTTCCCGAATATTCTATAATATAATGTATTCTGTCACAATTTAAGAAAATTGTTGTAGTTTCTACCTATGTATTTGTGTTAATTAACTAAAATTGTGAATTTTAGTTCATCTTGATGAGACAATAAGTTGTTTATTACTTTGCTTGTGGGTACCTAACTTTTTATAACAGCCGGACATCTCGTTTACACTAATACACAAATACGTACATATAATAATACAAGTTTTATACCAAACTTGTATAATGCTTGTCAAATCACAGAATGTGTCTTAAATTTATTTTCTAAATTGTGATTTGGTACACTAGGTCTTTTGATACGAATATTGTCTAAAACAAGTTAAGTAAGTATATGTTGAGTGTAAGTAATACCTACAAATATTGAATAAAACGTGAAAAGAATACAAGCATTATACGTTGGTGTAATCGAGGAGTTACGTGATGTTTAAATCACACAGAATCGTGTTCACATTAGTGTTATTTATGTATTTGATAAAGGTATTATCACTTATTATAAAAATTATACTGTTACAGTTCATCAGTATTTTTTAAGTTCGGTCATAGAGGTGAATAGAAAAAAATGCTCATCGGATTGTTTTAATAATTTAATGTACAATAATCCAAGTCTTAGTATAACTACTTGGAATATGGTAAATTTAATTATTTAATCAATCAATGAATTTATTCTTTTTAAAGCGGCTGTACACAAAAATAATTATCTTTTAAAGTGAAAGTAAGTAACTGCAATATTTATGTCTCAATTTTGTTTGTAACCCTTTAAATTCTATTCACCCTGTTTTACTGACATGTAGACTAATCTTTTATGGTCGTCAAATAAAATCTTCAATTTCAGAATATGAAGGTCACACAGTTTTAATTATCAACAATCAATAAATATTCCGTGCAAGACCTGGAGATGATTGGTCAATATTGTATTCTTTTAAGATCCCTATTGTGTGGAAACAATCTGTATGTCTTTTAGTGTGCTCACTGCCAATCTGCCATGACGTGTTAAAACGTTCGTGTTGTCGGGCGGCAAGAAGACAGTCATTCAACCCTATATAGCTCTATCCTTCTTTGTCGCACGAAACACGGGAATTTCATTTAAAAAAAATGTTTATTAATAGTAGTAGATTTTAAAGGAATGTTGTCCAAGATGTTTTGTAAATTTTAAGCCGCGTCAATCAACGTCCCTTTGGCCAAAGCAAATTTGACGACCGCGCCATTATCTAGGGCGCTTTTATCAGTGTTGCCTGAAATACAAACCAAGTATCTGTCAAATTTACTTTTTCCAAACCGATTTTTACCGTTTCAACTTGGTTTTAAAGTGATAATGTGCAAGAAATAAAGAAGAAATAACTTTACTGCCAGGTAGCCTTATTATTTTATGCATGTATACCTAAACCATTATCTTAAGAGCCTTACTAATTATACAGTGTATATATATTATAATAAAATAAAGCCTTTTCATTTCCCTAATTACCTACTTATAGATGCCCGAGCCAGACGTCTCTGGAACAAGTATTACGCCAATGATAGCTTTTGGAAGCTCATGCTAATTTTAAGGGATTTAACGAAAGGATTAGCAAGGCTTAAATGTCCTCTAAATGCCGAGACTACTTATTTTCGTTTGGGAGTTCCAAACTTGTGGCAATTTCGATTGCTACCATCTCGTATATTGAAAGGTACCTACCCTCTTGAAATCGTACCAAACCTAGTGTAGGAGTCAGATTTGATACTGATATTAATTGCAAACATAGGTAAGTACTTACTTAATGTTATGTCGCCTTTTTTCAAACGCATGTTTTCTTAAGACTTAGGGTGCATTATGTATCTGTCTATAAAGTTACTGTCATCATATTAACTGTTAACTCAACCGTTCTATATATTTCCAATTTAGACAAATAAATTATTTAATTTTATGACGACTTTTATTACATAATATATCTAAATAATAGATAACAAGGTTATTTATATTTTACTAAACCTCACACAAGTAAACCTACTCATGCATATGTAGCCGGGGCTTAGTTTTCATGGCGTGAAAAATCCGCCACCACCAACTCCTGCCTGGTGCGATTTTTGATCCGAGCAACTACACATCCAATGCGACACTGAATGATTTAAAGGCCGTCCGCGGCCTCATGCGTGTGCACGCATGCAGACGCCTGTTTCGTACAAAATGTAATATTGAGCGAATTTCATGCAAATCATTTGCATAAAAGTCGTGGAAAATATTAATACTATTACCACGACATACGGGTGCCCGCATGCGTGACACGCATGAGGCAGCAGATGGCCTAACAGCACGTTTAAGACCGAACAATTGGTAAGTGAAACAACGGGCTCTAATAAAGTTATTTTATTTCATAAATAATATATGTATTGAATTAAATAAGCAGATATCTTTGCTAACATAATTTCTATGGCTCACTTTACCAGTACTCGAAAAAACTTCAACATCAAAAATTAACGTACCAATCATTGCAATACTTTAATAAACTAGATAATATAAGCAACAAACACACCGTCAGTGTTCCTAAATATGTAAGAACAATAACAGTGACGTGTACAAGTGATTTAGCCCATTTGTGAAATTTGCATTTAAGCAAATTCCTTGTTATAATTTTTTTTCCAACATTCACGCATTCAGTTTGTAACAATTTTTGGCAACATAGAAACAGTTGTAACTATGCAGTACTGGCATGGTATTTTTCTTTTCTTAAAACATCTCATCAGGTCTCTGTTAAATTTTATCACCAGAATCGTAAGTTTAACATTTTAAAATGCTATAATAGTATAACTTAAGAAGCGCAAGGCCACTTCTGTGAGATTTTAAAGAATACTAATATACAGTACAAAGTGCTCTCAATAGCATGGCAATAGTATATATTATATAAAAATTATTAACATCACATCATGTCAGAACTAAAATTACACATTCTACAATGTACAGTAACCGGGTTGGGGTTTAATTCCTCAGGACTAAGAGTGAGAGCCCGGCTAAGATCGGCTAACTTAGACTGACAGTTTGATATTTTTATAGAGTAGTTAAAACTGTGTGTTTCTAAATTTTAAAAACTATAACTTCGGTTTTAACTACTCTAAAAAGATATCAAGCTGTAGACATGCGTTGTGCGATAATGACAACGCTTTACAAATCTATCATGGCCAGTCTCTCATTCTTTTACACCAAATGCAAAATGAAAAGACAGGTTGACGTAGACAAAATAGGTTCTGGTCTAAGCCCGTCCGATGCGGGCACACTGTTACGTGCAGGTCGTATGTATTTTTTGCACGAATTTCATGCAAATTATTTGCAATAATTCGCATCATATTATTTGCATGAAACAGGTGCCATGCCATGCTTGGCACGCACGAAGCAGCGGACGGCCTGACACATTTGAATAAAGAAATCAGAAAAAAAGGCCGATTGTACTGTCAGGACTACTTGTGACTAAGAGTGGATTTCACCAATGATAGAGAACAAGAGCAATTTAAACTGAGTATCACGGTTTAGGCTGGATTTCACCAGTGAAAATTCGTTCATTTCAACTGAGTTTTTACGTTTTGATCGAAGAAGTTCATTGCGTCAAATGTGCCAACGCAGTTTAGATTGAATTGAACGCGTTTAATTTTATTTAATATTTAAATATTATCGAGGAATATCTGGAGCCAGCAAATTAAAACGTGTGAGTTTAAACGATTTTAAACTGGTGAAATGTACCTTACATTTATGTTATACTTAGTTAATTGTTAACGAATTAGTTATGTAATATTTTAAATTTAGTAGTCTCTTTATGTGGTTTCTTTAGCTGTTTCTCAATAACAGACTATAAATAAAAATGGGAATTTGTAAACAGCGTAAAATTTGCCAGGCACAAGACCAAAGTTTAATTTAGAAAGGAGTTCTAGATGGCGTTATATTTAAGATGAAAAATTAAGAGGCAGTGAACCTTGAACCTCGTTAGTATTGAAACAAGTGTCGCCAAACTTAAACATATTGTAATCAATCACATCACATAAAACACTAACATGATTCATACTAATATTAAGCCTTGTATGGACTAAGCGTTCCAATGTACGCGTAACCAAGTTATGTTGAATACGCGTATGTGCTATATAATCAAGCTGTGTTGAATACGTGTATGTATACGCGCATTGTTGGATTATGAACGCATAGTCGAGTCTGCCAGCCAGTATCCGCGATAGAGCTGACTGACGACGACTCGCGGCGAGGCGGGAGTCGACACGCGTTCTCATATTGTATGCGCGTACTGTAGATACGGACTATCGTTCCTGTGTACGCATAATCGACTACGCGTATATTAGAACGCTTAGTCCGTACAAGGTTTTATAAATGCGAAAGTAACTATTCTGTTACGCTTTCACAGCGAAACCACTGCTTTGATTTTGATGGAATTTGGTACAGAGATAGAGTACAGCTTGGGAAAGAGCATAGGCATAATGTGTTTGATCGCGATAACCGACATTCACACGGGTGGAGCCGCGGCCAACAGCTAGTTAATTATAATATTCAACCGAGAGTAGGTCTAAAAATTATCATTTGGCAATAATCGTATTGCGAATTTAGTTGAAAATCTTCACAGGATTGTTACACACAAATGATAGCTATTGAGCCCTTCCTCTTCATTTATCTATGGGAAGTTAGTAGATTTTACATTCCAATAAGTATGGAGTATTATGAGCTTTATTATAACACTGCAAATTTCATATAACTACCTATTACATACTAGGAAGGAATTTTTGACCACCACTCATCCCAACTGGTGATGCGCTGTGATTGCTCCAACACAGACCAATTAGGTGAAGGAATATCTGGAGCCAGCCAATTAAAATCGTCCAATGTATCCCAATTGTTTGAATGTTGGTCCAAAGAGGACATATTGAAATGCTTTTCTAAATCTTGATAATACAAATTATATGGAGCTGTGTAAATGCTGGAACAATCTTCAACAATACCTTTACTAGTGACATGTAAATAAATGTCACACTTAGTGGATGTATGCATACGTAACTGTTGACACGCTGTAATGATCTTACAGTTAGTACATTTATCAACAAATACAGATGATGTCACTGGCCCAGATAGAATAATACAGTTTTCTAAATTCGTTAAATGCAACGTACCCATAACACCTTTGAGGCCGACTGTACAGTTTTTAAGATTCTGTAGAGTGACATCTCTTTGAAATAATTCATCGTTCTCAAGCAATAATACTTTGTTCTTTTGTGAATCAAAACCGAAAAGCTTTTCATCCCATTTGTTACTATCAGTCTTGCCAGCACCGTCATTCTCATCCAATGATCCTTGCTTCTGAGTGTGGGACTTAGGAAGTTTCTTTTTCGAAAACCCGAACTTTTTCTTTGGAACATACTGGTCTTCTAATTCATAACATTTAGTTTGTAAGTTCTGTACTATGCCTAAATATTTTCGCATATTAAACTCCTTTAGAAAAAATGATGATGTAACAACATGTTTCTGCAATTCGTTTACTTCTCGTTTAATGTTATCAAAGTGTAAAGGTAGTGCATTTGTGTCCATAGTTGGGATTTGAGACAGGAGATCTTCTACATATTCTGATTTGATTTTAAAAGCCCCAGAGAAATAGTCTTCATTTTCATCACAGGCATCTATTTCTTCCCTTGCTTTATGTGCTTTCTGTAATTTTTCCAACCGTTGTGCATCTCTTCTACTTAACCTTTCTAATACCGAACTCTTATCACTCATTTTCCTTTCTTTATCAAGTCTTCTATTGTTTTATTTAGTTCTGACGATTGATTTGTTGCGTTTTTAAGCACTTCTAGTGTTTGACGACTAACTTTTCTGGCATCTGTGTGTTTGGATTCAGTGTCAAACTGCAAAATAGTATTTTAGATTAGCAATGAGTAGTGGATAAAAATGTATGTATGATATTAATAATGAGTTTGTGAATCAAAATGGATCAAACTTGATGACTAAGCTTCTATGACAATTTTAATTGTAAGGTGAACACTTGATGGTAGGGACACTGAATTTATATACAAGTATGTATACAATACATTTTTAATAAGCCAACCGCTTATGTACTTTTTAAGAACAAACTGAACATTGCTAGCAACACACACAATAGATTTTTCATCTACTGCACACTATTCAATGTACACTAAATAAAGCCCGGAACACATTCCATTTTAATCAGTTTAAAATGCCATATTGTCAATATAACAAAATTTTATATATTTGATTCTTAACCCATAAACTAAATCATATTCAAATTCATTTAATACTTATTAAACATGTAAACCCAAAGCCAAAAATACTTTTAGTGAACACAAACAGGACATGCAACAGACAAAATAATTATATTAGTCCCATAAAAAGACAAACTAAATGATCAGTGACCACAATCAACAAATATTGAAGATAAGGACCTGTTTAAGTAGATCATCATCAGGTTTGACCAACTTGAACAGTGCGTAACCAATGGTTCCGAATGTAGCCACCCAGAAAGTGGCCCTAATAGCAACACTCATCTCACCGCTTTTATATTTTGCCCTCGTTAATCCAAATTGCCTGATCTAATTCCCTAGTTTTATTGTTAGCAATTTTTTCACCAATTCCGTAATAACCGTCTAACGCCCAATTGTAGTTCTTGTACATATACAGACGAAAATCTGGAAAATAATTTGCATGGTCATTAAGAGTATTTGCACTTTTTTATATTGTATTAGTTTCCTTACTTTGAATTTACTACTCAATTAGATCTTAAAAACCAAGAAGGTAGTAATGTTCAGAAGTTTATACTTCCATCATCAAGCTGTAACTATGTAGCTTTCATACTTGTTATGTAGACAGTTGTTGACAAGCTGTCATCATATAAATATAGCAGTGAGGCAGATGTTTTAAACATGTTCTAAATTTAACAAAAATTCTCATAGCAGCATAAATTTACATTAACTAAAAAGTTGCAGTACCATGTTTTACCATTCAGATTAACATGCCAGTTAACTGATCATCATCTGCCATTGGATAGCTACTGGGGAACATGCCAGACTTTCCCAAAGAGCTGTAATCATAGTCACATAGTTCACTTATCTCCATGCCAACCCAATTTTATGGGAAAAACACCTGGCTTACTCATAAAACTCTCACATAAATTTCACAACGTTTACATTATTCGTAAATTCAGTACATACACGCAGGCAGAAAACTAATCCTTTCAGGTCATTAACACAAGCAAGTGCGGTTAATGAAATTTATTTTTCCATTTCTGAATTCCGTCAAAAGAATCCGTAGGTATCTCGGTCTTATGGATGTTATGACCACAGATCTATACCTTGAGACTAAATTTAAATTTCTTTGTAGTAAAATTACATGTGAAATGCAGATATTCATAGTAACATCAAGAGTTTACGTACCTCGGTCGGTATTTAGCTTGTGCCAGAGACCGTAGGAGACGGCTAACCCTGCAGCTTCGACTAACAACACAGCCTTCAAAGAAAATTTGATAAATCTTTTGTATGCAGGCTTTGGAGTTTTGGTTAGCATAATAACAATGATAAATAGCTGTTTATATGCTATATTTTACAAAATTCGTACTAAAATGTAACTGCATTGCATTGGTACGAATGTCTCACACGGTGACGTAAGTCGCAAAATCAGTATTGCCTATCAAAAAAATAGTTTAAGCTAAATCTATGTTTTAAAACACCAAAAGACCATGTCTACGGGTCAGGATCCACCAAATTGTAAACCTACCAAAATAAAATTACTAGAATCCCTGAAGATAAAGATGTGAGGTGTGCCGGGTACTTTTAATTCATGGAGTTAGGGTACATGAAGTACCCTAACTCCATGAATTAAAAGTATTATCAATTGATAATACACTTGCAGACAGACGATGATGAGGTACCACGCCGACTCAGGCGCCGGAGGTCGCTTAACGACCTTCGTCCTCCATGAGCGCAGGCCTGGGGGTGGCAGGTAAGGCCGCTTGTCACCCCAGCAGAAGCAGGCCGGGACGGTGGGGTGACTAGCGCCCCTCCCCCAAACCGGGGCAAGACGGGGACACCGTGGTTTCCAAACCTGAGGGGGCCATCTCGAAACTGGAACACCCCGGCGTCTGTAGACCCGAGACGGCGTGCGGTTTTAGTCGGTTCAAGCCCGACATAACCACCCCGCTGCCCGGCGAGGGGTTATCCGAATGGATTTCCGCACGGGAAAAAAATAAAAATAAAGGTACCACTTTTGGATCTAAAGCGGCACGCACAAGCACTACCGTTTTTGCGTTTGTGTTTTGTGTTTTTGCGTGTGGAATTTTGCCCACGGGCTCCACGGGAGATGAGTGTGTCGGAATCGGACCGACTGAATCCACACGGTGTCGTTCCCAAGCGTCCATTGCCGGGCACCCCGGATGCGCCTTCGAAAGGATTCTCACCCGCTCCCTCTCCACCGCCTATTTATTGATTTATTCGCGCGCATTACCTACTTGCAGAAAGAGGCGGTGGCGAGCCACTTGCATCGGTCGGAGACCACGGCTGTCATCATAGTCTCCAGCGAGCGAATGCCCACGCCCAGGACCGCAACGAGATCCCTGCGTGGACTCGCACACGCTGAGCACTCCACCAATGTATGGAGCGGCGTGTCTTAGCCTGCTCAACGTTCTAATACTTATTGATAGCTATGAAATGTATCTACCTATATTTAGGTCTGTATGTGTTAGATTTCTATACAAAAAGTCCTGGTCTCTGGCGCAATAGCTAATGCCGCGGCCGGGCGGACAGAAGCGAGCAAAATGCAAGCTAATGAGAGTAGTTATAAGAGCGCACCACGGGCATTTTGCCGATTGCCCACCGAGGGCTTCTGCGCAGTGCCTTAGGGTACGTTTAAATACCCGCTAATAGAGAATCGTTTTACCTATAAAAAGAAAAATAGAGTACTTAGTTAGTATTGTTTTATTGGGCTTATCAGATAATACACACAAATTACATATTCTTATAGTACCTACACAAAATAAGTATATTAACTATATAATATTGATTATAATTTGGTATAATAATTTATTCTTACCTTTATTAAACTTTACATACATAATTTATTCTTATTGTTAATAGGTAGGTACTTGAATAAATAGTGTAGGTACCTGAACATAAAATACCAATTTAGTAATAAATAAAATAATGTTACAGGTATACAATTAGCTTCTTAAGCAATTGCGTACTTTTCCTATAGATTTCCGTAGTTCGCAAGAATTACGGTAGATGGCTCCAGCGTTGCCTTGAGACGTATCTATACTAATATTAGGTCGTTACATATGAAATTGCCGTTTTTCTTGAAGAAATTGGAGGAAACCCCATTTTCAGTACTAACATTTTTGCATTTTTTTTAGGAATGACAAATCCAAATTTTATTATTTTTTTTGTTTTTGAATGAGACAACATTAAGCTAACAAACAGCAACTTTTATAGCTTTTATTACATATTTGAAAAGTGATAGCGGGTAATACGAAATTTATCATCAAAATTAATAGCATATAGGAAGTACTGTTTTTGATGATCGAATTAATTTATCAGGCAGCCAATAAAAACAAAATTTAATACCTACAGAGTTGTAAAATCTTGAAATCAGCTTTCAAACAAAATATAAATAATGGAACTAGCTATTAAATTACAGGAATAACGAACTCATGAATTTGTAAGAAAATTTTGGCAATTTCATAAGTAAAGACCTATTATTATAAAGAGGAAAAATTTGTTTTTTTGTTTGTTTGTTTGTGCTCCGAAACTACTGGACCTATTTCAATAATTCTTTCACATATAGAAAGCTACAATATCTAGGAGTAACATAGGCTACAATTTATTTTCAAAAAAATTAGAGATCCGTAAGAAAATCGCAATATTGTAAAAAATGTAGAGAAATGAAAATCTTTTTAGGCGTGCGCTGCGTAAACGATTGATGATATAACAATATGATGTACTACAGGTTTATAGGTCTTTTTAATGTCTACAAAAAAGTCCGCGACGCGATATATGCAACCGTAATTTGTTCCACTACAACAGGTCTCGTGTTCTCAAAATTTAATTATTTCATATCTTTTTGATCACATCATAACGCGGGCAACAGCAGTGCGAGTGGGAGTGGAAGTGGGAGTGGGAGTGGGAGTGGAAGTGGGAGTGGGAGTGGGAGTGGGAGTGGGAGTGGCAGCGGGAGTGGAAGTGGACGCAATAAGCGACCTCCACGCGAGCGGAGCCGCGGGCAACATCTAGTATAATATATCGGAGAATTTCGAATATCTGGGACGTGTCTAGGTGACTCAGTTGGTCAGAGCATTCCCCCTGAAAGAGACTGGTCGCGGGTTCAAACCCCTTCTTAGATGTTTTCTTTTTCTGATCTAAATCTATAGGAAATGTTATAGGTAGCTATATTAAATATAGGTACTTATAAGTTGCGTTTGCAGACCCAAGACGGCGTGCGGTTTTAGTCGGTTCGAGCCTGACATAACCGCCCCCGCTGGCCGGCGGGGGGGTATCCGAGGGGATTTCCGCACGAAAAAAAAAAAAAAAAAAAAAGGTACTTATAAGTTGGGGTGTGTGTTGGGTAACCTCCTCGAGTGTCGCTCTGATTCCGATCCCGCTGCAGTCCGGGGGGAACGGAATCGGAGCGGCCGGTACACCCTGGGCGGCGGTCAATGGCTTCCCCTTCACCCCTTCATAGGGTTGGCATTGATCGTCGGCCAATACCCAACGTGGCGGGAACACATCGCTCTCCGTACTCCTCTGCTTTCAGAGGAGACAGGATGAGCGATGCTGTTAGTGGTGAGATGGCCCAGGGTCAGTCGAGGTGCGAGGGATATGCTCTATGGGTAACCTTACACCCCGGCGTCTGAAGACCCGAGACGGCGTGCGGTTTTAGTCGGTGCAAGCCCGACATAACCGCCCCCGCTGGCCGGCGGGGGGGTATCCGAAGGGATTTCCGCACGATAAAAAAAAAAAAAAAAGGTAGGTACTTATAAGTTAATTTTTTTCTGCTATTCTTCCACATCTTCTTCGTCCGGGACTGGTTCTTCCACAACGCAATCGTCTGTGCATGATCTGATGTCTGTCGTCTTTATCTTCTCATTGCACTCTGGGGTTGGATCCTGAGAAAAGTTTTTTACTATTATAAAGACATGGACAGATTCAAGACATTGTTTCAATCACTTACATTTAGTAGGATTTGATTATGGGCCATCTGATTTTGAATTTGAATATGGACAGTACTGTGACACAAATTTTGTCCAAACTACTTGTCCAGTAGTCTATTAGGTATGCAAACCGGGGCAAGACGGGGACACCGTGGTTCCCAAACCCGTGGGGGCCATTTCGAAACCGGAGATGGCCCAGGGTCAGTCGAGGTGCGAGGGATATGCTCTATGGGCAGCCTAACACCCCGGCGTCTGTAGACCCGAGACGGCGTGCGGTTTTGGTCGGTTCAAGCCCGACCAGGTTCTTTTTTGAAATATCTTAATATCTTTAATATGTACAGACCCAACTAATTTACAATGTTTAATAGTATAGTTAGAAGAAACAAATAACTTTGTAGTTTTAGTCGGTTCAAGCCCGACATAACCACCCCCGCTGGCCGGCGGGGGGGATCCGAGGGGATTTCCGCACGAAAAAAAATAACGGAAAAAAGGTACTCACCACAGGGTGTTCTCTGAACCGCGCTTGGTATCCCTTCACTTTATTTTCAATGCATTCGCCGTCACATGCTTCCCACTCACTCCATGTGCCCATATGACACTTTGCTTCTTCTGACTCCGGGTCTACATAGGGTTCTGGCTCACTAGGACAAGAATAAGTACGTTAACCCTGCATGACCTCTCTAAACACTCGACGAGTCTGAACTTGTTACTCATGATAAGCCTAGACGAGTACAATATTATTATTTACTAGCCGACGCCCGCGGCTTCGCCCCCGCGGAGGTCGGTTATCGTTTTTAGGTCATTTCTCCGGTTCTACTTGACTAATTGCAATCAAACATACGGCAGATTTTAAGTCTCACCAAGACCTTTCTAACAGAAAAAACCGCATCAAAATCCGTTCAGTAGTTATTGCGTCCATCGCGAACAAACTGGCTAACAGATAAACAAACATAACATAACATAACTTCACGCCTGTATCCCCGAAGGGGTAGGCAGAGGTGTATTACGCACCCACGATTCGCCAGTTATGTTAAGGTCCCAATGAAATAGGGGGCGAGCCTATTGCCATCTACCGGGCACATTATTAATCGAGCGATAATTAACATTTATTAATGCACACATAACTACGAAAAGTCAGAGGTGTGTGCCCGGGGCGACTGGGGATCGAACTCGAGACTTCGTCTCAGCAGTCCGATACGTACACCACTGGGCTATCGCCGCTGATAAACAAACAAGAATAAAAAAGAATTGTGTTCAGAACCATTCATTTAACATAATCCAAGTATTATTTGTTTAATACCCACAATGTACAGACACAACTTATTTAAAATTAACAAGACATTTACAAGACTTTTTTACATAATAAATAAAATTACCCATCACCCATAAACACAATGTTATAAAAACCATAGGTAAACTTTTATTTTTAACAGAACATAGTGTGAAATTATCTTGAAAAAAAAACGAATCGCGAAGTTTAGAGTTCGATCATCAAGTTTGACGCAGAGTAGATATCCCTACGTAGGTAAATCAATAAATCACCTGGTCGTAGTAGTCGTAGTCGTTGGAGGGCTATATTCAGGCTTGGGATATTCTACATTGCCAGTTGGCTCACTACCTTCGTCACTCCCGTCATCACCACCTGTATCACCATCACCACCTGTGAACAATGTTTATCTTAAATAATTATAAATTTGAAAATTAGTTGTATCTGTACAGTCAACGACAAAATTTGATTAACACTAAAATATTTACAAGCTTGTAGTATGTAACATTGGAATAGTACCAACGATTGATGTATAAGCAGTTTTATTATCCCCGGAGCATTTATATTATTTATATTTATTTTATTAAAGGCTAATGATAAAAAGAACAGAAATTTGTAAAGATACTTTTGTTGTTCTTTTTTTTTTTATACCACTAAGGTGGCAGACAAGCACACGGCCCACCTGATGGGAAGCGGTTACCGCGGCCTATGGACGTGTGCAACACCAGTGGCGTCACACTCGCGCTGCCGACCCTGTAAAGGAAAGAGGATGAAAAAGGAGTTTGGGAGGGGATGGGAAAGGAGTTTGGGCTCCGGCACTCTCACTCACCAAACGGAACGCAACAGTTCAAATACTGTTACTTGGCGTCGATATTCTGTGAGAGAGTGGTGCTTCCCCGGTCGAGTCGGCCCATTCATGCAACGGCCAAAATGACTGTTGCTTGACTCTACCACTCTAACTCTCTAAAGGTTGTTGACATTAGTGCACATTTACTTACTGTACATTAGAGATACTAAGAAAAACTTGCATGACCGATTTGGAGAAGAATTTTTTTTTTTAATTCTTCTGTTTGTTCACGAGGGACGCAAACATTAATGAACGGATTTTGAAGCAGTTTTTGTGTTTTAGAAAGGTCTTGGTCAGACTTAAAATGTGTCGTATATTTGATTACAATATTATTGGTTAAGTAGAACCGGAGTAGGAGATTGGACCTCAGCTTCCAAAGGGTAAGCTATAAGTGCAAGCAGGATTTGCGCTCGGATGATGATGTACCACGAAGCGATCGTACCTTTTTTTTTTTTTCGTGCGGAAATCCCTTCGATACCCCCCCGCCGGCCAGCGGGGGCGGTTATGTCGGGCTTGAACCGACTAAAACCGCACGCCGTCTCGGGTCTTAAGACGCCGGGATGTAAGGTTACCCATAGAGCATATCCCTCGCACCCCGACTGACCCTGGGCCATCTCCGGTATCGAGATGGCCCCCTTACTTGCTCTCCACTGTGCCATCTGCTAATCAGAGGGACACGTGGAAAGCTTCCGAACAGCCCTCAACAGGGCCGTCCTCGCCTCGGTCGGAGTTGGCCGTAGGCGGCATCAGCGTCTCTCCCGCCCTAGGAGAGAGGCGCTGCTGTCTCCGTTGTCCCCAACCAAGCACCCCCGAAGCGATCGTACCTTTCTTTTTAGGGTTCCGTTGCCGAATGGCAAAAAACGGAAACCTTATAGATTCGTCATATCTGTCTGTCTGTCCGTCCGTATGTCACAGCCACTTTTTTCCGAAACTATAAGATCTATGCTGTTGAAACTTGGTAGGTAGATGTATTCTGTGAACCGCTTTAAGATTTTCACACAAAAATAGAAAAAAGACAATAAAATTTGGGGGTTCCCCATACTTATAACAGAAAGTCAAAATTTTTTTTTCATCAATCCCATACGTGTGTGGTTATCTATGAATAGTGTGCACGACACAAATAGACTATAGACACATGTGCCAGTGACACGTAGATTAAGTAAGCGTGAATATAATGAATAAATTATGAAAATGTTAGGTTTACGTAAATTAAAACGTAATTATGTAATAACTTTGATATTAAGCTAAGATAAATAGCTTACTACTGTTAGGAGTTAGTTTTCTGAGTAATTAAGTATGTTAGAGCCAAATTTAATAAAGAAAGTACATTCCCCGAAAAGCATAATTGCAAATATAATTACGTAAATGCATTACTCAGAATCTAACATAACTTCGTATAAATAGGAAATACGACTTTGTATATTAGTATGTAAGTTTAATTACACCCCGCGACTGCCTCCCACGCCGTAAGAAGCGAATATGCGCTCCCCCGGCTGGTGCCATTTTATTATATAGTAGCTCGCGGGAGGCAGGGCCCATATATAAGTCTGAGGGGTCAATCCGCCCGTCATTCAGTAGCCCGACGTCGCACGGTACAGATGTAAGTACCTATCGTCGTGCAAGTCTTATTGCTACCAATGTACATATATGCTATGTGATTAATATGTAAAACATAAGTTCTATAAATAAATGGAAATGCGGAGGTGAGGTAATTTGGATCGCGGGCCAGCACTACAAAAGACTATAAAAGCAGGGACCATTTGGTAGGAAATTATGGACATTGGGCAATGGACATGGAGCAACAAGTAGACAACAAGAGTCTCTCAAGGAACAAGGAAGCTCAACAGGAAGTAGTAGATCAAGAGTAGTGCTGGGCCAAGTACATCCGATGCCTCACTGACGTCAATGAAGTCCACCCATCCAAGTGTTTCATTCTTCGACTCAACATCCATCAAATACAGTCCACTGAAGGCGACCGCGAAGTAGTGGCAGTCTATTTGGAACCTTATCAGGTCATAGTCTGTTACGAACCACGGTCCTTAACATTGGTCCTTCGGAGCCGAATAAAGTCCACGGTCCTTCGAAGATCCAGGTCAACTTCAAGTAAACTGCCAGCCGTAGACGTTTCATCGTTCTTCAACTAAGGGAGAAGTGACAGTCTATTTGGAACCTTATCAGGTCATAGTCTGTCACGAACGTCTATGGTCCATTGGAACCGGGTCGAAGGGTAGGAATAAAGTCCACGATCCGTCGGAATTCCAGGTAAGTATAAACTTGAAGAAAGAAGAATGGTTCTCACCAGGGATGGAGGGAAGCGCCGTCAGGAAGAGGAACCGGCATCAGCATCAGCACCATTACCAAGATCAGTACTACACCCTGCGGCCACGGAAGAGGCCAGAAGTTATGCGGACAGTGGTGCGTCGGAAGCCATAGTCAGCACCGAGCAGACCACGTCCAGCACAACTGCGACTACTGAAGAGTCAGGGACGACAGAAAAAGGATCGCCCCACTCCCGCGCTGTTGTATATGGAGAGCCTAGCTCACAGCGCACCATGCGGCCTTTGGACACGAGGTCACGCCGCTCCACCAGTTCAAGAAAGAAGAAGGAACTGGAGGTCAAACAACGCTGGGCAGAACTGAAGCTCAAGCAAATACAAGCCGAAGCAGAGATAGAACAGATCCGTCTACAGCGGCTACTGCAGGACGAGAGCAGCGACGATGGGTCTGAGGAAGATCTGGCATCGGTACGTATTAACACGTGGCTACAGAAGGATGACGCTGCGGCACCCAACCTGAAGGAAAAGGGGCAAGACATCGAGGAAAACACTCAGACCTGCCTAGACAGGGGTCAACTAGTAGCGAAGTGTCAAACCCAGGAAAAATCAGAAGGAAGTGCCCCAGTGAAGAACTCCGTGATCGATGTAGCTACGCTCACCGCGGCCCTATCCCAGGCTATGAGATGCAACAGGGAGCCGCCCAAGTATATACGGGAACTACCGATCTTCAGCGGCAGCAGTACAGAATGGCTCGCCTTCAAGACAACGTATGAAGAATCGGGTATATACTTCACGAAGAACGAAAATATTGCAAGAATTAGAAAAAGTTTACGTGGACTCGCACAAGAAGCAGTCGAGTGACTAATGCTGAGTCAACCTGACCCCGAGGTGATCATAAGGGCCCTCGAGAGAAGATTTGGTAGACCAGAAGCACTCATCCACGTCGAGATGGAGAAGCTCAAGACTCTTAACAAAGTGACCGATAACGCCAAGGACATCTGTATCTTCGCTGGGAAGATAGCAAACATCGTGGGAACCATAGAAGCCTTGAGGAAGCCGCACTACCTACACAGTCCAGAGATGTGCAGAAGTATCATCGAGAAACTCACACCTATACTCAGAAACAAGTGGTACGACTTCGCTGCAAAGAAGAAAGAAGACATACCAGAACTGAAGAAAATATCTGTGTTTCTGTCAGAAGAGGCAGACAAGTGCAGCTCCTACGCGCTCCCAGGGGTGAACCACACAGAAGAAAACAGAAGAACCGGTTATCGTCCTCAAAGAAGCAGAAGAGTTGAACAGACGCTCACCATCAACAAGAAGACATCAGAAGAGAGATGTCCACAGTGTAGCAGGGATCATAAGCTACCTGACTGCAAGCAGTTCATCGCCCTAGACAACACCGCGAGATGGGAAACAGCCAAGAAGAATAGAGTCTGTTTTCGCTGTCTTCGAAGTAACCACCGACGCGCCACATGCAGAGCACCGGCCTGTGGGAAGAACGGGTGCCAGATAATGCATCACCGACTACTGCATCGCGATATGCCGCCAAGAGACCGTGAAGAACAGAAGGAAGACATCACGACCTCAACGGCAGAAGTAGCCACAGCAGCAGTCCCCCGCAGTCAGCGCAAGGCCTACCTCAAGATGGCACCAGTGACACTAAGAGGACCAAGCGGTAGCGTCGATACCTACGCCTTATTGGACGAGGGAAGCGCGATCACGCTGATAGATGAGACCATAGCCGACGTCATCGGGGCAGATGGACCAACCAAGGAGACGTGGATCCAAGGTGTCAACAGCGACATGAAGCACGAGAGCAAGACAGTCAGTCTACTCATCAAAGGGAAGTACGCCGATGAAGAGTACGACTTAACCGCCCACACCATGGACCGACTCCGCCTCTCACCCAACACCGTGCATGAAGAGCACCTCAACGGCTGTGAACATCTGGAAGACATACGTGACAAGATAACGTATAAAAAGGCTTCACCTAAAGTGTTATTGGGACAAGACAACTGGCATCTCATCGTAACCCGTCAGCTGCGCACCGGAAGCCGTAACCAGCCTGTGGCGTCGCTCACTCAGCTGGGATGGGTGCTTCACGGATGCAGCAGTTCAGTGACTGCAACAGTGTCATTCTGCGGTAAGTTACAACAGCGCGATAAGGACTCCATTGAAGATGAAGTGAAGAATTACTTCAAGTTGGAATCACTGGGCATCGAACCCCGACGCCCGAGAGAAGATCCCGAACTACGAGCCATGCAGATTCTTGAAGAAAAGAGCCGGCGGCTACCAGATGGAAGATATGAGACCGGACTGCTGTGGAAAGAAGAAAATGCGGACATACCGAATAATTACAAGGAAGCTGAGAAGCGTCTGCTTACGCTCGAACGAAGACTCGATAGGGATGAAGATTTGAAACAGAAATATGAAGAAAGAATGGAAAACCTATTCAAGTCAGGCTATGCAGAACCAGCTCCTATGACACCGCAGAAGGGAAGGACGTGGTACCTACCTCACTTTCCGGTCATCAACCCCGCCAAGCCGCACAAGCCACCTCGACTGGTCCACGACGCAGCCGCCAAGAGCACCGGAGTATGTTTGAACGATATGCTCCACTCCGGTCCTGATCTGCTGCAGTCCCTACCAGGTGTGATCATGAGATTCCGCCAATACCCGTACGCTGTAAGTGCCGACATCAAAGAAATGTTCATGCAAGTGAAGATAAGGACAGAAGATCGAGATGCGCTGCGCTTTCTGTGGAGAGGACGACGCCGTGAAGGTCAACCCGAAGAGTATCGTATGACGTCAGTAATCTTCGGAGCCACCTCGTCGCCGTGTACA
Source organism: Cybosia mesomella (assembly GCA_946251805.1). Taxonomy (NCBI): domain Eukaryota; kingdom Metazoa; phylum Arthropoda; class Insecta; order Lepidoptera; family Erebidae; genus Cybosia; species Cybosia mesomella. The sequence goes on from OX276395.1 coordinate 5,483,245, forward strand.
GCGCTGTACATCAAGAACAGGAACGCAAGAGACTTCGTCGACACTTACCCGGATGCCGTAAAAGCCATACAAGAAAATCACTACATGGATGACTACTTGCAGAGCTTCCCTACGGTCACAGCGGCACGAGAGACCACGCGAACAGTCGACATGATACACAAAAAAGCTGGCTTCGTGTTGAACGGTTGGACTTCGAACGAAAAAACAATCATAGAAGATTTATCACTGCCCCGAGACAGCAGTGCTACAGTGGAACTCGGCGGCCAAGAGACAGAAAAAACCTTGGGTCTAACATGGCACGTCAACGAAGATCATCTTGGCTTTAACGCGAGCAACTTGAAGATCCCGCGCGAAGTGAAAACAAACACGCGACCTCCAACGAAGCGAGAGGCCTTGAGTGTGATAATGGCCTTATTCGATCCGCTCGGCCTTATTGCACCAATAATAACTCCCGGTAAACGTATTTTTCAGGACACATGGCGCTATAAGGCGCAATGGGACGACCCACTCCCAGCTGAGCTACGGGAACGATGGAACAAATGGTTCGCCCAGCTCAACAACATACACCTGCTGAGAATACCCCGCTGCTACGATCACCTGACGACATCAGTCGCCTCACGCCAACTGCACACTTTCGTCGACGCAAGTGAAGAAGCCTACGCTGCAGCTGTGTACTGGCGTACGCAACACACCGACGGGTCAGTAACCGTGTCATTAGCAGCCGCAAAGAGCAGAGTAACCCCGCTGAAGCCCATCTCCATGCCGAGACTCGAGCTTCAAGCTGCACTACTGGGAGCGCGCCTGGCTCAAACCACCCTGGAAGAACACGACTACGAGTCAACAGAGAAGACCTATTGGAGCGACTCGCGAACCGCACTCACATGGATAAGGTCGGAGCCGCGTGCATACAAGTCATTCGTTGCACATCGCCTCGCCGAGATAGAAGACACCACGAAGAAAAATGAATGGCGTTGGGTGCCTACTCGACTCAACGTGGCAGACGACGCAACTCGGGAAACCCCCGACAACTTCCGGGCCGAACACAGATGGTATAACGGCCCCGATTTCCTGCGCCTGCCAGCAACCGAGTGGCCCACAGAAGAAAAGGTCATTCGTCACGACACGGGCGAAGAAAGACAAGCGTGTCACACATCGCAAGATGTCGAGCAGCCCAGCACAAGTCAACTACTGCGTATAGAGAAGTACTCAAAATGGATGCGACTCATACGAACGACTGCACGAGTACTCCAGTTCATCGATTTGTGCCGGCCGAATAAGTGTAAAACGTCAGCTGCTCGAAAGCGAACTCGTAAGATAGAGAAAGCTAATCCCGATTGGCGTACGAAGAAAGCCATACCAGTGCATAATAAGAATAACACAGTGATACGCGATAAACAGTGCTACATAAACATACCAGGTGAGTACTTGAACCGCGCCGAACACCTGTGTGTAAACGCCAGTCAACGAGATAGTTTCGCGAGTGAAATAGTACGTATGACAAAAGGTCAATCAACTCCTCGCGACAACCGACTGAACAATGTAAGCGTGTACTTAGACTCACACGGCACTATGCGCGTGAGAGGACGCATATCAGCTGCAAAGGAGCTGGGAGAAGACGCATCGGACCCTGTGGTGCTCGACGGCAAACACCCGTACACACGCCTCTACATCAAACATGTACATGAGAAGCTACGGCATGGTGGCACCGAGATCACGGTCAATGAACTCCGGCAGCGGTTATGGATTACCAAGATACGTCCCGCAGTGAAAAATGAGATAAAGAAGTGTGTATTGTGTCGCATAAGAAAGGCGAAACCAGCGTCACCGGTCACAGGCAACTTACCAGCCGCCCGGTTAGCTCACAACACACGTCCCTTCACGTTCACCGGTCTAGACTACTTCGGACCCATAGAAGTTACAGTCGCACGCCATCGAGAGAAGAGATATGGAGCCTTATTTACGTGTATGACCTCTCGAGCTATACATGTAGAGGTCGTTCACTCCTTAAGCGCCGACTCAGCCGTTTCCGCCCTGAGAAGATTCATCGCCAGACGTGGCTGTCCCAAAGAAATATGGAGTGACAACGCTACGTGCTTCAAGGCAGCGGAAAAGGAGCTAGCAGAGGCCGCACTCGACGCGCTCGAAAAAGAAACTACGAGTCAACACATCGTGTGGAAGTACATACCCCCCTTCCGCACCCTTCATGGGGGGGGCATGGGAGCGAATGGTGAAAGCAGTGAAAGAAGTGCTTCGTGTCACCATGATGGAAAAGCATCCCAGCGACGAGATCCTGTTAACCTTATTAGCAGAGGTCGAGAATATCGTCAACTCACGACCCCTCACACATGTTTCGGTTGATCCTAACGATCCCGAGGCCCTCACGCCGAACCACATCCTCATCGGGCCCAACTGCCATGTGCCACCACCAGGGCACTTCTCTGCAGACGACGTGACTGCTCGCCAACAATGGAAGCGAGCTTAAGCCCTGGCTGACATCTTCTGGAGGAGGTGGGTGAAGGAGTACCTTCCCCTATTGCAACACCGGCGGGAGCCCACCAGCACCGGCGTCGCCCCGAAGGTCGGGGACGTCGTCATCATCTGCGATTCCAATCTGCCGCGCAACACCTGGCCGCGAGGACGCGTCAGCCGGGTGTTCCCAGGAGCCGACGGCGAGGTACGAGTCGTGGACGTCACCACCAGCAGCGGACACGTGCTGAGGAGGCCTACGAAGAAGATCGTCGTGCTACCAACGGAGCTCGCAGACGAACCAGGGTCAGCGACGGCGGGAGAATGTGCACGACACAAATAGACTATAGACACATGTGCCAGTGACACGTAGATTAAGTAAGCGTGAATATAATGAATAAATTATGAAAATGTTAGGTTTACGTAAATTAAAACGTAATTATGTAATAACTTTGATATTAAGCTAAGATAAATAGCTTACTACTGTTAGGAGTTAGTTTTCTGAGTAATTAAGTATGTTAGAGCCAAATTTAATAAAGAAAGTACATTCCCCGAAAAGCATAATTGCAAATATAATTACGTAAATGCATTACTCAGAATCTAACATAACTTCGTATAAATAGGAAATACGACTTTGTATATTAGTATGTAAGTTTAATTACACCCCGCGACTGCCTCCCACGCCGTAAGAAGCGAATATGCGCTCCCCCGGCTGGTGCCATTTTATTATATAGTAGCTCGCGGGAGGCAGGGCCCATATATAAGTCTGAGGGGTCAATCCGCCCGTCAACTCACTCATTGCACTTCGAGTGTATGACCAGCTGTTGAGGTACACACCCACACCACAAAGTACTCATCCTCCCAACTTCGGTTGGGCGAATTTATTTCGCGTCGACACGAATAGTGTTAGGGCCACGCTACACTCTAGTATATAAAGGTCGAACCACACTTATTTAATTATCTTTTAATTAAATTTTTCGTTTTTTGTTGTTATCAGTTAGGCTTATCCTAACTGCATTTTTACCAGGAAAGGGGTAAGCAGGGAAGTCGGCATCATGGCCGAAACTTCCCTGCTTGATCTCCTCCTAATGGACCGGGAGGTCCACGCCTTTTTAAAGGCGAGGTTCGGGGATAGAATCCCGGACTCCCCCATCGTGGGGCCCGACACTCCACATATTACACCCCCAACGACCACCACACCCCCACTACCTACCATCACCACAAAAACAGCTAGGGCCTCTGCCGCGTCGTCAAGCTGCTCGGGCAGCCGTTCTTCTAGGGGCGGATCGCCGACGCGAGAGCGCAGCCCTCTTCCCCCGATCGCCACCGGGGATGAAGATAGCAGTAGGGACAGCATGGACACTGCTGACATCTCTGCCTCCGCCTCGGAGACAGAAGCGACGTCCTCCTCCTCCGACGAAGGGTTCACGCCCGTAGCCAGCGGGAAGAGGAGACGCAGCCCAAAAGCCGCACAGGCGGCGCCGCCAGCGAAAGCGCTGAAGAAACCGCCGGTCCTCACCGAAGCCCCAGCACAGGTTAAGCCCACTCAGGGGCCCACCACCGACGTCCCGGCTCGCAAGGAGCCCACCCCACCCCCCGTTTATGTCCACGACAAAGACCGGTGGACCGCCATCTCCAGCTGGTGCAACGACCAGCACATTCACTTCACCTCCGCCCGTTCCACCCCTCAGGGTATTAAAGTTTCCGTTCCCTCTCCAAGGGACCACCGCGCATTAACCACCCTCCTAAAGGAAAGGAACATTCAGTTCCATTCCTTCACCCTTCAGGAGGACAAGCTTCTCCGCGCCGTCGTGCGTGGAATCCCGAAGGAGGTCTCCTTAGAGGAGATCACCAAATCTCTCAAGGAGGATCAAGGCCTCCCTATTCATAGCGTCCATAGGATGGTCCGCGCTAGGACACACGAGCCCTACGATATGGTCCTTGCCACCCTGGACCGATCCGAGGCCGGCAAGGCCATATTTAAGACTCAGACGGTGTGCCAGTTGGCTGGCATAACCGTCGAACCGCCACACAAGAAGGGGATCATATCCCAATGCCACAGGTGCCAGCAGTACGGGCACTCAGCCCGCAACTGCTATGCCCGCCCAAGGTGCGTCAAGTGCCTTGAGGACCACGCCACAGCAGAGTGTAGCCGTCCGAAGGATAGGGCACTCTGCTCGACACCACCTGCGTGCGTCCTATGCGGGCAAACGGGCCACCCCGCGAACTATCGCGGGTGCCCGAAGGCACCCAAGCAACAACAACAGTCACGCCCATCCGGGCGTACACCTCAGACCGTAGGTCAGTCGCAGCCCCAAGCATCAGCTTCGGCTCCACCGAAGCCCTGCCCATGGGGACCCAACGCAGCCTCCTCAAGGCCTGCGTTCCCCCCCCTGCCGTCCCAGACTAGGAACGCCCAGACTTCGGGGATTCCGGCGCTCATGAGCGTATATGTCCCCCCGCCTCAAGTCACGCAGCCTCTGTTGCCAACACCAGCTCCGCAACAGCCGCGCCCCCAACAACCTCCGCGGTCGCAGGCTGATAGGACACACACACAGCCCCCACCACCACTACAACCACAACCACACACAAACACGGCGAGCCAGCCAGCGACCGGGGAGTCGGACCTCGAAGTCGTGGCACGCTTTGCCAGCATACTCAATTACGCGGAACTGCGCGACATGGCCGCGCAGATCCGCGCAAATGAGGGAAACCCGATGGCACTCCTAGGAGTCACAATTAGGTACTCGACCGTCTTCGAGGCCCTCGCCAACTTCAGAGTAAATCCTTAATGGATTCGCGAAACACTGGCAGAGTCAAACCACGAACACTCAAGTTAGGGTATTTCAACGCGGACGGCTTAGCCGGTCAAAGAGATCAGGTAGGTGAATTCCTTAGGGTCCATCAACCAGACATACTTCTCGTGCAAGAGACCTTTTTAAAGCCCGCCCAGAGAAACCCTAATATTGCGAACTACAACATAGTTCGCAACGATAGGGTCGGCTCCCCTAAGGGCGGGACTCTGATCTATTACAAGAGGTCCTTGCACTGCTCACCTATGGATCCGCCAACGCTGACGAACGTTGAGGTTTCGGTCTGTCGGTTAGGGATGACCGGCCACCAGTCAATAGTCATAGTGTCAGCTTATCTGTCACCAACCAAACAGCTGCTCGGTAGCGATCTCGGGGCCCTATTCGAACTAGGACCCTCAGTCATAGTCGCTGGCGATCTCAACGCCAAACACACCATGTGGAACTGCCCCATCACCTGCACCCGAGGTAGGGTCCTGGAATCGCACTCGAGCACGCTCAACTACGATATAATAGCTCCATTAGAATGTACTCACTTCCCGTATGAAGTGGAACATAGGCCGGCGGTGTTAGACCTGGTGCTTCTTAAGAACGTGAACTTACGTTTGTGCTCTATAGAAGTACTGCACGAGCTTACCTCAGACCATAGGCCAGTTATGGTAGAACTGAAACAGAGACTAGGTCCCATTGATACCGGTCAAGCCCCCCCGAATAGGTGGATTACGGATTGGGCGCGGCTCGAGAAAAGACTCGAGTCGACCGAATCCGTACATCTGAACAAAATACCAGATCACATCGTTAGCGTAGAGGACACCACGGAGGCGATCGACTCCTTCACAGAGCACGTACAATCGTTACTTAATGATTGTTCTCGGAGGGCTCCCGAGACGGAAGACCGTCGCTGGAAGCTCCCCGATGACGTGCGTGATCTGCTGAGGAGGAAGAACGCCGCCGTGCGCGCCTACGATAGGTTCCCTTGCGAAGGCAACAGGGTTAGTCTCCGCAGATTAGAACGGGCCGTTAAGGCTCGCATACAGGAAATGCGTCAAACTCGATGGGACACTACATTAAGCGATCTTGAGCCGTCTCACGTCGCTTTCTGGCAGTTGTCTCGATCTTTGAGGAAAGACGTGGTCGCCCCTATGCCTCCCTTAAAGAGGCCCAATCAGTCAGAAGCTTTCGAAGATGTAGAAAAGGCGGAATGTCTGGCCGAAAGTCTCGAGTCTCAATGTTCGCCCAGCACCCTACACACCGACTTAGAACACGTACGCGAAATAGACTCTGATGTGGAACGGCAAGCTTCACTTCCGTTACCACCGGACAGCGACGGTCATATCGACCCAGTCACCCCGGAAGAGGTTCAGGAGATCATCAAGGGCTTGCACACGCGTAAAGCACCCGGCTCGGACGGCATCACAAATAAAGTCATTAAATTATTCCCAGAGAGGTTACTCGTCCTTCTGACATACATTTTTAACGCAGCGCTCAAAAATAACATCTTTCCGCAGCAATGGAAAGAGGCCGTGGTCATTGGGATACCCAAGCCCGGTAAGCCAAAGTCCGAGCCGACCAGTTATAGACCGATCAGTCTGCTTAAAGGTTTAGGGAAAATCTATGAGCGACTAGTATGCAATAGGCTGAAAGCATTTGCCGATGCAAAGGGTCTCATTCCGAACGAGCAGTTTGGCTTCCGCGATCAACACTCATGCGTACAACAGGTGCACCGCATCGTTGAGCACGCCAGCGAGCGGTTGCAGTTCAATCAATTCACAGGGGTTCTCTTCTTCGACGTAGCGAAAGCGTTCGACAAAGTGTGGCACAACGGCCTCATTTGGAAGCTGTTCCACATGGGAGTGCCACACAGGCTCGTACTCATCATACGGGACTACTTGTCGAACAGAAGCTATCGCTACCGAGTGGAAGGGACCCTCTCGGATCCTCACCCCATTCGCGCCGGTGTACCGCAGGGGTCGGTACTCTCACCCATCTTGTTCACGTTATTCACGTCAGATATACCTTTGCACGGGCAAGTGAAGACGGCACTTTTCGCAGACGACACAGCCATCTTCCACTCGGGACTTAATCCCAACATAGTAGCTAGAAAACTCCAATCCGCGGCCGACACCCTAGGGGCATGGTTTCGGAAATGGAGGATAGAGGTTAATCCAGATAAGAGTCAGGCCGTGCTGATCCACAGAAGGAGGCGCGACCTGTATCCCTTAGAGGGACTTACACAGATTAGGATGTTTGGCAAGCCGATCCCTTGGGCTAGGCAAGCCAAATATTTAGGTATCATCCTTGATGATCGCCTCAGCTTCAAAGCTCACCTCAAAGCGGTCCGCGATCGGGCCGCCTTCGTATTAGGTAGACTACATAGCTTAGTGAACTCTCGTTCTAGGTTATCACTTAGGAGTAAAGTCAGACTTTACACTAGTTGTGTTAGGCCAATCATGACATACGGATGTCCGGTTTTCGCTCATGTTAGTGAACAAAGGATCCATAGGCTACAAACACTACAAAATCGTTTCATGCGCCGAGCTACGGGAGCACCGTGGTTTATGCGTAATGTCGAGCTTCACACCGACCTAGAACTGCCGACGATCAGGCAGTACATAAAACGGTGCTCCCTTAGCTACTTTGACTCTGCCCCGACTCACCCCAACCCTCTAGTGGTTGAGGCTGTAAACTACACACCGAGTTTAATTTCACGCACGCGGAGACCTAGACACGCTCTCGGAGAGCCCGATGATGCAATAACACTCGCTCAACGAAGAGCCTACACAGCTCGCGGAGCTACACAAAATAAACCGCGGTTCCGTCTTCGCCGACGAGGGCGGAACACGCGCCGCGCTTTGTTCGTAAATGTGGGCCTAGGTCGCCCCAGTATTAATCCAGCAGCAGCCCAAGCCGAGGCCGCCCCAACTGGGGACCCTTGAGGCGTGTTGCTTAAAATCAACTTTCGGCTGAGAGCCCTATGCGCTCGCCACACTGTTCGCGTAAGGTTGTAGAGGCCTGTCGGCCAACAACCCACACCGCACACAAAAAAAAAAAAAAATCCGCCCGTCATTCAGTAGCCCGACGTCGCACGGTACAGATGTAAGTACCTATCGTCGTGCAAGTCTTATTGCTACCAATGTACATATATGCTATGTGATTAATATGTAAAACATAAGTTCTATAAATAAATGGAAATGCGGAGGTGAGGTAATTTGGATTGCGGGCCAGCACTACAAAAGACTATAAAAGCAGGGACCATTTGGTAGGAAATTATGGACATTGGGCAATGGACATGGAGCAACAAGTAGACAACAAGAGTCTCTCAAGGAACAAGGAAGCTCAACAGGAAGTAGTAGATCAAGAGTAGTGCTGGGCCAAGTACATCCGATGCCTCACTGACGTCAATGAAGTCCACCCATCCAAGTGTTTCATTCTTCGACTCAACATCCATCAAATACAGTCCACTGAAGGCGACCGCGAAGTAGTGGCAGTCTATTTGGAACCTTATCAGGTCATAGTCTGTTACGAACCACGGTCCTTAACAAATAGGTCTTCAAAAATGATATAGGTTTCTAATATCATTTTTTTCTAAAAAATGTAAATAGTGCCCCCCCCCCCATGTAACTTCTAAAATAAGAGAATGATAAAACCAAAAAAAATGTATGATCTACATTACCATGTAAACTTCCAACGAAAATTGGTTTGAACGAGATCTAGTAAGTAGTTTTTTTTAATATGTCATAAATCGTAAACCGCAATTTACCTTTCTCTCAATCAACTCAAATATAAAAATTAAAAAAAAACATTATTATGTTACTTGCTGTTACGGAAGCCTTAATGGCGAGTCCGACTCGCACTTGGCCGTTTATTTTTGTGCGGAAATCCCCTCTGATACCCCCCGCCGGCTAGCGGGGGTGGTTATGTCGGGTTTGAACCGACTAAAACCGCACGCCGTCTCGGGTCTAAAGACGCCGTGTAAGTGTAAGGTTGCCCATATAGAGCATATCCCTCCACCCCGAAATCGATCGTACCTAAGATTTTACTAAGTTAAGTTGGAACTAATTTAAAAATAAAAAAAACCTCTGACACATTCAATCTCGATCATATCGGCTTTCGAACAAGAAAATCGGTTCATCCGTTTAGGGGCTACGATGCCACGGACAGACACACACAAACACGTCAAACTTACACTCCGTCGTTTTACGTCGGGGGTTCAAAATTCAACGTCCAGAATGGGACTGGAACCCGCGGTAGACCTGTTCAGGATTTATTGATATTCCCGTCTCAGGTTGCGTAATGTCATAATGAATGTAACAGAGACTGCTTATTCAACCTCCAGGAATGGAGATTACGTAAGCTGCAACTCCACCATATCACTGAGTCTCACTGAGTGTCCAGAAGTCAACCCCTAAACGAGCCAATTGTTGATACCCTATACCTGTGCAGCTGATAGCATAGAGCCTTCACCCTACTCGTCCAAGAAAAACAGCACATGGTAATTATGACCGTGATATTTTATCAGGTGGAGGTTATCATTCATTGTTACTGTGTAGGACCTCTTTTCTTCGCGGTCCGATACACATATTTCTGTTTTCCCATAATCCCGGATCCTATAAGCGGGGGTGTGAAAAAGCATCTATTGAGGCCATCAAATTGAAACCACAATTTTAACTGTGATCATTGTTGGCATCTGTAATGGTGACCTTCATTACAATATGAAGGCTAATCTATAAGCCAAGAATTTACTTCGAATTTTATACGATCTTTCGCATTGGTTCAAACATACCTGTTACCTCAGTGGCTGGCGGTTCTTCGGAGCAGTTGGGCATGCTGTAAGTGCGAACTAGATGAAATAGCAACCTTGCGAAGGGTCTCATTTCTTCCTTGTCTAAGGTTGGTACAATTTCTGCGTTAGATATGGCATGAGGCGGCGACGTTTCTTCGTTGGGTGACTGAAGCAATTTATGAATAACAACTCACATGTTTATTTAAGCCCTGTTGGTTTTAAAGGTTAGAAAAGTTTGTAAAGCTAAGACGCTTATAGAAATACTGCCCGTGACGGAGACTATGGAGTGGAAACAGCTCTTATTTTTGTTTTAGGAAGGGGTTAGCCTCTTACGGCTGGTGGACTGTCGATTCAGAAGTGGACAATTGATTTGCTCACACTGTTTCTTCCTGTTTCCCTCTGATAAGCAGATAGTTGAGTTGTCGTTTAAAATACTCACTCCTGTCCGTCATTTTTAGTTGTTATCAAACGTTTTTTGTTTCAGCTTCCGTATGAAAACCACGTGGATTTTGAAACGCCTGTTTAATGAAGTAGGTACTTACTTAGTCACTAACTTAGTATCGGAGTTATATCGACTTCTTGTAGGTAATTTTATAGAAGTCTTACCCCTCACAGCCCAAAAGACGCATGCTTGTCAGACAGGGTTACGGCTTAGTAGGTATCAGACTGTTTCTAGGGTTATGAACGGTTGGGAACGTTGAGAGCTCTTTCACGCATCTTCACCATAGCTTCCATAAATATTGCGGAGAAACAGAGTACCTAACCTATGAGAGTAACGTAATTTCCACCAGAGTAGAACACGAAAACAAAAGATGTTGCCACTCCGTTTGATTTAAAGGAAGCGCCACGTTTGCTTGGAATAACTTCTGTATTTCGACCGCATTCGAGATTTAATTATTAGAATAGAGTTTGGCAAATTCATGCGTGAAACTCCCATGGTTCGCGCGGGGTGAGGCTTAAAGTGGGAGGGGGGGGGGTCGTGCGTGATGGCCGTCAGGTTATACCAAGTCCACGTTGCCAGTGTCACGCATGAATTTGCCAAGCTAAACTGAGAGTTTCGACAATTTAGAGATACTACATAAGTATGTATTTAAATTGGATTCATAGATGTGCTAACATCTATGAATGAAACTTAAATGTAAATAATGATTTAGGATCAGATTATTCGGCCAAGGGTCATGAATTGTTTACAAAGTTTAATATACTAACCTCAAAACTCAATCCACTGTCCGTTCCAGCATCTAACGGATACAGGTTAAAAGTAAGATTTTCCGCCCACATTTTAGTGTTGACATCGCACAACTCCATATTAGAAACTCCAAGGAACCAGTCGGGAGAAGGCAAGATTGCCATGACTAAGGAAACTAGGTGATGACGGCGGGTCACCCTGAAGTTGGTGGTAGTGAACATGTTTGGACGAGGTGGGGCAGTAGCTTTAATCAGAGTGCGGATCTGCGTCCCTTCGATAGTATCGCTCAACTGAAACAGACAGAAATAGAAACAGGGAAATTACTTCTTCTTATACTCGGTAATTAGGTACATGAAGGGGGTAAGCAGAGGTGTATGAGACACTGTTTTCGGATCTTAATATAATCCAGTGCGAGCATATTAATGCCGTCAAATGGGCACTTTTTACTCTCATCTGTTACTGAGATAGTCCTAACAGAAAAACCAAATAACACATAGATATTGTTCGACCAAGGTATCCAACCCGGCACTGGGCTACTGCTGCACCACCGATTCTATTGCAGTTGGTTAAACTGCGATGAAACTGCATTAAAATCGTTAAAGTTACCAAGCAGTCGGCATGCAGCCACGCCTATACACAGGCCTATTTCCCTCCGGGGTAGGCAGAGACAACAGACTGCCATTTACTGGTCTCTCTCAAGCCCTCGGGTTCCGACTGCTTTTGATCTGCCCTTATGTCAATACATAATCAATTTGATCAATGTATGATCTACGAGGTCGCGCCCGGCCTGCCACTTGGTACATACATACATAGTGTCATTCGCTAAGTCACCAATCGTACTATGGTCATACCTTTTTTAAAATCTCCAACTCCATTTGGGTAGTGTTGCCCTGTTCAGCCAGCATCTGCAGTCCATCTGAGGCTTCGGAGTTGTACGTGTACAGAGCGAAGTCTTTACTGTGTGACGCACCTACAATGTCGCTGAATCTGGCCAACTCTTCGGCTGTAGGGTACATGAGGGGGTGTGTGTTATGAGACCACATCCCTTCGATGGTTAGCTGTTGGGAAAAACGACTGTCTTGTGATACGTTTATTATAATATCTTATTATCTTCGCGTTGTTCCCGGTTTTATTGGAGGCTTTCACCTCTGAGCCAGAGGTCCGCTTCCTCTGTGGTGTAGCGGTAGTGCGTTCGACTGCTAAGTCGGAGGTCGCGGGTTCGATTCCCGCGCTGTGTAAATATTTGTATAAGTACATGAATATGTCTATTTGCATTAGTCTGGGTGTTTCTATGTATAACATGTATGTTTTTACAAAAGAAAATGTACATCTAACTATGTTTATCCACATTCTAGAACCGACAACACCTAAAGTAATAATAGCTTAACTAGCATGTTAAGCTATTATTACTTTAGGTCTCATTCTCTCTCTCACTATACCACTCAAAAAATATTGTAATTAGATTAAGTAAAAATGTTTGTAAATAAACCAAAAAAAAAACACCCCGCCGTGTTTCTTGCCCGAGTCTTCTCAGGACAGGGCCGCGTTCCGAACCAGTAGTCCAATTGCTAAACATTAGTCGTTTTTGTGACGTTTTGTAAGTGCCGTTATAATGGTCTATACAGAATAAATGATATTTCACTTTGACTTTGACCCTAAAGCTCTGGCGCAGGCTTCTCTCTCCAGATTAGGGGTTCAGACGGCAGTCGCTCCCATAAAAGTCACAATGACCCAAATAATTAAAAAGAGGAGTGAGAGAGTGGTTCCTGGGCTCCAAAGTGCAAGTTTTGGATGCAATCGGAATTGGCGCTCGGATACTTTTAAATGCTTTACCTGATATCTGGCATCTTCACATACTTGACAGTTATCGTTCTCCATGGGCTGCATGTCGTCTGCCTTGCGCCTATCCTCGCACACTCGCTTAGACAACGGTCCATCGAAGCTGTACCATACTGTTGGTTGAACCGCAACCAAAGCGAAAATCGTAACACACTTATTGTCTTTTTCTGGCGCTGTCCACAGCACCTGTAATGTAATGGAAACCTCTGTCGGTGCTATAGGTATGTGTCCTGCGGTTTGAATATATTTCTTCTTGTGTTCGTCAAATGACAACATAAAATATTTACAGAAGTTGATCCAGTAGCATTTACAGTAGGTATAACCTACTTACGTAACTTCGTTGTCAGTTCAGTACTGGTACATTTTCAAAAGTAAAAACCAGTTTTAGGCCTGAAAAAAAACCGATAATCAAGACTTATCCTGTACCTTTTTTTTTTTTTTTTTTATCGTGCGGAAATCCCTTCGGATACCCCCCCGTGTGCCAGCGGGGTGGTTATATCGGGCTTGAACCGACTAAAACCGCACGCCGTCTCAGGTCTACAGACGCCGGGGTGTAAGGTTGCCCATAGAGCATATCCCTCGCACCCCGACTGACCCTGAGCCATCTCCGGTTTCGAGATGGCCCCCTCGGGTTTGGGAACCACGGTGTCCCCGTCCTGCCCCGGTTTGGGGGAGGGGTGCTAGTCGCCCCACCGTCCCGGCCTGCTTCTGCTGGGGTGACAGGCGGCCTCACCTGTCACCCCAGACTTATCCTTTACCTATATCAAAAAATCCTTTATATTACCTGATTACCCCATTCACCTCGTAGGCAATGGCTAAGTTCTTCAAAAATGCATTTTACCAAAAAATACTTAGCGTAAAGCTTAAGATTTACCTTTTTTTAAACACTAACAATGCAGGATTTCAACTATGCCCAGTGCTTATAGATCACCTGCGTCAGTCGGTACGAGAGGCTTCCGTGTCGCCTCTCTAGACAATCCTCCATGATGGGCCTTACCACCGCTATTGCGGCGTGCCCTGCGCTTGATCGCCAAGTCGTTCCTTCCACTCCACCACGATGGCCTGGCGGAGCTGGGACTGAAGTCCCTGCTCCCGCGCCTCCTTTCTCAACTGTTAAAGTTGCGAAATGGCTCTCGCCTCCAGGTCCCAGGGCGGAGTTCCGGCAAGGAGACTCGCTGCCTCGAAGGATATCGTGCGGTACCCGCGGATGACCCTGATGGCCATCACGCGCGGACGCTGCGAAGCGCGCAGCATCCGCACACTTCTACACGATCCCCGCGTAGTCTCCTGCAGGAGACATCGGGCCTCCTCATGTTGGGCAGCAGCCGCGCCAGAGCGAGAGATGTACCCTTCAGTTTGGGGCCAGACTTCGGATCTGCTCTCCGAAGTCCCATCGGCCGTCGAGCACGAGCCCCAAATGTTTCATTTGGAGCTTGATGCCGATGCGATTGCCTCCCACGATGAGACTGGAACCCTCGGGTGGCTTGCTCCGAGGCCCATGAAAGAACGGGGCCTCGGTTTTATAGGTATAGCGTACCTGGAAATACTACTGTATCAACTGCAGTAAATATTTTATGTCAGTTCACCTGCAGAAAAAGGTAGTTAGAAGAAATATTACCTTTATTTCGGTCTTCGGAGTAATATCCGACTGTATGATAGTATTATTGCACACATCACTGTACTTGGCATTCTTGAAGTCACTATGGGTTACCAGGAAACCGGCCTTTAGCAAGTACGGCTTTCTAGGGTTTAATTTGTTGGCCCTGGTGTCTTCTCGAAGGGAAATCGAGAAGGCAATAAAGGGACTTACACCGTCTCGAGAAAAAAGTCGAACTGCAACAAAAGATTTTACAACAAAAGGGTTTCATAGTTAGACTGAAAGCTGACCTCAAATTAATTGGGAAAAGGCTAAGAGGAGGATAATGGAGGCAACTGGAATTAACGATGAGATAATGATGACTGCATTGGAGAAAGAATTTAACAAAATTAAAAGCATTATCTATACCTACCTTCGTATTGTCGCTTTGGAATATACTTGTCCTCTGTGAGGTCCTTGACTTCTAACTGAAAGCGGTTGTCAGCTGGCAACGGCTCCGTAGTCGTTCCCAAAGGTCTGCGGTCGCAGAGGGTGTTCTCGTCGCAGAGGGAAAGGTGCAAAAGCAGGACTATGACTGCAAATACACTTATTACGTCGTAGGTATCTTAAAGCTGGCAGTAGAAACAATACTGATGTCACACGTTTCAGGCAGCATTAGATACCACCGAAACATAGACGAATTTTGTTTAATTTTAATTGTGCACAATTGGGCAATTGTCTGCAATCGGGTCATAGAGAATACACTTTTATCCCGTGAGAAGTCGGGACAGCGGCTAGGATTATAAAAGATTTTGTCAGATTTTGCGGGCGCGAGACGAATCGTGATCAGCAAATACTTACACTTAGGTACATCTCACTTTCGAGGCGGCGAGTCTCCTTGCCGGAACTCCGCCATGGGACCTGGAAGCGAGAGCCCTTTCGCAACTGTACCAGTGGCGAAAGGAGGTGCGGGAGCAGGGATGGAACCCCGAGCCTCGAGTAATCGAGGCCGTGCAGTCCCAGCTCCGCCAGGCCATCGTGGTGGAGTGGAAGGAACGACTTGGGCAACCAAGCGCAGGGCACGCCGCAATAGCGGCGGTAAGGCCCATCATGGAGGATTGGCTGGAGAGGCGACACGGAAGCCTCTCCTACCGACTGACGCAGGTGATCTCAGGGAAGGGGTGCTTCGGGGACCACCTGCATCGGATCAGGAAGGAGCCAACGCCTGAGTGTCATCACTGCGACGCGAGCGAGGACTCAGGGCTGCACACGCTGGCGGACTGCCCGGCGTGGGAGGCGCCGAGGCGTGACCTCGTGGCAGCCATCGGGGTGGGAGTCCTCTCGCTCGGCAGCATGATTGCGGCAATGGTGCGGAGCGCGAGCGCGTGGGCCGCCGCCGCCTCCTTCTGCGAGCATGTAATGCTCGCGAAGGAGGTGGCGAAGCGCGCCCGGGAGAGACTTAGAACTCTCCCGGTCCGCCGAGCCCGCAACTTGCTCGCCGCGCGTCGCAGGCAACTCAGGCGCCGGAGGTCGCTTAACGACCTCCGTCCTCCATGAGCGCAGGCCTGGGGGTGGCGGGTGAGGCCACCTGTCACCCCAGCAGAAGCAGGCCGGGACGGTGGGGCGACTAGCGCCCCTCCCCCAAACCGGGGCAAGACGGGGACACCGTGGTTCCCAAACCCGAGGGGGCCATCTCGAAACCGGAGATGGCCCAGGGTCAGTCGGGGTGCGAGGGATATGCTCTATGGGCAACCTTACACCCCGGCGTCTGTAGACCCGAGACGGCGTGCGGTTTTAGTCGGTTCAAGCCCGACATAACCGCCCCCGCTGGCACGCGGGGGGGTATCCGAAGGGATTTCCGCACGATAAAAAAAAAAAAAAAAGGTACATCTCACTTGGGGTGTGTATTGGGTAACCTCCTCGAGTGTCGCTCCGATTCCGATCCCGCTGCAGTCCGGGGGGAACGGAATCGGAGCGGCCGGTACACCCTGGGCGGCGGTCAATGGCTTCCCCTTCACCCCTTCATAGGGTTGGCATTGATCGTCGGCCAATACCCCAGGGTCAGCCGGGGTGCGAGGGATATGCTCTATGGATAACCTTACACCCCGGCGTCTGAAGACCCTAGACGGCGTGCGGTTTTAGTCGGTGCAAGCCCGACATAACCGCCCCCGCTGGCCGGCGGGGGGGTATCCGAAGGGATTTCCGCACGATAAAAAAAAAAAAAAAAGGTACATCTCACTTGGGGTGCTTGGTTGGGACCTCCACGCGGTGCACCCTGGGCAACGGAGACGGCAGCGCCTCTCTCCTAGGGCGGGAGAGACGCTGCCGCCTACGGCCAACTCCGACCGAGGCGAGGACGGCCCTGTTGAGGGCTGTTCGGAAGATTTCCACGTGTCCCTCTGATTAGCAGAGGGCACAGTGGAGAGCAAGTAAGGGGGCCATCTCGAAACCGGAGATGGCCCAGGGTCAGTCAGGGTGCGAGGGATATGCTCTATGGGTAACCTTACACCCCTCTTAAGACCCGAGACGGCGTGCGGTTTTAGACCGCCCCCGCTGGAGACCCCCCGCTCTCCAGCGGGGGCGGTATCCGAAGGGATTTCCGCACGAAAAAAAAAAAAAAAAGGTACATCTCACTTTAATTTAGCGGGTTGCAAAAAACCTATACCACCTATGTTATTTCTTGAAATCGAACCAGGGACCCCGAAAAAACAGGGGAAACGCGAATTGAGAATCATTTTGCATACCATATGATATATGAATATACTTAAATAAAAACACTTTCACAAAAGTTGCTATCTAAATATTAATAAATTGGTTACCTATCAATTCGAAGAAAATTTAAAAAAATACTCACCAAATATACGCATTTTTATTATTATTAATTCCGAAAATCACTCATAAACAGTCAAAAATAGGTATCATGTGTTCACACATCAACGTACCACTAAAATTACCATTCACAATTAATCTAATGATGTCAATGCAGGATAACCCCTTAATATCTCATTCGGTCTAATTAATGGACCACTTTCGTAGTCATACGATATTAGGCTGTATTCCATTGTAATAAAACGTATGGTAATTTATGATCATGATGTGCTCAATAGCGCACTTCCTTCCAGGGCAAGATGGGGACACTGGGTTCCCAAACCCGAGGGAGCCATCTCGAAACCGGAGATGGCCCAGGGTGAGTCGGGGTCGCAACTGTACCAGTGGCGAAAGGAGGCGCGGGAGCAGGGATGGAACCCCGAGCCTCGAGAAATCGAGGCCGTGCAGTCCCAGCTCCGCCAGGCCATGGTGGTGGAGTGGAAGGAACGACTTGGGCGACCAAGCGCAGGGCACGCCGCAATAGCGGCGGTAAGGCCCATCATAGAGGATTGGCTGGAGAGGCGACACGGAAGCCTCTCGTACCGACTGACGCAGGTGATCTCCGGGAAGGGGTGCTTCGGGGACCACCTGCATCGGATCAGGAAGGAGCCAACGCCTGAGTGTCATCACTGCGACGCGAGCGAGGACTCAGGGCTGCACACGCTGGCGGACTGCCCGGCGTGGGAGGCGCCGAGGCGTGACCTCGTGCATGGCAGCCATCGGGGTGGGAGTCCTCGCGCTCGGCAGCATGATTGCGGCAATGGTGCGGAGCGCGAGCGCGCATGTAATTCTGCGAGCATGTAATGCTCGCGAAGGAGATGGCGGAGCGCGCCCGGGAGAGATTTAGAACTCTCCCGGCCCGCCGAGCCCGCAACTTGCTCGTCGCAGGCGTCGCAGGCGACTCAGGCGCCGGAGGTCGCTTAACGACCTCCGTCCTCCTTGAGCGCAGGCCTGGAGGTGGCGGGTGAGGCCACCTGTCACCCCAGCAGAAGCAGGCCGGGACGGTGGGGCGACTAGCGCCCCTCCCCCAAACCGGGGCAAGACGGGGACACCGTGGTTCCCAAACCCGAGGGGGCCATCTCAAAACTGGAGATGGCCCAGGGTCAGTCGGGGTGCGAGGGATATGCTCTATGGGCAACCTTACACCCCGGCGTCTATAGACCCGAGACGGCGTGCGGTTTTAGTCGGTTCAAGCCCGACATAACCGCCCCCGCTGGCACGCGGGGGGGTATCCGAAGGGATTTCCGCACGATAAAAAAAAAAAAAGGGTGAGTCGGGGTGCGAGGGAAATGCCTTATTACACCCCGGCGTCTAAAGACCCGAGACGGCGTGCGGTTTTAATCGGTACAAGTCCGACATAACCACCGCCGCTGGCCGGTGAGAGGGGTTTCCGAGGGGATTTCCGCACGAAAAAAAAAAGTACTTACCTAAGTATTTGGTGTTGGTGGAAACCAACCAACCCAAATTGCTTCACTGTCAATCGTGAGCCAGTATTGTTGTTCCATTGACAGTAACAGTCCATCTGCTGATAAGGGTTGAAAGTGATAGTACTTACCTATCTATTACTATCATAAAATTGAAAATTTGTCATATCTGTACATTGGAAATACTTGAAAAAAAACTTAGGTTAAGTCAAATGAACGACTGAACACAAAAAAAAATTTTCATATTTCTTTACGTTTGTCTGTTTGTTCGCGGTGGACGCAAAAACTACTGAACGGATTATAATGGAGTTTTTTCTACTAGAAAGGTGTTGGTGCATAATTCTAATCCAAATAAAAAGCGGCCAAGTGCGAGTCGGACTCGCCTGTGAAGGGTTCCGTAGCAGCAAGTAACATAATAATGCTTTTTTTTTTAATTTGAATGAGTTGATTGAATGAAAGGTAAATTGCGGTTTACGATTTATGACGTATTAAAAAAAACAACTTATTAGATCTCGTTCAAACCAATTCTCGGTGGAAGTTTACATGGTACATCATATATTTTGTTTAGTTTTATCCTTCTCTTATTTTAGAAGTTACATGGGGGGGGGGGACACACATTTTACCACTCCCCTAAAATTTATTGTTTTTTTCTATTTTTGTGTGAAAATCTTAATGCGGTTCACAGAATACATCTACTTACCAAGTTTCAACAGCATAGTTCTTATAGTTTCGGAAAAAAAGTGACTGTGACATACGGACGGACAGACAGACAGACAGACATGACGAATCTATATAAGGGTTCCGTTTTTTGCCATTTAGCAACGGAACCCTAAAAACGATACCAACCTCTGTGCGGGCGGTGGCGCAGATCAGGATCAGCTAATCAGGAATTAAAAAAAGCAATGCCTATAGACGATAATGTTTAATAAACATAAATGAATATCTAACATGTATTTCACATTACAATAATTCGCGAACTATTATTCCAAATAGATATTATATTTATATAAATTTTTCAATATTAAGTTTTCGGTGTTAAGTCGATATTTCTATGAATTTATTTTCTTCAACCGTGTTATGGTATACCGCTATTTATCTGCCTTCTCTAGCAAGAGCCACCACTTTCGTCCCTGGGCCCATAAATTGGTCTTCTTTTCACCACCATAGACGTTAAATACTTCTTAGAGATCTATCACGGCCAATCGACCAACTTCTGAAGTTTGCGTAATTGAGCTGAAATCTATAAAACCTTCATTTTTATTAGGATGAAAAATCTTGTTACGATCAGAAAATCCTGGTCTGTGAATAAATTCCACTCGCTTTATCTTCAAAAGTAACTAGCTAGGCCCGCGTGGATGTCGGTAATCACGACCAAACATAGTCCATGTCCTCTCCCAAGCTCTACTCTATCTCTGTACCAAATTTCATCAAAATCGGTTCAGTGGTTTAGGTGTGAAACCGTAACGGGCACATAGACAGACAGAGTTACTTAACTTTCACGTTTGTAATATAAGTGTGGATTTAAAATGTTCTCTTTACAAGATTGCAATAAAAACAGATACGAGTGAATGACATAATATTGCACCAACCTCAAATAATAATTGGGACAAGGATAGGGCAGTGATGATTATGATTGAGATGACACGACCTGCCTTAATTCTTTATTGTAAAGAAAACAAAACGTCATAAATGATTACATAGATATACAAAAATTATGTACCTACAAATATGAGATTTCCATGAGATGAAACCTTTTAGCATAGACCAATATTTATATCTATGCTTTGAGTTATAGAGGAAAATAGTACAGTGGTTTAGCGAAACTATACCTACAAGTAGACGACTCACTGTAAAACCATAACTATTATAATAATATTATGTAATCTGTCGCACAGATTACATAATATTCTGCTAATACCATAACGTTAAAGTGAGTCGTCTATTTCTAGAATATATATAATAATCTATGGTCGTCTACGTAAATCATCCTCATAGCGATAGTATATAGTTGCGTTCACAGTTTGCACTTTGGAGCCTGGGGTCCGCTTATAGTTTTTGATTAGTATGTCGGCTACTCTGGAAGTGACATGCCGTCTGAACTCCCAACGTCGAGAGGAAGGTTGCACCAGCGCCTCGTCTGTTGTTTAGCAGGGGAACCAACCAGCAGGTGAGGTTGGTTTGGGCCTGAAAGGTGTTGGTAGAGCCCTGAACAGCCCTTCGTCTACGTTTGTCCGCGCAACACATAGGTACTATTGCATCGTCCAAATGCCGTTATATTGTTTCTCAGTAGAACCTCTCTCAATTGTTGGTTCCACACACATTCCATCAGCGTATGTTGTACATCTTCTACCACTCCACATATTTCGCAGTTTGGCGAAGTTGATATGCCCATGAGGAAGCTGAACTTTCTAGAAGGAATGTGTCCGGAACGCAACCTCATTGCCAAAACTAACTTGTTTCTACTGAAAGAACAATCTATCCAAGGTAAAGTCAACGGTATCAAATATTATATGTAGGTTCAGTATATGTATGTATATGTATGTAAATTTAGTATGTATTTATAAATGATTTATATTATGTACGGATTATGTATGTGTCGTATTTATGTATCATTGTATGCTTATTTGTAGGTACTGAACTCTCCCGGGGTGCTTGGTTGGGGACCTCCACGCGGTGCACCCTGGGCAACGGAGGCGGCAGCGCCTCTCTCCTAGGGAGAGACGCTGCCGCCTACGGCCAACTCCGACCGAGGCGAGGACGGCCCTGTTGAGGGCTGTTCGGAAGCTTTCCACGTGTCCCTCGGATTAGCAGAGGGCACAGTGGAGAGTAAGTAAGGGGGCCATCTCGAAACCGGAGATGGCCCAGGGTCAGTCGGGGTGCGAGGGATATGCTCTATGGGTAACCTTACACCCCGGCGTCTTAAGACCCGAGACGGCGTGCGGTTTTAGTCGGTGCAAGCCCGACATAACCGCCCCCGCTGGAGACCCCCCACTCTCCAGCGGGGGCGGTATCCGAAGGGATTTCCGCACGAAAAAAAAAAAAAAAAAAAAGGTACTGAACTCTCCCGGCCTGCCGAGCCCGCAACATGCTCGCCGCGCGTCGCAGGCGACTCAGGCGCCGGAGGTCGCTTAACGACCTCCGTCCTCCATGAGCGCAGGCCTGGGGGTGGCGGGTGAGGCCACCTGTCACCCCAGCAGAAGCAGGCCGGGACGGTGGGGCGACTAGCGCCCCTCCCCCAAACCGGGGCAAGACGGGGACACCGTGGTTCCCAAACCCGAGGGAGTCATCTCGAAACCGGAGATGGCCCAGGGTCAGTCAGGGTGCGAGGGATATGCTCTATAGGCAACCTTACACCCCGGCATCTATAGACCCGAGACGGCGTGCGGTTTTAGTCGGTTCAAGCCCGACATAACCGCCCCCGCTGGCACGCGGGGTGGTATCCGAAGGGATTTCCGCACGATAAAAAAAAAAAAAGGTACTGGTAGTAGATAGGCCTTACCGCAATAGCGTCGGTAAGGCCCATCATGGAGGATTGGCTAGAGAGGCGACACGGAAGCCTCTCGTACCGACTGACGCAGGTGATCTCCGGGAAGGGGTGCTTCGGGGACCACCTGCATCGGATCAGGAAGGAGCCAACGCCTGAGTGTCATCACTGTGACGCGAGCGAGGACTCAGGGCTGCACACGCTGGCGAACTATCCGGCATGGGAGGCGCCGAGGCGTGACCTCGTGGCAGCCATCGGGGTGGGAGTTCTCTCGCTCGGCAGCATGATTGCGGCAATGGTGCGGAGTGCGAGCGCGTGGGCCGCCGCCACCTCCTTCTGCGAGCATGTGATGCTCGCGAAGGAGATGGCGGAGCGCGCCCGGGAGAGGTTCAGAACTCTCCCGGCCCGCCGAGCCCGCAACATGCTCGCCGCGCGTCGCAGGCGACTCAGGCGCCGGAGGTCGCTCAACGACCTCCGTCCTCCATGAGCGCAGGCCTGGGGGTGGCAGGTGAGGCCGCCTGTCACCCCAGCAGAAGCAGCTAGGCCGGGACGGTGGGGCGACTAGCGCCCCTCCCCCAAACCGGGGCAAGACGGGGACACCGTGGTTCCCAAACCCGAGGGGGCCATCTCGAAACCGGAGATGGCCCAGGGTCAGTCGGGGTGCGAGGGATATGCTCTATGGGCAACCTTACACCCCGGCGTCTGCAGACCCGAGACGGCGTGCGGTTTTAGTCGGTTCAAGCCCGACATAACCGCCCCCGCTGGCCGGCGGGGGGGTATCCGAAGGGATTTCCGCGCGAAAAAAATAAAATAAAGGTACTGGTAGTAGAAAATTGATGACACAAATTTGTCACAAAATTCGGCCGAGTGGGTACCACCGTGTACGATTGCGAAAAACCCTCCATAGTAATCCAATTTCGGTTTGATTGCGTTCAGGGGTCAGCAAGTGCATAGCCGGGCAGGGGGATTGTGGTCGCAGCACTTGTGGGACCCGTGGGTGTCACGCAGTGCTGCGACGACAATCCTCTTCTGATGAGGCCGTCAAGCTGAGTGCCACCATTGCATACACGTACGATGTTTGTTACGTGTATGTGTGGTACGTGTATGCAATGGTGACCCTCTTTCCTGAGACTTTACCTTCAGCTTACCATCAGGCGAGGTGAAGTCCAATAGACGTGTCCTAAATATTAAAAAAAAAAATGTACCTACTACATTGCAATATGTGTTTGTAATCTAATCGTACTAATATTATAAACGCGAAAGTGTGTGAGTATGTTTGTATGTATGTATCTTTGTAGCTCTTTCACGCAACGGATCTGGCCGTCATTTGCACAGGGATAGATTATAGTCCGGAATAACACATAGGCTTTTTATCCCGGGAATAAGTTCCCATGGGTTGCGGGAACGAGATCAGAATTCTACGCGGGCGGAGCCACGGGCAACAGCTAGTCTGTTATATTATATGACTACGTTAATCCTCTTTTCTTTCCTGTTACACCAATAACTGCCCAATATACGATTTAGCTCATTTAGGACTTATGTCCATCCAAAGGTGCCCGTAAGATATTGCTTTTAGCGATAACACCGCCATTTGTACATATATTAATAGTGATTTCCATATATGCCTATTTCGATTGGTGTACCTACAACTATATAGGGATGCGATGCAGTTAGCTGATCGCAAGAAAATTGAGCTGAGCGAGCATTTATTTTTTTATTTCAAAATCTGAAAAATTAAATTTTTGCGCGCGCGAACTTTTTCCATTAGTTTCAATGGTAAATTTGTTTTTCGGTGATAATTCCTCAATGGTATGCCCGATTTTTAATTTTATGGTCTCAAAACATGCCCCTAGCTAGATTGTCGTTATGACCATGCCAAATTTGGTTGAGATCAGATTTGTGGTTGCAAAGGAGTATCCGAATTTGCAAGTGGCTAGGCTATCCCACGTATAAGTATAAGTTTATTTCTATCTAATGATTTGGTGAACTTCTTTTTTGTTGTTTGTACCTAATTGACAGGACAAGGTTGGTATGGAAGAAAATATTTTAAAATCAACGTGATAACCAGCACCTCGGTGACTCTGGATACCAATAGCTGGTTTTATTTATAATAATTAACATCACCACGTGGTTTCACCCGCGTAAGTCCCGATCCGGTGGGAATATCGGATCAGTAGCCTATGTTACTCAGGGATAATTTAGTAGTCTAATGGTAAAAGATTTTTTATAAATAGGTTCAGTAGTTGCAGAGTTTATGGAGGTCGCGGGATTCTGGGCACTTGTCCAGAGCTGCCAATCGAAAATGAGCTCTCTACTCACATAATCTCTTAGTGATTTATTCTTCTTCATCTCTGCCTTGTCTTTATGAAGATTAAGTTGTTGCTGTTTCATTAACATTTTTCTTATTTTAATCCTTCGATGTGCATCGCGGATTAGTTGTTTCTCATCAGAAAAAACTGGTGAATTCTAAAAGTATAACAATAATAATTAGTTGTATTTTTGGTGTCTGCTGATTGATGGACAAGAATCCATTGTTGACGCACACATCGACAGTAGAAACGCACACAACGATAGCTACGCATCGGCGCGGCGCGGCGGCGGCAACGTAACCGATCGGCCCCAACACTCGCTCTCATACATCGTACCACATACATTGTCACCTACCTACTAATTCAATGTATCAATCTAACTTTAAAAAATATACTTATTGAGTTATTACGAGTCATTCATCATTTCAACAAAGAACCACGACTCCCGTCGACTTCCTGGCAGCCCGCACATTGGTCGATGTGTGCGTCAACATTCATCGCAAGCTTTCCTCACGAGGTTGAGGGTCGGGCGGCAATCGCCCCTAAGAAAAGATAAACCACATCAGAAAGAATAAGTACAGGAGAGCGCCACTGGGCTCCATAGTGCAAGCTTGGGTGCAACTGAAAGAACTGCTGAAATGATTATAGATTCAGATCAAAGAAGGCAACATCTGGGACGGGACTTGACCGCGACCAGTCCCTTACAGGGGGAATAACTCTGACCATCTGAGATACCTAGACACGTCCCAGATATTTGGAATTCTGGAGCCATCTTCCTGCGAAGAATAACGGTAGATGGCCCCAGCGTCGTCCCAAGATATAATATATCGGAGAATTTTGACTTTCTTCCTTTTTCCGATGTAAATCTAAAGGAAAAGTAATAATAATAATAATAAAATAATAATAAATATTGTACGACATTCTACACAGCGCTTTCTAGACCCAAATTAAGCATAGTTTAACTAGCTTGTGTTATGGGTTCCACAATGCGGATAAACATACTTATATACTTTTCTTTTTGTAAATAAAACATAATATAACATAAACTCACGCCTATATCCCCGAAGGGGTAGGCAGAGGTACTAGCACCCATATTTCGCCAGTTTATGTTTAGGTCCCAATGTAATAGGTGGCGAGCCTATTGCCATTAACCAGGCACTTATAAGCCTGCGATAAATACACACATAACTTCGAAAAGCATCGAAAAGTCATTGGTGTGTGCCATGATAAAACCTGGGCTCGAACCCGAGACCTCGTCTCAGCAGTCCATTACCCATACCACTAGGCTACCGCGGCCTACATACATATAATGACGGCCTCTGTGGCGTAACTGTAGTGCATTCGACTGCTACGACAGGAGGCGCGGGTTCGATTCCCACTCAGTGCAAATATTTGTATGCATGAATATGTCTATTTGCATTGGTCTGGGTGTTTCCATGTATAATATGTATGTATTTACAAAAAAAAAATGTATATAAGTATGTTTATCCGCATTCTGGAACCCATAACACAAGCTAGTTAAACTATGCTTACTTTGGGTCTAGAAAGCGCTGTGTAGAATGTCGTAGAATATTTATTTATTTATTATTTATAGAAACACCCAGACCAATGCAAATAGACATATTCATGCATACAAATATTTGCACTGAGCGGGATCGAACCCGCGCCCCATGTCGTAGCAGTGGTATGCACTACCGCTACGCCACAGAGGCCGTAAGCATACTAATTGCTTAAACATTTCATTAAGATGATTATAATCCACGTAATAATGACGAGACTGAGAACGTCTTCCTTTTTTGAAGTCGGTTCAAAATCATAATGACTGGTGTGAAAAAAATAGCTATAATATAGTCATTTTTACTTACAGCAACAAATGAACAGGATCTACTTGGTGACGACGTATTGTGAATAACCACAGTGCCCAAAGTCGGTATGTCTATAACATGCATGCACGATCCCTTACCGCATGCTACCACACTCGATATTTTCCTTAATCCCTATAACAAAAACATCGCTGTTTTACCTACATAGACGGAAAATCAAGGACATATTAGGTGCACCGTGGGTCTGAAGGCGAAGGGACGGGTTACTCTTCGCCACAGCAGAAGCAGGCCCGAGACGGCAATGCGTCGTATTCCATGTGCGTCTTTCTCAGCGGGTAAGACTCCCTTTATTTTACGGCATTGCATAACTGGGTAGCCAATGCCCGCTGGGGTTGCAGGGGATGTCCTTGCTCAGGCATACCCTTCAATAGACTTCCGTGAAGGAAAACCGTGTGGGCTTTGTTGGTTCGATTCCGACATAGCCACCTCACCGTTAACCACGTTGAGATGGTACCCGAGGGGGTTTTCACAGGAAAAACAGACATATTAGGTACCCAGTGCCATCTAAACTCAAACTTAGTATCGCTTTTTTATATTCAGTCCGTCCGAAGTGCGCTCCGTTGACTGCACCTCGCTTGATGGTGATAAGCTGGGGTG
This sequence comes from Cybosia mesomella, assembly GCA_946251805.1. NCBI lineage: Eukaryota > Metazoa > Arthropoda > Insecta > Lepidoptera > Erebidae > Cybosia > Cybosia mesomella. The sequence goes on from OX276395.1 coordinate 5,510,473, forward strand.
AAGTCCAGAAGATACTGGGCACCATACCAGATGCTGATGATCCTAAAATGGTGGTCTCACCTTGACGGCGTAAATAGAGGCATTTTCACTCCCTGCTTGAAGAACCCAGGATTGTAAGAAGAAGCTAACACGTGTGCGAGTAGAGCAATTCATCTCTTTATCGTTCGACAAAGAAAGGAAGCACCGAACCGCTGAGTTCGGGACGGTATTGTTCCTATTGTTCCATGTGCGGGTGGCATACCAGTCCAGCACGTGTTGTTCTGGATCGGAAGGGAGTCGGTGGGATTACTTGAAAAAGCTCATCAGAACACTCGCCGTGGTAGAGGCGGTAAAATACACCCAGAAAGGTACGCATACTGCAGAGGTTCCAAGATTTGTAACCTCAGGACTCCCAATGATATGGATGGCACGCCGCTGCAATCTGTCGAGAGCGTCTAATAAGTACTGTGCGGAGCCATCCCATAGATGAGAACAGTATTCCACGCAGGGGTTCCAGAATGTGGATTTACTAGATACCGGTCTACATGTTTTTAACGTACATGTTATACATTGAAACACCCAGACCAATGTAGATATATATTTGTATAATCTCTCCATAATTTGGTCTATTTTAGATTTTAGCTTGCACTGGAACGATTCCGGCCTGATCCCCAACCCCGAGCACCAGAGTCTCGTCCGTAAATAAATAAATAAAGTAAACAAGCCGGTAGGTTTGCAGGTATATTTGACCTGGGCGCTGAAGGCCTTGTCGGGTGGGGGTCCAGTCACCCAAGGTATCTAAATACTATACTTACAATGTTTGATAAGTCAACATCGACTGAATATTTAGTCGGCATTGACTCACTCGTATCATTGTCAACCTCAGATTCAGATGAATCGGAATCTATTGCTTGATTCGTAGTCTCCGGATCACAATAGCTTTTTGTTGCTTGACCTATAGTCTCCGAGTCACAACACGTTGCTTGACATGTAGTCACTGGAAAACAATCGCATTCTGTTGTTTGACATATGGTCTCCAGCACACACTCACATTCTGTTGTTTTACATATAGTATCCGGATAACAAACTGTTGCTTGACATGTAGTTTCTAAATCGAAATTCGTTGCTTCACAAATAGTTTCCAATGTTTTTGTTTCAACTGCTACACTGTGAGTAGAAGGACAGTCACAACCACAGTAACAATTAAGTGTTAGCGGTACATCTTCAATAGTCACATTACACGACGAAGGTAAATCCTGAAATTGGGAAAATGTTTAATAAGGTACAGCTAGTCACCCTCAGAACTGCTGAACGCTAAAAAATTTACAAACGATCTTTACTTACTTACATTGAAATAAGACTTCTTATAATCCTCAGAGGACCAGTTTAATATATATTTTATGTGTTCATCATCATCTTAGAGTGGTTCCCGGTTGCATCCGTGACTTTTGCCTCGGAACCAAGGATCCACTTAATCCTTCTCCGTTAGATTTGGCTCATGCAGCTTCTATGGGAGCGACTGTCGTCTGACCTGAGAGAAAAACCTGACTCAGTCACCTCATTCGTTTATAAGTAGGTGGGTCTTGCTGGCAGGTGAAGGGGGGCTTGGCCTCATACACTCATGTGTTCATTTTAGTTATTTATTTCATGTGTTGTTTAATATTTTATGATCGTGTAATGAGTTATAACGCTACTTCGAAGGACGACTTCACATGACGTGAAAAAAAGAACGTGGTACAGTCATGCTTTATCTCATCACGAATAGACCGGTTCGACCTGGGAAATACCGCCCTTCCATTACTTTTTTAAACGACTTCCATAAAGGAGGAAGGTTCTCAATTCGACAGTTTTTTTTTTATGTAGGTATGATCTCCATGACTTGATGACGCCTGAGCCGATTTGGAAAATTGTATTTTTGTTTTAAAGGGTATACTTCTCAGGTGGTCCCATTTAAATTTCATGAAGATCTGATGATTAGTTTCGGAGACAGACAACGGAACTCTTCAATAAATGCCATCAAATTGTATATTATGCTATTACATAACATAGTATCACGCCTATATTCCCTAAATGGGTACGCAGTTCAGTATACATGTTCGGTATATACATATAAATATATACATACCTATCCCGTCCGTCATTTATGAACCGATTTAAAAAATTCTTTCAACTTCGGGTTTGGTTTAGCTCTCAGATGCGGGTGTTGCCATATGAATTAAGTTACGGTAGGAAAAAGAGAAGAAATTACAGATTTAATTCAAAAGACAAAAATACCTACGCGTAAGATTTTTCTGTTGAAGTCGGGGCCAAGCCAAATAGGTACCTGCCTATTAGGAAACATGTCTCCCAGCGCAAGCGATGATGTTGTAAGCGTAGGTAGAGTATGCACGTTTCTAGCAACACAACCCAAACGAAAATTAGACGTCTAATGACATTGATTTTTCACGTAGTGCTCCGGGCTTGGCACCGACTTCAACAGAAAAGTCTTACGCGTATTTTTATCTTATGCATTAAATCTGTAATTCAGTTATTATTCAAACTACAAGTAACTATACACAAATGCCTCTGTTGAAAGTTTACACTAAGATAGAACTTGCACCGGCGTCCGCCGTCTACCATCTGTTTTCACAAGTCGTCCATATATCTGGATGAGTTATCTGTTGAATCCCACGCTATATTTTCTTTTCCAAAAGTAGACACATACTATTTTTCAATCGATACCTATATACAAAGAATTACTTGCATTGATAGACGCGGCAGGTGTTATTGGCAATGATATTTTAATCTCAATTTCCGTGCATAGAGGGCTTACACTGAATACATCAGAGGCCGAAGATTGAACTGGCATCGAAACCTTGTCAACATCCATAATAGGCAAGTTAGGGATACAATAACTATTAGTTTTAGAGATAGCTTCTAATGTTTCATTATTTACGACCACACAGGATAATACAGAGTCGCTGACAATATTAAATGGCAGTTTTATAGCTTGCATTCCCATTTTGTCAACTTTCATAATAGCTCGATAGTCATCATACGAACTGCCTGATCTCGAGAATCTTGTTGGCAGTGGGTTGTCCTCAAATGTCACCTTGCATGGACGATGTACGACCTAGAATAAAAGAAAATATTGTGATGCATTTCACGCTTAGTGAATTTTATGAGAGGCCGCTTGTCTCCACTCATGCCCACTGGTCTGCAGTTGCTCTCCTGCAGTATGTCGGGCAAAGATCGAAGCCGCAAGTTGCGAGTGGCTAGTGCCTTTTTTTTTTTTTCGTGCGGAAATCCCTTCGGATACCCCCCCGCCGGCCAGCGGGGGCGGTTATGTCGGGCTTGAACCGACTAAAACCGCACGCCGTCTCTGGGTCTACAGACGCCGGGGTGTAAGGTTGCCCATAGAGCATATCCCTCGCACCCCGACTGACTATGGGCCATCTCTGGTTTCGAGATGTCCCCCTCGGGTTTGGAAACCACGGTGTCCCCGTCGTGCCCCGGTTTGGGGGAGGGGCGCTAGTCGCCCCACCGTCCCGGCCTGCTTCTGCTGGGGTGACAGGCGGCCTCACCTGCCACCCCCAGGCCTGCGCTCATGGAGGACGGAGGTCATAAAGCGACCTCCGGCGCCTGAGTCGCCTGCGACGCGCGGCGAGCATGTTGCGGGCTCGGCGGGCCGGGAGAGTTCTGAACTTCTCCCGGGCGCGCTCCGCCATCTCCTTCGCGAGCATCACATGCTCGCAGAAGGAGGTGGCGGTGGTCCACGCGCTCGCGCTCCGCACCATTGCCGCAATCATGCTGCCGAGCGAGAGGACTCCCACCCCGATGGCTGCCACGAAGTCACGCCTCGGCGCCTCCATGATGGGCTAGTGCCTCATGCAAGTACCTCCTTCGCGTATACCCACACTTAGAAGTTGGTGAGTGACAGCGAGCGCGCCGGGTATGCTTGCATTCTAGGCACAAAATAGATAGTAGGAACACATAGATAAAACATACCTACTACTACTGCAAAAAGAAATTTGGGTGATCATAGAAAACCACCACAAATATTAGGGTGGCAGCGTAACGGTAACCTTTTCTCATCATCGAATCAGGTAATCAAAAATATGCGATAATGACAGGAACCAAATATCATGACGCTACATACATAATTACCTACTAGGTGTTGCTAAATATCAGATACCTACAACTACCTGCAGGGTGCTGAACTAGTCTATAATACCTTTTTATCAGCGACCATAGCCGACGAAGGTTTCAATATTCCAGGGAGTGCCAGTTCCATGACCAATTTAGAAGATCCAGGTCTGCGCTCATAATGGAGACCACGGTTGGTTATACACAGGTCGTCCTCATCAACAAACTGCAAATCGGATTCAGATAGTTCACATTGAGGATCATTTTGGCAAGTATCTATAATAAGTATTTGAAGTTTCCCTGTACAATCACAATATTTAATGAACTCTTCACCGATATTTCGCATTTGTTGCTGATGTCGAGGTGTGGAAATCGGCTCCTGTATACACATACCTAGGACCTTAATATTACAATGTCCGTGTATCTATCTAATTTATCCAAGGAAAAAAACAGAAGCAATGAGTCCATTGAGGGTTAGTATGCATCATAGATTATTATATAGGTATATACTAGAAAGTATGCATGGAATGCATTCATCATTGCTCACTGCGCGTAAGTAATTAAGCGTTGACCGGTTAACGAGACTCAACTTCAATTTCACAATTTAAAAACCGGCCAATAATCGTAGGTTGGTATGAAGAAGTTTTTATATTGGATTACCCTCTAAACCCAAATTAATGTCTGTCACATCAAACCTCTTGCTAAGAATCGTGGTCTTTCACCAAGTTCCGGCAGGTCCTCGGCCTCCACTTGTTATAGTGACCAAACCGGGGCATTATTCTATTTGGCATCGAGTTGTAATCACAGTCGTAACGTAAGACGTCGGTGGATTTCAATTGTTTAACATAAAAGAACAAACTGGTGTAAAACTAAACCAACGGAAATGCATCGGCTAATACGATACGGTTCTTTTAGCGCCAAACGTGTCAAAGGGGGCTGGATCAGAGTTTGGGCTCTGGTCTCGTCATTCAGGCGTTTTTCATCAAATCATCTTATTTCTAGTTAAGCACTTGTTAAAACACGAGCACGCGCCTAAAGTTAAATTGGTTGAGGGGTTATATACCTATATAAATGTATATATACCTGCCTATATAGTTTTTTTCACAGAGGATAACCAGAACGGCAACAAGCTGGGATCGTTCTAGCACACTAATCAGTATCATAATGTTGCAGCTTAGCTTCAAGACAGTTTACGAACTGCATGCAGTGCGTGGCAATTAACGGACGAGGATTAGGGTTAGGCGGTAGAAGAGCGAACCCCGGACTCCAAAGTGTAAGCTTTGGGTGCAAAGGGAATAAAACTGACTGTGATAATGATGATAAAAATTCAAGATCAAGTTCGAACTAAATTATCGGAAGTAAAACCATTGATGTCGTGGTATCACGCACTGGACCATCTTCGTCAGTGATAGATAGTAATAGCGTTTTAACGTACCTTTCAGATGTGCTGAGCCATTCCGATTTCATGCCTCCATTCATTTGATATCATTGCAATAAGGTAGCCCCTTTAGGGTTTTGTTGAGCAATATGACAGACATTTAGCAGACCATGTCCACCACTCTAATGTTTCTAATCACTAGAAATGGGGAACGCACCCGCTTCTCAGCCGTTTACCCATTAAGCATAATGCTAATCACAAGTACACGCTGAGTAATGGACTAGCCTAAACATCAACCGGAAGCAGCAACGATAGGCCTAGCATCTTATGTTGTTCAAGGGGGAGCAAAGAGATTTTTTGCGAAGAATGGGACTCATAGACCTAGTAAATACTTACAACTGAAAAGTAGCTTTATCAGCCTTCTAGTTTGATAGGATATTGTTATTGCAATATTTGATAAGCATTATTTATCATTCATAAACATTCATATTCAGTAAATCACTGTGGTTTAAAAATGCACCGTCTGTAATTCGGTGTTAACTAGCATATTTTTTTGACTTCATTAACGTCTACTGTAGGTACTGTTACATAATCTATTTCACTTTTTGCTTAGTTTAAATTGGTAATCTTCAAAGCATTTCTATGTCATTCTTCTATGAAATATCTTTGATGGTATTGGAGTTTTGGAAGTGAGACATTTTGACAAAATAAACTTTTTTATGTTTTGTCATGGATAAAAAACAATAAGAATTTCTGGTAAATATGAAACTGAAAACCTTTTGAAATAGAACCAGTTCCACGGAATCGCTTCCAAATATTATGTAACATTATTATTATAATTTTTCCGTTTACTTTCTGGTTCAGACTGTTTAAAAAAATAATTGTATTTCTGTTGTAAAAATAACTTGTAATGACGAAACGCAGCGTTTCTATATCTATGCAGCGTTTAGATAAATTAATATGACATCAATGACATTTCTGACAATAGTAAGTTTAGGCAGTGATGGTAAAATTTATCGCCCCTGAAGTTGTGAGGTGTGGTGTGTTGTGTTGTCTTCGTGTCAAATGTTTAATAAATGTCTACTAAACCAATAAAAATGCCTTCGGCAACGAGAGAGAAGGACTCAACTATTGTTAAGATTGCGGTGGAAATGCTCAATGCACCCAATAAGGTACCACAATTTATCGAATTTGACCAAAGCCAGCCTTTGTCGAGCATCATTCAGCTCCTCTGTAAACCGTGGGGCCTCCCTGACCCTGAAAACTATGCTCTACAGTTCTCAGAGAGTAACAATCAGAATTATATTACAGAGAAAAATAGAAATGAAATTAAAAACGGATCAGTACTGCGTCTGGAATTGTCGCCTGCGAGAACAGTACAAGATATCTTAAACAAGATAAATAATGGCTCTCCCACCGAACAGGTCGCTGCCTTGATAAAGTTGTCAAATTTAAGTAGTGATCTTACTTTTGCTGAAGAATTTTTCAGTAAAAAGGGCTTAACTTTAATCATCAACAATATACAACACGGTAAGTTTAAGGATGATTCACTGAAGTATGCTCTTATTACTTTTGTTGAACTCATGGATCATGGTATTATCTTCTGGGATATTCTAGAAAACCAATTCATCAATAAAATTGCTAGTTTTGTCAATAATCAAACAACTACACAGGATCCCAAAGTTATACAGTGCTGTTTATCTATTCTAGAAAATATTGTACTTAACAGTTCAAAAAATTCCCATGTGGAAAAAGAAATAACAATTACAAATTTGATACAACATTTGCAAAATCCTAAACAGGATTGTATGTTCCAACAGAATGTTATAGCTCTCATTAATGCTATATTTTCTAAAGCTGATATGGCAAGACGAAACTCTATTGCTAATACCTTATCTTCAAAACAAGGTCGAACTATAATTTCTGTAAACCTCATTGGTGCCAGTGAAAATTCAAAAAATGCTTCCAAGGAATCTTTGGGCACAGAGCTGACTCATCAACTTTATATACTACAAACTCTCATGCTTGGCTTGTTGGAACCGAAAATGAGACAAAGAGCTGATGCACAGGAGCAAGAATCACAGGAAAAAATTAATGAACTGAGAAAAATTGCATTTGAAACAGACCACAATCCAAACATGGAAGTGACAATGAGGCGCCCTCTTGGAGGGACATTTTCCAAGAGTGACTTCAAAAAACTTGGCTTCAAATGTGAAATTGACCCAATTAAAGACTTCAATGAAGTTCCTCCTGGAGTCTTAGCTCTTGACTGCATGCTATATTTTGCTAGAAACTATTCAGAAGATTACACAAAAATTGTTTTAGAGAACAGCTGTAGAGCGGATGAACATGAATGTCCTTTTGGTAAAACTAGTATAGAACTTGTAAAGTTACTGTGTGATATCCTGCATGTTGGTGAACCACCTAGTGAACAAGGACAGACATACCATCTTTTACTATTCACTCATGAAAGACCTTTTGAAGAACTATTCTGTATATGCATAAGTTTACTGAATAAAACTTGGAAGGAGATGAGAGCTACAACAGAGGATTTTATCAAAGTTTCCAGTGTGGTTAGAGAGCAGATAGGCAGAGCATTGTCCAGCTTCCCTAAAAGTTTTGACATGTTTCGGCAAGAGATTAACAAACTACCATATGCCGAAATTACCCAGTTATGGCAACTGGACAGAAATAACAGAGAAATATGGGAGTCACGGGCTCGCCCCATTGTGGAATTAAAAGAGAAAATTACACCTGAAATTATTGATCTCATTCAACAGCAAAGGTTAGGGGTATTAGTTGGGGGCACAAGATTTAAGAAATATTCCTTGAGAGGTCAACGGATAAAGGACAAATTCTGGTTTGTACGTTTATCACCGAATCAGAAAGTATTGCATTATGGTGATTGTGATGAAAAGAGTACTCCCAGCTTAGAGGATCTTGGTAATAAACTGCCTGTTGCTGATATAAAGTGTGTCATTACTGGTAAAGACTGTCCACATATGAAGGACTTAAGAGGTCGCAAAATAACCCCACATTTAGCATTCTCTCTCATTCCTAAGTCTTCCGAAATTACATCGCTGGACTTCATTGCACCTGATGAACAAATATTTGACTTCTGGACCGATGGTGTCAATGCTTTATTGAAAGAGAAAATGTCAAGCAAATCATTCGAGAATGATTTACAAACTTTACTGTCAATGGATATTAAAGTGCGGTTACTCGACGCGGAAGGTATCGACATCCCAAAAGATCCACCACAAATTCCTGATGAGCCCGCGGATTATGATTTTTACTATGATAATAACTAAATTGTTAAACATTCAAAAAAGCATTCTATGTGTTTACAGTTACACACCTAATGGTGCTAACTTGGAAAATATATTATTACATTGATTTTTTAAACCATAGACAACCTAAGATAGAAAAGGGCAAGGTCCATCAGTAGATCAATGGATTTTTTAAATTTTATTACATTAATGATATCTACAGATAAATATGTTTTTACCGTAACTAAAAGGTATAAAGACTGCCTTGGAAGTGCAGCAGTAGTCTTGGACTCAATTCCTGGGTCGGCCAATGTTGTTAGGGGCTTCTATTCAGAAATACTCAGTAGCAATATGGAGTTTAGAAAAAATGCCTAGTGGTAATGGGCTTATACCTACCTGTGACCGAACCGAACATATTCTTAAATACAACTCCAAAACTATAGTGGCTCAGCAAATAGTCGCTGGTAAGAAGTACAACGAAATAATAGTTATAAAAAACATCTATAGTAGCTCTATTATTAAATTTATAGTCTAATGTGTGAAATCGATGAAGTTGATTTTGTAAGTGAGTAAGAAACCAAATTAGAGATCTTTAATATATTTAAGTCAATGGACACGTTGCTTACGTCCGCATCATGGTATCCATCGCATACTAATGAGATTTGTAATCGACAGGAAACTAGGAAAAGTACTGTCATCATTTGCAAGAAATACGACTAAAAACGACTTACGAAGTAAAATAAGAGACAGTTAATACGTTTCCCTCTTTACTCAGCTGCCTTTTGATGCCTGTCTAATGTAACTATTAGTGGCAATTATGTTTTTACCTATATTACAAACAGACGCTTCAATTTTATTTATTCGTATAGAGTATAGATGTTATCTCAATATCATGGCGATGTCAAAAGTGTAGTTTTTTTAAGCGTTAGTGACTGAAATTACTAGTATTCCCGCTAATCCCTTGTGTCAGGAGTTGATTCACGTCTGTAGTGTATTGGTCAGGATTCGAACCCGGGACCTCTCGATCGTATCGCCAACGTGTTATAGTACTAAATTTAAACTTTGTTCTCCTTCGAATGCTTCGTGCTTACCTTGAGGTAGGTGAATTATCATAATTTTCAGTGACCGTTTTAAAGTGCCAGTGCCGTATCTGCCTCTTTGTAATAAAAGATCATTGATTAGCGGGTTTCAAACTAATGGTTTCAATATTGATGGCATGCTGTTAAGTTGAGAGGGGTTGGCAACTAATAAATATTTTGACAAGAGAATTAGACGTCCTTTGTTTTACTGAGATGCAACTTTTAAGTGTATAAGACATATTGCTATGGTTTTAAGAAAAGCTATTAGCCAGATTCGATTTTCCGACTATAACTAGAACATACAGACCGATATAGCAGGATCCGGCCAACTCGCTACATCCGTCATATTGGCTATCGGTCCGAATTATGTCCGTAGGCCCTTCAGATTAGTCAAAAGTCAAAATTCATTTATTCGTAGACCATTAAAATGAGACTTACAAAACGTAAAAAAACAATGTTTAGTAAATGGACCATCGTGGTACAAAACGCGGCCTCAGAAGACACGGGCGAGAAACTTAGCAGGCATTTTTATTGTCTGTCTATGTAGGTATTTAGTCGGATTTAGTTAAGTCGGTATTCGACGTAGATATTTAGTCGGATCCTGCCATGGTACGTGTTACTGGTTTCAGGTTGCAACTAATAAATAGATTAAGTATAAAGGAATGAAACAATTTCCAATAAAATGTTTTCCATTATATTTGTAAGAGAGCACAAAATATTTTAACTATAGTTTATAATTTTCTTAACTATTTTAATGTTATAATGTATTTCTGATTTTCCATTTGCGCTATGACTGAATTCTATAAAACTTCCATTTTAACCTAATGTATTGTGGCCATATCCCAATATTATATTTTATATACCAAAGATCGTGTCTAAAGAACAAATATATTTAATTGTGTATGTATAAATAAAAGTTTTAAAGCAATTTCGTTTTTTTTTTTCCTAATGTATGAAAACTTAAGTTTATTCCCCGTAGATCACTTTAAAAAATCCCCGGTTGCGTTTCCGTTAGATACACTATGATCTAGTACAGTCAAATACAATCCAATTTACAACTACTTAATTGATTAAATTAAAGGTTTTTTCCCCATAGATACATTTTTGAAAAATGCCTAACCCGATACCGAAACTATATGGGTTTCGGTTTGAGTATGGAAGTTATATCAAATACTATCCTTATGATGAGAATGTAAAACTGGTGAAAAAGAAATATAAAAATTTTGTACGTATATGTGCCAAAAATTCTTTTTTTTTTCGTGTGGAAATCCCTTCGGATACCCCCCCGCGTGCCAGCGGGGGTGGTTATAAAAGTAATGATAACTTGGGCGTCCAAAAAGTGTATCTAACGGGAACGAAAGCGGAAAGTTTATCTACGGGGAATAAACTCAAACTTGGGTGTACAGACCCTACCAACACCTTCAGGGCTCAAGTCAACCTAACCTGCTAAACATCAGAAGGCGCAGGCTTTCCTTTGTGTTGGTAGGTCAGACGGTAGTAAAATCAACAAAACCAATTGAAAATAATAAGCGCACCCTGGGCAACTTCAGACGCAGCTAAGTAATCGCTTGCAAGATGATTAGGTATACAAAAACTCTCAACACCCGAATTGTTACTTAAGCATTGTCTAGTTAACTATCCATTTCTCTCAGAGCTATGGCAACCCCAAAGGTTATAGGTTGCCGAGATCTTTAGGGGTCAGAGCTATACTCACCTGCAAGCGGGTACACTCACCTGCTGATTGAAGAATGAGGTTCTGGAGCAGGCCTTACTACCAGGGTTAGGGGGTTAAGACGGCCGTTGCTCCCGTAATAATCAAGTAAACCAATACTAATCTTTAAACTTTCGCGTTGCATAATATACAATAATGTTAACAGGAATTAACGCGATCATGTATAGGTATATACGGAGATGGCCCAGGGTCAGTCGGGGTGCGAGGGATATGTTCTATGGGCAACCTTACACCCCGGCGTCTAAAGACCCGAGAAGGCGTGCGGGTTTTAGTCGGTTCAAGTCCGACATAACCGCCCCCGCTGGCCGGCGGGGGCGGTTAAAAAAAAAAAAGGTATATACATACCTTTGGATTGACTGACGTTGCGACCAGGTTACACTGACCGTGGTCACAGGCTGAGGTGAGTCAGCGTAATCGCTTTAATTCCCGTTAAATTATTGTAAGTAAACCAATACATGGTAAAATAAAAAAAAAAAACAAAGATTTTATATATTTATTTTAGTGTCATAATTAAAAAGTCATTGCACATTTACGATAATACTTTATACATTTCGCTTAAGTAATTACTGCATTTTCGATACTTCGAATTTGGTATTAATGATTTCTTCGTCCGAGTCTAGGAGGGGTAGGGTGCTGGTGGGGATGTTTTCCTCCACCCACCGGAGATCTGAGTCAAGTGAGTTAGTGTGGGGCTCCGGGTCCCGCCCTTCGTACATTTCTGTATTGCTGCTGGTGCCCCGCATTTTGACACCGTAAGCGTCGTTCACAAACTGCTCTTCTTCTTCTGTGAAAATAAAGTTTTTATTGTATCAGGTTTTTTAATCACTTTATTTGATAACTAACAACCCGCCCTCGCTTCGTTTCGGTTTTTTTTCTAAAGCCCTCCTAATTTACACAATATATAGCCTATCTCCATCGGGCATAATGTAGCTTTCAAATGGTGAAAGAATTTTTCCAATAAGTGCAGTGGTTTCGAAGATTACCCTCAACATATAAACTCACAAAATTGGGCCTCTCGCTTTATAATTTGTTTATTTATTTAGGCATATTGACAGTGTAAGCACCAACATTATCTCATAAGTTTCAATGGCAAGATATTAGTAGGCATGTGCTACACCAATTACAAATATGCACAATATTAACAGATTGTCTTGCAAAAGTAATAAAACATAATTGAACAATGCAAATATAACAAAAAGCGATGCAAGGCTAGTTGAAATTAACTAAAAATAAGCCAAGCCCAAAACTAAGATTGGTAGAATAACATGAATAATTAAAATTGTACATTAACATAAAATGTTAGATGTCAGATTGAAATAACATAAAAACATAAGAGAGAAAAAACAAGTTGAATCCCTGAGACGAGCTCAGCCGAATACAAGGGATTTTCGATTTAGCAATTTATTTATTTTTTGTGATTTTTTGCGATTTTTTCTTTATCTTGCAATGGTTCACCCCAGCACGAATCTATTACCGAAAACAGCAACTCGATAGCTCATCTCCTTCATACCCAAAACCGTGACAGAAAATTGGCAACGACGACGACGTCGACGACAACTCGATAGCAATAGGGCTTTTGTAAAGAAAATCCCTAAAAAACATCACGTCATAATATTATTAGTCCAATACAATTAGTATAGAAGTATAGATAAAGGTTTAATGGCGGTAGAGGAAGCTCATAAATTTTAATTCATCATCACCATAACAATAATACACCCGGTTGCATCCAAAGCTTGTACTTTAGAGCCCAGGGGGTCGACTCTCCTATACTTTCTCCTTCTCAAGGGGTATATCTGGACTTTTATGGCAGCAACTGACGTCTGACCCCCAATGGAAAGCCTGCGCCAGAGCCGTGAGATAGACTTGGGCTCCGAAGACTGGTGGTGCCCCAAGAACACCTAAATCCTACTAGCTCCAACAATGAACAATGCCAAAACGATGGTCCTTAGTTTAACGGCCTCGATAGAGACCTGCGAGTTGAGGGGGGGAAGGATATACGATAAAAGGATAATTACCGTCGTCATCTTCAGCGTTGTCCAAGAGCGGTGTGAAGGCATAACGCTGGTTGTTGTTGGTGGGGCGCCACAGTACCATGATCACTGTTAGGACGCTGGCGAACAGGATGTGCCAGTATGCCTCATCCATCCACACTTCCTTCCACTCCTGTAATGATTCCAGTGCTAGAGACACGGATAGGGCCAATCTACCATATACCATACATACTAATACTAGTAGTAACACTGGTAATTTAATTACCTATAGTACTACTAAACTTGAAGGTTGATAGAACCGCAATAAATAATGGACCCTTGTACTACCATAAATTCAAATAAAAAAAACGAAACAGAATATGACACATTTGTATTATGACACATTTGTGACGACCTCTGTGGCGTAGCGGTAGAGCATTCGACTACTAAATCATAGGTCGCGGGTTCGATTCCCGCTCATTGCAAATATGTATATTTGCATTCGTCTGGGTGTTTCTATGTATAATATTTATTTATTTACAAAAAAAAGTATCTAAGTTTGCTTATTCGCATTCTAGAACCCATATGACAAGCTCTGCATAGTTTGGGTCTAGATGGCGTTATGTAATATGTCATAGAATATTTATTTATATTATTATTATTTAAACAAAATGTAAGTATTATGAAAGAATTAACCAGACGTTGCTGCATTACGTTATATTATTATAGGGCCTGGGTCCCACCCTGATTTTATTGATATTAAAAAGCATATGTAGGGCACGTCAAAATGACTTTACACAAATTGTGATATTGTATTTCTAAAGATTCAACTATGGGCACATGAGAATTGTTATGTATGATACTTGGTAGGAACGAGGAACCTTGATTAGGATTGTAGGGTGAATTGTTCATACCAAAATCCACACCCAACTGCTGCTGAACGTTTTCTCCTTCAATATGAACTTGGTATTAAAAAGTGATGAATTATTGCTCTCAAATGAATATAATCTCGTGCTGCCTGCATATAATTATGCGGCGTGAGCGGCTCAGGCCAGAATCTTCATCCAGGTACCTCATTCCTAGCATACCTACTATACATACCAATTCTCATGTACATTTGTATCTCTAAAAATATAATGCCACTATTTCTGTGCCTTATGGCACTAGTTATCAGTATTCACATATTCATCACATATTTGTAGCACACTCAAAATAGAGTTTTCCATTGTTTTTGTATACCCTTATACCTCTTGATAAAGTAAGTTTGTGTGTGTGTAATGTGAATGATAACTGGACATTATAACGAGCGCCATACGTTAAAGGTGATTTTGGATTCCATATATGAATAAATTCATCTGTGGGTAATACAGTTCGTTTACTCACCGATATACACTTGGACACTCTATAAGACTTGATGGAGTAGAGCATGAACACTACCGATGATATCACGGCGAATATCAACGTGTTCGTGAAGTGTCTGTACAGCGACAATTTTATCGTGTTTCTGAAACAAATTAGGAAAATATTACGAAGGTGCGGTTAAACATAGTTGCTTATTGTTGTTTCTGGTTCATGAGTCGAACCCCCGTCGAATTCGTAACAACGGTTGATTTCGGGGTCTAGCGCGATGCAGGATCGGTAGTTTTGTAGTAGTTCAGCTTCATTGCACTAGATGCCACTACTAAATCACGATTCACAGTAGGCACAATATGACTGCACCTCGTCTGATGGTAACCTTAAGGCAAAAGTCTCAGGAATGAGGGTCACCATTACAGACATCAATAATGGTACAATGTGGCCCTCAGTTTGAGGCCTCATAAGATGCTTTTTCACGCCCCTCTTCAAGGACCCGGGACTGTATGAAAAAGGAAACACGTGTGTTGGCAAAGAATTCCACGTCAATATGGTGCGGCCAAGAAAACAGATGATAATGATCCATAATGGGGTAATTACCTTCGTAGTTGGAGTGTCCTCATGGTATGTGCGAGTGATACGAACACCCACCAACAGATGGCGCTCTCTAACAGCGACAGTGGCACTTCAGACAGCAGTAAGTCGCGGTTGGAGTCGTTGGCTTTGTAGTGTAGACGCAGCCACGCGTTGATGCCGCCCAGTACGCCCCACAGTACTCCTGTACCCACCACGCGTTGGAGGGCTGGCCCTAAGCGGGGCCTGATGGATAGAATATATTCTTAAACATTTTAGAAGGTGCTATGATCCAACCATATAAAAATATATTTCTAAGAAGTTATTTGGCTGCTGTTTTAATGGTATTTTTTAAATCTATCATTTTGCGAATCTGGCATTCTAAGGATGTGTCATTATGCGAATCTTACATTGGACATTTCTGACAGAATGCGGCCAAGTCGTTATGTTTCCGTTCTTTACGTTCCAGCGTACAAAATGTTAAATCAGTAAATACGTTGGAACGTATTTATAGAAAAAAATAATCTCGTCGTCACACTAAATAAAATACTTACTTGACAATGCCAAACCCGAGAGATACAATAATGACTAGCATTCTCGCTAAGGCTCGCTTAGCGACAGAGATCCATTCCGCAAATATGTAAGCTTCAGCATTGAAGTACCTGAAACCGACAAAATATTTACATGTTTAGACACGCGTACATAGGCTATGGTAACCGCTGACCATCCGGCGGACCGCGTGCTTGAATTACTACCCTACTGCCATCATCACCATCATCGCGGCGTCCATCCTGGTCGCATCCAAATTTTGCAATTTAAGGACCAGATCGACAGCATCCGGAATAGTATCTCGTATTTTTTTGACTTCACCCTAGCTTCTTACCATCCAGCGAGGTGCAGTCAATTGACGGACTGTATATATCACAAATTAAATAATATATTCTATACAGATACACAAACTAGAACAAAAATTTGAAATCACCGTAAGTCAACTGTCTGGCCTGGTAAGTTTAGTACAGTTTTTTCTCTAATAGGCGGTTCGCTAATAGACGGTAATTTTCTGTAATAGACGCATGTAACCTGACAATTTTTTACAGGCTTATTATGTTTACTCATCATCATCCTAGCAGTTATTTAGATTGCATCCAAAGCGTACACTGGATGTGGTGATGTCATGGGGATTAAGACGATTCCCCCTTGACACCACCGGAAGCGTGACGGGGAATACGGTATTCCCCATGACACTATTCAGTGGTGTCACGGGGAAATAATGGATGCAACGGAGTATAGCTTTCTTACTATGTATCCACTTAACACAATCTCCGCTCGCAAGTCTCCTTGAAGTCAAAGTCAAAAATAATTTATTCTGTATAGACCATTAAAACGGAACTTACAAAACGTCAAAAAATACTTGACTAATGTTTAACAAAGGGAATTAATGAGTCAAAAATGGATTACTCAATTTTATTTAATTGTCAATTTCATTATTTAATTAGGTAGTTCATTTACTAGTCATTTATAGTCATCATTATGATCATTTACGGTAGTTGTATAATATGTAAAAAAAAAAAGTATATAAGTATGTTTATCCGCATTCTGGAACCCATAACACAAGCTAGTTAAACTATGCTTACTTTGGGTCTAGAAATCGCTGTGTAGAATGTCGTAGAATATTTATATCTCTATATATAAAAATGAATCGCAAAATGTGTTGGTAAGCGCGTATGTCAACAACGCCTGGACCAATTTGACCAATTCTTTTTTTTTAATGTTCGTTGAAGTCCAAGGATGGTTTTTACGGAGCGAAAAGTTTAAAAAACTGCATAAAAAAATTACAGGCATGTTTGGGATTAATAGGTGCCACGGGGCGAAGTATGCCACGGGCGAAGCCGCGGGGGACAGCTAGTTTTATATATATATACTATGCGTCGAATTTTAAATATGTAATTTCTTAATAATTATTCAATTTAATGTTGCTATCATCATCATCAACCTATTCTAGTCCACTGCTGGACATAGATCTCCCCTAATGAGCGCCATAGCGCCCTGTCTTCAGCTTGCCGCATCCAGCATCTGCCCGCAGTCTTTCGCAGATCGTCATCCCACCTGGCCGGAGGGCATCCTACACTACGTTTGCCGAGTCGCGGTCTCCACTCAAGAACACGTTTACCCCAGCGGTTGTCGGTTCTTCGCGAGATATGGCCGGCCCACTGCCACTTCAGCTTGCTTATTCTTTGAGCTATGTCGATAACCTTGGTTCGCTGTCGGATGTATTCGTTACGAATCCTATCCTTCAGAGAAACTCCGAGCATAGCTCTTTCCATAGCTCGCCGAGCGTCTGTTGCTATATATATATACTAGCTGACCCGTGCCCACTTCGTTGGGCATAATGTTAATAATCCTTTTTTAGTACAGAGTGTTACGTTTTAATTTCTAACTGCCAAAAGGAGGGTTATACGTAGGTATGGTTTGTATTTGCATGCTATTACAAAATTCGAAAGTAACTCTGTCCGAAAGAAAAAACATTTTCTGCGGGATTTGCGATAAACGAATTCCATGAAGTCGCGGGAAAAGTTAGTTTGGTTATGGTAATTTTAATTGTTCAAAACTTCTCTGTAAACTATATTGGATGTTATGTTATCATTTGGTAGAAAAATATATTGTCTATCAGGAGTTCCAACTCGAGATAAGCCAACATATAACTGCCCATGGGAAAAACACGGCTTTCTCAGGTCAATGTCCACCAGAGAGAATGTTTGGCTTTGGGACTAGTTAATAGTGAGGGCAAAAGAGATCTTCACTGGAAACTGTAGCCTTTTAAACGGTATGGGTAAATCAGTGGGAATCATGGGTATCCGCGGAATATAAGCCAGTTGTCCCATTGCTGGCCCTGTGAGAATGGTCGCCACGATTATATTGTCCCGTAACTCTTTTGTAAGCAGCCTTGTCCCATTACACATGTTGGGGGGGGCTCAAGTTTCTTAATAGCATGATAGGAATGCCAACTTTTAACACAAGGTCGTGAGGAGGTAATTCAGAAGGGTTCAAAGAATTTAAAAATTCTTGGGGATAGGGCAATATTACACACCGTATCAATAGACTTATAGTGTTTGACCTGACCGGGAATTTTCTCTAAAATGGGTTTATTTATTTCATTCACTGTATCGTTTCTGGGTGACACTATTGCCCTAGAACAAAGCCAATGATAATCTCTCTCCAATAAATTTTCAAGACCGGGATATATTGCGTCAATAAGATGTTCCAACCTGTGCAATATGTGTCCTGCAATGTAATTGCTGTTGGTGTAAGGAGAGACAATTTTTCCTTCGCCAATAGATTGAGTAGTTGACGCGAAAAGTCGTCATCGTCGTTGTCGCTCAAATGGGCTTTCATGTTTGTTCGTAAATTGAGAGATGCAACCGAACTCCATAAGTGAGATGATTTTAAGCATGCTCTGATGACATAGGCGCGTGTTCCTTTTGTTACTACAGGCAGTGCTTGCCGAAAATCGCCCGCGAAAACAAAAGTACGCCACCCATTACAGCATGAGAGTTTCTGAGGTCTTTCAGCGTTCGGTTTACTGCTTCAACATGAGCTCTATGACTCATGGTACATTCGTCCCATATAATTAAAGATGTTTCTTGTAAAAGTTTCCCGAGTGGCCCATTTTTACGTATGGAACAAACTGACTGTTGCTCTAGTGAGACTGTCAGAGGTAGCTTAAAGGTGTGCTGTTTTCCCATGGTAATATGACTAATAAATATGACCTAACGATGTAAATTATTTTATTAATATTAAAAATTAAATTATCTATACTTACTAATATTAAAAAAACTACTTTTTGTAACATACATACACATACACATACACATGTATGTGTATGTGTACATGTGTATATATGCTGTCGTTGACTTTTTTGTAGGCATTTTCAAGCTCCACATCTTTTCTCTAGAACTCAAAAATATATCTTTCATAGTTAAGGCAGCGTTCGTAAGAAACGCTTTCATTCGACCGTTTTTTCTCCGATTCACTTTGCAAAACGGACTACCACGTAAAAGCCTTTTTATTTTTTCGGTTTTTTATATAACCTATAACACTCAGCAATAATGTGGCTTTCTATCGGTGAAAGAATTTTTAAAATCGGTTCAGTAGATCCCGAGATTACCCCTTACAATTTAACAAATATACAAACACACAAACTTTACTTCTTTATAATATTAGTATAGATTATTGATGATTTATAATGTTATTTAACATTGGTCTTTGTGTTAGGCACTTGTTACATTTATTTGCCATTTTGAGCGTATGACACTCGTGGGTTGCAATTGATAATCAGCGTTAGGTGCAACCCAACATTATGCTGAGTTGCTGTCCCTTTCACTCTATCTCTATAACAATTATTATAACTATAGTACTGTAATATTAGAGTGTTAATAAACATTTTTCTTCCTTTCTTTTTAATCGAATAACTTTTGTCCGCGGCTCCGCCCATCCCCTATTTCATCCTCATACAGGTTGAAATTTCAAATAAACCTATTTTTGTATATACATATTTTTACATTTTGATTTTGATCGACATTTCTATCAATTTTAAAAATGTAAAAAAGTAGTTATAGTTGTTGAGATTTGTGAACGTTACCATATTGTATCTGTGTGACAATCTGTGGTTTTATGTATGCATCCTGTCCCGTTTACCGCAGTGTAACGTGCAAGCATGTAATAAAGATGGCTCTCACAAAATGCTCTGCTGTTTCAATTGAATAAATCAAAACGCTTCCACTGCGCTGGCATAATGAAAACAAAATAAAAGGTGTCCTGCATATTGAGGTAATATATTTATAACATTATAAGAAAAATGACGCAAGAATTGCCAAAGTTGTGTGATGGCGGAAATTTCGCGAATTGGAAATTTCGAATTCAGATAATACTCGAAGAAAGAGGTGTAATTGATGCTTTACAACACAAAGATGAGAGTATCAACAAAATCCCAGATGCAAAAGCAAGGTCAATAATAGTGCAATGCCTATCTGATAAATTTTTGGATGTTGTAAAAATTGTAATACGGCCGCCATGATGATGACAAAATTAAGCGACATGTTTGAAAGAAAAAGTGTGTACAACAAATTACGACTCGAGAGACAGTTAATAACACTGAAATGTTGTGACAATGAGAAATTACAAGATTTCTTTCTGAAATTCGATGCAGTGACAAATGAACTGGCAGCGATTGGTGACAAAGTTGATGAAATGGACCAGTTCTGCTACTTGTTGTCTGCCATGCCACCTTCATATGAGCATGTCATCACCTCCATAGAGACAATGACGACTGAGAAGGTAATTAATGTAGACTTCATCAAAGCGAGACTGCTCGATGCAGAAATTAAATGTAGTAATGGAAACAGTTCGAATGAGCAAGCATTTTCAGTAAAATGTTATCGCTGTGGCAAAATGGGTCATATCCAAAGAGACTGCAAAGAGAAACCTGATAATCGAGGAATGAGATCCAGAGGTACAAGAGGACGATTCAGAGGGAGATACCGAGGTGGAACTTACAGAGGTTCAAGCGATCAAGGCCACTCAGTGAATTTACAAGAACAGGAAGACCAATTATCTTTTTCAGCGTTCAGTGTCAATTGTACAAATTCTAACAGTTCTGATATAAGGTTTGTAATCGACTCCGGTGCTTCAGATAATTTAATCAAAGAGGACATGGAGCAACATATGGTTGATGTAGTAAATTTAGATAAACCAATCAAGATATATGTAGCTAACGGTCAATATCTGATGAGTCACAAACGCGGTAAGTTAAGCTTGCAATATAAAAATAAGTTTTCTGTAGTTGTTGAAGGTCTTATTGTCCCAAAGTTATCACATAATCTATTGTCTGTTACAAAGTTATTACAAAAGGGATATCAAGTTAAATTTACTAAAAGTAATGTATGTATTTTTGATAGACAAAGGGAGTTACTTGGTCAAATGTCAGGAAGGCTCTATGTTATTGATTTCAATCTTTCAATCTCTTTTAAAATCCGAGGAATGCTTATTAAGTAATTCATTGAATATTTGGCATCAAAGGTTGGGTCATGCCAATCGTAAACAATTAAAAATGATGAAATTGCCATGTAGCAGTGAACCCTGTGAGTCATGTATGGAAGGAAAATCTACTAGGTTACCTTTCCATCCCACACTGAAGCCACGTTCACACCACATTGGAGATTTGATACATACGGATATAGCTGGGCCTGTGAAGACTTTAACATTGGATGGTGAAGCTTACTACCAAACAATAATAGATGATTACTCCCATTTTTGTGAAGTGTACCTATTAAAAAGCAAAGCGAAAGCTACTAGGAATTTAATTAATTATATTAACAGATTAGAAAGACAAACTGGACACAAAGTAAAAAAAATAAGAAGCGACAATGGTGGTGAATTCAAGAATGAAAGAATGGATAGATTCTGTCAAGAAAAGGGGATAATTCAACAATTTACAACTCCTTATAGCCCACAGTCCAATGGGGTAGCCGAGCGAATGAATAGAAGTATCTATAATAAAGCAAGGACTATTTTGATAGAAAGTGAACTACCGAAGACATTATGGGGAGAAGCTGTGAGATGTACAGTTTATCAAATAAATAGATGTCCTTCATTTGCAATAAATTTCCAGTTGCCAGTTCAGAGAATGTATGGAAACAAAGATTTGTCAAGACTGAGAGTATTCGGATCAAGAGCATGGGTTCATATTTTACCTAAACAAGATAAATTAAATCAACGAGCAAAGGAAATGAGATTTGTTGGCTACAACTTAAATGGATATCGCTTATGGGATCCGGAAACAAACAAAATTGTGATATCAAGAGATGTGAGGCTAGATGAAACACAGATAAAGTATAATCAAGTAAATAAAGAAAAGGACAAGACAGTGTACAAATACCATGAAAATGAAGAAAACAAAGAAGAAGAAATGCAACAGCAACTAGACGAAATAGAAAAGAAATCTGAAGAAGAAGAAAGTGAAAATGAAGAAAATAGAGAAGAAAATGAAGATTATACAACCAGATCAGGAAGAACAGTAAGAAAACCTAAAGAACTATCAGAAGATTATGAGTTGTACACTGCATATTGTTTATTATCTGGAGATCTGCAAAACTATGAAGAAGCCGTACAAGATAAAGAATGGCAAAAAGCTATACAAAAGGAGTTACATTCACAAGAGAAACTTCAAACCTGGGAAATAGCTACTTTACCTAAAGGAATGAAGGCAATAGACACCAAATGGATATTTAGAACTAAGCAAGATGGAACTAAGAAAGCTCGTATAGTAGCTAAAGGATTTCAACAAGGTTCATCGGATAACAACTACGCACCTGTAGCAAAATTTTCAACTATAAGATTAATGATAAGTTTAGCTATTGAAAAGGGATCTAAATTAGTACAGTTGGATGTACCCCCTGCCTTTCTAAACGGAGTACTTGAGAAAGAAACATACATTAAATGTCCTGAAGGCAAAACATTACCACCAAATCAAGTCTTAAAGTTAAATAAAGCACTTTATGGATTGAAAGAAGCACCCAAGTGCTGGAACCAGAGATTCCATAAATTTGTTACAGAAAAAGGATTTATTCAGTCAAAATATGATTCGTGCCTTTATTCAAATGGTAATACATGGATTCTTTTATATGTAGATGACATATTATTGCTAGGAGATGGACATGAAATAATAAGCCAATTACAAAAGCAATTTAATGTCAAAAACTTAGGAGAAATCAAGAACTACTTGGGATTAGAAATTACAAGAAAAGATGATGATCTTAAAATAAAGCAAACAGAAATGATCAAACGACTTTTGGAAAGATTCAATATGCAAGATTGTAAAGGTTGCAAAACTCCCATGGAAGTAAACTTCAGTGTAAGTAATGTTACTCCACACAAAATAATTGAAGTTCCTTTCAAAGAATTAATAGGATCACTTCTATACTTATCTATGAACAGTCGACCAGACATCACATATGCTGTATCTTACCTCAGCAGATTTTTGGATAAACCCACAGTTGAATTATGGAAGGCTGGAAAGCGAATTCTTCGTTATCTCAAAGAGACAATCGATCAGGGGCTGCTATACAGAAAATCTACAAAGCCTACTAGTCTTCTTGCCTATTCTGATGCTGATTGGGCTGCTGACACAACCGATAGAAAGAGTACCAGTGGTTGTGCTATTTATCATGATAAAAATTTAATTAATTGGTTTGCCAGGAAACAGACATGCACTGCTCTATCTACAGCAGAAGCCGAGTATATAGCAGGAGCTCATGCTATGAGTGAGCTGGTGCATATTAAGGGTATTTTGTCAGAATTTCTATCTAACAAAACTATAGAGTCAGTTTTATTGATTGATAATCAAAGTACAATTAAACTAATTCAAAATCAAACAAATACTAAAGCATCCAAACACATAGCTATCAAATATCACTATATAAAAGATGTAGTTAACAAGAAAATAGTATCCTTGTCTTATGTACCTACCAATGAGAACATTTCTGATATATTCACCAAGGCACTCCCTGTTGTTAAACATCAGTATTTCACAAAGAAATTGAACTTAATGTAATGTGAGGTAATTTAGTTATAAAATGAGTATCACTCATTTTTTGTCTGTTAAAATAATACTGTAATAACTAATAAATAACTATAATAGTAACTAATATGTACAACATAATTATAACTAATATTAAGAATGTATAAAAACACATGTACTGAACATTGATTGTTGTCTTACTAGTTATATACATAATGTTATATCTGATCCAGAGATTGTAAATCTTGGGGCTTACTAGGGTGACTAAGCTCTAATAGCTAAGACCTACATAGTGTTTTAGGGCCAATTTAGTACTTACAATTAAGTAAACTACTTGTTACTGTAATTCAATACCTACTTGTTTTATGGAAAATATAATCAATCTGTAACTGCCTAACTGAATATGTAAGGTTTTAATAAATAAAACAAATGGATCAGGTGATTTGTTAAACTTTAATTTTACAGTTAAAATCTAAGCTATATAAATATAAGTATAGGTTGTATGGTCAACCACCCTTCACTTTGCTCTTATGTCTGTTTAGCAATTTAAGACTTTTAATACTTAAAAATCTGTAAATTGAGGGGCTGTGTTGAGATTTGTGAACGTTACCATATTGTATCTGTGTGACAATCTGTGGTTTTATGTATGCATCCTGTCCCGTTTACCGCAGTGTAACGTGCAAGCATGTAATAAAGATGGCTCTCACAAAATGCTCTGCTGTTTCAATTGAATAAATCAAAAATAGTGACATAACCACAATAGTTACAACATACAGTCTCGTGAAGCTGTTTGTTGAAATTGATTTTTAATATTATAGTACATTTTTTGTTCTATCATCAATATTTTCCGCAGCGTATGCGATGTAAGACATTTTATGACTAGCCTTTTTACACCTTGGGTTGGTTTTAGTAGGGATTTCCAAGGATCTCTAATTTTTTTCTAGTAACAAATATAGCCTATGTTACTCAGTATTAATGTAGCTTTCAAACAGTAAAATATTTTTTGAAACCGGTGCAGTAGTTTTTTAGTTTATTCGTTACATACATAAATACAAATCTTTCCTCTTTATAATATTAGTGTAGATGTAGATAACTATGTTTTGTTTGAGGAGCATAGTTAATTTCCAAGCGCTTTCTTAAATACAGAAGCAGTATCTGTACTTCTTTCTCCCCTAATAAACTAGGAATTCAGTGCCGGGTCGACTGAAATAAATTGAGCTGAGCGAGTAGGACTCTTACTTGAAAAATAAGGCATCTTACAAAGGTCGCGCGGATAGCTAAGGCCGCGCGCTCGTGAAACTGTTTTTCGATGATTATTCCTCAATGGTACTTTGTATTTGAACAGTTGACCCTCTAAACACTCAGCGGTGTCTACACTATCACCATGGCAAATTTAGTCAAGATCAGTATTGTGGTTCCGGAGGAGTACAGTCTCGACCAAACGGCTTAGCCACGTATAAGAGCTTCGCTTCGCTCAGCTCAATAAATATTCTACAATATTCTACACAGCGCTCTCTAGACTCCAAAGTAAGCATAGTATAACTAACTTGTGTTATGGGTTTTAGAATGCGGATTTAACATTTAATTTTCTTTTTTTTGAAACACCCTAACCAATGCAAATAGACATATTCATGCCTACAAATATTTGCACTGCGCAAGAATCGAACCCGTACCCCCTGTCGTAGCAGTCGAATGCACTACCGCTACGCCACAGACTATGTATATTCATAGACTTAAATTAATAACATACCCAGTACTATTGATGTTGGAATACACCGCGTAGTAAGTGGCACTTTCCACCATTCCCATGAGTGCGACGCCCCCGATCCAGTACTGTATGCGCAGGAGGTCGCGCCACTGCAGCCAGCACACCAGCAGCCAGGCCGTGCACAGCAAAGTGTATACTCCGCACATTACTCCGAAGAACTGAGGAAGATATAAGCACATAAATAAATATAAATAAATAAATAAATATTCTACGACATTCTACACAGCGCTTTCTAGACCCAAAGTAAGCATAGTTTAACTAGTTTGTGTTATGGGTTCCAGAATGCGGATAAACATACTTATATACTTTTTTGTTTTGTAAATACATACATATTATACATAGAAACACCCAGAGCAATGCAAATATACATATTCATGCATACAAATATTTGCACTGAGCGGGAATCGAACCCGCGCCCTTGGCGTAGCAGTCGAATGCACTACCGCTACGTCACAGAGGCCGTTTAGTAAAGTTAAGTTAAGTAAAGTAAAGTTTAAAATCTTCACAATTAAATGAAAAAAAAAAAATCTTCAGGAGCTGTTGCCGGCGGCACCGCCCGCGAGTAATTCTGATCCAGTTGCCGCAACCCGTGGAAACCTATCCCACGGATAATAATAAGCCTATGTGTTATTCTAGACTATAATTTTTCCCTGTACCAAATTTCAGATTCCTTCACCCGATAGATTGAGTAACAAACGTCCAAACATCTACACAAACTTTCACATTTATAATATTAGGAGACTATTAGGATAGTAGGAATAAAACTATTTTTAATGAATTCTATTGCGATTTTATTTCATGTTATTTTACATTTTACATTGATCCCGACGTTTCGGTTGCTTTTCAGCAGCCATGGTCACGGAGAGACTGATATTTATTTATTTATTTAGTCTCTTAAATAGTTTTCTTTCAGTGTGACATTAGCGTAAACTTCCGACAATATCAGGATAGTAGGACTCAAAAATATTTAGTATTTAGGTACAGCAGCAACTAGGTCGCTTAACGACCTCCGTCCTCCATGAATGCAGGCCTGGGGGTGAAAAGTGAGGCCGCCTGTCACCCCAGCAGAAGGAGGCCAGGACGGTGAGGCGGCTAGCGCCCCTCCCCCAAACCGGGGCATGACGGGGACACCGTGGTTCCCAAACCCGAGGGGGCCATCTCGAACCCGGAGATGGCCTGAGACCCTGGGGTCAGTCGGGGTGCGAGGGATATGCTCTATGGGCAACCTTACACCCCGGGCGTCTGAAGACCCGACACGGCGTGCGGTTTTAGTCGGTTCAAGCCCGACATAACCACCCTCACTGGCCGGCGAGGCGGTATCCGAGGGGATTTCCGCATGAAAAAAAAATGTACAGCAGCAACTAAGAATTCCTTAATTTTTTAAATTTCCCTATATAATTAATGAGTAATGTGTGTAATTTTCTAAGAAATATAAATGAAATGTTACCCCTTAAAATACCTACGATACCTAAAAAAAATGAGAAGCGGTTTCATTCAACTCATATTATCTTTGCAGGCATTTATAAGCTACGATGGAATCGAAAAACTCATACATACTACATACACAATGATAATAATATATACAAAAATAAGGTAGATTATGCAAAAGCGCGCGGAAACTCAGACAATTACATATTATCTTTTTTGAATAGTTGTGTAAAAACACGTGTTTTGATTTCATGATATAAAAATTGATGAATTTGAAATTAAAATGAAATATTCTCACCGGTAATAATGGCCATATTGCAGCACTCAGATAGCCTGAAGGAGCCACCATTTCTACGCTGGCGGTGGCCTTGAACTTCACCTTGGAAGACATGGTTAGCGTCAACACGTATATGCCTTCCTTGTCAACCGTTACAAGAGAGTGTCGAGGTATCTGCAAGAGGAATTAAGAATTTGCACGGTTTTGTGGGAAAGAAAGAAATAAGTATGAAAAGATGTATTTAGGGAAATTATTAAATAAAAGAAATTGTATTCAGGGCCGTTTTTTTTAAGGTATTATAGCATTGTGGCTCCAGGTAGACTGTCTAGATGTGTGTGTGTGGTGTAGGGATCCCACCAAAATCTTCGAGACCCACGTCAATATCACCTACAAGCCCGCTGATGGGTATGATATGTAGTTTCGAATGCCGTCCTTGCGAAAGTGGTAAACCCCAGAAGTGGCACGCCCTTGCGAAAAGCCGTTGTATCGAAAATCGCTAAATCGAATGACGGACTCGCGAACACGCTGTCTCGACATTCCTTTTATGGAGTGTGGAAACCCATAAAAGTAACCACTTCTAACCGTAAACTTCCCGGACTAGTGGTTCCGGCGCTTCGCCAGCCACTGCCGCGGCACTCTCGCTTCGCTCGCTCGGCTCGCGCTCTGTTGGGGTCACAGTTCGAACCAAACCTAACCCACTTTATTTATTTTTGGAATATAAGCCGAGCGAGGTTTCCATCTTAGGTTCCACACTCCATAAAAGGAATGTCGAGACAGCGTGTTCGCGTGTCCGTCGCGAGTCCGTTATTCGATTTAACGATTTTCGACACAACAGCTTTTCACAAGAGCGTACCACTTGATTTTTTTTTCGCAGCAGCGTGCGTCGCAAGGACGGCATTCGAAACTACATATCATACCTCCCGCTGATAAATGTAGAATATACTGCTTCCGGGCTGTTTGGCCGTGGTCCATATGAAACTTGTGTTCCAGGAACACCGCTGATAGATGGACGAGGCTTTGCTTAGGGGAGGTCAGACGGCTTTCGCTTTCATGAAAGCTAAAATAAAAAGCGGACTCCGGGCTCCAAGGTGCAAGTTATGGATGCAACCTGGATACGCCCTCGGGTGGAGTAGATGTGAATATAATGCAGACTTACCCCCACAGTCGTGTCCTTGGCTGGATCAGGCACCTTGCTATTCTCGAGTGGTATGAGATGATTGTCATGACACGTGAACTTCTTCACCTCCTGTATGAGAACCAGCAGCGGGCTTGTAACATTCTCTTCCGCCGGTTGTTTGGGCTTACATTTTACTACTTGTTGCTGAAAGAGAAATAAACATGTATAATAAAAAAGCACCTCCACCGGTCCGGCAGGAGGCGTAGACCTAAGGCCATCCACTTACTAGTGCGTGTGCCCGTACGCAGGCGGCTATTTCGTGCCAATAATATGGAGCCAATATCGTGTACATAATTTGCACAAAAGTCGTGTAAAAAAAAATACATACGACTTGCACGACATGCGTGCCACGCATTGAGGCACCAGACGGCCTAAGAAGTGCTTGCTTGACGTCGTAGAAGATGATATGCGTGCCAATGATCTCACTACCAGGGATGCCCCAGACCGTGAGAAGTGGAGGAGTAATCGCTAGAAAGCTCTGGAAGCACTAGAAGGCTCCAAAACTTGTAGCTTGGAGCCCAGGGTCCACCGTCCTGCCCCCCATTTTATAAGAGCAAGTGCTCTCTGATCCTCCAACCCCGAGAGGAAATCCTGCGCAGTTAAATGACACTTCTTTCTTTCATGTTTAGTGCGGGCTGCATGTTTCATGGTAGGTTTCAACAGATTTTAAGAGACTTTAAATCTGCCATATGTTTGATTGCAATTGGTTCAAGCGGGCGGAGCCGCGGGCATCAGCTAGTAACAAATAAGCTCAAACTTATGGCAGAGGGCCAGCAGCGGTGTACACTGTACCTACAATAATAAGCCATTCATTATATGATTCATAGTATTTCGCAGTATTTACACGAACTGATAACATTTGATACCCCGCGACGACGCGCCGGCGTCGATCATGTCGTTCTATGTAATACGGTGCGTGGAGACCGGCAGTAACCAATATACCTATATTGCGATACAATATCGTGATTCGTGATCGGTGTAGGGACCTAGGGATTGCATGTACTTAAACATCAATAGTAGGTATCGCGTTTGTACATCAATATCAGTCAGTCTCATCATTATCAGTAGTATTGACAGGATCGCGACTACAAAAACTTGCGCCGTACGTCCGCAAGCTTGCTACAAATAAGACCCTCGGCCTTGCCCAGCGGCTTACATATTGCGTGCGCTTCGCAATATGTAAGCTGCTGAGCAAGGCACACAGGTAAATCTAAAAGGTAAAACTGTGGCAACTACGCCGCGGCAAAGCAGTTTTACCTGTCAAAGCATTATCAACTTTGTCAACGTTAAAATTAAATTGAAAATTGATTAACATCGAATAATCCCCAAAAGCGTCGAAGCTACTTGCTATGCTGTGTTCGTTAATTTTCGATCTAATGATGAAGCTTACAAAGTCAAAAATGCTCTGGGCAGCGCTTAGTTAGTATATCCGCCGCCGCCGTCGCCGGCCTTTAGTAGGTACGTACTTAGGTGGGGTGTGTGTTGGGTAACCTCCTCGAGTGTCGCTCCGATTCCGATCCCGCTGCAGTCCGGGGGGAACGGAATCGGAGCGGCCGGTACACCCTGGGCGGCGGTCAATGGCTTCCCCTTCACCCCTTCATAGGGTTGGCATTGATCGTCGGCCAATACCCAACGTGGCGGGAACACATCGCTCTCCGTACTCCTCTGCTTTCAGAGGAGACAGGATGAGCGATGCTGTTAGTGGTGAGATGGCCCAGGGTCAGCCGGGGTGCGAGGGATATGCTCTATGGGTAACCTTACACCCCGGCGTCTGAAGACCCGAGACGGCGTGCGGTTTTAGTCGGTGCAAGCCCGACATAACCGCCCCCGCTGGCCGGCGGGGGGGTATCCGAAGGGATTTCCGCACGATAAAAAAAAAAAAAAAAAAGGTACGTACTTAGGTCTTATGTTTATTATACATATTTAAATTTTTAATTCTTAGCGAAAAGTATTTGTATAGCATGTCCATATTAAGATTTCTAAATGAAATCCCGATAAATTCCACTGCCTAATTCTGCTAGACTTCCTATCACAGAACCAATGAATTAAATTCCACAATACCTGCTCAAAGTAATGTAGGTAGTCTGGCGAGCACATCGTTGTAGACCACGTGTAGGTCACTGTCACTTCTGTCGTATTTGCCACGTCACATTTTACTGAAACAAAATGTTTATGACATATTCATAATTTCATATATAAAAACCAGTCAAGTGCAAGGGGTTCCGTACCATTATCTGTAATAAATATGAACGAACAATTCCAATTTTTCAACTTTTATTTTTTGGATTTTTTCCTTTATTTGTGCTGATGTGTGACCTTGCATTTTGCCAAATTTCGTGATTCTGAATTCGACCCAAAACCTATAGGTTACTTCCGACTCTTCCGAGTGGCCTAGAATTGTCAATTTTGGATAAAGCCCTTGCTTTATGCATCCAGAATGACAATTGTCATATAGCACTAGTGAAGGCAACATTCCTTAAATATAAAAAAAGTTGGAAAGTAAGGTAACTTTTGGTACTTACAAGTTTTCGCAAAAATCTTGCCCATATCTTTTTATCATGTTGACTCAGGGCCTCGATTTTTATACACCTAATAGGGACTATATACCTCAGTATCTGGTATAGCTAAGTCTACCAGTTACCAAGAAAATCGGTGATGACACGCGGACAGATAGACGGACAAGAGAGTGATCTTATAAGGGTTCTTTTTTTACCTTTTGAGGTACGGAACCCTAAAAATAGGGTATAATACCTAATTGATTGTCAAGTCAAATCAGTTTCATCATCATCAGTCGCTAAGGCGTTGGAACTTGCAATCAGAAGGTCTCAAGTTCGAACCCCGGCCATTACACTAAAGACGTGACGCACTATGCAAGGGCATGAATGTGTCTGTCCTTGTGTAGGTGTAATACTTCGTTAGATACCTATTTAAACATTTTGTAAGTTTTAAGAGACTGTGTAACTAATTTATTGCTTCCGGTTCTTATGTAATAATGTTTTTATTATTAATCGATTCGTCGTTTCGTTGAACCCACTGCTAACAGAAGCAACTTTTTATATTGTCTCCCTGATGTTAATGATGATGATGAGTTGTATGGCGTCCGCATGCGTGACACGCATGAGGCAGCGGATGGCCTTAAACACAGCTCTAACTTGGGAATCGGTGGAATTCAAATGGAACTTGCGTAAAGTAAAGCAACTTAAATATTTCGGCTAATAAGAAGGCGCGTATTCACGTTACGGTTGGAAAATTCGAATAATACTCTTATTGCCCGTGTTACTACCAATTTTACTACTAGAAGTAACACCGGTAATTTAATTACAGTTGTTACTTCTGAAGCTGGAAGTTGTTCATTTCATTTATTCATTTACTTGCAGAAATGTGGTCATACATGATGTTACATAAAGATAATACAGTTCCGCACATCTACCATTCAGTGGCATGCAAATATTAGCTTAAGTTATATTTAATTTCTTTCATGCAAAACAAAATTGAGACACCATTATTATAAGTATAAAATTAGACTACAATACAAAATTTCATAGAATAATCATAGTCATAATAGGATGTCAACAGGCAATAATAATAATATAGTCATAATGTCCAAGATAATTCACAATGTCAAAAATAAATTTATAATAATGTTTTATCTTCAAGATACTCCTTTATTGTATAGTACACCTTGTTTATTAACATTTTCTTTAGTTCTCTTTTAAACAACACAATATCTGTAATTTGAAGAATAGATTTTGGTACCTTATTATATATTTTAGGCGCCATTCCAAGAAAATTTTGATTGAATACAGTTTTTTTATGTTGTATACATCTAATTTTATAACTATACCGTGAACTATTCAGAGTATCGAATAGATAAAAATTATTTTTTATGAATGTCGCCATTTCAAATATATATAAACAAGGTAATGTTAAAATTCCAAGGCTCAAAAAATGAGGTTTACAGCTGTCGGTACTTTTTATGCCACATATAGCTCTAACACATCTTTTCTGCGCTTTAAAAACCATTTCTGTGTTGGTGGAATTACCCCAATATATGACTCCATATCTTAGAGATGATGTTACAAAAGCATGATATGCGATAAGCGCAGTTGTCTGGTTAACTATTTTGGAGAGGTTATACAACGCATACGAATATTGACTCAGCCGTTTACAAACACTCTCAGTATGAGTTTGCCAAGACATATCTCGGTCTAGTGTTATGCCCAAAAACTTTGTAGAATCTATTTCTTCAATTATTTTAGTGCCGTATCTTATGTTAGGTTTTATGTGATTAGTCCTTTGTTCAAATGTCATAATTTTAGTTTTGTCAAAATTTAATTTTAAATTGTTTGCCTTTAACCAATTATTAAGTGCCCTTAGACACTCGTTCATATTGTTTTCTATTATTTGAATATTTTCTGCACTAAAAAGTATAGTGCAATCATCAGCAAACAAGACCATTGGGTGACGTGTAACTTTAGGCATATCATTTATGTACAGAAGAAATAATAGGGGCCCCAAAATACTCCCTTGTGGTACACCATATTTTGTTACTCTTTGATCTGAGACGTATTTTACTTCTGTTTTTGATTCCATACAGACTTTACTTAGAGTAGTAACTTGTTTCCTGTCTGTCAAATAGTTTTTTATGAGGGCATGAGCATTACCTCTGATACCGTACCTTTCTAGCTTTTGTAGGAGTCTAGACCGATCCACAAAATCAAATGCCTTGCTCATGTCCATGAACAAAGCCGCTACAGGATTTCTTGCGTCAATATTCGTTATGATTTTTTCATTCAGTTTATAAATAGCCATGTTAATATTTTTATTTTTTCTAAAACCATACTGTTCTTCTACTAGGATTTTATTTTGTTCTAAAAAAGAATACAAACAGTTATATATTACCTTTTCAAAGATTTTAGAAAAAATTGACAATAGGGCAATTGGTCTATAATTGCTGAGACTTTCTTTGTCACCTTTCTTGTATAAAGGTTTAATCACAGACAGCTTTAATCTCTCTGGAAATACGCCCCCTTCCATGCACATATTCATAACATGGCTGAGGATTGGTGCAACAACAATAGCCACCGATTTAATAATATGAGTAGCAATTTCGTCATATCCGTAACTATTTGTATTATTTAATGAATTTATTATTTTTATAATGTCATTAGGAATTGTAGGTATTAAAAATAGAGAATTACAATGTATGTCAAATTTCAAATATTCATTATCGTCATTACTATCACTCAAGCATTCTATTTCTAGTTTCTAGTTTGAGCTATGCATTTTGGGTCAGTTAAAATCTTATTATTTGTTTTGATTTTATTTATACTGTCCATTGGTTTATTATTTTTACCTTTATTAATTATTTTCCATGTAGCCGCACTCTTATTTTTTGCCTTGTATATATAGTTATTATTTTGTATTTTTTGTGTCAAGCGAATTATAGTTTTTAGCCTTTTAGAGTAACATTTGTATAGTTGTTTGTTATTGGGGGTAGGCGTTTTACGAAACTCCCATAACATACTGCGCTTACGTTTGCAACATACTTTTATTCCTTTACTAATCCATTGTGGCTTTCGTACTAAGGCAATTTTTATTTTTTTAAGAGGGAAGCATATATTATAAAACAACTGAAAAGTATCGTGAAATCTATTAAATGCTTCATTTGGCTCATTACAATCATACACATCATTGAATGAAAGATTCTGTAGACATTCCTTAAACTTTATAATATTTTCTTTACAGTAATTACGTCTGTAGATAAACCAGTATGGTATCATACACTTCTTTTTTATCGGACATCGAATAAGTTGTGCAGTGTGGTCTGATACTGATAACTCTATTACCTCACACTTGCTACCTTTAATATTACAAATTATGTTGTCTATACATGTTCCAGTACATAGTCTGGTAGGTTCATGTACACCTATGATCAGCCTATAGCTAGACATTAAGTTAAGGAAATATTGAGAACCCTCTGTCTTCTTCAATATGTCCACATTAAAGTCTCCACACAATATGGTCTTCTTTTTACGAGATAAGCAAATGTAGTTCAAAATGTTGTCGAGATTCATTTGAAACGTGTTCAAAGACAACCTGTCCCCCCTAGGTGGTCTATATAGGCAAATGATAACGATGGGAGGATTTACTAATTCGACCGCACAACATTCAATTATATTCGGCTTGCACCATTTTTCAATGTCAAGTTGTTGGCATTCAAGACAATTTTTTAGAAGTATACAGGAGCTACCATGTCTATTCTCTCTAGCATAGTATGCACCTAAATAATAGTTAGATAAATTGATATGAACATGGTCGCCGCTTCTCATGTTTGTTTCTGTTATGCAGACTACATCTACAGATTTACCTTCCTCTGTCAAATTATTCAGATGTACGCTTAGTAGGTTCGATTTACTAATAAGTCCATTTAAATTTTGGTGTAGTATGGTAATATTGTTATTATGAACGAAAAAATGTTTCATTACAAACAGGCTTAGGTTCAGTGTTTGACATAGGAATTGCTGGTATTAAAATATTCGGATACCTCTTTTCTGGTTTAAAGTAATGCAATATACTTTTTTGACAAACTTTAGTAGATCTTAGGGATTCATTTATATAGTTTTGTTTTCTTTCATACAGTGCCTTATTTTTTAGAAACTTTTGCTCATATTTCAGATAGTCAATTTCAATATTTAATTTATAACTAAGATGTTTTAGACTTATTTTATTATTTTGTTGGTAGCTCAAGTGAGGATATTGCACAAAATCCAAAATATCAACAAATTTACAGTTTGTGTAATTTTGAACTAACAATTTCATACTTTGATTTAACATATGCTCATTTAAATGTTTATTGTATTGCACACCAAGTAAAATTATTTGTTTACATATTTGAAATCTATTCAATAGAGTACATAGTTCTTTATTAAACATTAAAGGACTCTTTTCATTTGTTCCGACGGAGATGATGACAATATCTTCCTTAGTAACGGATTCAAAAATATCAGAATTGCATTGAAATTGCGAGCAGTTAGCACCTGGTTTAACCATAGCTGTGACCGAGTAACAGTTATTCCATTTATTTTGTCTGCTTTTTATCATTAATTGAGCCAGTCCCCGTACCTGTTCATCCCCTAGAATTATAATTCTAGGTTTCATTTTAGAAGGCTCTTTTGCTCGCACCTGTGGTCGTTGATCCGGTTGATTATCGTTGCTGTGTGTGTTTGTAGAATTTTGATGATAGCTTTTTAATAGCGGCTGTGATAGTGTTTCCTGACTATTATGATCCTCATTTTCGTCGTAATCCATAGCGAAGTCTATTGTTTTCCTACATTGCTTTTGCTTTTTATTCCTTTTCTTTCGGATGGAATTGGTTCTACTTAAAGGAGTTCCTGTGCAGATAGTCTTTAAATAGGTAATTTTCCTTTCTTGTTCTTGTAAAGTTTTGTTGATTAAGCCATTTTCGAGTAGTAACTCGTCAATCTGTTGATGGGCACTGTCAAGCTGGCTGGTTAAACTACTAATTTTGTCTTTTAGACTCCTTGTATAATCGTCGTCAGTGTTTTTATCGGGCAGACTATCCGTTATGGAATTATTATAGTCAGATAATGATGGACTTGAGATACACAAACTATTGACTTGTTCACATGAAGATGACTTTTTGTGTTTCTGTCGTAGTGTAATGTTCTCAGAAGTCATTTTATCAATTTTATTTATTTCAAAAAGAGGCGTCGGATATTTCGGGCTTGAACTCGAGACCTCCCGTTAACGTTGACTGTTTCGTGCCTCCAGACCATAGACTGTCTGTAAACTGGTCGCTAATAATATGTTCTTATCCTACATGTGTACTTGTAGTAATTGTTGTTATTTATTTTGTATTATTATTTATGATGTTACTTAGTACACACTGTACACAGTGATTTAATGTATTGTACCCACACTCAATGAAAGTAAAACAGTTCTCTTTTAAATTCTTATATTTTTTATGTTATGATACTTTTAACACTTTATCACTAATTCAATGTTATAATTATTTTGGAATTATTATTGAGATAATTGGCCCTGATCTATCGCAGTTTTATTTTTACTGATCACTTCAAAATTATTGTCATTGAAAACTTCAAAAGTTTATGAACATTTCTTTTCTAGATCACTATTTCTACACTTCTCAAGACTAAACTACTTAATTTGTCACACCTGGGGTACTCGACATCAAAGAATTTCTATGTTAACGATCACCTGACGCCGTCGAACAAATTACTACTACTTGTTAGAACAGTAATAAAAAATTGCCCGTATTACTACCATAAATTCAAATAACAAGAACAAAACGTACGTCTCTTATGAAAGGGACTGCCGGTCCCAACCCTGAGAGGAAATTCTGCGCCAAAGATTCGACCGTCAAACAACAGGTGTTCCGGCTTGGAGTGAGGTTGGATTTTCCCCGAAGGTTTTAGTGGGTCGTCGCGCGTCGTACACCCGATAAAAGAGACTTCTAGTATTTCAGTTAAGTACTAGTTTTTTTTTAAACTAAATAATCAACTTAATTTGTATTTCGAGACCCGTTAGACGTTCATATTGTTACAACGATCGTCGATATCTCGAAAACTACTGATCGAATCTTCTGGAAATTAAAACGCATTGTTAGTGTCGAAGTACCGAACAGTCTAGAAAAATCTAGAAATCCCAACACTAAACCATAAGTACTTCAAATACCTATACCTACTTTACCTACAAATCTTGAATACAAGGTTATTCACCTCGACCGTCGGCGTGGCTGTACCTACTTAGCAGTAGGTACGTTTCTCGAACGCTCTAGTTAGATACTTTATTTTTTTTTTTTCGTGCGGAAATCCCTTCGGATACCGCCCCCGCTGGAGAGCGGGGGGTCTCCAGCGGGGGCGGTTATGTCGGGCTTGAACCGACTAAAACCGCACGCCGTCACGGGTCTTAAGACGCCGGGGTGTAAGGTTACCCATAGAGCATATCCCTCGCACCCCGACTGACCCTGGGACATCTCCGGTTTCGAGATGGCCCCCTTACTTGCTCTCCACTGTGCCATCTGCTAATCAGAGGGACACGTGGAAAGCTTCCGAACAGCCCTCAACAGGGCCGTCCTCGCCTCGGTCGGAGTTGGCCGTAGGCGGCAGCGTCTCTCCCGCACTAGGAGAGAGGCGCTGCCGCCTCCGTTGCCCAGGGTGCACCGCGTGGAGGTCCCCAACCAAGCACCCCGCTCTAGTTAGATACCTAACGTGTAGACGATTCCGGAACATTCTACCCTCCGAATTAAGAGCTATTAAAGCGCCCGGCTATCGCCACTTAAGTCAGTTTATTTTGGGAAGCGAAAGCGAACACATCTTACCGAAGCGATCTAAGAGGGTTATACCTGCGACTTAAGCAACGACTGTAGACTGCTGTGAACTGCTGAGCGACTTGAACTGTTGAAGAGTACTGTGTGTGCTAATTATTTAGTTATCTAGTTTGTGGTGAGCGAATAAACCTCTTTGTTGTATAAACGGCATTTAATTTGTACCCCGCGCACTGATACTGACGGCCAACACCTGCAAAGAGTATCGCAGAATTGCGATTGCGACCGTGCTGACCGTCAGATTCAAGTTCAGAGCTTCCTGTAGAAGGCGTGGGGCCCCTTCAAATTGGGCAGCAGTTGCACGAGCGCAACCGCTACCCCCTTGAGCTTGGGGGCTAGACTTCGGCAATGATATCCAGTCCAACCGCCCATCGACCTCTTACGACAAGACAAGATCCCTTAGGCCGTCGATTCCGGCCCATAGAAAAAATAGTTACCTCGGACTTGTGAATGTCCTAAACCATTATTAACATTTTATAAACTAGGTGCCACATTTATAAAAACTGTCGTGAAGTTGACGCATACAATACTAGACATAAAAGGGTTATCTTAATAGCATCTGATAACTAGTAATGTCCAGTTGATAAGATAGCATCTGATAGGTACTTAGCAACATTCAATTAGCCCCTACAACACAGAATAAGTGCATTTGCATGTACCCATGTACCTAGTCCAGCCATAAGTTTTGTTACAAATGAAAATGCATTTTTTTTTAATGAGGAAGAGAGATCCGATTCTCAGCACTCCATGGATTCACCGTGCGGTCGCCGGGTCCATAGCGTGGTACAGAGAGGAACACCATGACGGCGACTGGGACTTGCGACCCAGATGTAGGTTTAGGGTGGCCACCTTGTGATGCATCAGCGCTCACCTCCACCGTCAGTAGTGTTCCCCCCCCTACCTATCCAAATTTGGTAAGATCCTAACAATGCCGCTTTTGATATACGTTTTAATAAAGAGCTTACTGAAGCTCTTGGCAATCCGAGGTCTTTAAGTAAGTTGTACAGGGATTTAGCTGGAATTCCCCTTGCTCCTACTTCTACGGCATAGAGTTTAACCACGTAGCCGTTTTTGGTTAACTCGTTAGTCAAATCAAAGTATTTGTTTGTCTTTATAGCGTGGTCTTTAGGTATATTAGTTTCCCACGGTACTGTGAGTTCTACAAGCACTGCACGCTTATGCGATCGTGAAAAAAGGAATATGTCGGGTCTGGATGATGAGGCACAGACATCCTCCGGTATCCTATAGTGCTTCTCATACGTGTCTACGAGTATTGTCCAGTCAACGGCAGCTATCAAAATTGAATAAGGCTTTTGAAGTGATTTCTTTGAGCAGCCTTCCTTTACAAACGCAATGTCATTTCTTTGGTTTGTGGTTAATCCTTTTTTTCGCTCTAGCTACCGCCAAACTTACAGCCTCACGTATGATTTCTAATACCTTATCATGACGGCGCGAGTAATGACCCCGGTCTAATAGCGTTTTACAACCCACTAGTAGGTGCCTAGCCGTACCAGTTGCTTCACCACATGAGTTACATGTTTTATCTGTGGCTTTTCCCCATCTGACCAGATTGCTTTGGTCGGGGAGGGTCAACTGGAATGCATTCAGGTAAAATTTAAGTAAGGCCGGTGACCAGTCGTATATTATGGTACGCCATTTTAAGGCTATGGGAATACAAAATTCACCTAGAGTCAACCATTCGTTTTGCATTTCTAGGTTCATTGCGTGCACCTTATAGGTGTTGTTTTCGTCTGCTTGAAGAAAAGATTTTGTTATTTCTTTATCTGTTTGTCTCTGAATATTACCTAGACCTACTCTACCAGTCTGCGAGCCTATCATGAACCTTTTATGGAACTGGAGGCGTGATTCGAGCTCCGATGCATTTTTATCTTTTGGAAGGACTTTTACTATTTCGTCTTTAGATTCCGATAAGACGTGCATTTTAGTTACTCTTAGGTGTTTATAGAGTTCTGATGGCTTCTTAAGCGTCATTCCAAAATTATTCGCGGATCTATATAGTGCCGACGGGTCGGCCGACTGAGCTAGCCCTAGCCACGACTTCAGTGTCTTCGTGACACTCGCATCTAGTTTTTTGAGGAGGCTCTGGTTTATATCATATATAAGAAACGGCCAGTTAAGACGCGAGGTTAAATAATTGTCATAGATCCAAGCTTTTTTAACATTACTTATTGGTTGTTGGTCTACCTTTTTTAAATCGATAATGAAACTATCAATTAATTCGTCCAAAGCTGGAGTGCAACCTCTGTTGTCAATCTTTCTTCCGAGGAATTTAAAAGGCACGGTTTCAGATATAGTTGTAACGTTTTCCCCGCCTATACTAAGCCCTGGGTCATATGAAGTATACCTGGTACCCCGCCTACCCAGACATAGACAGTAGCATTTGCTAGGTTTTGCTCTCATTCCATCTGTCCATGTACAGAAATCGTCTACTCTACGCAGTAGGTCCTGGCACTGCTTTGGGTTACGAGTCAGTATTGCCAAATCGTCCGCGAAAGCGAGGATAGACTCCGTATATTTACCGTTTAGCTTAAACCGATAGCCCCACTTCTTGTCGTGTGTGGAAATGTTGTCTATTAAAATATTTATTACTATATTGAACACTATAGGTGATAAACAGCAACCTTGGAACAAACCCACATTATAATTTAAAGGTTGCGTGTATCCATCTTTGGTATTAATCACAAACTTTAATTTACCATAATAAGAGGATATTATTTCCCAAATGATGGACGGAAAGTGATACCATTTTAATGCAAACAACATAAGCTCGTGTTGTACTGAGCCAAAAGCGTTTTCTAGGTCTATCCAACAAACTGTTATTTGCTTTTCATTTGATCTGGCATCTTTTAAACTTTCCGCCAGTAAAGAATTGTGTTCCAGACATCCTGAAATTCCGGGTAGGAACCCTTTTTGGTGGTTTGGTCTGAAATAGTTATTATTGATCATGAAATTTGTCATTTTAAATTGAAGCCATGAGAAGAAAATTTTAGAAATTGTATTGGTTAATGCTATTGGTCTAGCGTCTTTTGGACTAGTTACTATTTCTTTCTTTGGAATGAGCACAAAATTAGC
The DNA here is from genome assembly GCA_946251805.1 of Cybosia mesomella. Lineage (NCBI taxonomy): Eukaryota > Metazoa > Arthropoda > Insecta > Lepidoptera > Erebidae > Cybosia > Cybosia mesomella. The sequence continues at coordinate 5,551,619 of OX276395.1, forward strand.
CTTGCCGAAGGCCGCTGGGACTTCTTTACTCGACCAGATCCTATTGAATATGCTTAGAACATGTTTACGTACCGATGGGCATTTTTTATAGATAATGTAAGGTATGCCATCAGGCCCTGGGGCGGTTTTCGTTGGTTTCTTTTTGATTTGGTGTTCTATTTCGTCTAAGCTAGGTGGATTACAGTCAAATGTGAAATGAGGGCCTAATGGTTTTTGCGCATTTGGTTTACTGTATTGTTTTTCGTATTTAGGCACCTCATAATTACTTTTATAGTAGCTATGGATCTGATCGTTACTTAGCAGTAGCCTATCTTGCTTTCTGTCGCTAAAAATATTCCTCGAGTACTTAAACGGGTCCTTATCGAACTCTACTTCATGTTTTGCTCTATTAAAATTATTGTTTTCATTTATTATTTGAACAGAAATTCCTTGAATTAATTTCAGTATGGACCTTAAAGCTCTGGCCAGTTGATGTATAATATATTGTATAATACATAATATTATTTCAATTTATACCTATATATTTATTTAAATCTTAGCAAATATAAAAATATATTTTATTCGAAATGGTAACCTTTGGCTTTTATACAGGCCTTTAATCTGTTTGGCCACGAATCTATGGATTTACGCACTGTTTCCAAGGGAAATTTTGCCACTGATTGCTCCAAAGATTTTTTAAGAGACTCAATTTCGCCGTGTGGTTTAGACCAGGCCATGCCTCTAAAAACTGACCATAATTTGTAGTCTAAAGGGTTGAGGTCTGGGCTAGATGAGGGCCAGTCTTCAGCTCTTATAAAGTCCGGACCGTTGGTTTCTAGCCAGGCTTGGGTAGTTCGTGCCTTGTGACCAGGAGCAGAGTCCTGCTGGAAAGTTCAGCAGGACTCTGCTAATTCACAAAAATATAGCTTTGTGACTCCCTTATAAGACAGCCCCACCAAACCATCACTAACGCAGGATGATGACCACGTTGTACCTTTCCGACCACTTGAGCAGCTTCCTTAGAACTGTGAGCGTACACTTTATCATTTTGCTTATTGTAGTGTTCTTCAATCGTGAAAATTTTATTATCGGTAAAGAGGATATTTCTGTGCCTTTCACCTGCGTATCGCGACAGAAGGCGTTTTTTTTTTGATCGATCCACTCTCTTTAATCGTGAAGATTGATTTAGGGCATGTCCTATATCGACGATAAGCACCGAGCTTTAGGTCTTGACCGAGTTCGCTAGGTGGCGCTACGTTGTATAGACCTACTGTTTTTTGACAAATATATAATTTTAAAATAGTAAAAGTGTATAATCCTATCTGAATCAGCTATAATATTGTTACGTGCGCGGGGTACAAATTAAATGCCGTTTTGACTACAAAGAGGTTTATTCGCTCACCACAAACTAGACAACTAAATAACTAGCACACACAGTACTCTTCAACAGTTCAGGTCGCTCAGCAGTTCACAGTAGTCCACAATCGTTGCTTAAGTCGCAGGTATAACTCTCTTGGTTCACTTCGGTAAGATGTGTTCACTTTCGCTTTCGAAAATTAACTGACTCGTGTCGATCGCCGGGCGCCGTTTTATAGCTCTTAATAAAGAGGGTAGAATGTTCGGGAATCATCTAGAGATAAGGCACTGGAGCGTTCGAGAATAGGAGGTATTTACACAGTCGTGCCGACGATAGAGGTGAATGCCCTTGTTATCGCGATTTGTAGGTAAAGTAGTTATAGGTAGACAAAGGGCTTGTGATTTTGTATTGACTTTTCTGGATTTTTCTACACGGATCGATAGAGTACTTCGACATTAACAATGCGTTTTAATTTCTAGAAGATTCGATCAGTAGTTTTCGAGATATCGACGACCGTTGTAACATTACCCCCCTCTTAGTCATGCTCGTCCCGAGCATCATTTGTTCCATGATATCGCGTCAACCTATCCACATGGACTACCTTTGGTTTTCCCCTAAGCCCCTTCTTAATGCGGTAGGTGATGTCATTAATTTTTGTAACAACCGTATAGGGTCCTTCCCAGCGAGCTTAAAGTTTTGGAGATTTTCCTTTTCTGCGGAGTGGATTGTGAAACCATACCAGTGTTCCTTCATCAAAACCGTTGGTGTTTGCATTTCTATCGTACCGGGTTTTCATCCTTATACCTGTCTTCAAATTGTTTTCCCGTACCATTCTGTGCACCTCGTCCAGCCGGTTTTGAAGTTCACTCACGTAGTCTGTCACGGGCTTAGAACTATCGGGTGGCGTGCCGGTTATTGCATCCACTGGTAGCCTTATCTCTCGACCAAAATTGACTTTAGCTGGAGTGTGTCCCGTACTGTCATGCACCGCAGATCGATAGGACATCAGGAACAGTGGGATGTACTGGTCCCAATCTTTTTGGTGTTCGTCGACAACTTTAGCCAAGTGATTTTCCAACGTCTGGTTAAACCTCTCGACCATTCCGTCTGACTGCGGGTGCGCTGGAGTTGTACGGGTCTTGTTTATACCGAGGAGTTTGCACATTTCTTGAAACAGAGCAGACTCGTAGTTTCGTCCTTGGTCGGAGTGGATCTCCATAGGTGCGCCGTATCGACTGACCACTTCCTGAACCAGTTTCTTGGCTACAGTGACTGCTTCCTGGTTGGGTGTCGCAAATACTTCCGGCCACTTAGTGAAGTAGTCTTGCACTACTATGATGTATTTGTTACCCTCATCAGTCGTTGGAAAAGGTCCAGCAACATCAATGGCGATACGTTCCCACGGTGCTCCAACGTTGTACAGCTTCAATTTTCCTTTGCTTCTTGTCGGCGGTCCTTTAACCGAAGCACATACAGTGCATTTACGGCACCAGTCCTCGACATCTTCCCGACAACGAAGCCAGTAAAACCGCTGTCGCACTTTAACCAGGGTTTTCTTGACTCCGAGATGCCCGCCAGAAACACCATCCGTAAGAGTGGGGCCACCTTGCTTCTTGGTACCACTACTTGCATGGTTACTTCCTCACCATCGTTAGACTCCCATTTCCTATACAGGACATCGTCTACCAGTGCTAAGCTGTCCCACTGGGCCCAATAGCTTTTGGTCGTCGAACTGTAAGCAGATACGGCACTCCATTGGGGTTTGCCTCCAAGTTGTTTCCAGTGCAGTATAGGTTGTAGATCATCATCATCTTCTTGCGCCTTCTTCATACTGCTTCCACTCCATTCCTCGTCAAGTCCATTCACCTTTATGACTTTAAACTCTTCTCGGGCTTCGTTCCTCTGACAATGCTTGCAATCTTCGACACACGGCCTTCGTGACAAAGCATCAGCATTGCAAACTTGAGTTGTAGTGATGGTTGGGGCCTCATATCGACCAGCCAGCGGCCGCCCCGTGGCCTTGGCGATATTTAGTTTTAACGGAACATCTTGATCCACTTGGGTCCAGGAGACCGTGACCATTCTCCGTTTCCTCCAAGGGCACTCTAACTGGATATGGCCCCTTCTTCTACAGGAATAGCACGTTGGGACATACCGCGGCTTCCTCGCCTCTGCAACTACCTCCTTGACTTCCCTGACCTTACTTATCCCGGCGTTCTGCCGTACGGTTTCCACCTCAAGGGCATAAGCCAGTGCTTCTTTTAAGGTCTGGCAGTGACGCAACTGTACACTAGTTTTCACTTCTGCGTCCCGTATACCGTTTAGGAAGGCCTCCAGTAGAGTGGTCTCGATCATCACGGGTGTAGATGAGTAGGCCCGACGAACGAGCCTTTCGACCGCTACAGCCCATTCCTGGAGGCTTTCACCAGCTTTCTGTTTCCTCTCCCATAGCTGCGCTCGGTAGACCTTCTCCAGGTGCCTGTCACCATAGCGTGTGTCTAATGCTTCCATCAGAGACTCCAGTGTCCTACCTTCAGGCGGCAGGGTTTCCAGTATTACTAAGGCATCTCCTCGTAATCCAAGTGTCAAGGCCATAAAGGACTCCTCGTTGCTCCAGGCTTTAGTTTTTGCCAATATCTCAAATTGGTACTTGAAGGCTGTCCACGAGGAAGTTCCATCGAAGTGTGGTAGGTCGAACTTCGCTGATGATGGTGAGGTCGCGGCAACAAGTCCGCAGGTTTTTAGCCTGACAATCTCTCTTTCAAGCTCTTGTAAGCGGCCGTCCATGGTCCCAGTCTTCAAAGCCACTTCCTTAATCAGCATTTGCAAGCAGTCGTCTATGGTCCCAGTCTTCGAAGCCACTTCCTTACTGAGCATTTGCAAGCAGTCGTCAATGGTCCCAGTCTTCGAAGCCACTTCCTTACTCAGCATTTGCAAGCCGTCTTCAAGGTTCTTCACTTTATCTCCCAGTGCATGGATGCCTGCATCGATTTTACCCATGACAGCTTCCTGGTTGACCTGTATCATCTGTCGGCTAGCCTCTTGGTTGGCCTGTATCATCTCTTGCATGGAGGCCTGCATTGTCTGGCGACTAGCCTCTTGGTTGGGCTGCATCTCTTGCATAGAGGCCTGCATCGTCTGTTGACTAGCCTTTTGATTGGCCTGCATTTCTTGCATAGAGGCCTGCATCATCTGCTGCATAGAAGCCAACAGCGTCATCATGTTGGTATCTGACGAGGTTCCATCTGGTGCTCTCGTAGTTACCGCTGAGATAGTAGCATCGGCCTGACGCCCTTCCTCTTCAAGGCTCCGTTGACGTGCAGCATCCATTTCCACTTGACGTCTGGTCCGTGGAGTACGCCCTTCGTCTTCACGTGGCAATAACGGCATCCCACTTCTGACACCAGTTGTTACGTGCGCGGGGTACAAATTAAATGCCGTTTACACAACAAAGAGGTTTATTCGCTCACCACAAACTAGACAACTAAATAACTAGCACACACAGTACTCTTCAACAGTTCAGGTCGCTCAGCAGTTCACAGTAGTCCACAATCGTTGCTTAAGTCGCAGGTATAACTCTCTTGGTTCACTTCGGTAAGATGTGTTCACTTTCGCTTTCGAAAATTAACTGACTCGTGTCGATCGCCGGGCGCCGTTTTATAGCTCTTAATAAAGAGGGTAGAATGTTCGGGAATCATCTAGAGATAAGGCACTGGAGCGTTCGAGAATAGGAGGTATTTACACAGTCGTGCCGACGATAGAGGAGAATGCCCTTGTTATCGCGATTTGTAGGTAAAGTAGTTATAGGTAGACAAAGGGCTTGTGATTTTGTATTGACTTTTCTGGATTTTTCTACACGGATCGATAGAGTACTTCGACATTAACAATGCGTTTTAATTTCTAGAAGATTCGATTAGTAGTTTTCGAGATATCGACGACCGTTGTAACAATATCTAAAAAAAAGTGATATTCCACCTTAGTTTAAAGTGTTTGTATCATTAAAAGAATAAATAAGTGCATAAATGAACAATAAAACAGTGTCTAACGTATCTACTAATAAATCAACTAAAAACGACCAAAAGTGCCTGAAGTATGTAAGATATCAGCTTTTTATGATGCATCTGGTGATATACCAGTGAAACTGAGTGAGTTCATTATACGATATAACAATCTGGAATATTTTCTACATCTCAAAACTGCAAAATCATTCCAGGCAGTTTATTTTTGAAAATTGTGACATCTACACTGACACACACTAGTGACATCTATCGAACGTAACCTGAACTACTTACCATGAATTTCATTGAGACCATAACTTTCAGACGCACGCGCATCAACTCCGATCCAAACAAACAAAATGAAACTTGCACACGCACAAATAGTCTTGATTGTACCACTAGTACACTACCCGAAATATCAGACGATGAGGACAAGGACACAGACACTATACTAAACCTTAAACACCGTGTCGACTCACTAGAATCTCAACTAGAAGCGGCACATGATAGAATTGAAACTCTTTCCTCAGACAACACTAGTCTCAAACAGCAAATTGAAAGCTTAATGGCAAAACAAAGTTCTGAAAAAGTCACTGACACACACTTGAAGACGAATTTAATGACCTCAAATATGAAGCAACGCCCACAAACACCGAAAAAACCGATACTGTCTGTAGTAACGCAATCTGACCCATTGCAACAGGCTAGTACTATATCTGTCATAGAAAATTTAGATGTACCCACACAAGTGAAGTTTACAAGTGATGACCCACAATACGCTACAAAATCATCATATTACACTGTACAACCATATAAAAACAACAAAGTTTGTATATTGAGCACAAATAAAACCAATAAAATTCTACCAATCGCTGAAAAAACAGTAGGCAAATCATCGGACGTATGTCACTACCTAACACCTTACTGTGGCGTGGGACAGATGTTGTATGGCATACAGGGTAAGACTGAGGGCTTGACTGTGACAGACTGTTGTATTATAATGATAGGAGAGGATGATTTTCATGGTACAAAAGTACTGTTAGATAATAGAAGGGCAGAACCCAGTCGCCCCCATAAAAGCCATAGTAGCCCAGTGTTAGGTGCAATAGGACGGCAGAATCCACTCGTCGGCAGTCGCACCCATAAAAGCCATAGTAGCCCAGTGTTAGGTGTAATCGGCATCGTAATCAACCGTCGGAAAAGAAAATAATATTCAAAACGACAGCTCATTGTGTGAAGTGTCATTTCATTACGGCACCTCATGAGGTGCCGTAATGAAATGACACTTCAAAGCGACGCCGTAGATTTGAAATTTTTTAGGCGGCAGCTATTTAACTGTCAAAAACAGCGTTTCATTCATTCTTACGCCGCGCCGGCATCGATTATCAATGGGGCGGTACAAAATGGCCGTCGACCTTGACCAGCGCAACATTTCGACGGCTGTGATATCGACGACACTTGGGCGGTAGGCCCACAGGACCGTGAGTCACTAGGAAAAAACAAGGGAACTGATGCAAATGAGCTTCAGTTTTTTCTCTAATAAATATTTATATATACTACACTACAATATAGCTGGATTAATAAACAAATCGGAAGCGTTTACAATTCGTCTTGAAGAATTATCTGATAGAAAAGTACATGTGGATATATTATGTATAACTGAACATTTTATTATGGACGGGTATGAGAATTATTTACATTTTCCAAACTATTTACTGGCTGCATGTTATAGTAGAAACGACAAGAGTCGAGGGGGGGCATGCATACTAGTAAAAAAGGGATACCAGTGGAAGGAGTTACAAGAAATTAAAAACCTATCAATTCCAGGTCCATTTGAATGCTGTGCAATAGAACTTGTTGGTCATGATATTGTAATTGCATGTATATACAGAGCGCCTTACGCTGAAAACTTAGAAATGTTTTTCAGTAGATTTGAAACAGTACTTCGTATGTTAAATAGGAGATGTTATAAACAAATAATATTGGCTGGAGATTACAATATCGATGTTTTAGTACATAATAGCGTTACCCGACGCTTTCAAAATATCTTATTAAATTATAATATGTCTTTGGCTTTAAAAGAACCAACTAGACCAGCAAGCCAAACTTGTATCGCCAATTTTGTACATAATTTTTCCAAACCATGCAAGACGGAAGTGTTAGAATTCTCTTTGTCTGATCATACCGCGCAGCTTATGAGATTCCCCAGTAAACGGATACCTCTTATCAAAGTGTGACGAAAACAAGTTCGTGATTTTCGTGCTACTAACACACAGAAATTAATTGAGTGTCTTAGCGATTTTAATTTTTCTGACATATATTCTGAAACTGACCCTAATAGAGCATATATGCTCTATTAGGGTCATTACGCATTATGCACCTATTTTATAGAACATTTTAAACTCTTTTATGACCTCTGCTTCCCATATAAAATAATGACTATACGTGTTCATCGAAAACCTAAATGGATATCACGTGGCTTAAAAAAGTGTGGTGCAAAGAAACGACATTTATTGTGGCAATTTAGAAAAAAACCCTTGTATTGAAAATAAAACTAAGTACCGTAATTACTCAAAATTGTATAAAAGAATTATAAGACTTACAAAGCGTGCACAAAATAATTATAAAATTAAAAATTCTGCTAATACATTTAAATGTACTTGGAATATCATAAATAATTCAAGGAAAAATATTTCACGTGATACCATTAGTAGAATCAATGTGAATAACAACATTGTTACTGATCCCCTAGAAATAGCCAATGCTTTATTGACAAAATAAAGCCTATTTCGGGTTCCGGTAACAATGTAACATCAAAAATAGTAGGTACGCAAAAATCCATTTTCATTGCTCCTAGCATACCGAGTGACATACAGAAGATTATATTTGGACTGAAAAATACAAATAGTGTAGGATTCGATGACATATGTACTAGGGTGATTAAAGATGTTAACCTATATATTTGTGGACATTTAAGCTATATATTGAATTTGTGCATTGTTAATGGCATGTATCCGGATGAGTTGAAAGTGTCAGTAGTAAGACCACTGTTCAAAAAAGAAGATAAAGAGCTCCTGGAGTTTTATAGACCAATTGCACTGGTATCTATATTTTCAAAAATTTTTGAGAAATATATACTCAGTCAAATTTACTCGTATTTAGAGCTGAACAAATTATTATGTCCGGAACAAAACGGGTTTAGACAAAATAGAAACATTAATTTAGCTGTTTATGACTTCTATAAAACAATACTTGGCAATGTTGACCAGAGGCACACGATATGCGCCATATTCTGCGATATGACTCAGGCATTTGATTACGTAGATCATGCCATATTATTAAATAAAATGGAGTCCTATGGAATTCGAGGTAATGCATTAGAACTTATTAAATCATATCTTTCTGGTAGAACTCAAGTCACCACGATATCTAGAATAGACATAAAAATTAAATGCGAGGTAACATATCGATCGGAATCACGTGCTGTCGCATGTGGCGTGCCTCAGGGCAGCGTATTAGGTCCACTCTTATTCATTATCTACATTAATGACCTACTGAAATTTACCAGTCATCCTATGTCCCTTTTTGCAGATGATAGTACGGTATCTGTTCAATGTCGAAGTGTGGAACAGTATCAAGACGACATTAACGACTGTCTGGCATCTATTATTGCATGGCTTGACAATAATAATTTAAAAATAAATTTATTTAAAACACAAATAATGCACTTCAGTCACAGACCTACGGCTCAAAACCCAAATTTAATCTATAATAATCAAATCATACGAGAGGTAGGCTCAGCAAAGTTCCTTGGTCTTACTATCGATAGGCAGCTAAAATGGAAGGCGCACGTGTCAGAGCTATGCAAAAAGGTTAACAGTACTTCATACGCCCTATTTAAATTAGCCCCAGTGGTAAATGTTGATACCCTGTTAACAGCATACCATGGCCTTGCGGCCTCAATACTCCGCTATGGCATAATCTTTTGGGGAAACTCAACTAATATTGAATTCGTATTTAAAGCGCAGAAACGCTGTGTTCGGGCAATGTTTGGTTTGCAATCCACCGATAGCTGTAAGGATTATTTTATTAAATATAACATACTAACACTTCCGTCTATTTACATCCTCGAGGTTGCGTTGTTCGTGTATAACAATCCTTATCTATTTCAGCGCATCTCAGAGGTAGTGAAACGAAACAGGCGCACTAATCATAATAATGATAAAGCTGTGTTTACATAGTGCAAAAACAGCTTTAGTGGGAAAAAGCGTACTTTGTATGGCACCCAAAATTTTCAATAAAATCCCTGACGCCATAAAATTATGTAAGATAAGCATATTCAAGTCGAAACTGAAAAAAATCTTAATAGCCAAAGCTTATTATACAATTAATGAATTTCTGTATGATAATAATTTAATTTTAACCTGACATTTTCTTTTTTATCATTTTATATCATATATTTTCTATTAACTGCTCTTAATATTTTGTTTACTTGACATTTATTTTATTTTATTATTATGTTTTTATTAACTATTTCATTGACATCAATTTGGTATTTTAATTTAGATCAATGATAAGTAATGTATATGCATGACAAAATAAATATTTACACACCATAATGTAATGGTAGAATGTACACGGGACGACGTATAATATATATAAGACCATTCTCTGTACCTACATTCATGTGAATAAATGAACTTTGAACTTTGAACTTTGAACTTTGAACTTTGAACTTGTTTTATAATACGTGACAGAGTCCTAGCGGGAATCTTCATTTCTCGCGATAAGATTATTTGCTTCCTTATGGGGTTTCGACGAATTCTGGCTTTAACAGCATTAATAGCCTTTGTAGTAGTAGTAGCTTTCTAACAGCACGCGGCCGCCCCGATCTTTTCCATTCTTCGACAGACGAAGTGTTGTTGTATCTATTGATAGTACGATATAAGAACGTATGTTCTTATATCGTACTATCAATAGCCGTATGGCTGATTCCAAGTTTTTGAAGTGTCTGGAATATGACCGCCGGCTCCATACCCACTTTGTACAAGGCGATCACTGCGATCCTATTTTCTTTAACACCCCATTCCATATTGTAATTCGATAATGAACACGAAAAAATATGTGAAATGGCGCGAAATCGAAAGAAGTTTTTAAAATAATATACGTGTTTCAAATTCAGAATAATAAAAAAGTTGAAAAAGAAAGAAAAGTTTTGATGTAACAGTATTTATGGTCAGACTAGTTATAATGTCGCAACTGCATTAATAATAAATTGGCCACAATACATTCATCCACAGTAGACTGTGGACGGATCTGTGGGCGAATTTTGAACTCCTAGGGGTATTTTTCTTAGCGGAGGCGGAAGCGGATGCGCAAAAATCTAAACTTTATTTATAACAGACTTTCGTCAATTCGTCTAAAAAAGGAATACTTCCCAGGTGGTGCCATTTAAATTTCGTATAGATCTGATGCTAAGTTTCGGTGTTATACAATGGAACTCTTCAGTAAATGCCACCAAATCAACCGTGATTGCTGCTATCGCATATCGAGGCAATGTTTATGCTATTAAATATAACATCACGCCTTTTTTTTTTTTACTTGTGGAAATCCCTTTGGATACCCCCCCGCCGGCCAGCGGGGGTGTTTATGTCGTGTATCGACTAAAACCGCACGGTGTCCTCCCCAAGTGTACGTTGCCGGGCACCCCGGGTAAGCCCTCGAAAGGATAACCCCAGGGTTGCCGGTGGACTTTGGCCGCCACCGCGGCCTCGCCTGGTGGGGTCGGGTTTTATCCCTCGCCTAACATCACGCCTATGTTCTCTAAATGGGTTCACAGTTCAGTATACATGCTCGGTAGGTATTTATGTCCATCATTTATGCTCCGATTTTGAAAATTCTTTTAACATCAGGTTTGGTATAGCTGAATTAAATAAAATTTTAATATAAGAATAAACCCATCTCCAAAAACCCAAAAAACTACTAAACCAGGCAATGAAAAAGTAAAATAACCGAAACCTTGTCTAATTTGAATCGGTTTTGCTCTGTGACATTCGGCTGGACGGCTAAGTCATCGTCGAGCTTTGTTGCACGCTCATTAATGCTATAAGTATAACGTACAAACCTCCGCTACAACTCTGCAAAAAATTTGCGGAGGCGATGTTCTGTTACAACCCTAGTATAAACGGCTGTCACGTTCAACTGTGACTGGCGATTCGGAGAATGAGTATGGCAGTTAAAGTCGTCCTCAGAAGTTGCTGAACAGTAACAAATTCACAAACAATGCCTGTACTCATTCTTCATTAAATAATCTCAATATTGTTTTCATGTCGGTAGGGGAAAACCTCATCTTGCTAACTAGATTTTGATAATGAACATAACATAACATAACTTCACGCCTATATCCCCGAAGGGGTATGCAGAGGTGTATTATACACCCACGAAGCCACAGGGATAAATTTGATTTAAACATCTATACTATTGTTACAACGATCGTCGATATCTCGGAAACTACTGATCGAATCTTCTAGAAATTAAAACGCATTGTTAATGTCGAAGTACTCTATCGATCCGTTTAGAAAAATCCAGAAAAGTCAATAAGAAATCACAAGCCCTTTTTAATGCCTATACCTACTTTACCTACAAATAGCGATAACAAGGCATTCACCTCTATCGTCGGCACGACTGTGTAGGTACTTGCTTTCTCGAACGCCCCAGTAAATACCTACTGTTCTCGAACGCTCTAGTGCCTTATCTCTAGATGATTCCGGAATATTCTACCCCGCTATAAAAGGACGCCCGGCTATCGACACGAGTCAGTTAATTTTCGAAAGCGAAAGTGAACACATCTTACCGAAGTGAACCAAGAGAGTTATACCTGCGACTTAAGCAACGATTGTGGACTACTGTGAACTGCTGAGCGACTTGAACTGTTGAAGAGTACTGTGTGTGCTAGTTATTTAGTTGTCTAGTTTGTGGTGAGCGAATAAACCTCTTTGTTGTGTAAACGGCATTTAATTTGTACCCCGCGCACGTAACAACTGGTGTCAGAAGTGCGATGCCGTTATTACCACGTGAAGACGAAGGGCGTACTCCACGGACAAGACGTCAAGTGGAAATGGATGCTGCACGTCAACGGAGCCTTGAAGAGGAAGGGCGTCAGGCCGATGCTGCTGTCTCAGCGGGAACTACGGCACCACCAGATGGAACCTCGTCAGATACCAACATGATGACGCTGCTGGCCTCTATGCAGCAGATGATGCAGGAAATACAGGCCAAACAAGAGGCCAGTCAACAGATGATACAGGCCAACCAAGAGGCTAGTCGACAGACGATGCAAGCCTCCTTGCAAGAAATACAGGCCAAACAAGAGGCCAGTCAACAGACGATGCAGGCCAACCAGGAAGCTGTCATGGGTAAAATCGATGCAGGCATCCATGCACTGGGAGATAAAGTGAAGAACCTCGAAGACGGCTTGCAAACGCTTAGTAAGGAAGTGGCCTTGAAGACTGGGACCATGGACGACCGCTTACAAGAGTTCGAAAAAGGGATCGGACCTGTTGACGACCGCTTGCAAAAGCTTGAAAAAGAGATTGTCAGGCTAAAAACCTGCGGACCTGTTGCCGCGACCTCACCATCATCAGCGAAGTTCGACCTACTACACTTCGATGGAACTTCCTCGTGGACAGCCTTCAAGTACCAATTTGAGATAGTGGCAAAAACTAAAGCCTGGAGCAACGAGGAGTCCTTTATGGCCTTGACACTTGGATTACGAGGAGATGCCTTAGTAATACTGGAAACCCTGCCGCCTGAAGGTAGGATACTGGAGTCTCTGATGGAAGCATTAGACACACGCTATGGTGACAGGCACCTGGAGAAGGTCTACCGAGCGCAGCTATGGGAGAGGCAACAGAAAGCTGGTGAAAGCCTCCAGGAATGGGCTGTAGCGGTTGAAAGGCTCGTGCGTCGAGCCTACTCATCGCCACCCGTGATGATCGAGCCCACTGTACTGGAGGCCTTCCTAAACGGTATACTGGACGCAGAAGTGAAAACTAGTGTACAGTTGCGTCACTGCCAGACCTTAAAAGAAGCACTGGCTTATGCCCTTGAGGTGGAAACCGTACGGCAGAACGCCGGGATAAGTAAGGTCAGGGAAGTCAAGGAGGTAGTTGCAGAGGAGAGGAAACCGTGGTATGTCCCAACGTGTCATATCTGTAGAGGAAGGGGCCATATCCAGTTAGTGTCCTTCTAGGAAACGGAGAAGGGTCACGGACTCCTGGACCCAAGTGGATTAAGATGTTCCGTTAAAACTAAATGTCGCCAGGGCCGCAGGGCGTGCGCTGGCTGGTCGATATGAGGCCCCAACCATCACTATAACTGAAGTTGGCAATGCTGATGCTTTGTCACGAAGGCCGTGTGTCGAAGATCGCATGCATTGTCGGAGGAACGAAGTCCGAGAAGAGATTAAAGTCATAAAGGTGAATGGACTTGACGACGAATGGAGTGGAAGCAGTATGAAGAAGGCGCAAGATGATGATGATCTACAACCTATACTGCACTGGCAACAACTTGGAAGCAAACCCCGATGGAGTGATGTATCTGCTTACAGTTCAACTACCAAAAGCTATTGGGCTCAGTGGGACAGCTTAGCTCTGGTAGAAGATGTCCTGTATAGGAAATGGGAGTCTAACGATGGTAAGGAAGTAACCATGCAAGTAGTGGTACCACGAAGCAAGGTGGCCCCACTCTTACGGCACATCCACGATGGTGTTTCTGGCAGGCATCTCGGAGTCAAGAAAACCCTGGTTAAAGTGCGACAGCGGTTTTACTGGCTTCGTTGTCGGGAAGATGTCGAGGATTGGTGCCGTAAATGCACTGTATGTGCTTCGGTTAAAGGACCGCCGACAAGAAGCAAAGGAAAATTGAAGCTGTACAACGTTGGAGCACCGTGGGAACGTATCGCCATTGATGTTGCTGGACCTTTTTGCAACGACTGATGAGGGTAACAAATACATCATAGTAGTGCAAGACTACTTCACTAAGTGGCCGGAAGTATTTGCGACACCCAACCAGGAAGCAGTCACTGTAGCCAAGAAACTGGTTCAGGAAGTGGTCAGTCGATACGGCGCACCTATGGAGATCCACTCCGACCAAGGACGAAACTTCGAGTCTGCTCTGTTTCAAGAAATGTGTTAACTCCTCGGTATAAACAAGACCCGTACGACTCCAGCGCACCCGCAGTCAGACGGAATGGTCGAGAGGTTTAACCAGACGTTGGAAAACCACTTGGCTAAAGTTGTCGACGAACACCAAAAATATTGGGACCAGTACATCCCACTGTTCCTGATGTCCTATCGATCTGCGGTGCATGACAGTACGGGACACACTCCAGCTAAAGTCAATTTTGGTCGAGAGATAAGGCTACCAGTGGATGCAATAACCGGCACGCCACCCGATAGTTCTAAGCCCGTGACGGACTACGTGAGTGAACTTCAAAACCGGCTGGAAGAGGTGCACAGAATGGTACGGGAAAACAATTTGAAGACAGGTCTAAGGATGAAAACCCGGCACGATAGAAACGCAAACAACAATGGTTTTGAAGAAGGAACCCTGGTATGGTTTCACAATCCGCTACGCAGAAAGGGAAAATCTCCGAAACTTCAAGCTCGCTGGGAAGGACCCTATACGGTTGTTACAAGAATCAATGACATCACCTACCGCATTAAGAAGGGGCTTAGGGGAAAACCAAAGGTAGTTCATGTGGATAGGTTGACGCGATATCATGGAACAAATGATGCTCGGGACGAGCATGATTAAGAGGGGGTAATGTTACAACGATCGTCGATATCTCGGAAACTACTGATCGAATCTTCTAGAAATTAAAACGCATTGTTAATGTCGAAGTACTCTATCGATCCGTTTAGAAAAATCCAGAAAAGTCAATAAGAAATCACAAGCCCTTTTTAATGCCTATACCTACTTTACCTACAAATAGCGATAACAAGGGCATTCACCTCTATCGTCGGCACGACTGTGTAGGTACTTGCTTTCTCGAACGCCCCCGTAAATACCTACTGTTCTCGAACGCTCTAGTGCCTTATCTCTAGACGATTCTATCGGCCCGGCTATCAACACGAGTCAGTTAATTTTCGAAAGCGAAAGTGAACACATCTTACCGAAGTGAACCAAGAGAGTTATACCTGCGACTTAAGCAACGATTGTGGACTACTGTGAACTGCTGAGCGACTTGAACTGTTGAAGAGTACTGTGTGTGCTAGTTATTTAGTTGTCTAGTTTGTGGTGAGCGAATAAACCTCTTTGTTGTGTAAACGGCATTTAATTTGTACCCCGCGCACGTAACACTATTATCAAATTGTAAATTAGTTGTGTACATTGAAGCTATTGGAGATTTGGGTTATGGTAAATGAACGATTCTGAACACAATAATGTCTGTTTGTTAGCGATGGATGTAAAAACTACTGAACGGATTTTGATGCGTTTTTTTTTCTATTAGAAAGGTCTTGGTCAGACGTAAAATCAGCCAATGTTTGATTGTAATTGATCAATTAGAACTGGACATATGACAAAAAAAAACCATAACCAACCTCCGCATGGGCAGAGCCTCGGGCATCAGCTAGTAAATGTTAATATTCTTAGTGATAAAAAATAATCTATTGTATGACGGACTAAATAGGTAGATCAAAGAAAATCTTTATAAATTTTCACTTCCAGCTAAACACTAAAGTTTTGAATCCTTGAGACCATACGAGTAGAGAACAAATACGGCCACACCGTGATGCAATGGTACAAATAAAAAAAAAACCGTTCCCGCAGGGGGAACGCACAGGTAGATTTCGTGAAGTTATTAATATTATTTTATATAGAGAACTACGGACTTTAAACAGTTTAATTTTTTTCTCGAAAACGGTAACTTTCAGCGAAAAACTTTTCAGACATTTATTTTAGACTTAAAAATGGCCTATCGATTAAAAATGTTTCCGACGGCAAGAATGTTCACCGGTTAGAAGTTATGATTTTTTTCCCGAAAAATTTTGCTTTTCCCCCCTCCACTTTTAGTTAAAGATTTAATCTGATAGGTTTATAATTAAAAGTTGTTGGTATTCATGTATACTATGGGATAAAATTAGAACGGTTCGAATATCTTTCATGGAACGTGAAATTTTGAGGAAAAACTGATTTCACAAAAAGTGAGGCCCTACCGTTCCCTTAGGCCGGATTCCACCCGTTCACGAACTTAAACTAAGTTTACACCCAAGCAATTTTTGACCGCAGTTTGAAAGCGATCGGGGCAAAAATGCGACCGTGAGAGTGCCGCAAATTTTGGGAAGTGGAACCATACATACATACATATATATATATATATATATATATATATATATATATAAACTTTTTGACCAGTGGTCATTTCGGACTCAGGGGGTCATAACTAGACCTCCTATGAAGAATTTTTTTTTAAATTCGACAGTAGTCAAGAAACCAATAGGTAGATCGCTTCACCCCTTCATAGGGTTGGCATTGATCGTCGGCCAATACCCAACGTGGCGGGAACACATCGCTCTCCGTACTCCTCTGCTTTCAGAGGAGACAGGATGAGCGATGCTGTTAGTGGTGAGATGGCCCAGGGTCAGTCGAGGTGCGAGGGATATGCTCTATGGGTAACCTTACACCCCGGCGTCTGAAGACCCGAGACGGCGTGCGGTTTTAGTCGGTGCAAACCCGACATAACCGCCCCCGCTGGCTGGCGGGGGGGTATCCGAAGGGATTTCCGCACGAAAAAAAAAAAAAAGGTAGATCGATTTCATCGAAATCTACCTAAAAAAGAGAAAGGTATGAGTAATGTGTCTGGTTCCTCCTTCCGAGATCTGCCTCAAATCCAAGCACCAAAACTAAACCAAAATTAATAACCAGTATAGCAACATGGGACCTGGTTTACAGCAGTTAACGTTATACAGTAACACAATATGTAATGCTGTGTGAAATATAAGCAAAGTAAAACTATGTAGCTTGTGTAGTTTATGTAATAGTAACTAGGTACCAGTAATATTTTTATACAGGGTGTTCCGAAACTCAACGATAACCTAGTACCGGGTGAGAGGCCAAGGTATACCCGTTATGACAAAAAATAAGAAAAAAAATCCATGTCACTTAGTCAAGCGACAATAGACGTTTTTTGAAAAAGTTGAAAATTGTACACCATTGGTCGCATTTTTAAGTACTGATAACAATTTTACAGTGATTTTTTTAATAATGTAATCTCAAATAACACTGCTATTAATCACAACTACGAATCAAAGTAATAAACATTGTTAACTAAGTAAAATAAATTAAGTTTTTACGAGTTATGGTTTACAAAATCATTGTCAGTTAACTTTGACATTCCATGTTGGAAAAAAAATGTACCACACTATCCTTGGCAAGCTTTTTAAAAAGATGGCCCATTTAGTCTAGATTTCTATATGGTAAAACACTTTCCACTTTTCTTGCCAATAAAAGTGCTATTTTGTATTTTTTGCGAAAGGACCTCATTGCAAACCCAATCGAAATAAAACAATCAATTATCGTAACACTTTAATATCATCCTAAAGTGTTACGATAATTGATTTTGTAAACCGTAACTCGTAAAAACTTAATTTATTTTACTTAGTTAACAATGTTTATTACTTTGATTTGTAGTTGCGATTATTAGCAGTGTTATTTGAGATTACATTATTAAAAAAATTACTGGTAAATTGTGAAAATTGTGATCACAGTACTTAAAAATGCGACCAAGGGTGTACCATTTTCAACTTTTTCAAAAAATGTCTATTGTCGCTTGACTAAGTGACATGTATTTGTTTCGGGTCCATATTGAGTCACCTAAAGTTCTTTATCCGAAATTGTTCTTCCTAACGATTTGTAATCCGAATGATCACTCCTAAAATTTTTCATCCTAAAGTTTTTATTCATACTATTTGTAGTGCTACCGTCGATTTTCATAACACTCATGTTTCCGAAAATTATTATCAATAAAATCGTTAACATACAATATTAAAGCTCCTACTGTTTTTTATCTTAACGTTTTTATCCCTAAACATAATTACCATAATATTGTCATTAATACTCGGAAAGAAATATTTACCGAGTAATTGGCACTTCGCCGGCCGCTGCCACGGCACGCTCGCTACGCTCGCTCGGCTCGTGCGTTGTGGTCACAGTTCTAACCTACCTAAACCAACGACTATAAATAGTACCGTGGTATAAGGTGGGTAAAGTGCTACTTGTACCATTGTACTGTTATACTATATGTTATACATGTTATGTGAAAATAACTAAATAACTGAAACTGGAAAAGTTACGCAAAATTATTGTATATAATACTGATTATTATTAATAAAAATAAATCTAAACAAAAAAGGTATGACTTTCAATAATAGTGTAAAAGATGGTTATGTTGACAAAATATAGGAAAAGAAATAATAGTATAATAGATGTTTATTGCTACCGACATCATGAAGTTGAATGATTCAGAATTAAAACATTAGAGACAGAGTAGTTAGGAATTGTGATTGTTAGGATGAAAAATGTTAGGAAGAACATTTTCGGAGTTCCAATTTTCGGAGTTGAAAATTTAGGTGAACTTTGGCGCACCCATTTGTTTCATATTGTTTTCATAACGGGTATACCTTGGCCTCTCGCCCGGTACCAGGTTATTGTTGAGTTTCGGGACAACCTGTATATGTAAGGTAGATTTACTCTTTTGTTTTAACAGAACTTTATTTACTTGATTCAAATTGATAGTTTAGAAGTCAAAGTACATTGCAATGAAATTTTTAAGCAAATAATTTGCTAACTTTCCAATAGATTTTAGTTTGTGAAAAGTGAACATCCAGTATGGGACTTGAACCTGCAATGCATAGTATTAGTAATCATTTATCGGAGCATTTCAAATATCTTGAGTGTGTCCAGGTAACTCAGATGATCAGAGTATTCCCCATGTAAGGGACTGGTAGTGGGTTCAAGTCCTGTCCTGGATGTTCGCTTTTTCAAAACTGAAATTTAAAATCCATACTGTAATGACCATGTTGTTGGAGGTTTGAGAGATTGAGAGGTTCCAGATTCAAACTCCACCCAGTACACTATTATATATGAAACTACCTCTATTACAAGCAAGCTAGCTTAGTTGGAGTGCATAATGGGTAAAAAAAAACAAAATAAATAATTAAATATTGTCATTTAGCTAACTTTAAGTTCTATTTCTGCTTAATTATAATGATTTTTAGGTTGTCATATAAAAATTGCAATTCAAGCCAGTGTAAATAATGAATTAGCAGTATACTTACACATTACAATAAGCTTAGAATCCCGAAATAGTGACTTAGCTAGTGTAAATTCACAATAGTCCTGAAAAACAAAACTGTATGATCAATATCAAAACACAAACTTAGCACATGAATTCAAAATGAGGTTTGTGCTATTTAAAAATAAAGGATTTTATATTTATGTTCACCAATGAACTGGTAAGATACATGTAGGATAATGTAAATTGTTTAAATCAACTAAAATAATAGGGCCTATTTTATGATTCATCAATCAATTAAGTATCTGTTTGTTGCTTGTATTAAAGTATTATAAGTAAGTATTATATATATTATATCCAATGCTTTACCTCAAAGGCTACTTGTGTTTAACAATTTTAGATATTAAATAATTATATTACTTTTTTTTTTAATGGAGCCATAACATTTATGCATAAAATAACTTTCTACATCATATCAATTACACAGTAGCATAGCTACCACATTTAATAAAATATTACCTAGGAACTATTGGCTTAAAGGAATGTATGTTATTATTATATATTATAATCTCAAGTGTGTTTGAAGAAACGTACATACAGTATTGATTTGAATACTACGATTATTATTATGATAAATGAGTCAGAAGGTGTAGTATGCCATAGTATATTCTTTTAAGAATCCCTTATCAGTAGTAATGTTGATCTAACAGGAATACCTCATATAGAACTAGCTGTACCAAGTGTCGTGAATTACATCAATAAAATATATTCTTACCCCGGTCAGTGGTAAATCCCATTTTCCTACATCCGAAAAACTGTGCGTTACTTTGATTATAGCTACAAATATTACAAATAACTTTAACAACATTGTATTGTTTTATGTTGCATGAAACACAAATTATTTTATTATCACCGGAATACTACCAAACATCATTTTAATTTGGTGTAAATTACAAATAACAATTTTTCAGTAGGGAAACGCATTCACTTGATATACAATTGTTTGACTTGACATTGACTTAACATATTTTTTAATTATATGTTAGCAAGGCTTACTAGTGACAACTCTAGCCTTTTGAGCCACTGCACTGACGTGTAAGAACAGAAGTAACAGATGATGCTTGCTAATGGTCTCACTACCATGGATGCCCAAGACGGTGCGAAGTGGAGAAGTAAAAGTTGGAAAGTGGATCCCGGACTCCGACATGGAAGCCTCGGATGCGATCGAGACTAACGCCAGTTTGATGATGATGAATCAATTGAATTTTGAATAAATAGAAATTTAATATTAAACTAAATAATTAAGTACAGACATAAATCATTAGGTACCTTTTTTTTTTCGTGCGGAAATCCCTTCGGATACCCCCCCGCCGACCAGCGGGGGTGGTTATGTCGGGCTTGAACCGACTAAAACCGCGCGCCGTCTCGGGTCTAAAGACGCCGGGGTGTAAGGTTGCGCATAGAGCATATCCCTCGCACCCCGACTGACCCTAGGCGATATCCAGTTTCGAGATGGTTGGATGGTTTGGAAACCACGGTGTCCCCGTCTTGCCCCGGTTTGGGGGAGGGGCGCTAGTCGCCCCACCGTCCCGGACTGCTTCTGCTGGGGTGACAGGTGGCCTCACCTGCCACCCCCAGGCCTGCGCTCATGGAGGACGGAGGTCGTTAAGCGACCTCCGGCGCCCGAGTCGCCTGCGACGCGCAGCGAGCATGTTGCGGGCTCGGCGGGCCAGTAGAGTTCTAAATCTCTCCCGGGCGCGCTCCGCCATCTCCTTCGCGAGCATTACAGGAGGCGGCAGCTGCCCACGCGCTCGCGCTCCGCATCATTGCCGCAATCATGCTGCCGAGCGAGAGGACTCCTACCCCGATGGCTGCCACTAGGTCACGCCTCGGCGCCTCCCACGTCGGGCAGTCCGCCAGCGTGTGCAGCCCAGAATCCTCGCTCGCGTCGCAGTGATGGCACTCAGGAGTTGGCTCCTTCCTGATCCGATGCAGGTGGTCCCCGAAGCTCCCCTTCCCGGAGATCACCTGTGTCAGTAGGTACGAGAGGCTTCCGTGTCGCCTCTCTAGCCAATCCTCCATGATGGGCCTTACCACCGCCATTGCGGAGTGCCCTGCGCTTGGTTGCCCAAGTCGTTCCTTCCACTCCACCACGATAGCCTGGCGGAGCTGGGACTATACGGCCTCGATTTCTCGAGGCTCGAGGTTCCGTCCCTGCTCCCGCGCCTCCTTTCGCCACTGGTATATTTGCGAAAAGGCTCTCGCCTCCTGGTCCCATGGTGGAGTTCCGGCAAGGAGACTCGCCGCCTCGAAGGAGATCGTGCGGTACCCGCGGATGACCCTGATGGCCATCACCCGCTGCGGAACGCGCAGCATCCGCATACTTCTGGCCTTCAGGGCCTCCGCCCATATTGGGCACCCATACAGGGCCATGGACCGCACTATCCCCGCGTAGAGTCTCCTGCAGGAGTCATCGGGCCCCTTCAAGAGCGAGAGCTGTGCTCTCCGAAGTCCCATCGGCCGTCGAGCACGAGCCCCAAATATTTCATTTGGGGCTTGAAGCCGATGCGATTACCTCCCACGATGAGACTGGATCCCTCGGGTGGCTTGCTCCGAGGCCCATGAAAGAACAGGGCCTCGGTTTTATGCAGAGCCACCTCGAGACCCAGCCGCCGGATCCGCTCCACGATTCGGGCAACCGCGGTCGTGACCTTCAAGGTCGCTTCGCGGTACGTCCCCCGCACGCCGTCACGAGCGTGTCATCCGCGTAGCACGTGACGGCGGCACCGTCTGCGAGCTCACCGCGAAGCTCCCAGTCGTATCGGATGTTCCACAGGAGCGGCCCCAGGACCGATCCCTGCGGAACACCGCATGACATCTCACGCCGACCGAGACCGGCCACGGTTGGGTAGAAGACGGCTATCTCGGTCAAATAAGCTCCGACTATGCGACGGAGTTAGAGAGGCACTTCGTGATACACGAGCGCCTCCCTAATGCAACTCCAGGGCAAGGTGTTGAATGCGTTGGCGATATCCAGGGAAACCGCCAAAATCACCTCACCCCGGGCGACTGGCTCCTCCGCTATAACCCTCACGCGTATGATGGCTTCCACGGTGGAGCGCCTCTGGCGGAAGCCTTATGGGCCGTCCGCCAGGTCCGGCCCCACTCTTGAGAGGTGCTCGACGAGGCGCTTCGCAATTACTCTTTCAAAGAGTTTGCACACCTCGTCTATGGGCCGGTAGCCGGCCCCTACTTTCGGATGAGGACCAGTTTCCCTGTCTTCCACAATTTCGGTTACTGGCCCCGCTCCAAACATGCGCTGAGAAGCCCTCTCAGTCGGGGCTCGAAAGCGTCGTCGACTAAAGCTAGGACCCACGATCGGCTTGGAATGCCGTCGGGTCCCGGGGCGGTGCGTTTGGCTCTCAACCTTCTCACCGCCAGCTCTAGTTCTATCCAAGTGACCTCGGGCACGTCGTCGTCATCCACGTCGGGCACCATGGGCGACCGAGGCGGAGTCATCTCCCGCTCGCCCGCGCTGGGAACAGGGAACTAACAATTAATCCGAGCAGCTGCGGCTGGAGACACTGGGTCAACGGCGGGGCCTTGAGGCGTAGTTTGCCCCTTACCATTAGGCAGGGCCGCCCCCAAGGATCCCGCTCCAGCGTCTCCAGCAGTTCGCAGCGGGCCGCCTTTTTGGCCCTTTTTATCTCTGCTAGGGGGGCACCTCTGGCCTCCCTGTATCCCTCGTACAACTCGGGCCTCCGCATCTGCGGGGCGGCGACGTCTCCTACGGGATCGGGCCCACCGGCGGTGTGAGATCACGCAGGCCTGTCTGAGCCTTGCGATCTCCGACGACCACCAGTAGACTTGATCCCTCGGATTATAGGGCGGAGCCCTAGACATCGCCGCGTCGCAGACACGGGTCATGACCTTCCGTAACCACTCCGCCTCATCGTCTACGTTGACAGGCCTATCCGGCGCAGGGGATGTACGTTTTACGATGGCGGCTTCCAGGAGGAGCTCCCGATCTAGTCGCTTAAGTGCCCAACGTGGCTCGGGTGGAGCCGGCGCATCGCTCGCGGGGGGGGAGACATCAAACCGAATATATCGGTGATCCAAACTTGTCTCCTCCCCCAAAACGACGCGTCAGCCCTAAACACGTCGCGTCAACGAGCTGTCCACAATTGAGCTGGCCCTCGAGGTCACGAACGTGTCCACGGCTCCCCGATTTAGGAGGTCTAAGCCGAGTCGTTCGGCCCAGTCCTCCAGTGCCCTGCCTCTATCCCCCGTCGGGCCCCTATCGTGTCGGGAACTCCACGCCAACGACCAGGCGTTGAAGACCCTGAGTACAAGGACTGGGCGGGGGTGGCAGGCACTGACGACGACTGCCAGCTGACGGAGCCATTGCTCATAGTCAGCTAAGTCTCGGTTCGGCGTGAAAAAAGCAGCCACGACCGCTATTTCCCGAACCACCGCTGCCACGCAGCCAGGTCCCCTAGCAACGACGGCAAGGGGGGGCTGCCGGCAGCAGGATTGTGCACCAGTGCCGCCGTCCCATCCAGCGCGGTTTCCCAGGCAGGCCCGAGGAACCATTGAGTGTATGGGTCGGCGACAGCGGCGACATTTATGGCCCACTGTGCCATGCTCTGGAGCAGAAAGTCCTGAGCATGGGCACCGTGGCCCACGTTCACCTGCAGGATGCGGAGTTGAGGATCCATTATGGAACCCTAATCTCCGCATCCCGCTGCGATCTGGAGGCGGAAGGCCGGCCTCCCGGCTTGGGCTCCTGCAGGCAGTGGCAGTGTACCCCCACATGGCCCACCGACAGGCACCTAAAGCACCTAGCCGGTTGGGCCTGCAGGAGACGTGCCTGCGCCCTCAGGAAGCCTCCTAAAAGGAGGCTCCGCCCGTCAGCAACCTTTTGGGCCACCAACTGCTGCCCCCTGTCCACCGCGGCCGAAGCGTATAGCTCCGGCCAGCGGAGCAGTCCCCGGCCTCCGCCACGGCGATCCTCAGCTCCTCGGCCGTGACGGAGTCATCCAGGCCCGTAATGCGCTGTGGGAGGGGGCTGAGGAGCCGGCCCCGGCAGGGTCGCACCCGCAGCCTGGTGGGTGGGGCTCCTCCGGGCTGCAGCCGCGTAGCCGGCCGCCGGTGGCACCAGAGGCGGACGGGTTATGGAGTCCATTAGGGCCTCCATCCGACACATCATCCACTCTTCCAGCGCCTCCATATAGGGGAGCCAAAACTCCGCCGGTGGTACCCTCGACTGCGCCGGCCGCATCGACTGTGCCGGCTACTGCACCGGTTGCACCGGCTGCTCAGGCTGCGCCGACTGCCTCGCCGACGAGCGAGTCACGCGCGCCCTCTCCGCCAGTTGCGGCCGGTGCGCCGGTTGAGCCGGGCTCGCCATCCCTCTCTTGAGCTCCTCGACGGCTGCAGCTAGTCGAGCCGTCTCCCGACGAGACCCGCCGCTAGGCCCTCATTTTCGGAGGCGATGTCGAGCACAATGCGCAATTTTTCCGTGTCCCTCCCAGTGGCCGAGAGGGCCCGGCTTGGTTGCCTACCCCTCAGTACTCCTCGCGCCCCTCAGCGGACGGCAGCCACCTTAGGCCCCCGCATTGTGGCCTCGTCGCTGGCGGAGGCCATCCCAGTGAGGGTGTAATCCTTATCCGACACGCCTTCCCCCGGTCGGTGCTTTGTTGGGCGCCGTTTGCGCTTTTGCGCCTTGACGCCCAATCCTAATGGGTTGCTCGCCCTACTCCTTTCGCTGGCGGTGTCGAACTTCTCCGACACTGCCGCGGTTTTTGGCGTGACCTCCACGCTTTGTTGCTGCGCGACCTCCGCGCAGAATTTTTCGCTCGGTTGGGGAGGGGGTTGGGGCGGCGGTGTATTGGGGTTTTAATTTAGTTGTATCTAACATATGATTTCCACGAGTATGAGACGAAAGGATTCTCATTCCGGGAAGCGGGGTACATACTGTGGAGGTCCCCCGGTATCCACAGGTTTTTACGACTTCGCTGTCGGGTTTTAAAGACTGTATAGATGGTATCCAGATATGACTTATAGGTACGACCATAACTACTCAGGCCGTACTGTATGTAGGATTCAGCTAGTTCGTTATAAAGCATTATTTTTAGTTTAAACGGAATCCTGTTTCTCAAAATTATGATATTCGCCAGAAATTGTCTCAATTTATCGCAAACTCGTTCGATGTGATGACTCCAGTTAAACTTGTCATCTATTACCAATCCAAGATATGTTTGATTTTTAACAGTATCTAGATGGACAGTTATAGTTCAAACCACCGGTAGTGTGAAGGCAATCATGGTCATGAGCTATTATATTTTGAACAGTTAGTTGCTTAATGTACGGTGATCTAATTATTAATAATTTTGTTTTGTTTGCATTAAGTACAAGGCCAGCATCATGACACCATCTTGCAAGAGCATCCATGTCGTGTTGTAATCGTTCACATGCTCTTTGCGGACTTCTATCAGCTATCACAAGGCAGGTGTCGTCAGCGAACTGATAGCATGTGCTGTTAGTAATGCAGTTACCCATGTCATTAACGTAGGACAGAAAGTGCAGCGGACCTAACACGGAGCCCTGAGCTGTGCCCCCCGTCATAGACATACGTTCGTACATAAGCAATGTAGGTCAGATGGGGCCGACTTAAGACTAACCACCTCTACGAATAACTGCGTAACTACATACGTTCATAAAATTGATTAAGAAAGGCAAGAGATAAACATTTTATAAAATATTAGGCAGGCAGGTCACTGGATTTATAATGGAAATGAGTTGAATTGTTTACTTATTTATTTATTTAAATTTCACCAATATTATTCTTTTCAAGTAACAAATTAATGTTAGTCCTGATTCTGCCCCTGTCTAACGACTGATAACTATTATATTATAATACGTCATACATGTTTTACTTCTTGCTCGTTACTATGGCGACGAGTGACTCCATATCTATGCTTGTGTTAGTGTATGTACGTACATGATGAAGAAAAAAATATTTCATATTACCAAGTGACTAGAAAGCAAGAGATCGTGCGTGGTAGACAAAATTTAAATTTAATAATCCGGCTGGTATCATAAAATCATCATAAGGCTGTGTAATAAGCACAGAATGCATTAAAATAACAATTGCATTGTATTTAGAAGTTTACAAGCGCCGCTCGATAGCCTATATTTTAAATTGTTAAGTAGAGCAATATTCAATTAGCTATTTTAGGGCTCAATGACCTGTGATGTGAATTGTGATTAAAAAAGAAATAGTCGTTAGTATTTTTAACCAAAGAGAGTAAACGATGGTCAAAAGACTCAGCCTCTGTATTGAAAGAAATAAATTAAAAACACATTTAGTGCCTGTGGGCCTGTGGTTGTCGTTGTCGTGTCAAAATATTTTTGTTTTGTTCTTCGTATAATTCTTAAAAAATCGCATAATATGTCATAGTTGTAATGTTTTCTATTTATTTTAATGTTAAATTACGTAAATTAATAATAATATCATTGAATACGTATAATGTTTATGTGACACAATATTCAAGTGTAGTGCAGTGGTAGTCATGTCAGATTGCGCGCTGGTTACCAATGTAAGCGAACACGATGCGAGCATGGACGTGGGGAACGACAAGTCTCTATTCGAGCCTACTGTTGATATGATGGTAAATGACTTTGATGACGAAAGAACATTAGACGAAGAAGAAGCTATAGCAGCAGGAGAGCAACAGGACCCCAAGGCCGAACTGAACAGCCTTCAAAGAGAAGGTGATATGCCTTTAGAGGAATTACTGGCCCTATACGGATACGATAGAACCATGGATAAACCAATACCTGAAGAACCAACCCCTGAAGTAGTGCCAGAGGAGATCGAAATGAAAGCAGATTCAGCATTACAACAATTATATAGTGAGACTACTAGTCCAGAAGCTACACGCTGCCTTAGATCAGGGTCTAGGCCGCCATCTGAAGAAGAAGATGACTATGACTACAGTCCTGATGAAGACGATTGGAAAAAAACGATTATGGTTGGAAGTGATTACCAAGCTGCCATTCCGGAAGGGTTATGTAGCTATGATGATGCACTACCTTACGAGAATGACGACAAATTATTATGGAATCCTTGTACACTTGAGGAAAAAGTTACCGAGGAGTACATGAAGAAAATTGGAGCTATGAACTCTGGGACGGGCATAGACGCTGTACCTAGGGGGAAGCAACTCAGAGATGATGAAGAAGCATTATATTTACTACAGCAATGTGGTCACAACGTAGAAGAGGCTTTACGACGGAGACGCATATCAGCCCAGACACAAGCTCATGCCAGTTTATGGTCCGAAGAGGAGTGTCGCAACTTTGAAAATGGTCTAAAAGCTCACGGCAAAGACTTCCATTTAATCAGACAACATAAAGTAAGAACACGATCGGTTGGTGAACTGGTACAATTCTACTACATATGGAAAAAGACCGAAAGGCATGATATTTTTGCAAACAAAGCAAGATTGGAAAAGAAAAAGTATACCTTACATCCAGGTCATACAGACTATATGGATAGGTTTTTAGAGGAACAGGAAGCAACCGGTGCTGGTATTGTGAGACCTGTTTCACCAACTCCTATGATGGAGTATGCTCATTCTGAGCCTGCTACACAACCTGACCCGCTGGCATTAGGAGAAAACGAGGTATTTTCTCAAATAAATGCCCACACACCTCCTCGAGCTCTCTCGATGGAGGATCAGGAACCCCCTTCTGGTTCCTAACACGTATTATTGGCTATGCCATTAGTAGCAAGCACTGTTTCTAATATAATTAATACAGGGTGACTTTTAATTTCTGTAATTCTTTCCAACTATATGTTTTGCTGGGGACCTGGTAGGGTCACTTACAGGTATTCATGAGAAATTGATTATAATAAAGGCAGTTGAAAAGCAAGAGGGTGTAAGCACCAATGACTGTTGACAGTAAAATCACTTTACTAGAAAGTGGGTATCATTTCATTTAGGCTGCTTTCATTTTTTAAAGTCAATGTTGTTTGCATTGTGTTTTTTTTTATTACATTTCTTCAAATTCTTTCTCTGTATTCTTCGTGAATTTAAATAGAAAAAGAAATGTAAAAATAAACATGGAGGGCTTCCATATGGATGGCAGTGATATAACCAGCTTAACATGTGACTTTAAAGAAATTACATGAATTAAAAGTCAGGTACAGATACATAGGTATCTTCCCTTGTTCATGACTTTCTTTTTCTGTTTGTAATAATAACACAATTTTATATGAATGACTGACTTTGAAACTTTATTTTGTAATATTTTTCAGTACAATGTAAATAAAGATGTGAAATTATGTTGATGATATGAATGAGGGAATTGTGCCGCATGATATGAATAGTGTATGAGACTCCGTCAATGTTTAATTGGTGGTGTATAAAGTTTTGAGATACTTTATTTAAGAATAAACAGTGCAAAGTAATGTATCACCTTTTTTCTTTTTATTGTTTTTAATAAGGGCGGAGAGGTGGTGACGGTCAGGTACTCACCAACCATGGCTGCTTTGATGAGTTTTTGGGAGCCAACAGCTGAGGGCCACCACTGGCGGGGCTGTAACGTGGACACGTCGCTTTACACACTGGCAGGGTGGGCCAGCGTGATGGAGCGGTCCAAATTATTGCCGTTGGAGCGGGAAACCTCACAATGTAATGCCGCCGCCTTCTTCTGCGAGGCACTTTCAATCTCCCGTGCCACAGAGGCGGTGAAGAACACAACGATTTCCGTCTTCCATGACCGCTGGCCTAGGAGTGACGATTCGGGCTAGCCGTTACCCATAGCAGAAGCAGGCCCAGGGTGGCGGTGTATGGTGTTTCCCTGCACTATTTCTATAGGGGAGGGGTAGATTTGATCCCCAAAAACACGTCAGGGTCACCAAAAAAGATCAAACGGCCAACGCCGGTCGGGGTCTCAGGGGTATCCTATCTAGGGCTTGCCTAGTTCCTCAATAACACAGGCAGATACGACGGAACGCCATGTGGTTTTAGTCAAGTTCGAATCCGACATACCCTTCGTACCGAATAGGTCCGGTGAAGTGAAAGCCCATGGCCCAATGTTTCAGCGACGCTTTTTAATTATCGACGACCTCTGGTAGAGCAATCGACTGCTAAGTCAGAGGTCATGCGTTCGATTTCCGCTCAATGCAAATATTTGTATCCATGAGTATGTATACAATTTGCATTGGTCTGAGTGTTTCTATGTAGGTATAATATGTATGTATTTACGAAAAAATGCATATATGTATGTTTGATGTATGTTATCCGTAATCTAGAACCCATAATACAGGCTGGTGAAGCTATGCTTATTTTGGGTGTAGATAGAGCTCTGTAGAATGTCCTACAATATTCATTTTACCTGTAAAAGTACTGTAAGTAAAAAGACTACAAGAACAAGCCGGCTCGCTCCCTTTTAGGTACAGGTGTGGACGTACGAGTGAGTATTGTCTCTCTAGATTTACAAAAGCATTACCGCTTACCATGAGATGCGCTGCTTGTTGGTTACCTTAGTAGCATAAAAAATCCCACTAAAAACATCTAAAAGTTTTTTTCATAACCATGAATCATAAGTAGGTAGCTATTGTATCACTTGAAGGTTGTGAGAAGGGAGTGACGTAACAGTAGGTCATGGACACTGCATGCTCTATGTACAGTACACCTACTCGCACAACATGGCGGAACCGTTATCAGTGATTCATCTTACGTAGTTATTATTTGGTTCAGTGCACCTACCTACAATTAAGTTAAAATGTGTGTTTCGCAATCACATAGATAATAATAATAAGGACCACTTTTATCTGCAACGTCTTTTGTGTCGTTGCCAACCTAATATTTTTCTACAGCGGGGAATACCCTGTAAAAGCCCCTTGACTTTATCTATAACTTAAACTTCACAAGTTGCGCGTGATAATATAATAAAATACTTAGGTAGTGATGAAGTGTGGTAACTTTACTTATCATAATTTTAGCGGCTTTCTAGCCATAGCATAGTAGGTAAACTAGGAAACTGAAATTCCTCCTGCATGCCGATGCCGGCGGCGATGAGTGCTAAAACTCAATCCACAGCATAGAGATTACTATCAAATTCTTTTCACGGATTATGCAAAAAAAGTTATGTATCATAGACCAAAAACTGTTATTCTAAAAAATCAATTGTCGTATAATTTAATGGCTTTTTACCAAGATTAAGATTTTATTCAACTAAAAACATTGCGTAAGTAGAAAGCAAAAGGCATGTCATTAGGTACGAAAACAAGAAAAGTTCATGATCTCTGAGAATAGTCTTTAAACACGACAAACTGAAAAAGAAAAGCAGGCAATTGTTACTCTTTGAGTACCTTTTTTTTTTTTTTTTTTTTTTTTATCTTGCGGAAATCCCTTCGGATACCCCCCCGCCGGCCAGCGGGGGCGGTTATGTCGGGCTTGCACCGACTAAAACCGCACGCCGTCTCGGGTCTTCAGACGCCGGGGTGTAAGGTTACCCATAGAGCATATCCCTCGCACCCCGGCTGACCCTGGGCCATCTCACCACTAACAGCATCGCTCATCCTGTCTCCTCTGAAAGTAGAGGAGTACGGAGAGCGATGTGTTCCCGCCACGTTGGGTATTGGCCGACGATCAATGCCAACCCTATGAAGGGGTGAAGGGGAAGCCATTGACCGCCGCCCAGGGTATTGACTATTGAGCAAACTCAAAGTTGTTACTTTATATTCTAATTTGAAACACATACAATTTTAAATTATAATATTTGGTATGGTACACTAGTGTAAATGATGGTAGTAATGAATAGATGATTCTCTCATCTATTCATTACTACCATACCAAGGAGCAATGTGAAATGTATTTATCTTATTTATTTAATCGGAGGACAAAAGAAATCTGTATGGATCACGATCCTTTGCCTGCCGAGCCTACCGAAGAGAAAAATAGACTATAATGTCATGTATATGAATGCAAGATACAACCAACGAAAGACAAGGCGCTATAGCCTTTCCGTAATGGGAATAAAAATTAAAAGAGTGTGCTTAAGACCGCACGGCAGATGTGAAAATTTCATTGTTTCAATATATATTGTTACAACGATCGTCGATATCTCGGAAACTACTGATCGAATCTTCTAGAAATTAAAACGCATTGTTAATGTCGAAGTACTCTATCGATCCGTTTAGAAAAATCCAGAAAAGTCAATAAGAAATCACAAGCCCTTTTGTCTACCTATACCTACTTTACCTACAAATCGCGTTAGCAAGGGCATTCACCTCTATCGTAGGCACGACTGTGTAGGTACTTGTTTTCTCGAACGCCCCAGTAAATACCTACTATTCTCGAATGCTCTAGTGCCTTATCTCTAGATGATTCCGGAATAGTCTACCCCGCTATAAAAGGACGCCCGGCTATCGACACGAGGCAGTTTATTTTCGAAAGCGAAAGCGAAGACATCTTACCGAAGTGAACCAAGAGAGTTATACCTGCGACTTAAGCAACGACTGTGGACTACTGTGAATTACTGAGCGACTGAAACTGTTGAAGAGTACTGTGTGTGCTAGTTATTTAGTTGTCTAGTTTGTGGTGAGCGAATAAACCTCTTTGTTGTGTAAACGGCATTTAATTTGTACCCCGCGCACGTAACAACTGGTGTCAGAAGTGCGATGCCGTTATTACCACGTGAAGACGAAGGGCGTACTCCACGGACAAGACGTCAAGTTGAAATGGATGCTGCACGTCAACGGAGCCTTGAAGAGGAAGGGCGTCAGGCCGATTCTGCTTTCTCGACGGGAACTACGGCAGCACCAGATGGAACCTCGTCAGATACCAACATGATGACGCTGTTGGCTTCTATGCAGCAGATGATGCAAGCCAACCAAGAGGCTAGTCGACAGACGATGCAAGCCTCCTTGCAAGAAATGCAGGCCAACCAAGAGGCTAGTCGTCAGACGATGCAGGCCTCTATGCAAGAGATGATACAGGCCAACCAACAAGCAGTCATGGGTAAAATCGATGCAGGCATCCATGCACTGGGAGATAAAGTGAAGAACCTTGAAGAAGGCTTGCAAAGGCTGAGTAAGGAAGTGGCTTTGAAGACTAGGGCCATGGAAGACTGCTTGCAAGAGCTTGAGAAAGAGATTGTCAGGCTAAAAACCTGCGGACCTGTTGCCGTGACCTCACCATTAGTAGCGAAGTTCGACCTACCACACTTCGATGGAACTTCCTCGTGGACAGCCTTCAAGTACCAATTTGAGATATTGGCAAAAACTAAAGCCTGGAGCAACGAGGAGTCCTTTATGGCCTTGACACTTGGATTACGAGGAGATGCCTTAGTAATACTGGAAACCCTGCCGCCTGAAGGTAGGACACTGGAGTCTCTGATGGAAGCATTAGACACACGCTATGGTGACAGGCACCTGGAGAAGGTCTACCGAGCGCAGCTATGGGAGAGGAAACAGAAAGCTGGTGAAAGCCTGGAATGGGCTGTAGCGGTTGAAAGGCTCGTACGTCGAGCCTACTCATCGACACCCGTGATG
Source organism: Cybosia mesomella (assembly GCA_946251805.1). Lineage (NCBI taxonomy): Eukaryota > Metazoa > Arthropoda > Insecta > Lepidoptera > Erebidae > Cybosia > Cybosia mesomella. Next base: position 5,584,819 of record OX276395.1, read on the forward strand.
ATCGAGCCCACTGTACTGGAGGCCTTCCTAAACGGTATACGGGACGCAGAAGTGAAAACTAGTGTACAGTTGCGTCACTGCCAGACCTTAAAAGAAGCACTGGCTTATGCCCTTGAGGTGGAAACCGTATGGCAGAACGCCGGGATAAGTAAGGTCAGGGAAGTCAAGGAGGTAGTTGCAGTGGCGAGGAAGCCGCGGTATGTCCCAACGTGCTATTCCTGTAGAAGAAGGGGCCATATCCAGTTAGAGTGCCCTTGGAGGAAACGGACTAGGGTCACGGACTCCTGGACCCAAGTGGAACATGGAGTCAGGGAGGTCAAGGAAGTAGTTGCAGAGGAGAGGAAACGGTGGTATGTCCCAACGTGTTATTCCTGTAGAGGAAGGGGCCATATCCAGTTAGAGTGTCCTTCGAGGAAACGGAGAAGGGTCACGGACTCCTGGACCCAAGTGGATCAAGATGTTCCGTTAAAACTAAATGTCGCCAGGGCCACGGGGCGGCCGCTGGCTGGTCGATATGAGGCCCCAACCATCACTACAACTCAAGTTTGCAATGCTGATGCTTTGTCACGAAGGCCGTGTGTCGAAGATTGAAAGCATTGTCAGAGGAACGAAGCCCGAGAAGAGATTAAAGTCATAAAGGTGAATGGACTTGACGACGAATGGAGTGGAAGCAGTATGAAGAAGGCGCAAGAAGATGATGATGATCTACAACCTATACTGCACTGGAAACAACTTGGAAGCAAACCCCGATGGAGTGATGTATCTGCTTACAGTTCAACTACCAAAAGCTATTGGGCCCAGTGGGACAGCTTAGCTCTGGTAGAAGATGTCCTGTATAGGAAATGGGAGTCTAACGATGGTAAGGAAGTAACCATGCAAGTAGTGGTACCACGAAGCAAGGTGGCCCCACTCTTACGGCACATCCACGATGGTGTTTCTGGCGGGCATCTCGGAGTGAAGAAAACACTGGTTAAAGTGCGACAGCGGTTTTACTGGCTTCGTTGTCGGGAAGATGTCGAGGATTGGTGCCGTAAATGCACTGCATGTGCTTCGGTTAAAGGACCGCCGACAAGAAGCAAAGGAAAATTGAAGCTGTACAACGTTGGAGCACCGTGGGAACGTATCGCCATTGATATTGCTGGACCTTTTCCAACGACTGATGAGGGTAACAAATACATCATAGTAGTGCACTACTTCACTAAGTGGCCGGAAGTATTTGCGACACCCAACCAGGAAGCAGTCACTGTAGCCAAGAAACTGGTTCAGGAAGTGGTCAGTCGATACGGCGCACCTATGGAGATCCACTCCGACCAAGGACGAAACTTCGAGTCTGCTCTGTTTCAAGAAATGTGCAAACTCCTCGGTATAAACAAGACCCGTACGACTCCAGCGCACCCGCAGTCAGACGGAATGGTCGAGAGGTTTAACCAGACGTTGGAAAATCACTTGGCTAAAGTTGTCGACGAACACCAAAAAGATTGGGACCAGTACATCCCACTGTTCCTGATGTCCTATCGATCTGCGGTGCATGACAGTACGGGACACACGCCAGCTAAAGTCAATTTTGGTCGAGAGATAAGGCTACCAGTGGATGCAAGAACCGGCACGCCACCCGATAGTTCTAAGCCCGTGACGGACTACGTGAGTGAACTTCAAAACCGGCTGGACGAGGTGCACAGAATGGTACGGGAAAACAATTTGAAGACGGGTATAAGGATGAAAACCCGGTACGATAGAAACGCAAACACCAACGGTTTTGAAGAAGGAACCCTGGTATGGTTTCACAATCCGCTACGCAGAACGGGAAAATCTCCGAAACTTCAAGCTCGCTGGGAAGGACCCTATACGGTTGTTACAAGAATCAATGACATCACCTACCGCATTAAGAAGGGGCTTAGGGGAAAACCAAAGGTAGTTCATGTGGATAGGTTGACGCGATATCATGGAACAAATGATGCTCGGGACGAGCATGATTAAGAGGGGGGTAATGTTACAACGATCGTCGATATCTCGGAAACTACTGATCGAATCTTCTAGAAATTAAAACGCATTGTTAATGTCGATGTACTCTATCGATCCGTTTAGAAAAATCCAGAAAAGTCAATAAGAAATCACAAGCCCTTTTGTCTACCTATACCTACTTTACCTACAAATCGCGATAACAAGGGCATTCACCTCTATCGTGGGCACGACTGTGTAGGTACTTGTTTTCTCGAACGCCCCAGTAAATACCTACTATTCTCGAACGCTCTAGTGCCTTATCTCTAGATGATTCCGGAATATTCTACCCCGCTATAAAAGGACGCCCGGCTATCGACACGAGGCAGTTTATTTTCGAAAGCGAAAGCGAACACATATTACCGAAGTGAACCAAGAGAGTTATACCTGCGACTTAAGCAACGACTGTGGACTACTGTGAATTACTGAGCGACTGGAACTGTTGAAGAGTACTGTGTGTGCTAGTTATTTAGTTGTCTAGTTTGTGGTGAGCGAATAAACCTCTTTGTTGTGTAAACGGCATTTAATTTGTACCCCGCGCACGTAACAATATAATATTCGCACGATAAACCGCTAACTACACACACTGACCTCACAATGTAAACCAAGTAATTGTCAAAATAATTTTTATTACGTACCAATAATAACATTAATAACTATTAAATTAATAAAGACAATTATTACGTATGAATTGAATAAGTTTACTAAACAAAACTATCTTTCTCGCTCGGGTGCACTCGGTGGTCCCGAGTTCACCCGATCGAGCCTTTCGAAAAGAAAGAAGTGAAAACTTCTTTTGGCGCACCGAACACAGATTTTGCCGTAGGTAGTAAATTAAACCAGAGATAGCCCAGGGTCAGTCGGGGTGCGAGGGATATGCTCTATGGGCAACCTTACACTCCGGCGTCTGTAGACCCGAGACGGCGTGCGGTTTTAGTCGGTTCAAGCCCGATATAAATGCCCCCGCTGGCCGGTGGGGGTATCCTAGGGGATTTCCACACGAAAAAAAAGGCTGATCCGTCAAATAATGCAAGATGCAAGTGGTATGTCAGAATTGACAGAAAATTCATGTTGACATGACATTTGACATTTCATTTTGTACTGGAGCTGAGTTTGTTTAGTTTGTATTGATTTTTGGAATCAAAACAAGAAAAATCCTTATCATGACTGACGAGATGACTTTCAAGGAAATCCTCAATGATTTTGACGAAAACTATACTAAGAGTCGCAAAATCTTGGACGAGGACAGCAAAAATGATCCAGAAAATAATCCGTATCTATCAAAATATAAAGCGAAGGAAATATTTCTTAGTATGTATCAAGGTCTGAAGAAATTGTTAGGCACTGAAACAGGTTTGGATGATATTAAAATACGTGCTATGATTGGCGTCGTTTTACTGAACACAGGCAGCATTGAAATGGACACAGAAGAGTTGACAGCAAGTGAAAAGACCTTGACGGAAGCAGTTGAGTTACTTGAGCCACATGGTAACAGACCTGAAATTGTAATCACTCTCGTAAGTGTTTACAACAATTTAGGTATCCTATGGTTTAATCGTGACGAGCCTATAAAGTCGAAAACGTATTTGTTTAAGGCTAAAGCGTTGTATGAAGCTTTTAAGTTCACTCTAAATTTACCCTTACCTATAGAACACGTTGTAAAAGAATTGGACGAGAAACTGATGGGTGATAATATACAGCTAGAAAAAGCGTTTACATTAACTCTTTACTACTTAGCCCAAGTCTATGGCTCATTGAATAAGAATTTAAAATCTGCTGTATACTGTCATATAACTTTACGCAGACAACTGGAACTTAAGGATTATGATCCAATTGATTGGGCGTTAAATTCTGCGACCTTAGCACAGGTCTTTGCAGAGAGAGATGGGTTTCTACAAGCTCGGCATCACTTAGCGGCTTCTTCAATGATTATGGAGAAATATGAAGAACAATTGAGGTCTTCAGAGACCACAGATGAGACTTACATGGCAAAAGTTGAGACATTTAATCACAGGTCTGCAGATGTAGCCCGGTGTTGGGCCAAATATTGCATTTTGTTGATGTCAACATCTAGGGACAGACTGATGCATGATGATGAACAACCTTTTGACTGTGAAGCAGGTATATTTATTGGTTTTTATCTCCATTTTTATATTTAACTAGCTGATGCCCGCAGCTCCACCTGTGCAGAGGTCAGTTATCGTGATCTGTCATGAAATTTGAATAAATTGATAATTTTCTTTACCGGTGAAAGGGAGTTCCATCTTTTTTTATGTTTACCACACCACTTTACAGTAACAGTAGTTCAATTTGGATGGACTCAATAATTTCTGTGTCAATAACTTGCGGACAAATCATGCACATGCTACAGGTCTAAGATCTGGCCGGTAATTATTTGATGCACTTGTGCAATGAAATATATAGTCCCAAAAAATAACCTAGTAGAGGTTAACAACAGACTGCCAATTTCATCTCTATTTATGTAGTATACTTTAAGTACCCACATAATCTTTGGAGCCCAAGCCAACATTGTGTGCAATTTGGTACACACAATGATAGACTTATGAGGCTCTAGTGCAGGTGTACCTCTTGTGGTTGAGGTTTAAACGAATAATAAATATTCTACGACATTCTACACAGCGTTTTCTAGACCCAAAGTAAGCATAGTTTACATAGCTTGTATTATGGGTTATATTATTATTATTAATGCAGGATGCGGATAAACATACTTACATACTTGGTTTTTTTTTTTGTAAATACATATTATACATAGGTTTAGATGCGTAATGTAACAATGGCTAACCAGCATTTTATACAAATTTAATATCAACTGTTTCCAAGTCTATTTAGAATCTAAAATATTCACTGTTATCAATTCTTATTACAGGATTGTCAAAACTTACATTTGAAGATGACGAAGAGATCAAAGGCATTGATGTAGCAAAACTATTTTTCCCAGACATTGATGTTAGTCACCATGAAAACCAAATTGGATATCAGTTCTTACTTACTTTCCAAGACGCTCGGGAAGTTTTTTTATGTTGTCAAGTATGGTTGCATAAAGCAAAAGATTACTATAAACTTGATACACTAGCTTCAGACTATATAGAAATTATTCAGGATAGCTCTCAGGCGTATAGCTACTTGGCTTTCTTTGAAGAAGATGATGACAGACGTGCTAAGATGCACAAAAGACGTATTGACATGCTCGAAGAATTACTAAAACAAGTCAATCCCGTGTACTACCTACAATTTTGCAGGCAAATATGGTTTGAACTTGGCGAGGTTTACTCGGAGATCTTGAATATCAAGCTTGATAAGCAGAACAAAATTAAGGGGCATCCTATACCTCAAGCACTGAAGAAAATAAATACATTGTGTGAGAAAAGCATTGAAAATTACACTGCTTACTTGACGTCTGTTAAAGATAAAGAAGGGAAGATGCCTGCAACTTTGACAGACGATTTAATAAGACCAGTTATAAGTGCCTATGCTTTCATAGGTCGAAATAGTATGAAGAGAATTGCATTAGACAAGAATAAACAATTGATTCATGTCCAACAGAGCCTTGATTCCTACCAGGCAGTAGTAGATATTTGTACTGCTAATGAAGCAGCCGCAATAAAAATGCGTGAGGAGTTCCAATTATGCCAAGAAATGGTTAATATTTTGCCATTGAAGATAAAAAAACTTCAACAGCTAATCATTGAATAGTACGAATTAATATATTACTGTATTATAGTCTTTATCTTTGAGTACTCAATACGGGAAATTGCTCGTGCGCGCGTTCTTCTCTTGCCAAGGTGCATGTCAATTTGGTCATGTCGTTATAGTAGTTTGGTCGTGTCGATATAGTAGGTGACGATATACGAAACTAACAACACGGGACCCGGCTTCACCCGGGAATAAATTCGTAAAAATCTTATAACCCGCTACCTACGGGGTCCAATTGTAGGTAAATTAAGCTTTAATATTGAATTTCATGCATTTTACTTCAATAGTTAAGCACTTTCCATATAATTGACTTCCATAATTTGCTCATTCCTTATTTGCCCCCTTAGACGTGGAATTTTGAAAACCATCGATACGCGTATACGTTTATTTCTAACCAGAAGCAGCTTTATGAAATTTCGTGCTTCTTAGAAATTGACGGACTTGCCATACAACCGTTCATCGCCTATTTTACCCCCTAGTAGTAACATTTTGAAATACACTTATGCACATTTACATTTATTTTTAACCAGCAGTAGGTATATGAATTTTTATGCTTCTAACTTCAAAAGTGACGTACTTACCATATAAACTTTCAACCCCTATTTCACCCCCTTAGGGTTAAAATTTTGAACACGTGTAAGACATGTGTTCATTCCTAACCAGAAGCACGTGTATGAAATTTTGTGCCACTTACTTTCAAAATGACGAACTTCTATACAATTCATCTCCTTTTTTGTCACCTTAGGAATGAAAAAGAGAACATCTAGGACGGGACTTGAACCCGCGACCAGTCCCTTACAGGGGGAATGCTCTGACCAACTGAGCCACCTAGACACGTCCCAGATATTCGAAATTCTCCGATACATTATTACGTCTTAAGGCGACGTTGGAGCCATCTACCGTAATTCTTGCGAACTACGGAAACAATGAACAACTTTACAGTCATTTTAAACATTGTTTTTTGATGACTCCGCCTAATTAATTCACCGCTCAGACAAAAGTATATATTATACGTGGGACACTCAGAAAGTTTTGCGAAAATAAAAAAAAGTTCTATAGGTAAATATTTTTTTATTAAATCTTTTCAAAGTACTCTCCACCAGCTTCTATACAAAGTTTCATGCGTTTGAACCAGTTTTCAAAACACTTTTTCCAATCCGCCGCAGATACCTCGTTTACAGCCTGCTCAAACGTTGACAGCGCATCTTCCGGCGACGAAAATTGTATCCCCTTGAGCTGATTTTTTATTTTCGGGAATAAAAAGAAGTCGCACGGTGCAAGGTCAGGGCTGTAAGGAGGGTGACCTAGGAGTTTAACCGGAGTGCTGTCCAGGAAGTCCCTCGTTTTAAGCGCGGTGTGTGCGGGCGCGTTGTCATGGTGGAGTAGTATCCCGCGGAGCCCTGTGTTTGGTTGCTTGTAGCTCACTACAGAGAAAACTTCTGCCAAGCATTTGGTAGTGTACCATTCAGCGTTGATGCTTCTTTGATTTCGTAAAGGGATTGATAACAAGTAGCCAGACAAATTGAAAAAACTCGCGATCAAAATCTTCCCTCCGCTTCTGGATCGCTTCACTTTGGTAGGTGTTGATTCGTTTTGAAACACCCAAACCGTCGACTGGCGTTTTGTTTCTGGATCATACTGATAAATCCACGACTCATCTCCTGTAATGATGTCATAAACACGCCGAGACGCGCCTGCTTCAAACTTGTTTATCATATCACGACACCATTCCACCCGGGCCTGCTTCTGAGCATCGGTGAGATTGTGCGGCACCCAGCGTGAAACTATCCTTATCACACGAAGATGCACGTGTAGAATCTCGTGAAGGCTTCCCGGTCCAATCTGAAGAATGTGCCGAATCTCTTGATATGTGACTCGTCTATTATCTTGGATTAAATTTTTCACTGCTAGCACGTTTTCTTCCGTAACAGCCGTCAAAGGGCGACCACTTCTTTCTTCATCCTCCAAAGTCAGTCGACCGCGCTTGAATTCGTTATACCAACGATACACGGTCGCCTTGGAAGGGCCTTCATCCATGAATGCCATTTGAAGTCTATCGTACGATTCGTCTGGTTTCAGGCGACACTTGAAATCGTAGAAAATCATAGTGCGAAAATGTTCCCGACGCAGATCCATTTTTCAATGAGACACAATAATTGAAATTATCTTGCAAAAAATGCAGAGAGAAATTTTGAAATTGGAACGTACTTATTTTTACTCATAAATAATCATATTTTAGAAATAGATTATAACTGACTAGTCTCTCATATATAAAAACTTTTAATCGCAATACTTTCTGAGTGGCCTGGTAATGTGAAATGTTGGCACATATACTGGTTGATTGTTGTTCAATTTTATTTCGATGATTGTAATTCATATATCATAAAATGTATTTATTTATAATTAAAATCAAGATCATACTGTGATATTTTATTAACAATGTTCATATACACAATTATTTTAACATTAATATAACAACAAAGTGTGAGGTTGGGGACGGCTGACAGAAGAAGAGCCGCTTGTTTTCTGGTGTAACCCTGGCTGTTCCCCTGGTGGTACAGTGGAAGATAAGTTCTAACCGCTTTGACTGTTTATCGATCACCATCTGTCTGCCCTTGTCACTGTCAGTCACTGTCTTCACTACCATGTCCTCTTTCGCGCAACCATCTTTTCATAGGCAAAGCTCCTAAAGCCCTCTACATTCATAATTTAAACCTTTTTAACAACTTTCATTTCATCTCATACCAATTATTGATGTATTAGTTGTTGACGGCCTCTGTGGCGTAGCGGTAGTGCATTCGACTGGTACGACAGGGGGCGTGGGTTCGATTCCCGCTCAGTGCAAATATTTGTATGCATGAAAATGTCTATTTGCATTGGTCTGGGTGTTTCTATGTATAATATGGATGTATTTTTTACTTACAACAAAAATAGTGTATAAGTATGTTTATCCGCATTCTGGAAACCATAACACAAGCTAGTTAAACTATGCTTACTTTGGGTCTAGAAAGCGCTGTGTAGAATGTCGTACAATATTTATTTATTTATTATTATTATTATTTATATATTAGTAGTTTTATAATATCCAAAGCGCAAAGTAAGGTAATCTATTTTAAGTTTCTGACCTCCACTGTTCCTGACACAGACAAAATTCACAAGATATTCTATATTGACATCATCCGAGACATGTACCACGATTCCGATTCCGGACCGTTGTTGGCGACACGAAACCGTTCCCTATACAGTCGAGATACACCAAGAATCATCAGTGATTTGTCCGTTTCTGTTTAGCATGATATCAGACATTCTGTCGGACAGCATCAGACATTCACATGAGCAACCTTCGTGGTTGCTTATGTATGCTGATGATATCGCAACGGCGGACTGGGATAGGGGCAGATTGTTGCGACGTGTTAAGATTAGGAAGGAGGCGCTTGAGAACGGTGGTCTAAAGCTAACTGCGGCGAAGACTGAGTACTTGGCGTTGAACTCAACAGTGCCCAAACCCGTCCCCGCATAGGCGATACTCGGTCGAGCGCACCGAAAAGTTAAGTACCTACTTGAGATCTGTACTTCATTGGTGACAGGCACGCATCGCCGCTGCATGGACCAAATGGCGTGAGATGACTAGTTTCATCTGTGACCCCAAATTGCCGGTTAAATTGAAGGGGCAGGTCTCCGACCTCGGGCTCCGAGGTATAGGCCTCGGACACAATCGGCACACAATGCAGAAATGATGATGACAATCTTATATACTCTTTGATGACAATATTCACAAGATAGACAATATCTTTTTTTTTATATATATTTAGGACACGTCAATTTGACTTCACCTCGCCTGATGGTAAGCTGAAGGTAAAGTCTCAGGAAAGAGGGTCACCATTACATACATGTACCATGTTAACAATGGTGGCACTCAGCTTGACGGCCTCATCAGAAGAGGATTGTCGTCGCAGCACCGCGTGACACCCACCGGTCCCACTAGTGCTGCGACCACAATCCCCCTGCCCGGCTATGCTCTTGCTGACCCCTGAACGCAATCAAACCGAAATTGGATTACTATGGAGGGTTTTTCGCAAACCTGCCCACCCGGCTGAATTTTGTGACAAAGTGTCATCAAATTTCTACTACCAGTGTGTCATCAAATTTCTACCACCAGTGAAAAGGTTTCCCGCGTCATGTTCAAATAAAAGGAAATAAATAACTAGCAAATAATATATTATCACATCTGTTTGTTATATTATAGTTAACATTTCAACTACACAAGTAAATAAAATATATTGTATTTACCTACTAGGCAAAAAGCAAATCGTTGGCTTGGAAAGACGATAAACTAAGACAGGGTTAAGTACTAGGTACCTAAGTTACCTTTGTTAAATATTCTTATAGCCAAAAGGATTTAATGATTATCTTTAGATCAAACACATTTTTTTCGGGTACATATACCTAATGAATGAAATTTTTAATTGTATCAACATATGTTAATAATGCTAATGACGAGAAGCGCTTACTTATAATACAATAATAATAAAATTAACCGAAATGAGAACCTCTTCCTTTTTTGAAGACGGTTAAAAATATCGCAAGAAGGTCCAATGGAGTCCTAGGTCATTTTCCATTGTAGGTATATTTGAACAAAAAAAATCAACAGGCATAGATCAAGTACCTACATTCAACGACAAAAAATTATGAACACTAAAGTATACATTTACATTAGAATACAAACATGTATCAATAAATTGATGTATACCTAAATACTTTTATAGTCCTCAGAGTACAAACATAATATATTTCAGGTTTTGTCTATTATTTTATGAATGGATGGCAGCAGAATGGATGAATGGAGGATAGAATTCGGCAAGCTACTTTTGTCGTTGAATGTAACTACGCCTCAAGTTGATGATTTTTTATCAATGTTTATCTTTCACAAAATTACATTCTACACATGAATTATTTTTGCTGCATATTAATGGACTTTAATTAACATCCGTTCGCGGATAAGTCCGCGATGCACTTTGTGATGTTCATCTCAGTTTAAATTTAGGTGTGCGTTGTCAGATATTGTAAATTATCGTTAATTTAGAGTCTCATCATCCTCACAGATTAAACTAGGACGGTTGCCAGCTTCGCAAGCAACCCAAACTTAAGCGTAGCGAGATTTGCCTATCCAACAATAGGTCAACGTTGTTGGAACGTGTATATGCCCCTCTAAATGTACTGTTGGCAACATTGACATGTCTGTCACTTCGATTGACTTTCCTCTCTCTGTGTTTTGCTCTCGCCGCACGAACCATTGTATTATTTGTAAGTTATAATAATCGTAATGCATCCTTTAATTAGACAACTGTAAACGCCCTTATATTTTGGTAAATATACAGCAGAGTGTTTATGTGACATTTCATGGTTTTATTTTGCCGACCGACATCGTGTGACCTAACCTCACCACTGCGTACTAATATCTGCGGTGGAAGGCATCCTCTGGAAGCAACTTCTACAGGTAATTGGCCCAGATTGGCGCTAGATAACTATTATGCCAGCCGAACAGAATCGTGAGGGAGGTGTTGTCGGCGGTTTGCAGATGTTTCAACTCGAAAAACTCGAAGGCGTGTCGAATTATTTGCAATGGAAATTTTGCATGAAAAACTTGTTGACGCTAGAGGGACTTTGGGCGTGTGTCATCACCAGCCCTGCAGATGGTGCAGACACAAGTAAGGATGAACGAGCATTTGCACGGATATGCCTGTCTATTAAACCATGCTGCTACCAATATGTACACAATATCACAACGGCTAAAGAAGCTTGGGATAAGCTTGCAACTGTTTTTGAAGACAAAGGCTTCTATCGTCGTGTTCTTCTGCTTCGTAAGTTGCATAGCACTACCTTCAACCAGTTTTCAACCATGTCAGATTACATCGAGTCCATTATGACTGTCTCACAACAGTTAGTTGATATCGGACGGAAAGTTGAGGACAAAGAAATTGCTGAACTGTTGCTTAGTGGATTACCCGAGGAATATGATAATGTTGTATCTACTCTGGAGACAGCAAACATTACTTCAACGCTCACAAGCGAGCTCGTGCGTACTAGATTACTACAGGAGGAGTTCCGAAGGAATTCTAATAAGACTGAAAATCTCAACCAGGCTTTCGTTTCTAAAGAAAGAAAACAAGTCATATGTCATCACTGCAAGAAACCTGGTCATATCAAGTCAAAATGTTATAAATTGAAGAGGGAGAAGAAGAAGCAGGACGCCACCACGTTCTCCGCTTCAGCCTATCTTGCAGCACAAGAATTCCAGTTCATAGTAGACTCCGGTTGTACGGCACATATGTGTAATGATAAGAGAATGTTTGTCAAATTGAAAGAATGCTCAAATAAGAGCAGTGTAACAGTTGCAAATAGTCAAAAACTAGATTGCCTAGGATATGGTGACATAAGTTTAGAAACAAATAACAATTCGGTAAGAGTAATTAAAAATGTACTATATGTTCCTCAGTTATCCTGTAATCTTTTGTCTGTAAGTTGTTTGGTTGAAAAAGGTTTCGTTGTGTGCTTTAGTAGGGATGGATGCAAGATTTATGATTCAGACTGTAGAATTTCTGGCAAACCAACATGTGAGGCTTCTATGTACAAAGGTATGTATAGGTTATGTGCAAAGTGTACGTCTGTGAAGTCTTTGCCATTTGAGGACTCTTTGCTTCTGTGTGATAGACAGAAGACACCGAGTGCTCTGGTTGCTGCCTCATCTGTGCCACTAGATATTTGGCACAAAAGGTTAGGTCACCTGAATTTCAGAAGTATGTGTGCTCTTAGGGGTGGTGGTGCTTATGGTGTTCTGTTTCAGGCCGATAATACAGCTCTTGGTGAGTGTGTTCCCTGCCTGGAAGGAAAGATGCCAGCGAAGCCGTATCCAGTCGGCCAGGCGTCACGCGCTTCACGACCATTGGAGCTCATACATTCTGATGTGTGCGGACCTATGCAGGAGTGCAGCTTTGCAGGGGCAAAGTACTTTGTTACGTTTACTGATGACTACACCAGAAGGACCTTTGGGTATTTGATTAGAAGCAAGTCTGAGGTAATGTCTAAATTTATTATTTTTAAAAATTTAGTTGAAAAGCAATTGGGTATGCCTATAAAGAAGTTTCGGTCTGATAATGGCGGTGAATACTGTAGTGCGAAGTTCTCTGCATATTTAGAGAGGGAGGGGATAATTCATCAAACCAGTGTAGCATACTGTCCACAGCAAAATGGTGTTTCAGAGCGGTTAAATAGGACTATTATTGAGAAAGCTAGGTGCATGATGCGGGGTGCAGGACTCTGTGAGCGGTATTGGGGAGAGGCTATCATGGCTGCTATGTACCTAAAGAATAGGTGCCCTTCATCAGCTCTTTCAGGTCAAACCCCGGAGACATTGTGGACTGGGTCCCGGCCAGACCTCAGTCACCTTCGTGTCTATGGATGCATTGCCTATGCTTTGGTACCAGAACAAAAACGTCGAAAACTTGATGCTAAAAGTAAACCGTATGTGTTTGTGGGGTATAGTGAGACGACTAAGGGCTATAGGTTGATGGATCCCCTGAATCCCTGTAAAGTGCTTATTGCTAGAAATGTGGCATTTCTGGAGAATCGATTTTATTCTAAAGAGAGAGAAACCAACTGTGATAATAGTTTTAATAATGAATTTATTTCTTATAATTTTGATAATAATGACTATATGAATAATTTAAATGAAAGTAAAATTAATTCTAATGGTGAAATAAATTCTAATAATGAAATAATTTTAAATGAAACTGACATTTTACTGAATTCTAGTCCTAGTAGTAGTTTACTGAATTCTAGTAATGATTTGAGTCACAATGAGAATCAAGATGGAAATAACTCTTCTATTTTTACAGATGCGACTGATGAGTTGGGCGACGACGGCAAGGGTGAGCTCGAGGCGACCTCTGCTACTCCGCCAACGGTTGACGCGCACCATGAGTGTGTAACGTCACCGTGTGACGACGTGTCAGCTGGAGGGGAAGGTATTTCCGTGCCGCCTGTCACTGCTCCCCAGCGGCCAGTTCGTGCTACTCGCTCAAAGTTGCCATCGAGGTATAGTGATTATGATCTAGATTATTCAATGTTGGTGGATGCGACATCCCCATTTGAAGAACCTCAAACATATGAGGAAGCTATCACATGCTCTGAGAGTCATGAATGGCAGGCTGCTATGCAGGAAGAATTCGATTCTCTCCTAACAAATAAAGTTTGGCGATTGGTGGATCGTCCAAAGGATAAACATATTATAAAATGTAAGTGGGTCTATAAAAAGAAACATGATTCATCTGGTCATTTCGATAGATTTAAGGCTAGGTTGGTTGCCAGAGGTTTTACACAAACAAAAGGTGTAAATTACAACGAAACTTTTTCGCCAGTGGTTAGGCATTCCACTTTGCGAATTTTGTTTACCCTAGCTAATGAATTGAATTTAAATATAGATCACATTGATGTTAATACAGCATTTTTAAATGGAGACTTAGAGGAAACAATATTAATGGAGCAGCCTCCAGGTTTTTGTAACGATAAGAACAAGGTTTGTTTGTTGTTGAAAGGAATTTATGGCCTTAAACAGGCCAGTAGAATATGGAACCATAGAGTCCATACTTTATTGTCAGAAAATTCTTATATTCAGAGCAAATGTGAGCCCTGCGTCTATATAAAGAAAAATAAAGATAATATAGTAGTGGTAGCACTCTATGTTGATGACTTTTATGTATTCTTTTCTAATAATAATGAATTATTGCCTTTGTTAGAACGTAATTTTAGTGTTAAGAATTTAGGTGAACTAAAAAGTTGTTTGGGCATGAGAGTTACTCATGATAATGCAAAGGGAATTTTAAAATTAGATCAAGCAGAGTATATTAGAAAGTTACTTATCCGTTTTGGCATGGAGAATTGTAAACCAGTCTTAACTCCCATGCCAGTAAATTGTAAATTAGTAAAATCTGAATCGGGTTCATTGTGTGATGAAAAATATCACTACAGGCAATTGTTAGGATGTCTTATGTATCTATCAGTATGTACAAGGCCTGACATTACATTCGCCTGTAGTCAGCTTAGTCAGTTTAATAACAGTTTTGAAATGAGCCATTGGCAGGCAGCTAAAAGAATATTGCGTTATTTGGCAGGAACAATTGACTATTCTTTATGTTTTTATAAAGGTGGTAAATTGGATTTATTTGCATTTACTGACGCAGATTGGGCCAATGATCCCATTGATAGAAAATCATATACGGGGTTTGTTATTAAACTTGGGCATAATACCATAAACTGGGAATCTCGCAAGCAAAGGTGTGTTGCTTTATCTAGCACTGAATCCGAATATATAGCGATAAGTGACGTATGTAAAGATGTATGCTTTATAAGAAATTTCGTGTCTGAAATTTTATGTAAGGATTTGCATGTGATAGTATTCAATGATAATCAGAGCGCTCATAAGTTATTACAAGTTAGGGAGTACTGTCACAGGCGAACCAAACACATAGATATAAGGTATCACTATGTCAAAGAATTAGTACATAATAAGATTGTGACCATTAAATATTTAAGTACAGATAAAATGATAGCAGATGTACTTACAAAACCACTGGGTAGCTCTAAGCATGTTGAATTTACAAAGAGTATGAATGTAAAGATGTTGAATCTTTAACTATTTCTGTTTTTGTTTAAATAAGTACATTATTGAAGAGTCAATGCAAATTGTTTTTATTTATGTACATGTAGAGTCAACATAGAAACAATGTGATGTTATATAATGTAGAGTCAATGTAAAGTCAATGTAGAGTTAATTTATACTTGGAATAAGAGATTATATACATTGTAAGGAGCATATAAGGGGAAGTGTTGGAACGTGTATATGCCCCTCTAAATGTACTGTTGGCAACATTGACATGTCTGTCACTTCGATTGACTTTCCTCTCTCTGTGTTTTGCTCTCGCCGCACGAACCATTGTATTATTTGTAAGTTATAATAATCGTAATGCATCCTTTAATTAGACAACTGTAAACGCCCTTATATTTTGGTAAATATACAGCAGAGTGTTTATGTGACATTTCATGGTTTTATTTTGCCGACCGACATCGTGTGACCTAACCTCACCACTGCGTACTAATATCTGCGGTGGAAGGCATCCTCTGGAAGCAACTTCTACAAACGTGACCGGTCGACTTTTTCCATTGATTTGGTTTTTGGTGATTATTCCTCGATGGTAAGACCGATCTGGACATTCGACCCCTTACGACACTCAGTATTGTCTACTTGATCACCGTGGCAAATTTGGTCGAGATCGGTCAAACGGTCTCGGAGGAGTATCATTTGTTTGAAATGCAACTTTGAAACCAAAGACGCTTAATAATATGATTCATCTATGACTTTCAAGCTTGTTATTTGTTCATAACTAGATAATGTACAGTCGACGACATAAGTTACTGAACACTAATTAACAAACGATAATTGAAATAAGTATGTATAACAATCTAAAATTAATATTTTATTTTTTATTTTATGAGGAAAGAATATTAGTAACCGAAATCACTAATATTCCCCCTAACCCCTCCAGCTAAGCTAAATTGCTTGTGTTAGGAGTGGGTTCACGTCGCTAGTGTAATGACCAGGATTCGAACCCGGGACCTCTCGATCGTAGGGTCGACTCCTTAACCACTAAGGTAAGGGTATAAGTAAGTACTTTTTCAACATTGTAGCACGATTTAGCTGCGTAAAAACTTGGAATAAAATGGCATCGCTAAATATGTTCAGTATAGGTAGGTACTTCTGCGAGTGATTATACAGACTATATGAGGTACTACGCTCGTGATTTAATTCTATGCTAGTTCATGATTTAACTGCTGCACTCGCAGCAAACAATAACTTTGCTCACTCATTGAACAAATAACCATTGCAACCCTCAGAGGACAAAGTAATTTCACGTCTCGTTTGTAATTTCATGAAAGAATTTGAATCATTACTAAATTAGAATATGTTAAGTGAGTTTTGTTGCTGACTGTATCTAGTGATTGTATCTCTTGTTCTTTAAATATTTATTCTGGTGGTTAGCTACCACGAAACGTACCTACATCCAAAACTTAGGGCTCGCACGAAAGACGTATCATTTAGATACCATGAAGTACTTTCGATTTGTTTTCAGTAGGTTTAGGTCAACTGAAGTGTGTCGTACCTAACGTCTTCGGGCCCGATTGCGGAATAAATTCGAAAACTTCATTCCGTAACTTTGGATGTATACGCTACATGGTAGACTACTTACTGGTCTTGCCATTATAAACACACAATTTTTTACATTAAAAACAATACTAATGTAACTTCTCTTTACTATGGTTACTGCCGCTGAGAAGCCGCAAAAGTTGATTTAAAACTATCCACAATATAACAATTAACAATATAATAGTAACAGCGATCACAGCCAATACATCAAGTAAATTATATTCTATGAAGGAGAGATCCCTAGCTGTTGAGTGTAGTGGATCTAAGTCTCCCCACCGGATAACACGTTCCACCCAGTATACTGCTGTCTCCATGGGATCGGCAATTCTGTCTTGCCAGATTTTGGAAGCTCGGCGTGCGCTTAGCCGCATTCTGTAACATTTTTTTAAATTAAACACGAGTAAGTATGTAGAGTTGATAAAGATGGGGATTGTGTATGGCGCTCCACTAGGACCTTTCGGGTCAAGTCAGTCAGGCCCTTATAAGCCAACCCAAAAGGAGAAGTCAGCGGACCCAAGGCACCGCGGTGATAGCACTCGGATGTAACTCGGAACAACGCTAAGATGATGATCATAAGTATGTATAGTTGACTCTCTTTTCATAGGTGGCGATCATTCTTTGTATCTATAAATGATTGCAACACTGAGCACACAGCCAGCATGTAAAAATAACAATATGGATAGCACGTTTAAGTAAAAGAGATTTAAAATGATGCATTAAAAAGTAACAATATGTATAGCAAACGACGTTATTTTTAAAAACAAGAGATTTAAAAAATTATTTAGTATAACTGTACATTGATTTACAAAAATGTGCATTGATTTTTTCTTGTATTATTAGGTTTTGTACCCTGAACTTATGTTATGTCATAAACGCTGAAGGCTTTTCATTCCGTTTGAAATTTGATTTAAAGGAAGGACGATGACTACACACTTGCCTGAAAATGTAAATTAAGAAGGCACATTGTTTCGTACAAATGTTTTTGTTATTTAAACCCGAGGTGAGCCATTTCGTCACGCGGTCAATAACTCAACGAATTCGAATTCAGTGACTAATAGAAGTGTTTTAGCCCACATTTCTACTTATAATAGACGTCGCTAATTAGCACATATTCAAAGAATCAAAGACATAGGGTAGGTAGTTGACTGTGAAGTCAACTCAATTTCTTTTTATTAAAAGTCAAAACGTTTTATTCCATTGAAACGTGTATGAAATAACGAGGTATGACGTCGTTGAATTGTCACTAGTTGACGACCGCGGCTCCTTAATCAATTGCAATCAAACATAGGCAGATTTTACGTCTGACCAAGACCTTTCTAATAGAAAAACCGCTTCAAAATCCTTTCGGCAGTTTTTGCGTCAGTCGCGAACAAAGAGACAAGAAATCCAAAAAAAAAAATGTGTTCAGAATCGTTCACTTAATATTATTTTTTCTGCCGCTTGATACAGAATCAAACATACAGAAACTTGATAAGCAGAAAAAATAAATGACAAAATTTTCTATCAATTTTAAACATTTATTCGTTTATGGAACTCAAATTTATCAACGCGATTTATTTTTAACAGGATATGAAATATTATTAACTTTGTCCTTTATAGATTATAAAACAACATAGGTACTTCAATTTTAGGGCACACCGCAATAGCGACGGTAAGGCCCATCATGGAGGATTGGCTAGAGAGGTGACACGGAAGCCTCTCGTACCGACTGACGCAGGTGATCTCCGGTAAGGGGAGCTTCGGGAACACCTGCATCGGATCAGAAAGGAGCTAACGCCTGAGTATCATCACTGCGACGCGAGCGAGGACTCAGGGCTGCGCACACGCTGGCGGACTGCCCAGCGTGGGAGGCGCCGAGGCGTGACCTCGTGGCAGCCATCGGGGTGGGAGGCCTCTCGCTCGGCAGCCTGATTGCGGCAATGGTGCGGAGTGCGAGCGAGTGGGCCACCACCACCTCCTTCTGCGAGCATGTAATGCTCGCGAAGGAAATGGCGGAGTGCCCCCGGGAGAGATTTAGAACTCTCCCGGCCCGCCGATGAGCCCGCAACATGCTCGCCGCGCGTCGCAGGCAACTCAGGCTCCGGAGGTCGCTTAACGACCTTCGTCCTCCATGAGCGCAGGCCTCGGGGTAGCAGGTGAGGCTGCCTGTCACCCCAGCAGAAGCAGGCCGGGACGGTGGGGCGACTAGCGCCCCTCCCCCAAACCGGGGCAAGACGGGGACACCGTGGTTCCCAAACCCGAGGGGGCTATCTCGAAACCGGAGATGGCCCAGGGTCAGTCGGGGTGCGAGGGATATGCTCTATGGGCAACCTTACACCCCGGCGTCTTAAGACTTGAGACGGCGTGCGGTTTGAGTCGGTTCAAGCCCGACATAACCACCCCCGCTGACCGGCGGGGGGGTATCCGAAGGGAGTTCAGCACGAAAAAAAAAAGGTACTTCAATTTTATTATGTGTATACCTACGTTTACCGAGTGAGGAAAAAGTATGGAAACCCCGGAAAATTCGGAAACTGCACGAGGTTAGTCGTGAAACAAAGGTCATATCCTAGGTAACTTTCAACGAAGAATCCAACGGTGGCATCTGATTTGAAATTGAACCTCATTTTCAAGGTTATTTCAAGGTCAACCTCATTCTTTTAAATGGGAACCCCTATTTTTTATATCAGAATCGAAAATGTCAACTTACTTTTGTTGTTGACTGTACCAGGCCACAAGAAAACAACAGTATGTTACAGCACTGAAAGTACCAGTGTTCCTAATTCTAGTGCTAAATGTTATACACGGAAATAGCTCATTGATATGCTGGTCACGGCTGGTGCTAATATCATATTTCCTTTGATGATAATATAATTATACCTAAACTTACTCTTCGATGATGACCACAATCATGATTGACCACACACGAATAAGGCTGCAATTCCACTGATTCCACTTAATAAGGATCTTACTGGAATTGAGTCAGTAACCGCAGTATCGTAATATCTATTCCACACTAATGTTATAAATGCGTACGTCACTTTGTTTATTTGTAACTCTTCGCGACAATAAACGACGAACCGATCGTAATGAATCCTTACAAACTACTGCTACTACTGCTTCCTAAGCCTGGGAACATGAAAAGGTCAAAGGCTGTTTTGGACGCACGAAGTCGCGTTCGTGGAAGAATATCTACCTTAGACCTACTTATAGAAAAAGCTCCGTAAACCTTTTTTTTTCGTGCGGAACTCCCCTCGGATACCCCCCGTCGGCTAACGGAGGCGGTTATGTCGGGCTTGAACCGACTAAAACCGCACGCCGTCTTGGGTCTTCAGACGCCGTGGTGTAAGGTTGCCCATAAAGCATATCCCTCGCACCCCGACTGACCCGTGGCCATCTCCGGTTTCGAGATGGCCCCCTCGGGTTTGGGAACCATGGTGTCTCCGTCTTGTCCCGGTTTTGGGGAGGGGCGCTAATCACCCCACCGTCCCGGCCTGCCTCTGCTGGGGTGACAGGCGGCCTCACCTGCCACCCCCAGGCCTGCACTCATGGAGGACGGAAGTCGTTAAGCGACCTCCGGCGCCTAAATCGCCTGCGACGCGCGGTGAGCATGTTGTGGGCTCGACGGGCCGGGAGAGTTCTAAATCTCTCCCGGGCGCGCTCCGCTATCTCCTTCTCGAGCATTACATGCTCACAGAAGGAGGCGGCGGCGGCCCACGCGCTCGCGCTCCGCACCATTGCCGCAATCATGCTGCCGAGCAATGTGCAGCCCCGAATCCTCGCTCGCGTCGCAGTGATAGCACTCAGGCGTTGGCTCCTTCCTGATCCGATGCAGATGGTCCCGGAAGCCCCCCTTACCGGAGATCATCTGCGTCAGTCGCTACGAGAGGCTTCCGTGTCGCCTATTAAGCCAATCCTCCATGATGGGCCTTACCACCGCTATTGCGGCGTGCCCTAAGCTCCGTATACCTACAGGTAAAGTTTACCTCCGTGTACCTATATGAAGTAGTAGGTAGTAACTCATTTATTTGCCTCATTTGATTTATTTTGGCTTTTTTTGGGTAAGCAGCTGCCGTCTGACGGCCCACACCGAAGCCGTGGTTTACGTGGGGAATGCTGTTACGCACGCTACCTCCAGCTTAGGGGCAATAGCCGGAGATCTGTGTGGGACTCTCCCATCCAGCAGCCGAATGGGCATACCCACTAAACCCCACGGTGCGCCATGCTGTGCACCTTGTCGGGGGGGCCTGGAACTATGCAAGAATACTTCTATGGCGACCCCCCAGCGCGTGCCCACTGATTTGGAATACCCGAGAGGAAAGCCTGCAACAGGGCCCAGCTCAGGAGGTGTATGGACTTGCCGCTGAGGTTGGCTTGGGTTCGAAGATCTTAGTGGCCCCATACACCCAGTAATTGTGCTTTTGTTTATGTAACTTTGTGGATATGTTTTTTTTTTTACGTGCGGAAATCCCTTCGGATACCCCCCCGCAGGCCAGCGGGGGTGGTTATGTCGTGTATCGACTAAAACCGCACGGTGTCCTCCCCAAGTATCCGATGAGCCGAGCACCCCGGGTAAGCCCTCGAAAGGATAACCCCAGGGTTACCGGCGGACTTTGGCCGCCACCGCGGCCTCGCCTGGTGGGGTCGGGTTTATCCCGCTTCGGTGAGTTGGCAGGCGTGTGTAGGGCACACACGACACGCCTCCGCCACGGCCTGCTTCTGTAAGGACGGCGAGTCGGCCAACTGCCGTCCTCAGGCCCCGATCATGGAGGTCGGTAGTCCCGAGCGTAGATGAGTCTGCGGCGTCCTCGCCGCAGACTGCGAAACTCGAGGGGCAGGGTTCTCTCCCACTCCCTCTCCGCCGTCTCTTTCGCGCGCAATACCTGCTCACAGAAAGTGGCGGCGGCGTGCCACTTACTCCCGTCGGAGACCACGGCCCCCACCATGGTCTCCAACGATTCTTCGCCAGGATCCTCGCAGTGCTGGCACTGCGGCGTTGTCTCCCGGTGGATGCGCCATAGATACTTACCGAAACACCCGTGTTCGGTAAATATTTAGCACATCCGGTAGGAGAGGTCCCATGGTCCCTCTCCAACCACTCCTTCATAATCGGTCTCACCGCCGCAATGGTGGATTCCCCCACCTTGGATGCTCAAGTCGCACCGTCCATGTCTCCATGAGTTCCTGGCGGAGCAGGGACCGCTGAGCCCTGATTTCTCGGAGCTCCGGCCTATGGCCCCGCTCCAGCGCCTCCTTGCGCCACTGGTACAGCAGCGCAAGGGCTCTCGCTTCCAGGTCCCATGGAGGGGTCCCGGCTAGGAGACATGCCGCCTCGACGGAGGTCGTGCGATACCCCCTGATAACTTTTGGCGGCCATCGCCTTTAACGGGCTGTTTAGAGCAGCCACGTTGCGGGCCGCCAGAGTCTCCGCCCATACGGGGGCCCCGCATAGGGCCTTGCTTCGCACGATCCCCAGGTACAGTCTCCTAGTGGGGACGTTGGGTCCCTTTACGTTGGGCATCAGCCGCGATAGCGCAGCCGCAGCCCCCCTCAGTTTCGGGACCAGACTTCGGAGATGAGGTCCGAAGTCCCATCGGCTATCGAGTACGAGCCCAAGGTACTTCATCGTGGGCTCGATGCCGATGCTTACGCCCCCTACGGTTATGCTGGTTCCCGCAGGCGGCCTCCTCCGAGGCCCGTCAAAACACATAGCCTCGGATTTGTGGAGAGCCACCTCGAGTCCCAGCCGCCGTATTGTTTTTTTTTTTTGTGGATATGTTAAGGTATAAATTTATTCATGTTTGTTTTTTGTTGTAATCGAAATTACTAGTATTCCTGTTAATCCCTCTAGCTAAGTTAAATTGCTTTTGTGTTAAGATTCGAGTGGATTCACGTCGGTAGTGGAATAGCAAGGATTCGAATCCGGGACATATCAATCGTAAGGTCGACTCCGAGTATAGGAACCTGTGTTACGTTGGACAGAGCTGTACCTAGAACAATATCTTCTTTTTCCTATATATAAAAATGAATTGCTGTTCGTTAGTCTCGCTAAAACTCGGGAACGGCTGGACCGATTTGGCTAATTTTGGTCTTGAATTATTTGTGGAGGTCTAGAGAAGGTTTAAAAGGTTTGTCATCGATTGAGGCAGTACGAAGTCTGCCGGGTCAGCTAGTCCTTAAAAAAAAACTCTCGTGGTATAAAATACATAATTTATCTATGGCCTATCATCTTTTGTCAACTCTTATGTGAAGTTAGTTGAAATTCGTCGACGCCGCGCTACGTGAGTGCAGATAAAAAGGGAATTCAGGATTTCTTGCTAAAAATACGTTTTTGGGCTGTATTTATTGCTTATTTAGGTAACGTGATATACATTTATAATAAATCTTTTAGTCTCAATCTCAATAGGTATATGTAAATTATGTAAGTAACAGATAGCATTGCTGTTCTAAACTTACTTCAACTTAAAGTTTGTTAACAAAAGCGGTTTAAAGAAATGGTTCACATTGAACATTGGCCAATGTACATCGCAGTAGGCAAAAACGATTTTGCAGACATCAGTATAATTAAAAAATAAACTTTCTACAGCCTGCTGGTGTCTATCTTTATTTAACCCTAGCATGTTCCACAATACTAGTCCATAAGGTCTGTTGTAACTTGGACAGTTTTTCCTTTTTTCTAGCGGTTTTTGTTCCCAGCTTTATATTCGGTCTATATAATTCGGAATCAAATTGAATCCATATATTTTATTTTCGGATTAAATCAGACATTTATCATAGTTTGAATGAAACGGCACAATGGATACGAAAACTGTGGTTTGTATGTATTACAGGGAAGTATTTGCACGTGATATATCGGATATCAAGAAATATAATAATTAGATACCTACGTGTGTAATCGCACCGATGCGGAGTATTGCTTGGATAATTATGCTAAGAAACAAGCAGGATTGATGTAATTCAAGTTGATTATTTGCAAGTTTTATTTACAAACTAGTTCGATTGTATATAAATAAGCCAGGTTACACTAGATCAGCTGTGATTGATATCAGACAGGTATGTTGTATAATTCACACGTGGAGTTAATAACATACAATTATCTATACATCTAAAGAAATTAATACAATTGAAGTGTCTCTATATTCGTAATATACATTCATTCATTCAGTAAAATACATTCGTACTATGAATGTATACAAGTGAAATATTTCCAGCGTACGTGGTTAGATGGCCAAATCTGAAACTATGAGAAATAGCGAAAAGTACTCAAAGGAGTCTCGGGCCCGATGTAAACTAACGCTGCGTCATTGGATTTTTACTTATACGAAATAAGGATTTTTTTAAATTCAATTTAATTTTTAAGCATTTTGTATGCTTACTTTTTCTAAAGCTCCAGCGTCGCCTTAAGACGTATATAATATATCGGAGAATTTCGAATATCTGGGACGTATCTAGATAGCTCAGTTGGTCAGAGCATTCCCCCTGTAAGGGGCTGGTCGCGGGTTCAAGTCCTGCTCTAGAATTTTTTAAATGATTATTATCTGTCTGCCTGACTGTTCGACTTGCCTTATCTCTGAAACCACTGGACAAATTTTGACTTTCACAAGCACATAGCTGAGGCCTAACTTAGGCTACTTTCTTTTAAGAAAAAAAATAGGTCTTCACGCAAAAAATAGTCCACTCGGACGATTAGTTATTAAAACAATTGAATAAAGGTGGCGAGGTAGTGATTAATTAACATATCACGTGTAGAACTTACAGCGGGCCAACGGTCATTATCTGCACCTAAGTACATCATAAATCATTGTACAGTCAACGACAAAAGTAGCTTCAATAATTCCAATTTCTTGATCTCCTTAGCTCTTAAACCTTTAATAAAATAATAAACAAAACATGAAATATATTAGCTCTGTCCTCATGGGGATAATAAAATCACTTATGCATCAATCGACGGTATATGTGTTCTAATGTAAAAAGGTTTGTAAATATTTTAGTGTTAATCAACATTTGTCGTTGACTGTACCTAGTATTCAACTGCGAAAATGATTTTATTGTTACTCTTTCACGCAAAAACGGCTGGATGGATTTGGTTGCAATTTGCACACAGGGTGTGAACGTGAATACGACAGGCCACTTTTTGTCCCGTCTTAGATTCCTGTGGGTCACGGGAACGGTTAAAACTACAGTTTTGTTTCTACTTCGGCAGAGAACTACTCAAAAAATATAAGCTCTACAAAACCCAAGGTTGTCGATCGTAGACTCATCCTCTTCTTCCCGACGACGACGCTACGACACAGATTACTACGACGACGTAGACGTACCAAATTAAAAACCGATACTATACCAATACTCCTTTGAGTAGATCATTAAAGCGAGGGTATTCGACGACTATTGTACAATGTATTGGCGCCAAAATGAGAAAACACAATGAATAATCATATAAAACTGACAGATTCCAAATACAAATGTAATATTTTGTTTATTTTTAATTGTAACAGTATTCATGGCCAGATTACAGTCCGTCAAATCTAAGAAGTACCGTTTGACAGTTCTGACAATTGAATGATAGGGATGGGATGAAAAAATCGATTACTATAATATCCGAACTTTGAGAGATCGATTACTATAATATCCGAATTTTAAGAAATCAATTGTTATAATTAAATAAAAGAAATGTTTAGGATATTTTTTTATTCACTAGTATCGTACTAGTATCGTCGTCTTCGTCATCATCGTCATTTAAATTAATGACCAGTTGATTGTCCATTACATTATCAAAGTGTACGTCTCTTTCGAAGTCGTCCATTATTATTTTCTTTGTTTTTTGTACTACTTTACTCCAATCTTCCTGTGTAACTTGGGCACATGCTTCCTTTAATAAACCTTCCATTTTCTTGACACTGAAGGGTGGTTTTGTGTTGTGTCTTGCTGCATAACCTGTAAAACAATAATGTAACTATTTGATAGCAGACGAAAACCATTGTTTAAATTATAAATGTTAGAAGTACTCGTGTTATTATTATAATATTATAAAATATTACCTTTAACTTGGGCCCAAATCAGTTCAATGGCATTATATTGGCAATGGTACGGAGGAAGTCGTATGACTTTGTGCCCGTGCTCTTCGGCCAATTGGTCAATTACATATGTCGGTTTTGGTGGTTTATGCAATTTCACTAACTGTAATAATTCAGCTTTTAATAGTGACATGTCGGCATCCACTCCTTTTCTTTGCAGCCATGCCACCAAATCTGCTTTCTTATTGGCTGGCGTAGGTGCTTTATCAATTTGCACAGAGTGGTATGGGGCATTATCCATTATAATTGTGCTGTTAGGAGGGATATTCTGTAATAAATTTAAGAACCACTCTCGGAACCTTACTGCGTCCATTTCTTCATGATACTCTTTAGTGCTTTTGGATTGGAAAGCTAATAAAGAGTTTTCCACGAAGCCTGTAGACGCTGACCCAGCATGGCATATTATGAGGCGTCCACCTTTTCCTATCGGCACCTTCGAGCACGAAGCTTCAGAATCATCAGTCCATGTTTTCGGCACAGAATGGTTGGAATTTAGCCAAGTTTCGTCCAAAAATATTACATTATCCCAGTTTATAATTTGTTTAACTTCGCGCAGGAATGTTAGTCGCTGCATAATTATGTCATGTCGCTCCATAACAATTTTTCGTTTGTCAACTTTTTTGTATCTGAAGCCAATTCCTGTTATTACCGTTCTCTACGACTCTATGCTTCCCTTATACAGCCCGGCATCTTTTAAAGTTGCACATAACTTTGCCAATGTTGGAAATTCGCCTCTTGTAAAATACCCGTATATATGGTTTCTAATAGCATGACTATCGAATTCATCGATGCCTGTCACAGGTTTATTTCTTTTTCGTTTTTTCGGTGTGTGAAGTACGTTACTGTCACTCCCCGAAGGCCCATATTTTTCACTTAATATTTTGCCAACGGTGCGGCTACCAATACCGAGAGCTTCACCGACGCGATCCCGAACTTGTGTAACTGGCAGTAGAAGTCCACCATTTTGAGATTCACGCTCAAAATACTCGTGTAATTTCACCACCAATTCACGAGCCTGGCTGTTCAAAGTACGTCCTCTTTTCGACATTATTAATAAACACTTGCTTAGTTCGGAGTCCAGTATAAATATTGCCAAGGTAAACGGATAAAGAATGATCAGTCCAGAAAAGTAATAGCCAAGTCACAAATTGTAAAACACAAACGAGAAAGCAAGTACGCGCACAGTCAGCTTCCAAGATGGCGAGAGACTGCTGACGCCGAACCGACCGAGCGGACCGCTTGCGCTTGTAGTTGGCAGTGTTGCCAGAAAAAAAAAATTGTAGAGACTTGGACACCTGCGATTTTGCCTATTGACCTAAAAATAATTAAATTAATTTATTTTAGGGTATCTGTGTATTCAGTGCATTATGCGGTCGCGCAGTAACGTCGTTAATTTATAACATCAGGCAACAACATTTTTGTGAATGGGTTCTACATACCTTATTTTTATTAGTTTTAGACGTAGAAATAAGACTTAGAAGAAAAAATTGTAATTGTAAAATCAATGGATGTGCTTGTTAAAAATTTGTTTATTTCTCTGTAATATGCAAACCCATACTATCATACACAAAAATAAATGTAAAAAACACTATCCCTGACTCCATTTACTATTTCGACAGCGTTAGCGCGAGAAACCCCGACTTATTTGGGCGCGAAAATCAAAAATCGACAAATCGCTTTCGACAACTTTTTAAAGAAGCAAATATATTTGATTTATAAATACGTATTTTTGGTGAATGGGTTTTATCTCATATTTTACGATTACATAACTATTTAGTTATGTAATCGTAATATGTGAGATAAATCCCATTCACATGAAAAAATATTTGTTTGGTTGTCAAGTGTAATTTGTAAATAATACATTCGATTTTTCGTATATGTAAACGATTTTTTTGCATACAAGTGTATCCGAAGAGTCGCAACACTACGTGCAGTGACCTAACTACGTAACTTTGTAATGAGGTCAAGAATATAACTATTAGAAATTATTTACTGTGTAAATATGTGTTATTTTGCTTTGTTTGAAAGTTTTCAATTACATTTAGATATTAAGAATTGTACAGTACAGATACAATAATGAAATCTTTCTAAATTCATGGTTTTATGAAAAAGGTTATCGAAACTGAATAATGTACGTATGAACAAAGTTGTTTCGGTTTGAAAAATATGAAACGTCAAACGGTACCTCTTAGATTTGATGGACTGTAAGTATAGATATTCAGAGGCAGGCAGTAGTAATATTTGGTAGTGTTGAAGGTTAATGTTAGTTGAAATTATGCCCTGTTCCTAATATTTAGTACCACCATTCGATATACGTATATTAATACCAATGTGAATCATTATAAATTCTTTTATTGCATTGACTACTGTCATAAGACATTTAACGTTATTAAATGCTGATACATGACTTAGTTTTAATATTTGTGCAATGAGTAACTACTTACTTATTTACACAACTTATACTTACATTACAGAAAACAGTGTACTAATACTCACATTGTATTCGCAAAAGATCGAGGTTTAACTTTTTATCATTGGATGATGCTGGTGGAAAGACATTAAAGTGCCTCTCCCAAATATAAAGTTGAGTTTCTTGATGCCAAATGGAAAAAACGAAACTTGATGTACTTACTCAGCACTCAGTACCCTCTGCAGGCCGTCTAACAAAGACTTCTCCGACATATCATCGTAAGAGACGGTCTTCCCCAGTCCTATAGCATTGGCAGCGGCTGCATTCATGTGCTGGTCTCCGTAGAACGGCACTATCAGCATGGGCTTGCCCGCTGAAATAGCCTCTGTCATGCCTAGCAGACCACCGTGAGCGATGAAGGCGATGACCTTTTTATGTTCTGTAAAACAAATATATGCTTTTTTAAGATTTGCGTGGGTAAGTAGGTAAAAAACAGAGAATGGTAATTACTGGTTGTCATCTATCTAAGTATTTATCTATCATTTATATTTCGAGGAGCCAGAGGTCCGAAATACTCCTTCTACTCCTTTTGATTTGGCTAATACTGCTCTCATAGCGGCTGCCGGCTGACTTCCCATCCCTGAGAGGGAAGCATGTGCCATGAGCCTCGTCCGTAAATTAGCAGGTGTACCGATGTAGCCTATGATTGTGTCAGTTTAGGAGCGCTGTAAAACCCTATTTTAACTAAATAAATCTAATTCCTAGAAAGATTAGCTGTACTGGCAACGTGAGGAAATACTAATTCTTTTCTCAGATATTAAGTAGATACTACAATCTTGAAGCTATTGATAGTGGACAATGTGGTCTTGGTACCGACAAACATTGTGGCCATACCACCATAATGGTATGGTATCACGGGCTGGTATCTCCACGACAAGGCGCGATTTTTGCGTGAGGGTAAACATATTAACCAAACACATACCCCCATAAGAACCACGTGAATATCCACAAGAGTAAAAGAAATTCGATCGAGACTAACGCGAAGATGATTATGAGTCTGGGGCAGTTTCAGTTTTGGGTAGCGGGCCTGAAAGAGCAACTCTCCCTCAACGCCGCTGAATCAAACTGATTTTCTATAAGAGTGTCGTGGTTAGGTCCCTGACCCCTGGAGTGTGAATGCGTGCCTAATATAAGGAATCCTTCCATATTCCAGCGCTTTGCCTTTTTGTATCTGTCACCAACATAATTAACATTGCAGCGTTATTTCTGGTTGCATCTGAGGCTCTCACCTTTGTGCCTGAGGTTCACATTCCGGCATTTTCTCCTCCACTACGCCCGGTCTTCGGTATCCGTTAGGGAGACCGTTGGCATGCATGTCAGCTTTTACTACGTCAAGTCAGCTCGTCGTGGGAGGTGGGAATCTTTTAATATAAACCTATTCTTCCCCCACTATCTCACTATTTGAGGTAGTGTCCACTAATATCTGTGGACTCACCTCAATACTGTCTACAGAATTTTGAAATGGCACGTCAGTCGCGCTTATTTTCGGCGAGAAAAAAAGGTAGTGCTACCACGTCGACACGACCCAGTCATGCCGGGGTCAGATTGGAGGGTCAGACCACCTGACCTGAGGTTAAGGAGACAACGAAATTAACCAATTGCTTCAAAGTGCAGGTTTTGGATGCAACCGGGATCTCTGTAGTAGTAGTAACTTGAAATGCATATAATTCCGTTTCATTCATAGCATAGAACTAGCTGTGCCGTAACAAACATCCATAGATCCATACTTTCGCGTTTATAATATTAAGTGGGATTACAAACACCTCAATATTAATTAGTTGCATAAGTAGATTAAACACGTTTCAAAAGTAACCACTTTCTAGACGGCACGACCATCGGCAGGTACTAAGTAGGTTTCCAGGCCGAGCGTGGGTCCTAGCTCTAGTCGACGACGCTCTCGAGCCCCGACTGAGAGGGCTTCTCAGCGCATGTTTGGAGCGGGGCCAGTTTCCGAAATTGTGGAAGACGGGGAAACTGGTCCTCATCCGAAAGGAGGGACTCACCGTCCGCCTACCGGCCCATAGTGTTGCTCGACGAGGTGTGCAAGCTCTTTGAAAGAGTAATTGCGAAGCGATTCGTCGAGCACCTCTCACGAGTGGGGCCGGACCTGGCGGATGGCTTATATGGCTTCCGCCAGAGGCGTTCCACCGTGGATGCCATCATGCGCGTGAGGGCTCTGGCGGAGGATGCAGTAGCCCGGGGTGAGGTGATGTTGGCGGTGTCCCTGGACATCGCCAACGCGTTCAACACCTTGCCCTGGAGTTGCATTAGGGAGGCGCTCGTGTATCACGAAGTGCCTCTCTACCTCCGCCGCATAGTCGGGGCGTATTTGACGGAGAGAGCCGTCTTCTACCCAACCGTGACCGGTCTCGGCCGGCGTGAGATGTCGTGCGCTGTTCCGCAGGGATCGGTCCTGGGGCCGCTCCTGTGGAACATCGGATACGACTGGGTGCTTCGCGGTGAGCTCGCAGACGGTGCCGCCGTCACGTGTTACGCGGACGACACGCTCGTGACGGCGTGCGGAGCGACATACCGCGAAGCGACCCTGAAGGCCACGACCGCAGTTGCCCAAGTCGTGGAGCGGATCCGGCGGCTGGGTCTCGAGGTGGCTCTGCATAAAACCGAGGCCCTGTTCTTTCATGGGCCTCGGAGCAAGCCACCTGAGGGATCCAGTCTCATCGTGGGAGGTAATCGCAGGCTTGATGCCGAGCCCCAAATGAAATATTTGGGGCTCGTGCTCGACGGCCGATGGGACTTCGGAGAGCACATCCGAAGTCTGGCCCCCAAACTGAAGGGCACAGCTCTCGCTCTGGCGCGGCTGCTGCCCAACATGAAGGGGCCCGATGACTCTTGCAGGAGACTCTACGCGGGGATCGTGCGGTCCATGGGCCTGTATGGGTGCCCAATATGGGCGGAGGCCCTGAAGGCCGGAAGTGTGCGGATGCTGCGCGCTCCGCAGCGAGTGATGGCCATCAGGGTCATCCGCGGGTACCGCACGATCTCCTTCGAGGCGGCGAGTCTCCTTGCCGGAACTCCGCTATGGGACCTGGAGGCGAGAGCCCTTTCGAAACTGTACCAGTGGCGAAAGGAGGCGCGGGAGCAGGGACTGAACTCCGAGCATCGAGAAATCGAGGCCGTGCAGTCCCAGCTCCGCCAGGCCATCGTGGTGGAGTGGAAGGAACGACTTGGGTGACCAAGCGCAGGGCACGCCGCAATAGCGGCGGTAAGGCCCATCATAGAGGATTGGCTAGAGAGGCGACACGGAAGCCTCTCGTACCGACTGACGCAGGTGATCTCCGGGAAGGGGTGCTTCGGGGACCACCTGCATCAGATCAGGAAGGAGCCAACGCCTGAGTGTCACCACTTTGACGCGAGCGAGGACTCAGGGCTGCACACGCTGGCGGACTGCCCGGCGTGGGTGGTGCCGAGGCGTGACCTCGTGGCAGCCATCGGGGTGGGAGTCCTCTCGCTCGGCAGCATGATTGCGGCAATGGTGCGGAGCGCGAGCGCGTGGGCCGCCGCCACCTCCTTCTGCGAGCATGTGATGCTCGCGAAGGAGATGGCGGAGCGCGCCCGGGAGAGGTTCAGAACTCTCCCGGCCCGCCGAGCCCGCAACATGCTCGCCGCGCGTCGCAGGCGACTCAGGCGCCGGAGGTCGCTTAACGACCTCCGTCCTCCATGAGCGCAGGCCTGGGGGTGGCAGGTGAGGCCGCCTGTCACCCTAGCAGAAGCAGGCCGGGACGGTGGGGCGACTAGCGCCCCTCCCCCAAACCGGGGCAAGACGGGGACACCGTGGTTCCCAAACCCGAGGGGGCCATCTCGAAACCGGAGATGGCCCAGGGTCAGTCGGGGTGCGAGGGATATGCTCTATGGGCAACCTTACACCCCGGCGTCTGCAGACCCGAGACGGCGTACGGTTTTAGTCGGTTCAAGCCCGACATAACCGCCCCCGCTGGCCGGCGGGGGGGTATCCGAAGGGATTTCCGCACGAAAAAAAAAAAAAAAGGTACTAAGTAGGTTCGTGGCAGCCATCGTGGTGGGAGTCCTCTCGCTCGGCAGCATAATTGCAGCAATGGTGCGGAGCGCGACCGCGTGGGCCGCCGCCACCTCCTTCTGCGAGCATGTAATACTCGCAGACGACACAGGCGGCCATAGGTCGCTTAACGACCTCTGTCCTCCATGAGCGCAGGCCTGGGGGTGGCAGGTGAGGCCGCGTGTCACCCCAGCAGAAGCAGGCCGGGACGGTGGGGCGACTGGCGCCCCTCCCTCAAACCGGGGCAAGACGGGGACACCGTGGTTCCCAAACCCGATGGGGCCATCTCGAAACCAGAGATGGCCCAGGGTCAGTCGGGGTGCGAGGGATATGCCCTATGGGTAACCTTACACCCGGCGTCTGTAGACCCGAACGGCGTGCGGTTTTAGTCGGTTCAAGCCCGACATTACCGCCCCCGTCGGCCGGTGGGGCGGTATATCCGAAGGGATTTCCGCACGAAAAAAAAGGTTACCCGGGGTGCCCGGCAACGGACACTTGGGGAGGACACCGTGCGGTTTTAGTCGAGACACGACATAACCACCCCCGCTGACCAGCGGGGGGGTATCCGAAGGGATTTCCGCACGTAAAAAAAAAAAAAACAAAAAAAAGGTACTAAATACCTACAATTTCTAGATCCGACACTTATCCAAGTTGATACGAGAGGTGTTCTTTCGACTACACTATTGATAATTATGACGTCATACCCACCACTATTCATCATCATGACGTCATACTTACCATTTGTATAAATTGTGAGACAATTTATTAGCACGAATAAATAAACAATTATACTAATCGGTTATGGTACGGTATGCATATAATTTTATACAGCACTTATTGCAATGTTGATTCTATCAATCCAGTTCTAAGTAGATAGGTATCAGTTATATATATGTACTTATACAATGCTTTGTCCTTAATGACTGATGGATCAATGCACAGCCTATAAACCGCTGATCGTAGAGACCTGAAACTTAGTAGTGTGGTCTTTGTATTGTTCTTAGGCTTGCGATAAGAAAGGATTTGCTGAAATTATATCCCTAAGGGGGTTAAATAGGGGTAGAAAGTTATTTTCGGGAGCCCTGCTGGGAAGCCACGGGCCGCAGGGCGCATGAAGCGGGCGCTGGCCAGCCGTGATACACATTGCGATATAATTTTGTCAAGTTATAGATTGCATGAAAGTTAATAAATATGCGCAGCCATACAAAATTCAGTAGTTCTGGGACACTATAGCCCAATGAAGGCCTTCGTGATCGAGCCAACCTCACCTGTAATCCGGTACTTCTGCGGTTTGACGTACGACGCTCAGGCGCAGGCTCTCTTTTAAGAGTTCAGAGGTCAGGTGGCTGTAGCTCCCATAATAGTCGTATTAGCAAAATCAAAAGGAAGGGAAATAGTAAGCAGTACTGGGCTGCAACGTGAATGCCTCGGATGCAATCCGGACTAACGTTAAGATGGAGAGAAGAGAGAGAATGAAATCAAGATGTTTAGTTCGAATTGTATAAGTGTTCGTTCAAATCTTTTGTTTTTTAAGTGTGAAATCCCCACTGGCTTCATCCCATCAGCGCCAGCGATGGGGTGGGTAAATCTAAATAGAACCGACTAAAAAAACACGGTGTCTTTCTAATGCATCGATTGCCAGGCACCCCGAGGAAAACCTTAGATAAAATTTAACCACGTTCCAATAGGTTCAAATGTCTTGGTGTCATTGTCAAACTTTTACTTACTAACTTGAAGTAATTATTAAGGAATCTGTGACGAAAATATACTTACGAATGAACTATGAACTATCGGATGGCATAACATATGTGATATACCACATACCACACGTCAGTGACATAAGGCACTAGTGTAATACAATACCAAAACACTTTCATGCTTTCCAACTATCCATGCCACACCACTATTGTTTTTCCCCTTCTATGATTAAATTCTATGTTTACTTACAATAATGATGACTTGTGTTGTCTCAGGTCCCTTTTGGGAGAGATATTTCTAAACGAATAACTTCCCTTCTATAATATAGTTTATTTTTGGCTGAAGTCTTACCTCAAACCACGAGAGGAAAGTCGGCGTCAGGTGCTAAGAGAACGCTCTACAAAATCGAAACAAGCGGATCTTAGCCGAAGTCTAATTTTTCTCCCCGATGTGTAAAATTGTTGGATTGTGTTGTGTGTAAGTCGTGCAATTGCATTCCTCTGTATCTGCACCTATCTACCACTGATGCTTACATTATTCTAAGCAAGGGCGCGACGGTCATTATATCGGGTGTTAGAGAAACGCTCCCTAAAACGAAGACCGGCAACAGATAAAAAAAATAGCAACTTTTTTTTTCGATCGTTTTTTTTATTTATCATTATTTTATTGTTTTTATTACCATTATTATTCACACTCCATCGTGTTGGTACGCTAAATGAGTCGGGGAGCGAGGGATATGCTCTATGGGCCCTTACACCCCGGCGTCTGTAGACCCGAGACGGCGTGCGGTTTTAGTCGGTTCAAGCCCGACATAACCGCCCCGGCTGACCGGCGGGGGGGGGGGGGTATGAGGTATCCGAAGGGATTTCCGCAAGAAAAAAAAAAAAAAAAGTTACGCTAAATGAAACGATAATTTCATGAAAATGCATCACTACCAAAAAAATCCGTTCCCGCAGGGGGAACGCACAGGTAGATTTCGTGAAGCAATTAATATTATTTTAATAACATGTGTAATTTTTTTTTCTCGAAAACGGTAACTTTTAGCGAAAAACTTTTCAGACATTTATTTTAGACTTAAAAATGGCCTATCGATTAAAAATGTTTCCGACTGCAAGAATGTTCACCGGTTAGAAGTTATGATTTTTTTCCCGAAATTTTATGGTTTTTCCCCCCTCCACTTTTAGTTAAAGTTTTAATCTTATAGGTTTATAATTAAAAGTTGTTGGTATTCATGTATATTATGGGATAAAATTAGAACGGTTCGAATATCTTTCATGGAACGTGAAATTTTGAGGAAAAACTGATTTCACAAAAAGTGAGGCCCTACCGTCCCCTTAGGCCGGATTCCACCCGTTCACGAACTTAAACTAAGTTTACACCCAATCAATTTTTGAACGCAGTTTAAAGCGATCGGGGCAAAAATGCGACCGTGAGAGTGCCGCAAATTTTGGGAAGTGGTACCATAGGTACGGTACATACATATATATATATAATTATATATAAACTTTTTGACCTGTGGTCATTTCGGACTCAGGGGGTCATAACTAGACCTCCTATGAAGATTTTTTTTTTAAATTCGACAGTAGTCAAGAAACCTATAGGTAGATCGATTTCATCGAAATCTACCTTTTTTTTTTTTTTTTTTTTTATCGTGCGGAAATCCCTTCGGATACTCCCCCGCCGGCCAGCGGGGGCGGTTATGTCGGGCTTGCACCGACTAAAACCGCACGCCGTCTCGGGTCTTCAGAAAAAATAAGGTCGCAATGAATATCGGTAGGACGTCGCGCCGCGGGGTCAAAGACCGGTTTCATTTAGCTGTACCTACTAATACGATGGAGCGTGAATAATGAAAAAAAAATCAAAAACAATGATAATAAAAAACCCAGTCGAAAAGGAACCGCTCTATTTTTTTTTTTATCTTAAGTATATCGGGATCGTGCAAATAAATATTGATACTTATTGATGTGCAAACGCGATACTAGTGACGTGCAAACAAACGCGATTGGTCCCTACAACGTATCTTGATATTGTATCTCAATAGTTGACTGTCTATACGCGCTCCTACAGGATATACTTACTGCTGCAATTTTTGAAATTTCAGACTTACGTAATAACTCGTACTGCGGTATCCATTTCACCCTCAGAATATTTCCTGTGAGCGTTCCTTCCTCGTCGCTGTTCTCATACTTCCAGATGACCCTCTGTTTGATCTTTGACAGCGCATTCACGATTATATCTTCCTTATACTGTGGTATCGTTGCAGTCTTGATGAGCGAGCCCCAGCTGAAGAGTACCACACCTTGCTCCGATTCGTTCAAGAACCGTTCGATGTACTGAAACAATAGTTACTGAATAAGTTTCTTAACTAAGCTTTTTGGAACGTGACGCTTCTTATTTTAACTAACAGGTGCAATTTCGCCAATGTTAAGTAAAATATATTAAATGTTGCCATGTCAAATTTTCCAAATAATTCTATCAGTGCCACGTTAGCCATGCCCACACGCCAGTAAATTTATTTCCGTGTGTCCAGTGAAGTCCAGTCCCACGAGATATGGACGTGGTCAATCAGGACGTGTGGTTGGATTTTAGGGGGCATGTTACAAAAGTCAATGACATATTTAGTAATAAGAGAGGTGGGTAAGTTTATAGGTTCGTCATTAGCAACATAAAGTTAGTCCTATACAATGACAACAAAACCACGTATGTTACAATGTAACCTTTGAAAACCTTTTTCAACTCGAAAAAATTAAAAAAGTACGACCTTATTTTTGTTATATATAACTTTGTGCGTTATAATAAGACTTATAAGTATTGCCCCATGGTCCTATACTAGTTGATTTTTTTTATTGAAGTTCGTAACTTTTGAAGGAATACTAATGAAATTTGTGTATACTGTGTTTCAGTAGATAGGTCCTGTTGCTATCGGGCTATAGAATTTTTGAAGTGATACTTCTTTATCGGCGTTGGAAAAAAAAATCCGTCACATTTTTCGGTTACGCGTCACAGTTTTCCGTTACGCGCCATCTTTTAAAAAAAAGTTGATTTATTCGACTGATAGTGATTAGCAAAATCAAAGGGTTTATTTTAATTCTAATTCCAGTGAATTTCTAAAAAAAGTAAGTAATTATATCTCTTTTTCTAATACTTGGGTGTGATCGTGGTATTTATTTTTCTAAGTTATTTAAAGTTAACTTCAGTTTTTGATTGTAACTATCGGTCAATGATATAATTCCATTATATGTAGTTATTATACCTAATACGACTGTTTTGTACTTTAATGAAATGCTGTAATAATCTTATTAGTAATGAGGTACAATGTCTATGATTTATTTATTTATTTATTTATTATACACTTTATTGTACACCAGGTGAACATAATATACATTATTACAAGTATTATAAAATTAGAGGAGGAAGCAGTACAATGGGCGGCCTTATCGCTTGAAGCGATTTCTACCAGGCAACCTATTATTATATATTAAAAGCCTTTTGTTAAACTTTATCTAATTTAACTTTATTTAACCAATTTCTGTAAAGTTGCATATAGTAGATAATTTTTCGAAAAATAAGGTCATAAAGAAGTTTCACTTCTTACTTGTGTACACTAGTACACGCACACATTTCTTTTTCAATTATTTTCCCGTGCGAAGCCGGGACGGGTCGCTTATGGTTATATAACTAAGTACGCCTACATGTCAGTCAGCAAAAGTTTCCACTCTTTGTATAAAGCTGGCCGTCTGTAACTATTTATTTTGTGTTTCTACGCTCAGAGGCACGCAGATTTGAAGTATAAACTACGTCGAATCAACCAAAATAGAAATTATTATATGCCAATGGCAAACGGCCAATCGCTACCAATATACCTATTAAGTATGTTTGACCGAGATCTTTCCTTTCATCACGGATTAGTAGGATGTCTTTCGTTTAGTTATTGACATCATCATCTTTAGCTAGGTAGGTATCACTACATGTTATTTAGAACAATATTATGTAATCTGTGATATTATATAATAAAATTCTCCGCGATAAACACAAAAACTACTGCACCGATTATCATGTCATTTTCACCAATGGATAGAGTGGTTCTCGAGGAAGGTTTTATTATATTTATATAATTGGCCAAGATTTTGTATTCATTGGCTAAAATGTAATGATATTTGATGAGGTGAAGGAAAAAATAAGCCGTCCGGGAGCTTTCAACGAAAACGCTGTCTTAACCCTTTGAGATATAAAATGAATTCCTGAGACGAGCTCAGCCGAATACAAGGGATTTTCTTTTATTTTATGTTTGACCGATTTTGCAATGGTTCACCCCAAAACGAATCTATTACCGAAAACAGCAACTCGATAGCTCATCTCCTTCATACCCAAAACCGTGACAGAAAATTGGCAACGACAACTCGATAGCAATAGGGCTTTTCTAAAGAAAATCCCTAAAAATGATGTATGGTGGAATTATGTATCTTATATAAGTTCTAGTGGTGGATGAGGGTCCCAAGTGTAGCGGGAACGGGATCAGAATTCCACGGGGGTGAAGCCGCGGGCAACAGTAAGTACCTACTAAAACCGCACGCCGTCTCGGGTCTTAAGACGCCGGGGTGTAAGGTTACCCATAGAGCATATCCCTCGCACCCCCAATAAGTACCTTTTTTTTTTATCGTGCGGAAATCCCTTCGAATACCCCCCCGCCGGCCAGCGGGGGCGGTTATGTCGGGCTTGCACCGACTAAAACCGCATGCCGTCTCGGGTCTTCAGACGCCGGGGTGTAAGGTTACCCATAGAGCATATCCCTCGCACCCCGGCTGACCCTGGGCCATCTCACCACTAACAGCATCGCTCATCCTGTCTCCTCTGAAAGCAGAGGAGTACGGAGAGCGATGTGTTCCCGCCACGTTGGGTATTGGCCGACGATCAATGCCAACCCTATGAAGGGGTGAAGGGGAAGCCATTGACCGCCGCCCAGGGTGTACCGGCCGCTCCGATTCCGTTCCCCCCGGACTGCAGCGGGATCGGAATCGGAGCGACACTCGAGGAGGTTACCCAACACACACCCCAACAGTAAGTACCTATAGTATAAAATAAAGTCACACACAGTAATGACTATTCTACGCGTCTTTACTAAAGAATACTTAAAACAGTTTTGGAATGACCTCCCTGCCTTGATTACAGCAGTGACTATAGTAAGGGATACTTCCATAACGTTTGGAATGAACTTCCTGAGATAGGTACTTATCAGGCTGGAAGTTACATGACTACAGTGACGGATTATTTAAAACAATTTAAGATGAACTTTCTTCCTTGGTTATCCCAAGTGACTACGGTAAGGGATACTTGAAAAAGGTTTGAAATGAACTTCCTGACATGGTTATCACAACCGCCACCAGTGAGGGATTCTTTAAGAAAATTTAGGATGACCTCTCTGCCTTGGTTATCCCAAGTGACTGCGGTGAGGAACTCTTCAAAAGGGTTTGGAATGAAATTCCTAAGAGTAACTAGTGAGGGAACCGTTAAAAATATTTAGAATGACAGACAGCTCTGCTGCAGTTATCCCAAGTGAAAACAGTGAGGGATACTTCGAAAAGGTTAAGAATTACCTCCCCGCCATGGTTTTGTTTGACTCTCTTTCATAATTGGTCCAAGAGACTACAGTAAAGTATATTTCAAATGCTTTGAATGATCTCCATAACATGTATATCCCAAGTGACCATAGTGAGGGACTCTTAAAAATAAAATTGGGAATATTACCCCACCATGGATGTCTACATGAGAGATTCTTGAAAAACGAAAACGGCTTTATAATTCTAAGGCGTTAAATCACACTGGACCACGCAGTACGCGGCCACTCTGGCGAACTCCTTGTCTTTGGCGATGTGATGAGTAGAAAGTATATAGGTGTTATGTAAGCGGCAGATCACCGATAAGAAGATTAAAATGTCTCCTATTGCTAAAAGGTTCAATGGCCTTTGGCATACAGCCCGTCATTTTGCGTTTTTCTTTTACTTTTTATATAATTTGCGCAGTATGTGGAGTAAGGCCTATTGTCCACGAAGGCGTAGCTTCATTGACGCGTATTCGTCATTGTACGCTTGGTGAACACTTGCTTGCAATGTTTGCAGCTTATATGAAAACAATGTACCTCCATCGATGGAGCCGCAGCGTCGCGCTAGCATCGCTGTATGTAGGCTACATGACGCCTGCTATACATTGTTTTGTATGTGTACCAAGCGTACGAATACGCATCTATGAAGCTACGCCTCTGTGAACAGTAGGCTTAGGCTGGTACATAAATAGATCATAATATTAGTAAGGTATTAGTTAGGATTGTAATACATTCCTAGACTTGAACTGTTTTGTAGTTATTACGTCAGCGTCGTTCGTCGTAAAAAAAATCCCTCATACTCTGATCTCATTATTACCATAATTTACTCTGCAGCGTTGATTTCTTTTGAACTTTGACCCGCATTGCAACTATTAAAATAAATCAACCTTAACAACTATATAATTTATATATAAGATAAGAGAACTCATAAAAGTAATTTTGTGCTGACAATTCGCAATTATAGCAACCACTTTATTACCACCGCCAGGCAAAAAAAAGAACATGCAGTAGCATTATCAATCTCTTGCTATTTCGAAGTTCGATATAATCACACCCAGCCACTGAGGTCACCCAGCCCCAGCAGAACACCGAAGTTGATGCAGGGTTTCGCTTAATTTGGGGCCGTACGACCCGTCAACCCACTGGCACCACCCATTGGTGGGGTGAGGGAGAATTTTAGTTTCCCCGTACACCCAGTTTGCTATGTCAACACGGATACTCGGTAGCCAGAATCAAAATGATAAGAATTAACAATTAATAAAGACTTCAGAGTTATGGTTTCGCCGTCTGTTAATTCCTTCAAAGAAGATAGCGGTTTCGTTCACAGACCAACGTCGGATTAGTCCTTTTATTGAGGTACCTACCTATCAGAGTAACCAGCAGTCAAGTATATAACGCCTTTTACTGAATAAACAGATGAGTGTGATGTTACTATGTGCATTTCCGTTACAACTCGCATTGATGCAACCGTTTTACCGTCATCGTGGCTTCGCGTGTTGTTATTTTATGAAACATAATGCTCGTCATTATGTTCATTCAATTGTATGACAATGTAATTTCTAGCTTTATTCTTCAAAATTGCACTCGGTTTATTCCATACAATATTATGTCTACACAGATATCCCCGAAGACGTGGGTGTATGAAGCCCTACTATGCACCTGCTGACAAACGGATGTGAAACCCATAGATAGAAAATAATAGATTACGCGAGTGACACACTTATGACTAATAGTTGCCCTGTCTTTCACTGATTATGTCCTTACTGACCCGAATCGACGCCGGCGAGACGGATGACGGAGGCGTCCGCCCGACCAGCGTTAACAAGCGTCTCAAACTCACACCACCCAGGGAGTGTAATTGTTAGTGGGTGCAGGGCCGTCTTTAGAGTCTGACTTCAGAAATTATATCCGAAGTCCCAACCTATCGAGTACGAACCCCAGGAGGGCTCGATGGCGATACGTACACCTCCCACAGCAAAAATAGGTAAAGGTTTAGCACATTTTTCTAGGCTTCATTACGTATCCAATGAGCTATCACACCTAATTTTAAGAGCAGTATCTCTATTTTAGACCATTTTGAACTTGTCGACTAGATTACTGGGGCCCATAAGACAATAGAGCCTCGGACTTGTGGAGCCAGCCAGGAGGAGGAGACCCAGCCGCCGAATATGTCTGACAACTCGGGCAACTCCGGCCGTGGTCTTCATGGATGCTTCGCGGTGCATCTGGCCTCGCTCCGTCACGCGGGTGTCTTCGGCGAAGCACGTTACGGTAAAACCCTCTAAAAGAGCACCACGAAGCGTTCAGTCGTCACCGATGTTCCATAGGCGCGGCCACAACACCAAACGCTGTGGAACACCGCATAAAATTGATACGTAGGCACCCTGGGAAGGTGGAACCGCACTGACTTCACCATCGATGGCTCCGCCCCAATCTGTCACTCCGTCATCACTACGAGCCCAAAGTGACTTGGGTAGAGCAAGAGGTAGCGGTGTTACGTCTCAAAGCCGCTCCGGACACTGACGGTATTCCAGGCCGAACATTCCTGGATCTATAGGGTCTAGGATCCTGGTTGGCTGTCTGGGTTTGGCTCTTTAGCACATACCCTGAGAAAGCCAGTTTCCGGAAATATGGACTAGCTCCGATGAGGTGATGCCCGAACCGCACATACACAAAAAAGAAAGTTAATTTTCGCACCTCGGCGCTGATTATGGTTATGACAGCCCTGAGTGAATGGGATAGAGTTTGACTCTACACACAAGGTAGAGGGCAAGGAACGATGTTCAGATTTCAGCCTCTCAGGAGGTGATGTTAGGAAACAGAGACATTTACTGCAGCACGGTATAGACCGACTACTCACGACGCGACGCCCCACCACGGACCACCACGTATCTAGTGATCCTATTAACCTCAAGAATTACAAAATTTGTATAAAATAAGTGAGAATATGTATCTAGTTTTCAGCATTGTAAAGGCTTCTAAGCGGTATTAGTTCCAAAGAGGATGATGTAAGTTCACGGTAACCTATATTATTCAATGACTAACTGAATGAATGACTACTTACAAATAATCTTTTAAAATGTAGAATTTTATTTATGTGTGTAACAATAAATATCTGACACTATTACATAAACGGGTAATTCTTGACCCCTTTTGAAATGAACGGTCTGCGAGTCGAATTAAGTGGCTAATTTAACCACACAGCTGCAAAATGTACATATTCGTGCATACAAATAATTGCACTCAACAGGAATCAAATTCACGAACTTTGATTTGGTAATCGAACGCTCTACCGCTACGCCACAGAGGTCGTCGATTTTTAGAGCATCATACTATAATTGCACTGGGATACTATATTGTCTGGTACTGCGGTCAAGGAGCTAATTAAAATTTAGGTCAGTCGAAGACCGGATTATACTCCGTGTTCTGTATCCATTTATTTTGTGTTGCAACACTCGCAACATATGCGGTCTCTGCGTTAACTGCCAATACGTCACATGTTATGGATCCGATGAGTTGGGCCTCCACA
Organism: Cybosia mesomella; assembly: GCA_946251805.1. Classification (NCBI taxonomy): domain Eukaryota; kingdom Metazoa; phylum Arthropoda; class Insecta; order Lepidoptera; family Erebidae; genus Cybosia; species Cybosia mesomella. Next base: position 5,628,170 of record OX276395.1, read on the forward strand.
TGGAGCTATATAAAAATTGATTGATGTGATTCAGAAAGTATGTTTGTAAAGACTCCACGATAAAGAACTAATTTCCTTGTGCAGGAAGTTACACTTATTAAATATTTGATAGAGATAAGCGTTTTATTAAGATGAGTTATTAAACTGAAAAAAGGATATCTAATAAGTTGCCATATTTAAAAAAAACCGGCCAAGTGCGAGGCGGACTCGCACACCGAGAGTTCTATACAAACCTGTAGGTATATAAGTAAGAGTAGTAGTATTTTCAATTTAATACCTCTACGCGTTCATGAGAAAAGTAGTAACTTTAAAATTTTGAAAAATATTTTTTATTATATGACCTAACAAAAAATTTACGGTTATCGCAATTTTTCCTTTATCTGTACTATAAGACGTTACTTCGTACCAAATTTCAAAGATTCTAAGTCCACGGGAAGTAGCCTGTAGGTTTTGATTCCCGTGCGAGTTTCGAAAATTTCCGGAAATTTGCGGTATAAACGGCTGTATCTTTTCAATGCTTTGGTTTAGAAGTTTGATTTTTTCACAGCTCCAAGGGACAGTAGACCTGAGTATTAGATATAAATTTCAATTTGATACCTCCACGCGTTCCTGAGAAAAACGGTCTTGACAGACGGACGGACGGACGGACGGACAACGAAGTGATCCTTCGGTTCCGTTTTTTCTTTTTGAGGTACGGAACCCTAACAATCAAAGTATCCATAAACTTTTTAGCAATACTTTTCGTCGCTAAGACTTAGTGATTAGGTATATTTACTTTGAAGTCTTCGGACGAACTTCTCTAATTGCAACAGTCGTACATTCGTATTGCTTGTTAGATCTTACGTTCGAAATACATGTTGTTGCATAAAAATGGCTACGCGACGGAGCGACATAATGCAATAACTTGCATTGGCGTTGCGACGTCGAAGATCCGCGACGGCATTTCCGTCGAGTGTATTATAGGCTTAACCGTATTATCATCTATACATAAATGTTGTATGTAGGGAATGTGTTTACAAAATTTAGTATTTTAAAAATGAAGATGTCTCGTTTGTGTCACAGTTTCAATAGCCGTTTAGACTGTCTACACACCAAAGCCTCCGGCCCGGCGGCTTAACCCGTCGGGCAAGATTTATGGCTTCATTTTGGGACATAGGCAGAATCGAAAGGTGCCAATTCGCGCGAACGAGTGAGTTACACGGGAGGCATTTGACGAATAAGTCAAGTTTGCTTGTACTTTCTGTAGCCGCGATGACAACCTAATTAATTTCTGAGCCGCCAACACAGAATATTGTAGAAATTTCTCTAAGCCAAGGCCATAGGAGATGGCACAAGTCGTCAGCATTATTTTTATGTGACCTATTTTTTTTTGGCACCAGTAAAGTTTTAGGAATAATCATTGTTTTATCGGTACATGCATACATACAGTCACGTCTATTTATCGATAGGGTCGGCATAGACCAGATATTCCAACTTGCTACGATCCTGGCATACAACTTTCGCTCCTTCTACTTTCATAATTGTTTTCTCACATGATCGCCGGCCGGTCTTTCTTGATTTTTTTTTTGCTTGCGACCGACTCTTGACCGCTAGAAAGAGGGATGTTGTTATAAAGGGTCACTCGAACGACTGAGTTTTAACACGTCATGGTAATTGGTAAGCTCACTGGCCTTTTTTAAGGTACCGTTCCGTACCTCAAGAGGAAAAGATGTTCTCGATGAAATAATGCTTGAATTCGACGTGAAAATACATAAAATAAATAGGTTACTAACTCATCTGCTTGATGTGACAGTTGACTGCTTCGTTGGAGGTCGTAGGTTCGATATTTATAGTAATGCATAAATAAGTAAATTGCATTGATCTGGGTGTTTTTATATGTATGGAAAGTAAGCTGAATGCTGTTGAAATGAGAAGTCTTAGAAGTAAAGCTGAAGTGACCCTGATGGACCGAGTGAGGAACAGCGTGATAAGAGAACGTTGTGATATAGCAGAAGATGTAGTGACCAAGATATAGAAAGGGATGCTTAGATGGTTCGGTCATGTAGAGGGGATGGATGAAAGGAGATTAACGAAACAGATTTATGAGGCGAGGGCTACTGGGCAACCCGGTGAAGGTCGACTTAGGCGTACGTATGCCAATCAAATCGACGACGTTTTGAAGAAGGGCCAGCTCTAAAGTACCCGTAACCGGCGTGCATGTATTGAAACAAATTATGAAAGTGGAAGAAGCGAAAGGCGTATGCCAAGATTGTAGCAAGTGGAAAGATGTTGTCTCTGCCTACCCCTATGGGGAAAGGCGTGACTATATGTATGTATGTACACCCACAGTTCCAACACACAACCACAGTTCTAACACCCTGCTATGTACCCATGTTTAGCAAAATAAATGATTGATTGATTGATTGATATGTATGTATGTATTTACAAAAAATAGGTGTTCTATGCAGGGGTGTGTGTTGGGTAACCTCCTCGAGTGTCGCTCCGATTCCGATCCCGCTGCAGTCCGGGGGGAACGGAATCGGAGCGGCCGGTACTCCCTGGGCGGCGGTCAATGGCTTCCCCTTCACCCCTTCATAGGGTTGGCATTGATCGTCGGCCAATACCCAACGTGGCGGGAACACATCGCTCTCCGTACTCCTCTGCTTTCAGAGGAGACAGGATGAGCGATGCTGTTAGTGGTGAGATGGCCCAGGGTCAGCCGGGGTGCGAGGGATATGCTCTATGGGTAACCTTACACCCCGGCGTCTGAAGACCCGAGACGGCGTGCGGTTTTAGTCGGTGCAAGCCCGACATAACCGCCCCCGCTGACCGGCGGGGGGGTATCCGAAGGGATTTCCGCACGATAAAAAAAAAAAAAAAAAAGGTGTTCTATGCAGGCAACTGCTTATCTACCTTTTGAAACCTATATTATTAAACTATGCTTAGTTTGCGTCTCGATGGCGCTGTGTAATATTATTTTCTAGAATATTAATCAATGAATTAAGCAAAAGAAAATACTTAGGTATAGATTTTGCGTTTCTTTTGATGCGAATTCCTCACGGTTTAAAAACACCATGTAGATGCTGTGATTAGAAAGACATTATTAAGAGTTAGGTATTTACCTTAGAAATAATAAGAGGTATCCTTCCTAAGTTATAAAATGTATTTACATATATTTATTTCTATGATTATTGGTTCTGTGGTTATTGCTGATATGTTTTCACAATCTTTATAAGTGTTACATACAAACATATATACATACATACATAACTTTACGCCTGTATCCCCGGAGGGGTAGGCACAGGTGTATTATACACGCATGATAAGCCAGTTATGTTTGGGTCTGCAAACGTTCGCCGACAGTCGTTTCTCCTTTGGACTGATCACCGACAGGACGTTTCGTTTTTGAGAGATTCGTCGATAGAACGTTTCACCTATGGATGTTTCGCCGACAGAATGGTTCGCATTTGTTTGTTTCGACGACAGGAGTTTTCAGTTATGGAATATTCGCCGTCAGGTCGTTTTGTCTACGATGTTGTCTGGGTTAGGTTAGGTTAGAACTGTGACCCTAACAGAACCGGAACCACTAGTCCGGAAATTTGGATTGCGATAGCAAGCTAGTAGCTTTTTGGTGGCTTTGTAGTTTGGTGTCGTATCGTATCGTATCGTCGTGTCGGTGAAACACTTAGTAGCTGAAAAGGGCTGTCGTCGATAGTGACGCATATGAAATGTTCTGTCGACGAAATGTCCACAGGTGAAAGACGCTGCTGGGGAAACGGAAATAAATGAATCATCCAGTCGACGAATAGTCCAATGGCGAATCGGTCTTAGGAGAACGGTTGCAGAATCGTTATGTTTAGGTCCCAATGTAATAGGCGAGCCTATTGCCATCTACCGGGCACATTACTAAGCGAGCGATAATTAACATTTTTTTACATGATAAACAAACGATAATAGTGTCAATTTTGATGTCTATACTGTTTATAGCGTCAGCAAATGACTTGATAACACAGGTCAAAATAGCATTCACCTTTGATCAATGTCTATGACCTTTATTTGCCTTTGATGGTGTCTATGAAGGGACGCTTTTTTTTCGTACGGATATCCCTTCAGATCATCATATCAGCCGTAGGAAGTCCACTGTTGAACATAGGCCTCCCCCATTGATTTCCATTTTGACCGGTCTGTAGCGGCCTGCATCAACCGAGTCCCTGCGTTCTTTACCAGGTCATCCGTCCACCTTGCGGGAGGCCTCAAGAACCTTTCTGCCCCATCGGCCATCGATTCTCCGAGCTATGTGCCCTGCCCACTGCCACTTCAGCTTGCTGACTCGCTCTGCTATGTCGGTAACTCTGGTTTGTCTACGGATCTCCTCATTTCTGATTCGATCTCGTAGAGAAATTCCAAGCATCGTGTGACCCCGAGCTTTCTTATGAGGCCCATAGTGAGAGACCACGTCTCGGCAGCGTAGGTCATCACTGGTAACACGCACTGAAGACCTTTGTCTTCAAGGACTGCGGTATTTTGGTATTTTTCCCTATCCCTTCGGATACAATTGAAATATAAATTAACTGTTTATGTATTTCATTGGTAAACTAATCACAACAAATTTTATACAATCGAATATACAGTTGTATAAAAAAACAACAACACATAATCTAACAAACTATGTAACTTATTTTAAGTGAACTTAAATAAAAATGAATTTTTGTTCTTATGACAAATAATTATAAATTTGTAAATTAGTTGAAAAATCTTGGGTTATGTTGAATGAACGATTCTGAAAGAAAAATACTTTTAGAAATTTATGTCTACTACTACAACTACTGAACGGATTTTGATGCGGTTTTAGGTAGATTTCGATGAAATCGATCTACCTATTGGTTTCTTGACTACTGTCGAATTTAAAAAAAATTTCTTCATAGGAGGGCTAGTTAGGACCCCCTGAGTCCGAAATGACCACTGGTCAAAAATTTTATATATTTATATATATGTATGTATGGTTCCACTTCCCAAAATTTGCGGCACTCTCACGGTCGCATTTTTGCCCCGATCGCTTTCAAACTGCGGTCAAAAATTGCTTGGGTGTAAACTTAGTTTAAGTTCGTGAACGGGTGGAATCCGGCTTAAGGGGACGGTAGGGCCTCACTTTTTGTGAAATCAGTTTTTCCTCAAAATTTCACGTTCCATGAAAGATATTCGAACCGTTCTAATTTTATCCCATAGTATACATGAATACCAACAACTTTTTATAATAAACCTATAAGATTAAAACTTTAACTAAAAGTGGAGGGAGGAAAAACCAAAATTTTTCAGGAAAAAAATCATAACTTCTAACCGGTGAACGTTCTTGCAGTCGGAAACATTTTTAATCGATAGGCCATTTTTAAATCTAAAATAAATGTCTGAAAAGTTTTTCGCTAAAAGTTACCATTTTCGAGAAAAAAAAATTAAACTGTTTAAAGTCCGTAGTTCTCTATATAAAATAATATTAATTGCTTCACGAAATCTACCTGTGCGTTCCCCCTGCGGGAACGGATTTTTTTCTATGAGAAAGGTCTTGGTCAGACTTAAGATTTTAAAATCATTGCAATTGGTTAAGTAGAACCGGAGATATGACCAAAAAATCAAGCATCAGCTAATGAGAAATAAAGTTCTTCAAACCTAATTAGGTCAGTGTCACTTTCATAATATTCACGTCACTTTTTCTGTGTTTAAACCAAAGAACTAAATCTCCACACTTTTTATGCGGTTTGTTCGTGGCACTTAGTGGAGTTCTCTTTGTGGAGTCACAAGTCACGATTAAACATACTGAGATGCATACATTTTCTTTTTTAATATTCAGTCAATTAACTGCACTCCACGGGATGGTAAGAAGCTAGGAAGCTAGTTTTTGTAAATGAGTACACCCAGAGGAATGCAAGTACATATTCATGTATACAAATATTTGCACTGAGCGGGAATACAACTCGCGAATCTGACTTAGCAGTCAAACGCTCTACCGCTACGCCATCGCCATCTCCACATAGATGATTTTTTTGGGGTAATTTTTCAACCTTATTTCATTTAAAGGCTTACTTCAATAGAACCGAATCTCGATGCCTAAATACACGTTTTTTGTTTGGACATAGTTTTTATTACATACTAGCTGACCCGGCAGACTTCGTACTGCCTCAATTGATAACAACTTCCATATTTATTCACCTTTTAAACCTTCTCTGGACCTCCACAAATAATTCAAGACCAAAATTAGCCAAATCGGTCCAGCCGTTCCCGAGTTTTAGCGAGACTAACGAACAGCAATTCATTTTTATATATAAAAAGAAGATTGTATAATATGCGGCATCAATGCGTGTCCTAATTGTACTGCAAGGGCAACATCTCATCGTCATCATCTTAGCGTGGTTCCCGGTTGCATCCGAGGCTTTCACTCCAGAGCCCGGGGCCGACTTACTCCTTCGCCTCCTTCACACTGGGCTCTTATGATCATTAACCCTGTCTAACACAACCCCGAGCGGCAAGCCTGTGTAAGAGCCTCGTCCGTCAATCAGCAGGTGTAACGGCTTGCAGCAGAGTTTGGTTTGGGTTTCGTGGTTCTTGGTGGGTTCGACGAAGGGGATAAACATACTTATACCTGCACTTTTTTTATAAATGCATGCATGAAGCAAATTGGCAAATTCAAACATACAAATAAGTATTTGCTCTGAGAGGCAATCGAACCGGTGCGGCGACGCGGCGCCGGCGGTGCGGCTCGACTCACGGTGGTTCAGGGGAGAAAAAATTACCTTTTTTAGGGTTCCGTTGCCAAATGGCAAAAAACGGAACCCTTATAGATTCGTCATGTCTGTCTGTCTGTCCGTCCGTATGTCACAGCCACTTTTTTTCCGAAACTATAAGAACTATGCTGTTGAAACTTGGTAAGTAGATGTATTCTGTGAACCGCATTAAGATTTTCATACAAAAATAGAAAAAAAAAACAATAAATTTTGGGGGTAAAAATAATAATAAAATTTTTGATAAAACTAAAAAAATATATATGATATACATAACCCTGTCTAGAATTGGTTGATGATGATGATGATACATCATAACCATGTAAACTTCCACCGAAAATTAGTTTGAACGAGATCTAGTAAGTAGTTTTTTTTAATACGTGATAAATCGTAAAGCGCAATTTACCTTTCATTCAATCAACTCAAATATACAATTTTAATTGCTGCTACGGAACCCTTCATGGGCGAGTCCGACTCGCACTTGGCCGGTTTTTTTACTTTGTTTAAAACATCTACAATTTGTTACACAATACTAGAATCCTAGTAGAAACAATTACTATAAAAATACGATAAAATTATTATATATTATTTAATTATTTGATGCCAAAGTAGTGTGATCGAGAACTGACAAATTTCGTGCAAAAAATACTGATATTTCAAGTATACCTAAATAGAACGGAAATATTTTATTATTCAACTTTTATTCTTAGTTGGTGTTTTATGTGTGATAATTAAACATTTTAAGATATAATTAGTAATTAATTGCTATTACATTTTTGGTTTTGGACGTAACATTCGATTACACTACCGCCACATCGGGTATTTGTTCATTTACTTGTATATTGTACTGTCGGCAATGGACACTTGGGAAGAATATCCTGTGGTTTCAGTTGGTCCGATTCCGACATACCCACCCCATTGCTGGCACTGGTGGGTGAAGCCCGTGGGGGCTACCACACGAAAATAAAAACCAGTTACTCAGGTCACATTGTACTTCAAAGCAGAGCGATTTTGTATGCCATCCTATTTTTTTTTATATATCCCGCTCAACACAGCAGTCTATCGTGGACATTTAGCTGCTTTATCTTTACCACCTTAGTAATATATTCTTTTGAGGCACTCGATTTAAGTCTGGTAACTTTGTTCATTATTTTAAGGACATCTTCAATGGACAGCTAATCACGCCAATGTTAAATACAATACCTTCATTGGTATGGAAATGACCAGTCGTGTGTAAGTAGATTTAGTTACTAGTCCTGAAAATGTACTTATTTACACTGTTGTCAGACAATGATACTCGTATTTGAACAATCATACATACAATCACGCCTCTACCCAATAGGGGTAGGCAGAGAAAACATCTTTTTACTTACCACGGTCCTGGCATACGAATTATTATTTCCGAATTAATGGCGGTGTAACAACTACAATTCATGTTAAAAAAATCCCACCTTTGAGACATGTTCTACAAATTTTTGAGAGGTTGAGGTTTCAAATCCTAATCGTATACCTAAGTAGATACTACTGACGTGAACCTACTTCTATTACGGCAATACAGCCAAATAATGCTTTGGGTGTATGAGGGCTTAACAAGAACTTCAAGGCCCAAGCCAACCTCACTTGCTAGCCGGTAGAAAGAAAGAAAGAAAGAAAAGAAGAAAGAAAAATCACTTTGCAACACAAATGACACAACTAACAGCACATAGAGTTCTTAAATTTACAAAATACAAAACATTAACAATGACAAAACAAAAACATAACAACAAAAACAACCGTGTTTAAGGCGATCGCATATTTTAAAAAACTACTTACTAAATCTCGTTCCAACCAATTTTCGGTGGAAGTTATCTAACATGGTAATGCACTTCATATATTTTTTTAGTTTTATCATTCTCTTAATGATACAGCCCACCCCCAAAATTTATTGTTATTTTTTTATTTTTGTGTGAAAATCTTAATGCGGTTTCAACAGCATACACCAGGTTTCAACACCATAGTTCTTATAGGCTGTGACTGTGACAACAAAAGTGGCTGTGACATACGGACGGACAGACAGACATGACGAATCTATAAGGGTTTAGTTTTTTGCCATTTCGCTACGGAACCCTAAAAACCAATACAATTACAGGTCTGAGGCGCTGACACATTTCAAAACTTAAGTAGGTAGCAAGAGAGGTTACCAATTACCATGTATTTTGTTAAATATTCATGTCATTCATATATTACATTACAATAGAGCTACGTGTCATGTGTCGTGGTTTTGTTTATTTTCATTGTTACCGGCTGTTACCCGCGGCCTCGCCTTCGTGAAGTACTAATACCGTTCCAGCGACACACGGCGACTAGCGAAACCGGGGCAAGACGGGGACACCGTGGTTCCCAAACCGAACCAAAATCTCGAAACCGGAGATGCCCCGGGTCAGTCGGGGTGCGATGGAAATGCCCTATGGGCAACCTTACACTCCGGCGTCTGACGACCCGTGACGGCGTGCGGTTTTAATCGGTTCGAGCCCGAATAACCGAGGGGATTTGCGCACGAAAAAAAAAGGTACCTATTCTAGGAATAAAAGTATATAGGTACTCGTACAGTCAACGACAAAAGTTGAAGACCACTTAAATATTTACAAACGTTATTTAAATTGAAATAAGAATACCCTATAATGAATATATAGTACATGTAGTTTTATAACGCCAGAGGTCAAAGTTAATATATTTCATGTTTTCTTTTTTATTTTATGAAAGGTTTAAAGAACTAAAGTGATTAATAAATTAGAATTTGTTAAGCAACTTTTGACGTTGACTGTACTTATTCCAGACTACTTATTACCTAACTGGTGCCAACTTTCATCCAAGCCCTTCATCTTTTACAGCGTGTGTTTTCGTTTTAAGTAATTGTACTATTAGTCAAAATATCGACAATAGTATGACGCACTGTCTAAATTTCAGCTGTTTGTGAGATACAGCCTGCTGACCGACGGATATACAATGGGGAATATGGTTCCCCCGGTTACCTTACGGTTGCCCCTTGGGTCGAAACTTTGAAAGGGCGGCAAAGTCAGTTGTTAAGATGAAGATAGGTTTACCGTATTGTACTCACATGTGGTATAGCTTTCCGACTTGGGTCCAAATGCATCCCTCCAATTTCAATAACACCCGGTAATAGAGGACGAACTCCATTCAAACTATGGTGTGTATTCAAGAGCATCGCCGTAATATTTTTCCCAAGATCTTGCAAATCCGGAATCCTTCCAAACCGCTTCTCTATTATCGCTCTCTCCTTCACCTGAATCGCATATCTGTACCATACTTTATAGTAAACATTCATCACTGTGTTTTCCAACCGTTGAAAAAACGACATTTTTGACGTAAATTCTGAGCTCAGAATAGGTACATAGGCTGGGTTATCGGTAACCCCAATGCGGTCAGGACACCAATGCATCATGGAGCTTGATAATAAAGAAATTATAGGTGCTTTCTGTCCATTTACATGAGCCAGACCTAACATACAGTCACTGTTGAAATTTTCCACTAGAATAACGTCGTAACTTTTCTTCAGTACTTCAGCTAAGGGCTGAAAGTCTACCATCTTCGAGCACACGTCGAGAGCTAAGTCCGACAGCGGTTGAAAGTCTATAAACTGCCTGTATAATTTATTTAAACTGAAAATCTGTGGTATCTTGTTATGAACTTCGTAAAACCCCAAATCTATTACTTCCACTCCTAAGGCGGATAAACCTTCTAAACTCACGGTTGTGTAATTCGCTGGTGGATCTTTGATGGGAAAGAAAGACACCACAGTGACATGGTGTCCTCTATGGGCTAGCGTTGTGAACAGCGGGTCGAAAACCATTTGGTGGCTTTTACCCGTGTGGGGAAAGAGGCCGAGTATTCTCGCGGCGTGCACACTCTGTGCCGCGAGAATCGCGAGGAGAAATGCGATCGTGTGCATTGCGAGCGCACGACGCCGCGCCTAGTACGGAACTGTCGAGCCTGTCGACTGATACGAGTGCGGCCAAGGGACGGGTTATTTTAATAGGAGTTACGTGAATGATGTGCTGTATTGCTGTACACTAATACGGGTTGCAGACCGAAAACTGAGCTAACTTAATTTTGTTGTGGTTGCAGACCGAAAACTGAGCTAACTTAATTTTGTTGTGGTTGCAGACCGAAAACTGAGCTAAGTTAATTTTGTTGTGGTTGCAGACCGAAAACTGAGCTAACTTAATTTTGTTTGGTTGCAGACCGAAAACTGAGCTAACTTAATTTTTTTTGGTTGCAGACCGAAAACTAATCTAACTTAATCTGGCATAGCTCGCTTAGCTGACGCAGTTTTTCATTCTTATGTGCTGAGGCAAACTAAGTTATGTGAGACAACTAAATACGTGAATCTAAGCTAGTTATGTCGATGCACAGCTACACGAGACAAGCTAAGCCCTTCGAGGTTACGAATTGAACTTGAACTGTCCTTTAAATTGAACTTCACACAACTGACTGCGCTTACGCTTAGGGTGAGATCTATAGAGCATACTTTGACTTTACTGAGCCTATACTTGTCATGTATTAATGGTAGAATTATATTTATAACCATCAACAAATCTGTCAAAGTGTTGCGATCCGTTTCTTTTGTGTAACTTATATAAATGACCGTTATTTTTTTTTTCAACACATGAACTCGCCCTTTTATTTAAATATTAATTACATATATTCATAAAATCTCTCTGATGAATTAGTAAAAATACATCTACTTCTAGTTTAATTTAAAGAAATATCAAAAAGCGGCCAAGTGCGAGTCGGATTCGCCCATTAAGGGTTCCGTAGCAGCAAGTAACATAATTAATAATGTTTTTTTTTTAAATTTTTGTATTTGAGTTGATTGAATAAAAAGTAAATTGCGGTTTACGATTTAAGACGTTTTAAAAAATAAACTATTTACTAGATCTCGTTCAAACCAATTTTCGTTGGAAGTTTACATCGTAATGTACATCATATATTTTTTTTTGTTTTATCGTTCTCTTATTTTAGAAGTTACAGGGGGCGGGGGGGGACACATTTTACCACTTTGGAAGTGTCTCTCGCGCAAACTATTCAGTTTAGAAAAAAAATATATTAGAAACCTCAATATCATTTTTGAAGACGTATCTATAGCTACCACACACGTATGGGTTATAAGAAAAAAAAATTTTGAGTTTCAGTTCTATGTACCCCAAAATTTATTGCTTTTTTTTATTTTCGTGTGAAAATCTTAATGCGGTTCACAGAATACATCTACTTACTAAGTTTCAACAGCAAAGTTCTTTTAGTTCGGAAAAAAGTGGCTGTGACATACGGACGGACAGACAGACATGACGAATCTATAAGGGTTCCGTTTTTTGCCATTTGGCAACGGAACCCTAAAAAGATAATGCATAAAAAGGAATCCAAGTTTGTCTTTTGACGTCGCAAGTCTCACCACATGATTAGCATAATCTTACGTGTAATGTCTATAAATTCCAAAATAAAGAAAATACTCAGCTAAGATTTACCTAAGCTGAGCTTGAGTGAAGTCAAAGTATGGTCTATAGATCTCACCCTTAGTTCTTAGTGTGCACGGTTTTTTTTTTATAGAATGTTAGTAACCGAAATTACTAATATTCTCCGTAAAACCCTCCTATTCAATCGCAATTGCGTAAGGAGTGGGGTTACGTCTGTAGTGTAATGGTTAGGTTTCGAACTCGTAACCTCTTGATCGTGAAGCCTTAACCACTAAGCTACCGACGATTTCTGTTTAGCTTAACCATAGACCAATAATAAACATTATAATTAAATTGTTAATTATAATTACTTATATATTGGTCTATGGCTTAACGTAGCTTGCAATATCTTGGTGTTCGGTTTGTAACCCGCTTTGAACAGTTGCCTATATACTATTGCAGTTAACGTTACGTGAAAATTATAATGGTTGTTTTTATAGAAGTTGCGAACTTAGTGAAACATTTAGCAATTTCGTGAACCTATTTACCGCTTGGCCTGTGACGGCTGTGACTTAGGTATTAACGGCATCTTGCAATTAAATTTTCGTTCCCTTCCGGATCTCAAACAGCAATTTCGCACACCTATGCAATATTCGCTGACGATATTTTTTTTTTACAGTGGGTTAGTATCTTTTTTTTTTTTCGTGCGGAAATCCCTTCGGATCCCCCCGCTGGCCAGAGGGGGCGGTTATGTCGGGCTTGAACCGACTAAAACCGCACGCCGTCTCGGATCTACAGACGCCGGGGTGTAAGGTTGCCCATAGAGCATATCTCTCGCACTCCGAGTGGGTTAGTATCTAAGATGGAAGTTACAAACGTAAGCGTTAAGAAGAATCAGCTTTCAGAACAGGTGGCGGTGGGTCCGAGAGGACTTCCGCACGAAAAAGAAAGGTGTAATTTTATTTTATTTTATTTATTTCATTTCAGGTGAAAATGAAAATAAATGAGGTCTTTTTAACATTACATGTAAAAGTCTACACATTGGTCTACACATATTTATTTAAAAAAAATTGGTTAGGTTAAGGTAAAGGTAAGGTAAAAAAAATATCTCGGAAAATTTTATAATGTGAAAAATGTTTCACACACTTTTTTCAATAGAAACACAGTGAAAGTGAAAATCATATTCCGCAATTATAATTTGCCCCATTTCACCCTCGTAAGTTACTCGGATTTATTTTTCCTGTTTTGATTGCGCGATATTTTGTTCCTTTTGGAACAATTCTGACGGCGTTTTTGACCCAAAAATTACTTGTACTGGTCTATTTCCGTCATTATCAATTAGATAGAAAAAAATCTATACCCAATGCTCAACAAGAACACGAGGAAATTCGATAACCTATTTTTATTGAATTTTATCGCGTTTAGACTAAAGTACGTATCACGGTCATCGCAGAAGTGAGAAGACACACGTTTATTGAGCGATGTTTAAAGTCTAAAGTTAAATTTAGGTACAGAATACTCTTCTCCATCCGAGCTCCAATCCCAGTTGCATCTAAAGCTCGCACTTTGAGCCCAGGATCAACTTTCCTGTTCCTCCTTTTAAAGGATTTTTTGACTTTTATAATAGGAACAAGTGCCGTGTGACCCACCAAGCCCGAAATGAAACCCTGCACCAGAGCCTCACCCGTCAATCAGCAGGTGTTGAGGTTGGTTTTGGCCACGAAGATTTTAGTGGGGCCATAGACTTATCGGCGGGTACTTTTTCATAGTCTGTATGTTCACTATTTATGAGACGGAAACCGCGGAACTAAAAAAAAATCGGAAGCGCGGAAATCCCCTCGGATATCCTCCCCCCCCCCTCGCCGGTCAACGGGGGTGGTTATGTCGGGCTTGAACCGTATAAAACCACACGCCGCGCCGTCTCGGGTCTTCAGATGCCGGGGTGTAAGGTGGCCCATCTCTCAGTACCTACGGCTACGGCGAAATATTCAACAGTATTGTTGATTATTACGCCGTACCAAGTACCGAGTTCCTACTCACACTGACATTGTCCACAGAAACAAAACAAACTACAGCTTACAAACAACTATTATGTAACCTGTGCAATAGCACTACCGGGCTTCATGAAGTAGAACATAAAATAAAACATCGAGTAACAAAAGAAGGTGAGTTGCTCCACTTCATACTGCCTACAACAACAAAACAAAACTAAGGTTCCATCTATTATGACATGGATTGTGCGACCGCGATCGCGTCGATATCTACGTCCGATTTTGCTTTGATTATGTCTTACCCTTTTATGCCGCGTCAGGATCAACTGAGCCCATAACTAACTCAGCCCGCTGCGCTGGCTCAATTGCCCACTGCCAGTTGACTACGAAGACGCCCCTTTTCTGTATAATTCACGCCTAAAGGAGAAACCTATCTCCCATACAGACATGATAACTAGACGATGATAAAGAACTAAAACTTACACTAACTCGAGCACTTACAAATGTTTCTAAATACACATTTTAATAACTATCAGGAGTGTCAAATTAATATGTAATATGTCAAATTAATGTAATTTGACATACGTAGGTAAGAATAGGTTAAATACGGAATTTTTTGACAAATGCCTTGTTTATAGTATTTGGGTCTTGTCTACGAGACTGAAAATATCACAGGGTAGTCAGTTGGTAGGTAGTCAAATAAAATAAAGGACCTTTTGCATTGAGTTAAATGAATGTACAATCTGAAATAAATGATTTGAATTGAATATCTTATTGGAGTCTGGCCCAAAATTAGATTTCTCCATCAGAAAATGCGAACCGTCGAAGACTTCCAAACTGCTACCATTGATTAGTTAGATAGTTTCCGTGTTATCTATCAAATATTTGACCTACATTTGATAATTCAACTTGTTTTCAAACACTTTTTTTTAAATATGATATTGTCAGAAGTCTACGCGAATGTCACACATTGAAATAAAACTATTTTAACGGATTCTATCGCGATTTATTTGACGTTATTTTATTATTTACATTGAACCCGACCAATGGCTGCTGAAAAGCAACCGAAACTTCAAACATCAAATAAATCGCGATAGAATCCGTTAAAAATAGTTTTATTTCAACATTTTTTTAATGTTTCTAATCCGAAACTACGAGTTTCGATTCTAGAATCTGTAGTAAAAGCTATGCTTAGTTTAGGTCCAGATTATCGTTGTATTGGGTAATATCCCAGAATATTGTAATTATGATATAAATAGCAATAAAAACTACGACCTTCTCCTTTTTCGTTACTTATCTGATAATCTAGATTTTGTTGACGACATGTGGTAAATAAAACTGTTATCTGAATTTGATTGATAGCGTGATGATTTTAAAATGCCAAGGTGTCAAGTGTCAACACTATAAACTAACAAAAAGAGCTAATAAACAGCGGGTTAATCGCGTCGCACATTAAATCATTCAGTTTTGGACACGGAGTAGAGGAAGAGAGAGCTATACATAGTGTATGGCTCCATCTCTCTCCCTCAGTGCCGCTGAATTGCTTTGAAACGCTGCTCATTACACCGGTGCAGAAACTTCTAAATCTGCAGTTATCGGCAAGTTTATCATCAGGCTGTATGTCCACTGTTAGTTATTAATTGACTTCATTAATTTAATTTATTTGATTTTTCTATTTGATTTAATTTTTTAGGTAGGATATAAAAAAATCATGTAAAGGAGGCGAACTTGTATGTATTTTCTTAGTAATAGTCGATTTTCCTTAAGTTATTCGTTTTCGTTTAGCTATAGCGCATTTTACACAATTTACCCGTAATTTGTTAATAGAGAGTGATAAAAATTTGTATAAATTAATTACACTATTGGAAGATATTTTACTGCCCCCATACCACTGTACCTTCCTAGACCTAGACTAACAGATTAGCCTAACGCTTATTTCTAAATTCTCTAAAGTAGCTTATTTTACGATAACATCAACTACCTATCTACATGAAAAAAATCATCATAATCAGTCCAGCCACTTCGGAGATTACACGGAACAAACAGGCAGACATACAGATAAAAGTTTTAATTTTTATTTTGTTTCAAGTAGTACCTACCTACGCGTAAATACAATAATTAAGAAGCTGTTATTTGAATATTACAAACAGACACTTCAATTTTATTTTTTATTTATATACAGCTTAGATGATTAGTCACGCGACTTTTACTTATCTGCTGTTCGGCGCGATGATTGAGTGAAAGTTAGATCAATGACGTGTAAAATTAATGACCTGCATTATTCTGCATAACGCGCGATTCGGAACTACCTACATTGTTAAGGACCGTGGTTCGTAACAGACTATGACCTGATAAGGTTCCAAATAGACTGTCACTACTTCGCGGTCGCCTTCAGTGGACTGTATTTGATGGATGTGAGTCGAAGAATGAAACACTTGGATGGGTGGACTTCATTGACGTCAGTGAGGCATCGGATGTACTTGGCCCAGCACTACTCTTGATCTACTACTTCCTGTTGAGCTTCCTTGTTCCTTGAGAGACTCTTGTTGTCTACTTGTTGCCCAATGTCCAATAATTTCCTACCAAATAGTCCCTGCTTTTATAGTCTTTTGTAGTGCTGGCCCGCGATCCAAATTACCTCACCTCCGCATTTCCATTTATTTATATAACTTATGTTTTACATATTAATTACATAGCATATATGTACATAGGTAGAAATAAGACTTGCACGACGATAGGTACTTACATCTGTACCGTGCGACGTCGGGTTACTGAATGACGGGCGGATTGACCCCTCAGGCTTATATATGGGCCTTGCCTCCCGCGAGCTACTATATAATAAAATGGCACCAGCCGGGGGAGCGCATATTCGCTTCTTACGGCGTGGGAGGCAGTCGCGGGGTGTAATTAAACTTACATACTAATATACAAAGTCGTATTTCCTATTTATACGAAGTTATGTTAGATTCTGAGTAATGCATTTACGTAATTATATTTGCAATTATGCTTTTCGGGGAATGTACTTTCTTTATTAAATTTGGCTCTAACATACTTAATTACTCAGAAAACTAACTCCTAACAGTAGTAAGCTATTTATCTTAGCTTAATATCAAAGTTATTACATAATTACGTTTTAATTTACGTAAATCTAACATTTTCATAATTTATTCATTATATTCACGCTTACTTAATCTACGTGTCACTGGCACATGTGTCTATGGTCTATTTGTGTCGTGCACATACATTATTACCCATAATAGGTGATAGCTAAAATAAGACCCTACCACGGTAATGATATCATTACCGCGACCCTACCGAAGTATACAGAGTGAGCAGTTTGTAGAATTTCCTTTACTTTATGGTAAATCATATATAATCAAGAGATACATATCCAAAATAATACTAAATTAAATTAACACTACACACTATTATTACTAAAATAAACTAAATTAAATAAATAAAATATTTACATGCATAATGCGTCGTGAAATTCCTCTACATCGTCACCGACCGGAAACGTTCCCAGAAGGCTGGCAGCATTGCCACGTTGAATGGCAATGCTTATTCTCTGTGCAAGATAATAACCAGCCCTCTGGTCACGCGTAGCGTCGATCAGCCGCTTTGTTAAATCTTTGTACACGAAGCGGGCACTTGGGCCCCATGTCCCCAACGTTTCAACCCCAAACGGCTCAAAAATATAATCACCTGTTAAATTACAGTATTTGCGCCGTTTGAGGTTTTCCGCAGATGCAGCAGCAGCACCGGCACAGCCCGCTGTGCCTGAAAGATGTGAAGGCGCAAGGGTGTCGACGCATGTTGCATCCCACACCAAAGGCCTACCCATCTTCAAAGGCAGCAACGACATACCATCCGGTCTCCTGCCATCCTCACGCGCCAGCCCATTAGGTTCACGAATGGCTGGCACGCCAGCAGAGGCAAGAGCACGGCGGATAATGTCGTTGATGCAGGCGTGTCGTGATATACGCCCAGCGCTTCTGCCGCATGAAAGGCCATGGTGCCCAAGGCTGTCGACAGCTTCACCGCAGAGGCAACGATGGGGAGAAACACACGGCGCTCCCAGGCGAAGGCAAGTGGCAAGGCGGAAAGTAGTATCGTCCAACATAGTACCTATGTTGGGCGACGGAAGTGCCTGAATCCAGAGACCTGACTCCCATTCCCCCACAGCCAACAGGCGCGCACGCTCTGAAACATGGGAAGACGAGCGTATCAAACTGTCTCTTACCAGCTTGCATAGCGGCGCATCCCATTGTCTCTGGGAGAAAAGGTTGCCAGGCAATTCAGTGTTGGGACAAGCAACCTTCCAAGCATTAATGGCATCGGACTTGCACGACACCTCAGAGTTAACCTGTGTATTTATAAGAATTTTCCTGGTTAACTCCTCAGTGCCGTGGACCGATGACAAAAATGCTGGAAGGCTAACATCAGTAATTTTGCGAACGCCGAGCCCACCCAAGCGAACTGGTAAGGACGCTTGGAGCCAGGCTCGGTCGTTCAAGGCCACATTTAGAATTTTGCTGAGAGTGTTTTAAAGAATGTTGTCAATTTTTGCCAAAAGTGTCAAATGTTGCCAAAATTGGGATGAACGAAGTGCATGAGTAAATTTAGGGACAAAAAGGCATAACCGAAGTATAGTAAAGGCTGAATGAACACTTATTTTTTGTAAACAATCTGCAATATTTTCAAAATTTTGAATTTTTTCCTCAATAAATGAATGAAATCCATCTTCCAGAACTGGGGACCCCAGGAGGCGCAGAGAAGCTTTTTCCAGAATTTTGATATTGGGAGCTAAATGGTTAAATTTTTGTGTAGTCGAGGGTCTGTCTGTAGTGTCACTAATAAATATTTCACATTTGTCTGAGTTGAGTTGTAAGCCAATGGATTGAAATTTATTTTTCATAAGTTCTAAATCTTGTAACACTGTTGGTACATCACCCCCTAAAGTCCCGTCATCTAGGTACCAGATGTTGAATTTTGAATTTAACTGTTGTATGATGGGATGTATTGCTAGACTGAAGATGACTGGTCCCAAAGGGTCACCTTGCTGGCAACCAACTGCTGATTCCAAAAGATGATCCTTATAAATTAATTTTGTAGGGTGTCTGTAGCACTGCCAAAGGAATTTATATATATGAGGGGTTTCTAATTTTGCTTGGGTCAGCAAGGTATCCCTATTCACTGAATTGAAGGCATTCCTCAGGTCAACCTTCAAAATGACCTCACTTTCACCGCTGCCAAGGTACGTCGAAAGTGCGTGTATGGCAGCCTCACAGCCCCCTTTCGAACCGAAACCAAGTTGAAGGGGCTGGAATTTTGCTGCAAGCTCGGTACTATAATACTTGCAGCAAATTTTGGCGGCCAACCTCCGTAAGGTGCTCCCTACGGCAATGGGACGAATGCCACCATCCCTTTTACGCAAAGCACATAGGTTGGCCCCGTATAATATATGAATGATACCTTCGTCCACATTGCCGGAGAGCATCAAGTTCACTAAAGCCGTCAGCTCCTTCAGAAGGGCATCGCCAGCCTCCCCAGCGCTCGGACACATTAGATCTTTAAGATGCTGGGGGGTCAGGCCGTCGAGACCAGCAGCAGATCCACTCCGGAAGGAGCAAACGGCTGCGAACACGTCCTTGGCAGTAATACTGAGAGTTTCAGTGTCATCACCCGGTGGTTCTGGGAAAGAGAGATCAATTGAAGCCGGTGGATGCTTACTCTGCAGACCCGCGAGCGTGTCTGGAGAGTAAGGTGCCACCACATCGCTGCTAAAAAGCAACCTCGACGCGCCCCTGATATCACCTTCCCTTATTTTATTTTTTTATACTTATTGGATTGAGAGAAGGCATGGTTTAATTTTGATTCGAAATGATACGTGTTGTTAGAACAATTTTCTTTAATTTGGGTTGTCAAAGATCTTTGTGTTTTTAATGTGTAATATTCTGTAAGGGAAGGTTAACAATTGCTCCCAGGCCGATATGGAGTCCACACTAACGACATATTTGATGCAATTTGATAATTTTTGAGCCACAGAAGGCCTGGTTTACTTTATTAATTTATCTCAATTGAAATCTTAATGAACATCATGCAGAACACAAACAAGTTTAAAATCTATATTATTATAGAATTGTAAATTAGTTGTGTCTGTCATTGGAGATATTTAAAAAAAAACTTGGGTTGTATTAAATGAACGATTCTGAACACAAAAAAATGTTATTTTGGAATTCTTCTTCTTCTCTGTTTGTCTGTTTGTTCGCGATGGACGCAATAACTAGCGAAAACCTTTCTGACCAAGACCTTTCTAATGGAAAAATCGCATCAAAATCTATGCTGTTTTTTTTATTAGAAAGGTCTTGGTCAGACTTAAAATCTGCCGTATATTTGATTGCAATTGGTAAAACTCTAGTTAAAAACTACTTATTCAATAATATAAAAATTTTAAATACGTAAAATACCTACTGTTTCCAACAGTAGGTTATACCACAGATTACATAATATTAATGTAAGTTATACCTTTGTTTCAAAGGACTGAACTTTACGTTTTTGTGGTTCTTATACAGTATAACAGTATATTTCTTTTTTATTATATTTTATGCATTTCGGCATTGATGTCTATATTAATAGTACTTAAAAGTAAATTGGGGGAAGAAATCAACTTTTTATGTTATTTTCAACGGTTTATTTTTCGATCTCATTTTTTGGTTCGTTTTGACGATACCTTTTCGCCATACTCTTCTAATAATAATGATAATGAGGGTGAAAATTTGTTTTTTTAATATTTTTTTTCATGTTACATGCGAAGTTTTTTTATGTGCGTAAGTAATAAAAACAACTCAAGAAATCTATTGATAACTAGCTGTTGCCCGCGGCTCCGCCCGCGTAGATATTGATTATCGCGACCAACGAACTATCATTCCCCTTATCCTTCCTTCCTTCCTTATACACAGGTTGAAATTTCAAATAAACCTTTTTTTATATTTTTAATTTCGTAATATCTTTTGAATGGAATATCCGATTTCAATCATTCAAAAAGTAATCCACAGGTATTGAAACATACTTGAATATGAAATCATTTATTTTGATAAGAATTAATACAAAGGTATGGATAACATCGTCTGATTTTGATCGGCATTTCTAACAACTTTAAAACTGTTAAAAAGTAGTTATAGTGACATAAATACAATAGTTGAACAAGGTGTCGCGAAGTTTTTTGTAGATATTGATATGTTCTATAATATTAAAGAAAATTTATTTGTTCTATCATCAATAGGTACTTTCCGCACATCATGCGCGTGAGGGCCCTGGCGGAGGATGCAGTAGCCCGGGGGTGGCTTGGCGGTGTCCCTGGACATCGCCAACGCGTTCAACACCTTGCCCTGGAGTTGCATTAGGGAGGCGCTCGTGTCTCACGAAGTGCCTCTCTACCTCCGCCGCATAGTCGGGGCGTATTTGACGGAGAGAGCCGTCATCTACCCAACCGTGACCGGTCTCGGTCGGCGTGAAATGTCGTGCGGTGTTCCACAGGGATCGGTTCTGGGGCCGCTCCTGTGAAACATCGGATACGACTGGGTGCTTCGCGGTGAGCTCGTAGGCGGTGCCGCCGTCACGTGCTACGCGGACGACACGCTCGTGACGGCGTGCGGGGCGACGTACCGCGAAGCGACCCGAAAGGCCACGACCGCGGTTGCCCAAGTCGTTAAGCGGATCCGGCGGCTGGGTCTCGAGGTGGCTCTGCATAAAACCGATGCCCTGTTCTTCCATGGGCCTCGGAGCAAGCCACCCGAGGGATCCAGTCTCATCGTGGGAGGAAATCGCATCGGCATCAAGCCCCAAATGAAATATTTGGGGCTCGTGCTCGACGGCCGATGGGACTTCGGAGAGCACATCCGATGTCTGGCCCCCAAATTGAAGGGCACAGCTCTTGCTCTGGCTCGGCTGTTGCCCAACATGAGGGGGCCCGATGACTCCTGCAGGAGACTCTACGCGGGGATCGTGCGGTCCATGGCACTGTATGGGTGCCCAATATGGGCGGAGGCCCTGAAGACCAGAACCGTGCAGATGCTGCGCGCTCCGCAGTGAGTTATGGCCATCAGGGTCATCCGCGGGTACCGCACGATCTCCTTCGAGGCGGCGAGTCTCCTTGCCGGAACTCCGCCATGGGACCTGGAAGCGAAAGCCCTTTCGCAACTGTACCAGTGGCGAAAGGAGGCGCGGGAGCAGGGATGGAACCCCGAGCCTCGAGAAATCGAGGCCGTGCAGTCCCAGCTCCGCCAGGCCATCGTGGTGGAGTGGAAGGAACGACTTGGGCGACCAAGCGCAGGGCACGCCGCAATAGCGGCGGTAATGCCCATCATGGAGGATTGGCTGGAGAGGCGACACGGAAGCCTCTCGTACCGACTGACGCAGGTGATCTCCGGGAAGGGGTGCTTCGGGGACCACCTGCATCGGATCAGGAAGGAGCCAACGCCTGAGTGTCATCACTGCGACGCGAGCGAGAACTCAGGGCTGCACACGCTGGCGGACTGTCCGGCGTGGGAGGCGTCGAGGCGTGACCTCGTGGCAGCCATCGGGGTGGGAGTCCTCTCGCTAGGCAGCATGATTGCGGCAATGGTGCGGCGCTGGAGAGACTTAGAACTCTCCCGGTCCGCCGAGCCCGCAACTTGCTCGCCGCGCATCGCAGGCGACTCAGGCGTCGGAGGTCGCTTAATGACCTCCGTCCTCCATGAGCGCAGGCCTGGAGGTGGCAGGTAAGGCCGCCTGTCACCCCAGCAGAAGCAGGCCGGGACGGTGGGGCGACTAGCGCCCCTCCCCCAAACCGGGGCAAGACGGGGACACCGTGGTTCCCAAACCCGAGGGGGCCATCTCGGAACCGGAGATGGCCCAGGGTCAGTCGGGGTGCGAGGGATATGCTCTATGGGCAACCTTACAGCCCGGCGTCTGTAGACCCGAGACGGCGTGCGGTTTTAGTCGGTTCAAGCCCGACATAACCGCCCCCGCTGGCCGGCGGGGGGATAATCCGAAGGGATTTCCGCACGAAAAAAAAAGGTACTTTCCGCAGCGCATGCGATGAAAGACATTTTATGACTAATTTTCTTACACCTTGGGTTGTTTTAATAGGGATTTCTAAGTATCTCTATTTTTTCTAGTAATAAATATAGCCTATATATGTTACTCAGTGATAATGTAGCTTTCTAACGGTTAAAGAATTTTTGAAATAGGTCTAGTAGTTTTTAAGTTTATTCGTTATATACAAAAATCCAAAAAACAAATCTTTCCTTTTTATAATATTAAATATATGTAGAAGTGTAGGAGTTTAGATGTAGATGATAGTGCTAACTAGAGCACAGAATATATAAATAGTAGATTAGGTTTGGACTGCTACTGCGTAAATTCTTTTTTAATCCATTAAAGATAAAGAGAGGTTTATTGTTTTGCATGGTCTTATTGATCTTCACCTACTAGCGATCTACCTAAGTGTGGTATGCTTCAAATTAATAGTTTCTTAAAGTTGAAACTTTCCAGGATATTTTTATCGTATATGATTAATGATGATTGACATAAACACTGAACGAAGCTAAGTAGGTAGGAACAATTTATAAGCGTCAAGCGTCGTCGGTAGCTAAGTGAATAGTTTCAGTATATATAAAGTACTCTGTGGTGACTAGGGAGTGTGTGTCGGCCTTACCACAGATTACATAATATTATTCTAGCCTTACTTACGAAACGTGTGCACACACACCGACTACGGGAACACACCCCTAAGCGGAAACACTATAGTCATATCGGTTACTAGTAAATACTCTTAAAAAAAGGTATAAAAACAAGATAAATCTCAAGCATCAGTAAGTTTTTTTAACTTAGGTATTATGATAATAATCCATGATAACGAAATGACCTCTCAAAAAAAAAAACCGTTCCCGCAGTGGGAACGCACAGGTAGATTTCGTGAAGCAATTAATATTATTTTATATACCGAACTACGGACTTTAAACAGTTTAATTTTTTTTCTCGAAAACGGTAACTTTTAGCGAAAAACTTTTCAGACATTTATTTTAGACTTAAAAATGGCCTATCGATTAAAAATGTTTCCGACTGCAAGAATGTTCACCGGTTAGAAGTTATGATTTTTTTCCCGAAAAATTTTGGTTTTTCCCCCTCCACTTTTAGTTAAAGTTTTAATCTTATAGGTTTATAATTAAAAGTTGTTGGTATTCATGTATACTATGGGATAAAATTAGAACGGATCGAATATCTTTCATGGAACGTGAAATTTTGAGGAAAAACTGATTTCACAAAAAGTGAGGCCCTACCGTCCCCGTATGCCGGATTCCACCCGTTCACGAACCTAAGCTAAGTTTACACCCAAGCAATTTTTGACCGCAGTTTGAAAGCGATCGGGGCAAAAATGCGACCGTGAGAGTGCCGCAAATTTTGGGAAGTGGAACCATACATACATATATATATATATATAAACTTTTTGACCAGTGGTCATTTCGGACTCAGGGGGTCATAACTAGACCTCCTATGAAGAAATTTTTTTTAAATTCGACAGTAGTCAAGAAACCAATAGGTAGATCGATTTCATCGAAATCTACCTAAAATATAGCAACAAGTCGGCGCGTGTCGCATAGGCCGTAGTCGTGCTGCAAAAACTGTAGGGAACACTAAGGTCAGTAAGATAAGTTGTCGGAACCGAGCGGTGTGCGCACGTGAACCGCCTGCTTCTACTATAAAGTAAGCTTCTTACTTTGTAAAGTGGGTGAATCAACGCCGGGATCTCATTGCGGTTCTGGGCGTGGACGTTCTCTCGTTAGAGACCATGGTGAGAGACGTGGTCTTCGACGGGAGCAACTGACACGCCGCCGACTCTCTCTGTGAGCAGGGGGAGCCGCAGGCTCGTCTACGCCCAGGACTACCGACCTCCATGATCGTGGCCTGAGGATAGCAGTCGGCCGACTCGCCGTCCTTACAGAAGCAGGCAAAGACGGAGGAATCGTGTCGTGTGTGTCCTATACCCGCCTGCCAACTCACCGAAGCGGGATCAAACCCAACCCCGTAGATCAAAGTCCGTCGGAAACCCTAGGGATATCCTTTCCAAGGCGCACCCGGGGTGCCCGGCAAAGGACACTTGGGACGACACCGTGTGGCACCGATAGGGTGAAACCCGTGCGGGCTTCCACAGGCAAAAAAAGGACATTTATAAAAAAAACATGCATTCACCTTAGGCAAGTATAATTTGATAGTGTTGTGTGCCAAGCACATTACGGGTTACGGACTATAGGTATTTAGTAAGTGCTACTTACTTGGGGTATAATTTCCTTGTTAGGCTCCAGATGCATGCCACCAACTTCAACAACACCAGGCAACAGCGGACGAACACCGTTCAAACTGTGAAACGTATTTACTAACAACATGGTGTTTTTCTTGGCAAGAACCTCCAAATCAGGAATTTTTCTTTTGAATCGTTTTTCAATTATCATCTTTTCGTTCACTTGAATAGTACTATAGAACCACAGTTTATAATACACGTTCATGACTGCATTTTCCATCCGTTGAAGAAATGTCATACTAGAAGTATATTCTGAAGTCATTATCGGTACATAAGATGGGTTATCAGTAACTCCAATGCGACTAGCTGACCACGGCAGCATTGGGCTGGATAGCAGAGATATTACAGGCGCTTTTACTTCATAGATATGTAGAAGACCGAGCACACAATCACTATTAAAGTTCTCTATTATTACAACGTCATAATCTTTCTTGAAGACTGCAGCCAAAGGTGCGTAGTCCATGAGTTGCGCACAAATTTCTAGACCCTTCTTGGATGATTGCCGAAAAATATCCATCTGTGTTCGAACTACGCTTAGTCCTAGTTTATCCATCAAAGTGTTCTGTTTATCAAAGAACGAAAGATTTATAGGTTCTTTTCCTAGCGTAATGTTAAGGCTCTGAAGAATAATATACCTGTAGTTGTCACTCGGTTGCCTCAACGGGAAGAACGACGCTATAGTAACTTGATGCCCACGCTTCACCAAATTTCTCAGCAATGGTTCAAATGCTGAATAGTGACTTCTTCCGGCATGTGGGAAAATGCCAAGAATATTTGCAGATTGAACTTGGCAGATTAACAATAGCAGCAAACTTCTTAATAAAACCATCCTGATATTGTAATCCACGTTGTTGTAATAGTGTTAACAAAACTATAAGTAGGACGCGATTGATATCAGTTCCAAGAGTGGAATGAGTTTATAACGAGTTGAAATCGAATACATTTTTAATTATTTGTTTCAACGTCCAACTGTAGGTAGGTACATGATAACGGACTAAATATACAACATAATTAGCTAAGGAGGTTGATTTCTTAGAACGAGTGATTAGAGGTACCCTTTTTTTTTTTCGTGCGGAAATCCCTTCGGATACCCCCCCGCAGGCCAGCGGGGGCGGTTATGTCGGGTTTGAACCGACTTAAACCGCACGTCCGCACCGTCTCGGATCTCCTTTATTCCGCCCTGTGCCACTGGATTTGCCACTGGGGTCACAAAACGGAAAAAATCTTCCGGTTTGTGCCACTGTTCTAAAAATAGAGCATAATCTAATTATGATGCATTGGCCACTTATGTTGAAGGAGGTTCTTATGTAAATATAAAAATAAATAAATAAATAAAAATATTGTTACATAAAAAAATATTATATAAATATTGTTTTTCAACGTAAGTATCGTTAGAATCATTCATTATCCATACCTATTACATGTTTTTAACAATAAAGGGTTGGTAGTTAAATGCATAGGAATCTTCATAAGTCGGCACTGCGCTATTACCTGTATTGAATGTTACAAAAGTTGCAAATTCAAAGTGTATAACAGGAGTATGTTTCTACAAACAGTGGCACAAACCGGAAGATTTTTTCCGTTTTGTGACCCCAGTGGCAAATCCAGTGGCACAGGGCGGAATAGTCGGGTCTTAAGAGGAGGTGGAGGTGTAAGGTCGCCCATAGAGCATATCCCTCGCACCCCGACTGACCCTGGGCCATCGCCGGTTTCGAGATAGCCCCCTCGGGTTTGGGAACCACGGTGTCCCCGTCTTGCCCCAGTTTGGTGCCCAAAGAAATGATTGTCTATATTTCATGATCGTTTTAGCGTTGGTCCCAGTTCCATCCGAGGAGCCTAGGCTCCGTTTACTTCTTCTCCTCCTTGTGGTTTGGCTTATACCTTTTTTATTGGAGCGACTTCCGTCTGACCTGCAAACCCCGAGTGGAAAGCCTGCACTAGAGCCTCGTCCGTCAATCAACAGGTGTATCTGGGTGCGTCTCATAACGTATAAACTCATTTGGTCAAATTTTATTATATTATCGTTCATAAGATATAATCAACGTGAGATATACCAACTGTTGATATAATTTCTTTACATATAACATTTATTTATTCTAAAACTTAATTAGGAATGGTGTTTGATATTACGTTTATGTAATCGAAAATCATTTGGTCTAACGTTTAATATTTATATTGTTTATTTAATCAAAAAATTATTAGGTCCAACGTAGCCTTCGTGGTTATTTTTAGGGATTTTCTTTAGAAAAGCCCTATTGCTATCGAGTTGTCGTCGACGTCGTCGTTGCCAATTTTCTGTCACGGTTTTGGGTATGAAGGAGATGAGCTATCGAGTTGCTGTTTTCGGTAATAGATTCGTGCTGGGGTGAACCTTTGCAAGATAAAGAAAAAAAAAACCCTTGTATTCGGCTGAGCTCGTCTCAGGAATTCAACTTGTTTTTAAAACACCCAGAAATTAGACCAAATAAGTTTTATATCTTTTGAGTGGTACATATGTACGATTTTATATTTAATGTATGTTATGTCAAACGATGTTATATTTAATGTATGTTATGCTTATAATAATTAGTTATTTTAAAATTATATTAATCGACTCAATTAAATTTTTAAGCATTTTGTATGCTTACTTTTTTCTAAAGATTTAGATCGGAAAAAGAGAACATCTAGGACGGGACTTGAACCCGCGACCAGTCCCTTACAGGGGGAGTGCTCTGACCAACTGAGCCACCTAGACACGTCCCAGATATTCGTTATTAATCGTTTATTATACTAACTAATCGCTATATATAATAAAATTATAGATTCCGTTGTTATATGTTGTTAATATTAGAGATTTTGTTGTTAAATCATCTATTACGTACCCGGGTGTATCTACCGGTTGCACATTAACTTGGCTTTTTCCGAAGGTCTTGGTGGGGTCCCATACATGTCTATAAAACATAACTTCACGCCTGAATCCCCGAAGGGGTAGGCAGAGGTGTATTACACACCCACGATTCACCAGTTATGTTAATGTCCCAATGTAATAGGGGGCGAGCCTTTTGCCATCTATCAGGCACATTATTTAGCGGGAGATAATTAACATTTATTAATGTACCCGGGGTGACTGATCGAACTCGAGACCTCGTCTCAACTGTCCACTACGTACGTCACTGGGCTATAGCCGCTCATATGAGTCTATATTATGATTGTTATGTGCGAGGGTCTCGGATGAAGTCGAACGAAATTTTAGTTATGAGTGCCCATGCTCTACCAACTTACGAGTAGGTGCTTCAGTACCTACCTATTTATTATTATGGATTATTCTCAGTAGTTCGGTAGAAGTAGTTCCGTGGAACTATTGGGACTTTTTTCCCAGTAGTATCGCTTGACAATTTACACAAAAATTACTTTAATTTTAATATCTTTATTGCCAGTAGTGTATAATATGTATGTATTTACAAAAACAATGTATATAAGTATGTTTATCCGTATTCTGGAACCCATAACACAAGCTAGTTAAACTATGCTTACTTTGGGTCTAGAAAGCGCTGTGTAGAATGTCGTAGAAGGGTTCCGTCCCTTAAATCGGCAAAAAAGCACGTTTGTTATATGAGAACCCCCCTTAAATACTTATTTTATTTTATCATGTATTTTTAAAGTAAAAAATATAACTCAATATTCGGTGAATATTTCAAGCGTCTACCTGTTACCGTTATCAATATCGAGCAAAAACGAGCAAACTATGGCACTCCAGTGTTAGGGAATTCTCCATTGGTTTTATATATTGAATAAAAATCATTAACTTAGTTCACTTTGTATTATTCTTCGAACACACATTTCTACAATCCCTTTTTACACGCGAATCATAGACAAGCTGAAGAAGATACCATAAACAATAATCCTTAACCTTTTTAAATCTATTGCTTTGAAAGATAGGGCATTGCTCCTCATTCATCACTCTCCCTCAATGTTCTATCTTTCAACTGCTACATTACACAAATACAAAACTAAATTACTTTACATCACTAATAACATAACTAAACTTTTACTTCTCAACAAAACAATTTCTATCATTAAAACCTGTGAAGGTTTCATATTTACCTTATAAAACCATAACACTTAACTTTATGTTGCTCACTACTTACTAAAACTTATAAAACTAATTATATCCTAAACTCAATTAGTATTATAATAACACTCTTTTGTTAACTTGCTACCCATACTTAACATAATACTGAAAACTTTTAAATATTGACTCAGTATGTATACTCATACAGTTTCATATGGATATATAAATACCTTACTATTTTCCTACTAAATATACTCCCATACTTTTAACTAAGTTAATAAACTGAATCTTAGGCAACGGTTTAGTCAAAATATCTGCAATTTGTTGTTTAGTTGAAACATACTTTACAAATATTATACCTTCTTCCACTTTCTGCTTTATAAAGTTATACTTCACATCTAAGTGCTTTACACGTTTCTGATCTGGATTTTTTACAATTTTTATAGTACTAGTATTATCCTCAAAAATAGTAACGTTTTTAATATTAATATTCAAATTAACTAATAAATTGATAAGCCAACATGCTTCCATAGAAGCTTCACAAAGCGATACCAACTCTGCCTCAGTGGTACTAAGAGCAACAGTTGGTTGCTTTCTAGATTTCCATATGATAGTATTATTAAATAATTTAAATAAATAACCTGAGGTTGACTTTCTATCTGTTGTGTCTCTTGCAAAATCTGCATCTGCATAACCAATTAAAACAGAATTTGAATCACAACTACTCTTACTATAAACCAAATTATAATCCACAGTTTGTTTAATATATCTTAACAATCTTTTCAAAGCTTTAAATAGTTTTTCACATGGTTGAGACTGAAATCTACTAAGGTAACCTACAGCAGTGGCAATATCTGGTCTTGACCCTATCATTGCATACATTAATGAACCAATTAAAGATCTACAGTTATATTCCCAACTAAAATCTACCTCACTGCTATCAATATTTAAAATAAAATTTTGATCCATTGGTGTGTCGCAACCCTTACAATCTTGCATATTATATTACTTTAAAACTTGCATAAGATATTTAGATTGATTAATATGAACTTCCCCTGGTAACTTATTTATAGAAATCCCCAAATATTTTAAATTATTACTTCCCATATCTTTCATCCTGAATTTAGTACATAAAAATTGTTTTACCATATTAATTTTTTTTAAATCTCTCCCTACAATAAGTAAATCATCCACATACAAAAGTAAATACACATCCTTCTTCATATATAAACAATAATCATTCTGTGATCTTTTAAACCCATTCTCTATAATTGTTTGATTAAAATTTTCATACCAATATTTAGGCGACTTTTTTAATCCATATAATGACTTTAACAACTTTAGTACATGACCTTCGGGTACCACTAACCCCTCGGGTGGTTTTAAGTAAACATCTTCCTTAATGTCCCCATATAAAAATGCTCCTTTTACATCCATCTGGCTAATGTGTAAATCCTTGTGTGCAACTATTGACAGTAAAATTCTTAAAGTTTGGAGTTTCAATACAGGTGAATATGTATCTTCTATTTGATCATGTTGCTTAAATCCGCGAACTACAAGTCTTGCTTTATATATTTCTTGATCTACAAGCTCCTTTTTAGGAAATATCCATTTACAATCAATCAATTTGTCATTTTTCCTTTTAGGTACTATTTGCCAAGTCTTACTCTCTTCTATCACTTTCAACTCTTCTTCAATAGCTTTATTCCATAATTTTTTATCTTCTCTTCCTTCAATATCTTTGTAGTTTATAGGTATATTTTCAACACTTGTCAATAATGCATATAATGTTTCTCCATCATCATCGTCTAAATTCATTTCATAATCTTCTTGCCACTTCGGTTTCCTTCTCTGCCGATTTAATCTCCCTGATTTTATGCTCTCTTCATTATTTATCTCTCTTTCCCTTTCAGATATCTTTTCTTCATTTATATTTTCCTTAATACTTTCTTCTTCTTCTGCACTATCAAATTCTTCATCAATAGTTTCACTTTTCCTTTCATTGTCATTATTCCCTTCTCTTGGTTTGTCATTGTTCGGTATGTGTATATTATTATAGTAATTATCCTTTTTCTTCCTTTCATCGAATATAACATTTCTAGCTACTACTGTTCTATTACTTTCTTCATCATACAATTTATAACCTGAAGTACAATAGCCTACCATTATCATTTTCTTACTATGACTATCTAATTTTTGCCTTAATTGATGTGGGATATGATTGTATGCAATACTTCCAAATATACGCATTGATGAAACATCCGGTCTTTTTCCTGTCCACAGTTCACTAGGTGTCTTATCTCTTCCTACTGTTGGACTTCTATTTGTTACATATGCCGAATATAATACAGCATCACCCCAGAACTCCTTTCCTAATCCTGAATCTAATAAAATTGTCCTAGCCTTATCCATTATAGTCCTATTCATTCTCTCAGCCACACCATTCATCTCAGGGTTATATGCAACTGTGTATTGAATCATTATACCATTCTCATCACAAAATTGTTGTAATTCTTTTGAAGTATACTCACCACCATTGTCTGATCTAAGTTTACATAATTTTGTATTGAAATTATTTGTAACATAATAATAATAACTTTTAAATTTATTATATACTTCAGACTTTTCTTTTAAGAGATATATTATTGTAAAATGTGTATAATCGTCAATAAATGTTACGAAATATCTATAACCTTCCCTTGATACTGGAGATATTGGTCCACACACATCTGTGTGTACCAATTCCAACGGTGCTTTAGCTCTATATCCTAACCGATTAAATGGTTGTCTTGTCATTTTACCTAATACACATGGTTCACACAGTGAATTCTCATTTATTGACCCTAGTTTCTCACTTAATCCATCTACTAATTTTTTATTGAAAAGCATACTTAAATTCTTTAATCCTAAATGTCCAAACCGTCTATGCCACAGCTGTACTACCTCTTCATCTTTTTTATTTGAGACAAAATTACATGAATCAAAATTTGGTTCTGTTTCAATAGTGTACAATGACCCTTCACTATTTCCTATCATAATTAAATTGTTAAAATAATAAACTCTGACCTTACTTTTTGAAAAATATACATGCATATTATGATTTCCTAATTTAGATACAGACAGCAAGTTTTTTCTTAGTTCCGGTACATAGTATACATTTTTAATAGTGCAGTTGATTGACCTTTTACCTACAAAACAAGTCAATCTTATATTACCGATGCCTACTGCATTTAATACTACACCGGCCTTTGCCGCAGCAATAACCTTAGGAACTATCAAGTCTACATACTCTGTAAATAAGTCTTTTCTATTAACTAAATGATCTGATGAACCTGAGTCTACATACCAAATTAATTTATCCTTATCTTTCATATAATTATTAGCTGAAAGCTCGACGTCGCTTCTACCTGCCATGAATGTCATATCATTATCCTTTTCTGCTGCAAATGTATAATTATTATTTCCTCGACCTTGTCCTGTTCCTCTCCATCCATGTCCTCGTCTGTTATTTGAACCTTGTCCTCTTTTGTTATTCCAACCTTGTCCTCGTACTTGTGAAAGTCCTATTCCTTGTCCTCTTGAAAATCCTTGACGTACTTGTGAAAAACGAAAACCTCGTCCTCTTGTAAATCCTTGACCTAGTCCATGTCCTTCATTTGATCTGCACTGGTTTTGTTTATGTCCTGGCTGATTACAATTGTAACATACGAAGGCATTACTGTAGTTTTGTACTTTATTTATTTTATTATCTTTCTGCCTCTTTTCTTCTTCACCTAATAGTCGTTCTTTTACGAAATCCAGTTTTATATCGGTCATTGTTTCTAATGTTGTAACAACTACTTCGTACGACTTCGGCATTGACAGCAAAATGTAATTAATTTTTTCTTCGTCGGATAAGATGGCTCCTGCATCGGCCAATTCTAAGAACATGCCGTCCATTTGGCTAAAATGGTTAACTAAACACGTTTTTTCATTGAACATAATATCACTTAATTTTCTTCTTAAAAATAATTTCCCTTGTATACTTTTCTTCATGAAATTAGCTTCCAGACGTTTAATCATATTGTACGCTGTATTTTCGTTCCGAATATATTCCAAATGTGTGTCCGCCATTCCACCAATGATAATATTTTGCGCCTTCGCTTCCAACTTTTTGTTTTCGGGCTTACTTGCAAACGCGGCACTTGTAATCGCTTCCTCGCATTCATGCTCCCTCAATAAACTTTTTATTCTGAATAACCACGTTGCAAACCCCGTTCCATCAAATTGTTTTATGTTATATGTTTTGAATTCCGTCATCTTGATCCTTTTCGACGCAACTAACCAATATCCATGAACATTAATTAAACGCTCCGTTTTTGTAACCACGCTCTGCTACCACTGTTAGGGAATTCTCCATTGGTTTTATATATTGAATAAAAATCATTAACTTAGTTCACTTTGTATTATTCTTCGAACACACATTTCTACAATCCCTTTTTACACGCGAATCATAGATTAAAGACAAGCTGAAGAAGATACCATAAACAATAATCCTTAACCTTTTTAAATCTATTGCTTTGAAAGATAGGGCATTGCTCCTCATTCATCATCCAGGAGTGTCGACAGAAGTTGAAACTTGAACAATTACGTGTATATTTTTGAATAGTCATCATCCCCCTTTTGAACAGCATAAGCATTTGTTCGTTTATTAGTATTAGATAAATATATTCGCCTTGTATCTTAATAATTTTAAATATTATTTACTTACTTAAGTTATCAATTCACTGTTATTTTTTTCTCTACTGTTTGTTTTAATTTTTTGTATTTAATTTGTAAATTGTATCTAATCATTAATTATTTTATCAATATAAATTAATGATTATATAAAATAATATTCAATAAAAATTTAAAAATACCTATAAAATTGCATGCCTTCAGCTTGTACTATTATTTATTCTGTGCCTTCAGGTGGATTATGTAGGGGCCACTTTATTTACTGAATATTACCTATAAATTACCCATATTCGCAATAAATGAGTTTGAGTTTAACCCTATTAGATTTGATTCAAGACATCATTTTTATAATAGGCGAGTACCTTTTTTTTATTTTATTGTGCGGAAATCTCTTCGGATACCCCCCCGCCGGCCAGCGGGGGCGGTTATGTCGGGCTTGAACCGACTAAAACCACA
This sequence comes from Cybosia mesomella, assembly GCA_946251805.1. Taxonomy (NCBI): domain Eukaryota; kingdom Metazoa; phylum Arthropoda; class Insecta; order Lepidoptera; family Erebidae; genus Cybosia; species Cybosia mesomella. The sequence continues at coordinate 5,662,930 of OX276395.1, forward strand.
CGCCGTCTCGGGTCTACAGACGCCGGGGTGTAATGTTACCCCTAGAGCATATCCCTCGCACTCCGACTGACCCTGGGCCATTCGCAGTGTCCCCTCTGATAACAGCAGAGGGGTACCTGGAGCGACCACCCCCGCCATACCCCGACCCCCTCGTTTCCTACTTATACATATAGGTTTGCTTGTAGGTATAATTAATATACCTACTATATGAATCCAAAAGAATGTGTTCATTTAATTAAATTTTTAAGCAATATGTAAGCTTACTTTTCCTATAGATTTAGATAGGAAAAAGAGAACGTCCAGGACGGGACTTTAAGGGACTGGTCGCGAGTTCAAGTCCCGTCCTAGATGTTCTCTTTTTCCTATCTAAATCTATAGGAAGAATGTGCTCATTTTATCCAGTTATCATAATAATTATATGTCTACCGATATCACCTACTTAGACCAAGATAATATAAAAAAAATGTGGCACATCTCTGATATTTGCACTGAAGTAGGTCAAGCAAGATATTTAACTAACTAGTCTGGTCATAAATACTGTTAGGTACATCAAAACTTTTTTCTTTTTCAACTTTTTAATTATTTTGAATTTGGAACACGTATATTATTTTAAAAACTTCTTTCGATTTCGCGCCATTTCATATATAATTACCACGTTTTTCTTAGTTTCACTTCGTGTCTGTGTTTCTTTCCCTCTGAAGCCAAATAACGCCCCACGTTTTTTAGTGATTGAGAAATTTATTTTCTTCTTGTTAGTTCGGAAGGAAAACGTGGTTTTTAAAAAGTTTTTTTTTCGTGTCTATCGCCTTGCACAAAGTGGGTAGGTATGGGGTGTGTGTTGGGTAACCTCCTCGAGTGTCGCTCCGATTCCGATCCCGCTGCAGTCCGGGGGGAACGGAATCGGAGCGGCCGGTACACCCTGGGCGGCGGTCAATGGATGGATCTTCCCCTTCACCCCTTCATAGGGTTGGCATTGATCGTCGGCCAATACCCAACGTGGCGGGAACACATCGCTCTCCGTACTCCTCTGCTTTCAGAGGAGACAGGATGAGCGATGCTGTTAGTGGTGAGATGGCCCAGGGTCAGCCGGGGTGCGAGGGATATGCTCTTTGGGTAACCTTACACCCCGGCGTCTGAAGACCCGAGACGGCGTGCGGTTTTAGTCGGTGCAAGCCCGACATAACCGCCCCCGCTGGCCGGCGGGGGGGCCGCGTGCTGTTAGAACTACAAAGGCTATTAATGCTGTTAAAGCCAGAATTCGTCGAAACCCCATAAGGAAGCAAAAAATCTTATCGCGAGAAATGAAGATTCCCGCTAGGACTCTGTCACGTATTATAAAACACGACCTGAAGCTCGGTGCTTATCGTCAATATACAGGACATGCCCTCAATCAATCTTTACGATTAAAGAGAGTGGATCGATCAAAGCGCCTTCTGTCGCGATACGCAGGTGAAAGGCACAGAAATATCCTCTTTACCGATGAAAAAAAATTCACGATTGAAAAACACTACAATACCTAAGCAAAATGATAAAGTGTACGCTCACAGTTCTAAGGAAGCTGCTCAAGTGGTCGGAAAGATACAACGTGGTCATCATCCTGCGTCAGTGATGGTTTAGAGGGGCGTGTCTTATCAGGGAGTCACAAAGCTACATTTTTGTGAAAAAGGAGTGAAAACTTCAGCCAAAGTGTATCAAGATAACTGTCTTGGATCATGTTGTGATACCTCTCAGCAATACACTTTTTAAAAATATACCGTGGACTTTTCTACTCCACTTCGCACGGTATTTGACGTCACTGGTAGTGAGACCACTGGCACGCAATTGGCAACCTTTTTTCACACCATCGCACCGTCGCTGTGATCAAGACGCCGAGCGAGAGGACTGCCACTCCAACGGCTGCCACAGCGGCCGCCTCGGCGCCTCCCACGCTAAGCACTCCGTCAGCATGTGCAGCCCTAAGTACGAGCCTCGACCCGCGTAGAATACATTAGTATTATATCTATTAAGATACCCGTTCCCGCAACCCATGGGAACCACATCCAGGGATAAAAGTCTACGTATTACTTCTATCTCTATTTGATCGTGAATGTGAAGTAACTAAACACAAACATCTTCACAAACTTTCACTTTAATTAATATTAGTACGAAACAAATATTGTTACGATATACGACTGTTTCGGTTCACAGATTGAGTGCCAAGAGCCTCGATAAACATCTCAAGAGGCTCGCGTTAGGCAGTTGGGTCAAGGTCTTAATGCAAAAGATGCAAAAGGTACTCCTCGACACGGCACGTATTATGAGGAGAATCCTCTTTCTGTAGCCCTAACCACTGGTGACTTTGTACCTGTACCCGATGCCGGTGAGCCACTATGTTATGTATTTAAAAATGTAATTTTATATGGAATTTCTTTGAATAAAACAACAAATATAAGCGATATTTTTTATTATCAAAATACTGCAGTAGTAACTGTACAACATTCCTTGTTCATCGGACACATACGACCAGAGTGGGATCTAACAATAAATTATGACTTACTGGAAAAACATAAACGTATTCGAAGTACTCTCATGCTGCGATCAACACAACGATCATACTGAAACAAAAGAAAGAATATTTTAGAATACAGGGGGTCAAATGCTGATGGGTGTACGGGCACCATCAAGACCTACGGGGCCGAGACAACTTTACCTGGTGATTATCGGACGAGATTCTGGTGCAGGCTTTCCGCTGCGGTTGAGAGGTCAGACGGCAGTCGTTAGTAGGAGTAAGCGAACTCCGGGCTCCAAGGTTCAAGCTTTGGACCTAACTGGGATTTGCGCTCGAATGAAGAAAAGTACAACTACAGGCACTGTTTATACTGCAGAGTACGAAAAGTAAGATTCGCGGCTTACAAGCGCATTCTATGCCGCTGTGAAACTCTAGCAAGGTGTGGGACTTCCGATCGAGAGGTTGCTGGTTTGAACCCCGGTCTTCACACCAATAACTTGAACTGGAAGTGGGTTAAAGTTTATAGTGTAATGAACGGCGTTCGTAACCACAAGCAATTTAGTTTTTATTGGTTTGTTACTTTTGCCGTCTGATTCTCAACCCCGAAAGGAAACCTAGAAACACCAAATCCTCATATACCGACAGTAAGTTAGCCTATATTGTCCGTACATCATGCCTATCTATATGTACATATATTAGCTTTAATTTCTTTTGACAATAAAGTTAAAGAGATTATTAGTTGGAAAATCATTCTATCTGTAGAAACCATTACAACGAAACTTACAAAACGTCAAAAAAAAAGACTAATATTTAGCATATAATGAACCACCCAGTTGAACAACGGACTGAGACTCCGGCAGAAACTCAGCGGGCTTTTAGCATAGCTGGATTCATGTTGGTAGGTACTATTGTATCCTGGGTATGTTCAGTGACTAATGATACTAATTCCTAGGCAATTAGAATGGTCAAGAATAAACAGGTACCTAAGTTAAGTGGGTTAATAGTATTGTTATTGTTAATTAATTAACCATTTGTAGAAGATAATTATATTTTAATTTGAAGTAGGTATTTTAATTAGCGGGGGGGTTATGTCGGGCTTGAAACGACTAAAATTGCACGCCGTCTCGGGTCTAAAGTTGCCCATAGAGCATATCCCTCGCACCCCGGTGTACCTACTTATTTTTGTTATTCCTTTTTAGTTAAAATATTATTATTATCCCTTTCGATATAAGGGTAGTGTGGTAATCATAAGTTGGTAAGGAGTATATAGCTGTTAGAAGGTAAGCTATTACCAGTTTAACATGCCTATTAAAATCTAAGGGAACAAAAGACATCTGTGAGACCAGTTCTACTCGATGGCCGTACAGCGAAAGCTTTAACAAATACATACCACGGAAATGCGAATGCTCCGATTTGGATGCGTGGGTTACGCTCATAAATAGAGTGCGTGATTGACGAAAAATTTTAGTGTCCAGCTCAATTTTAAGCGACGACCTGTAACTTATACAGTGGAAAAGTGCCTCTCAGCAGACAAAGAGGGAGAAAGGTAGGCTGTAATAGTTGAATGTATGACAAAAGAGCAAAATAATACTAATGTGTAACTCTCATGAAAGCCGTATAAGACAAACCAAAAGACGAAAGAGTAAGCACGGGTTCTGAGGTGAAAGACTCAGATGCGACGGAAACAACGCTAATATGGTGATCATGGCTTTTACGGTAGCGAAGTGACATCTGTTTGAACCCCTCCGTTAATGCTGTCATCTGTTGATCAGTAGGCGTACCGGCTAGCAGCTGAGGTTGTCTTGGTCCATGCTTATGTGGTAACTATTATCTAATATGTGCCGATAAACCCCCCATTTGATTATGATTACCTATTTTCAAATTACTGGTTGATTTATTTACATATTAAAAAAAAAGAACACTTACCCATATAGGTACAAAAAGAATGACAATAAGTAAAATGCCAGCTTGACCCAGCCCTCTCTTTGGCAGACTGTTAACACATCAGAATTCATAATGCTTGTGGGGTCATATAGACCTGGTCCAGACATCACTGGTCTTGTGTAGTACCTGGAATAAAGAGGAAAGATATATTATAGACATTAAAATTATAGTGAGTTAGACACTTCTTATTTACTATATATATCATTTAACAATAGTAATTGACTCCATGCCTCGGAGAGCACTTTAAGCGGTTGGTCCTGGTTGCCAAATGAATGTGGCATGCGATATGGGTAGTTGGAACAGAAAAAATCCGACAACTACAGAACTTCAATATCGTCAGTGGGTTGTGGAGGTCAGATCGCAGTTGTTTCATGGAAAATATAAAAGTTCGGGCGTTTCGTAGTTAGACTGAAAGCCGACCCCAACTGAGTTGGGAAAAGACTCAGGGGATGATTAGTAATTGATGAAATACTATAAAAAATATCATATTTATTTTTGACTAGCTGTTACCGTTAGGGTCGCCCCTGTGATACACTGATACTGTTCCTACCCACATAAACCCATTCCTGGGTTAAAATAGCCTATGTGCTATAAAAGACTATAATCTCTGTGCCAAACTTATCATAATTTTAAGGCCACATTTTCAGACTCAATTTTATAGAAGAAAAGTTCAATAACAAATTGTCCAACCTGTGAATCAAACCTAGGCTTGCATCTAACACAAATATTAAACCCGCAAAAACAATTGATACCATGACCTCTGACATAGCAGTCAAATGCTTATCCACTGCGCCAGAGTTAATCAACACAGTGTAATTATTGTAATAGTGTACAATATAAATTTAAAATACTAATTTGATTATGAACCTTCCATTTTGTTTCATCAGTTAAATATAGATTACTAGTCATTATTTAGGACAACTAACAGCTTCATTCTAGTCTATGTATTTATAACTCTGGCACACTAGTCAACATTAACAATGTATCAATCATCACTTAATGAAGCTATTAGAATCAGCAGTTTTTTCCATGCGAAAACTTAGTGCTGGTAAAAAACAGATTAAGCCCATTATTTCTGTAGCAGTTTTCTTGTAGCAAATTCAAATTCAATTTCCCAAATTGCAAATTCCCACTAACCCTGGCCACTATATTAAGCATCTTTATTGCAAAATGAAAAAAAATACAGTATTTGTATTACAATTAAACTTAAATGTTAATAGAGCAGAATTGATATTGTCGGAAGTTTATGCAAATGTCACACATTGAATTAAAACTATTTTTAAGGGATTCAATCATGATTTCTTTGCGATAGAATCCGTTAAAAATAGATTTATTTCAACAGCAGAATTGGTCAATATACACACCAAATTGATTCTATTGGATGATATAAATTATAAATTGAATAGGGAATATAATATATTTTTTTTACTTTTCAGGTAGCCAGGGCCCACAAGTAGTAACTAAAATAATATCTATTCCATAGTTATAAAACATTTCTTAGTAGAATTCCAAATGAGGTACTTAGAAATTCAGGGGTGTAAGAAAATTATTCACTTTATGACAATTATGTATTATTTCATTTTCATTTGTAATTCAAAATAAAAATATATAATACATGTGATAATACAACAATGCATGTTGACTCATAGGTCAATGTCTGATAGTTTTTTTTTTCATTGCTAAATTTATTTACATATACATATATATATAATAAAACACACCCTAGATGGAGAAAAGTATAAGCTTTTCTCCATCTAGGGTGTGTTTTATTATATTCGCACACCTTTCAAGTAGCATTACAGTTAGGGATTTAAGCATGAACCAACTAAAAAGCTTTTTGAGGTCAACCGCAACCAACTTACATCTTTTTTTTTTATCTATCAAGATATTAATGTGTAGGGAAATCTTTATTTGCATGCATAGAGAAAAATATAATTAGGTGTGCATACAGCTTAACAATGAATAATTATTTTCATTACGAGTGACGATGTAAATTTTGAATTCATTAACATTCATGGATCGAATTTCGACCGCTGGTATAATGAAGAGGGAAAAGAAATCGAAGGTTTGCGAACTATTACATCTTATTTTATCTTATTCGTCGCAGATATGATTTCAAGATTTCATAGCTTTGTTTTATCCTTACAATAACTCTTTATAATTATCATAACATAAGCTAAGGTTATACCGATTTTACCTGTGAATGTGATACAGGATCAAAGGAATGTTTATCAACAGAGAAAACCATTCTCCCGATAATAAAAACAACAGGTTTATCAATAAGTGCAGAAGATATTCCGGTAACACCAACTAAAACAGATAAAATAGGTTACAATGTTGAACTCTCGTGCAGTTTGGTTAGATTTCATGAATTAAGAAATACATACCGGGTTTAGACTATTACACTGATCTATTGGATTTTTATAATCAGTTTTTAATTCATCGAATGCAATAACATGGAATATTGAGAAAAATATTAGGAATGCGTCTACAATTAACGCTATAATATATGAAAAAGCTGGGAAGCTGAACGCCATTTTCACAAAACCATATATCTTCAGAACAATGAAAGTGACAAGTGACAGTAAATAACAACCGATGTTGTCATTTCATTAGTCAATAATTTTTGAAAACCAGTCTTTTGATACCGATGACGAAAAGATGTAAAAAAAATGTCGAGCTAGCTTCGAGCACATAGTTACTCATTATTTTTTTTAAAGTTCATAATTTTAATCCAGATATTAACCTTTTTGCAAACATTTGTAGGTGCAGTACAAGATGCACCTTTTCTCAACTATTTGTTGAACGGCACCAAGACTAGGTTAGGTTGCCTTTATAACTTTGAAGCAGTAAATTTGACCTTGAATGACGTCAACGCATATTTTGCATCCCTTTGCGGTGAGCACGTTTGATTTTAGTTTTTTTTTTATTGATTTTAAACAATCAATAAAAATATAATTTCCCTTGCCATCTAAGGGTCAATTTTTAATTAATTTCTAATATATAATTATAATCATTTTAATTTCTATAAGTCATAGCAGTTTCTTTGTAACGAGAATAGCAGGATTTTTGATTAAAATCAGGTCACACTGAAGCAAGTGAAAAAAAAATTATACGAAACGTTTCTTTTCTTTTGTTGAATTTGAATTTCTGTTGTTGTAAACAAATAATTTAATTATTAATTTATACGTTTGGATTTGGTTACATACATAATAATAAAAAACAAAAACAATGGAGCGACGTAAGTAACTATTGTAACTGTGTAACTTTCCATTGTATTATAAATCATTGTATCCATTCTAGTTTAGACTGTTACAAGTTTACACTGATCTTATTAGTTTCCTTCACACATCTTACTACCTACTGAAGATGTTATGATTCTGTGATCGCATGTTATTCATATATTATCAGATTAAAACTTTTATTCGTATAGAGATAAGTAGTACATGGTGAAACATAATATATGAATTTACAATTTTTTTCGTGAGAACAGTTCCGCTTTCCGAACTATAGAAATAGCCTGTATGAAGGAGTTACAGTCCCCTATTCACAATAGATTTTATTTACTGTAATGTACCTTTTTTTTTTTTTTTCGTGCGGAAATCCCCTCGGATACCCCCCCGCCGGCCAGCGGGGGCGGTTATGTCGGGCTTGAACCGACTAAAACCGCACGCCGTCTCGGGTCTGCAGACGCCGGGGTGTAAGGTTGCCCATGGAGCATATCCCTCGCACCCCGACTGACCCTGGGCCATCTCCGGTTTCGAGATGGCCCCCTCGGGTTTGGGAACCACGGTGTCCCCGTCTTGCCCCGGTTTGGGGGACTGTAATGTACCTGTTATAAAAGTACATTGCATTTATTTTTGTGCTACAAAGTTGCTTTAACAAATTTAGAAAAATAAATATAACATGGACAAAGTAATAATGAAAATATAACTAAATGAATGAATGTCCCGACGTAACAGTGGCGTGTAGGAAAGGTAACTTCTTGAGTTAACAGATTTTTAACGGATTGACACAATGCAAAATAGACACTGAAACTGACACTAAATTTTGCGAAATGGTGATGGGTTTTAAAAATGTTTATAAGTTTGCGTACTCTGCCCATAAGAATGATGATATGTGTCTTGAAGTTGAGATTCGTATCCAGGGTCACCTCCAAGTATTCGACATGTTGTTCAAGAATTTGATCTGTACAACTGGATAGGTGTTGAGATCCAGTCTGCAGTGCAGCAATATTTTGTTATAATATTCCTCTATAAATACAAAGTTATCTTATTTTTAATAAAATATTTCAGAAGCAGCAGCTATAATTGAAAGCTTTATAAGTAATTGGAATAGTGAATTTCCAAATTATGCATTGACTGCTACAGATCTGAAGAAGCCTCATGCAGTTATGGGGGCTGTGTTTCAAATATTTGACAGACTTGGCATTGATAATGAGTTTATACTTGCTGTAAGTAAACGCTTTTTGTTACCGGCAAGAAGTTTTCATTTAAAACAATTATTTGTCTGGTTGTAATCACACATTATTTAAATTATTGTTGTCAGTTTTGAAAAGATTTGAATGTTTCAATTTCAGTATGTTTTTAATATTGGGTTTGTTCTTGTTTAAATAATTAACAGCAATATATTTATTTTATAATACATACCTTATTGAATTTATGTTTAGATATAGCATTACAAAATATTCATTATCTAAAATACATACTAATCTTAGATGCAAAAGTATTTGTCTGTTTTAAGGCCTGAAGAAGGATATTTCTTTTTCTAGAAAATAGTAAAAATATTAAAAAAAGTTTTATGATAAATTATATGCTCCTAAGCAGCTATATTATAAAACTTCTAACAGATGATGCCATTCTTAACTATGGGATCCTATGCTATAAATTCTATTCCACACTTTTCAGCCCCCACCAGAGGAATTCTGGACTGACAACACGGTTTATTACACAGATCTTCTTCCAGTTATCAACATGACACGTGTAATAAATCATTTAGTGCCTGTAATGCCTCAAGAAGGTGCTGCAATTAGTATCAGCCACTTCTTACAACCAACTGAATCTGCCTCTCATTCTATATTACTGGTGTTGTTTAATTTACTGGTATTCAATGAGGGACGATTAAAAGATATTGCGCCATATGAGGAAGAACTGTTTGCCAAAACTGAGCAGGTTAGTATTTATACCTCTTTTGAAGATTTAAGTAATAATCGAGAAAGCAGCATACCATCATTAGGTCCTATGGCCTATGGGCAGAACAAACAGATAAGACATAAGGCGAGGACACATCGCGGACGCGGCACACCTTCAGTGAGTTTTATCCTCAGCTTCTGAAGAAGACATGTTGTCATCTCAAAAGTAGACGCTTAAATGCAAGGCTAAATGTGGGAAACGCAGGGTCATCTCTCTTGCGTTTATTCGCGCCCTGTGTCTTTAATATACTTTAATCGCGGACACGTCCTCGCCTCTCGTTCTCTTCTCCCATTCTCTGATATTGCCATGTGCTCGTTTAATTCTCCTTCCTTGGAACAAACTTGTATAGCAGTATTTCAGTGCCTTCAAAATTTATACTTTTTCTCTCAGTACCACTCGGTGCATAACGGACCCCAGCACCGAGTTTAGGGTCTCTGATGCAACCGAGAAACAACACTGTTATAATAATGATGCTCTTTATTAAATTATTATTTTATTCTACTTATTATTTTACAGGTTCAATCTTTAGAAGAGAGAAAGAACAAACTACTGGAATTACTCAATGAACAATCAGAAGAGAAAGGCAAACGCTCCCTGAGAATAGACAAGGTAATAACATTAATTTTAAACATTAAGTCTAATTTCCATGATATTTGGCAAAATACAAAATTTTCATACGAGCCTGCAGTTTCGGATTAGGTCTCTATAATAAGTATCATTATTTTGCAGCTTGAAAGCGATATAAAACAGTATGAGGAGGACTTAAAACAAGAGAAGGAGGAACATGATAAGGAGAAACAGGAATTAGAGGCTATAGTGCAAGAGAACAAACAGGTGGAGATGAGCTTGGAACAGAAGAAGAGTCATAGGGATGAATTAATGGATGAAGTAGACAAAAAAAGGGCTTTGAGGTAAGACTTACGATCGATTTTCCGGGAACCTTTACACTACCAGTGTGAACCCACACCTTACACAAGCAAGTTAGCTTATCTGGTGGGGTCACAGGAATACTAGTAATAAATTAAAAACCATAAAACAATATCTTTACACATCCCAACTGTACTCTAATAAACGCAAAAATCAAGTCATATGTAGTATCGTACAGAACTACAAATGCTGCCAAAAATACTGTGTATTAAGTTCATGTATGTATAAGAAAGTAAGCAAAACACTCACGTAATTCCTTCAACATTAAACTACTCTGACACAGAATCGCTGCTCAACCCTCTTATCTGAAAAATGCAGAACCCACACTCACACATATCTCCACTTGATATTGTATAAAAAAATCTTGGTGAGGCTCCATAAACCTGAGTCATTGTTTTAAGTCAAAATGAGTGTTATGAAGATGAACATTAAATTTATACTTACAACTAACATCTAATGAAGCATCTAATGACAGCCTCCAGCCAGCGTGGCGGTATTGAACGCGGCCGCTACGCAGGAGGCGCGGGTTCGATCCCCGCTCAGTGCAAATATTTGTATGCATGAATATGAGTATTTGCATTGGTCTGGTCGTGCCTCGGAGAGCACGTTAAGATGTCGGTCCCAGTTGCCATACAAATATGTATGACAGTCGTTATAGGGGAATTGGGTGAAATGGCCCCACATAGAAGGGCTGATCACCCGCCTGGTCAAATGGCGTCCCCACTGGCAGTAGCAGTAGTAACATCTAATGAAGTAGTGCCTAATCCTTAGTTATACAGCCTTAGGCCAACACGTTATAACCCGTTTTACCCGTTTTGAGTTATTGGCGGAAACATCGGAATCGCCATAAAAAAAAAAAAACAAAGTAGTGCCTATTTGAGTTGATGAGTTTAATAGTATTAGTATACTTAAACATTCAACTTACCAAGGTGCTTTTTTTTTTAATGTGTGGATACCCCCGCGGGCTTCAACCCCATCGGTGCCAACGATGGGGTGGGCGTGTCGGAATCGGACCGACTAAAACCACACGGTGTCCTCCCCAAGTGTCCATTGCCGGGCACCCCGGGTAAGCCATAGAAAGAATAACCCCACGGTTACCGGCGGACTTTGGCCGCCACCGCGGCCTCGCCTGGTGGGGTCGGGTTTTATCCCGCGTCGGTGAGTTGACAGGCGTGTGTAGGACTCACACGACACGCCTCCGTCTTGACCTGCTTCTGCAAGGACGGCGAGACCTGCCAACCTCAAGCCCCGATGCTTGGAAGTCGGTAGTCCCGGCCGTAGACGAGAACAGACTGCGGAACTCGGGAGGCAGGGCTCTCTCCCGCTCCCTCTCCGCCGTCTCTTTCGCGTGCATTACCTGCTCGCAGAAAGAGGCGGCGGCGTGCCACTTGCTCCCGTCGGAGACCACGGCCCTCACTATGGTCTCCAACGAGAGAACGTCCACGCCCAGGACCGCAACGAGATCCAGGCCTTGACGCGCCCACGCAGGGCACTCCACTCCACCAACGTGTGGAGCGCCGTGTCTTCGCCAGGATCCTCGCAGTACTAGCACTGCGGCGTTGTCTCCCGGTGGATGCGCCACAGATACTTCACGTGTCCGGTAACTATCTGGCATATCCGGTAGGAGAGATCACCGTGGTGCCTCTCCAACCACTCCTAAAGGTGCCTGCACACCAAGGTGCTAAGAAAACTTCTATCAATTTTAAGGGTTTATGATGCAGACGATGTCAAACACAAAGCAGAACAGGCAGCACAGAATGACCAAGAAGCTGAAAAGAAACTGGAATCCTTGCGAGGTACCCTCATGCAGAAGGAAAATAGCCTCAAGAACCTACACACTATCAAGCGTAATTTAGACACTGCTAATACTCTGTTGCAAGAGATAATGAAGCTGTCTGATAATTTGAGGTGAGTATAGGTATTCTAATGATACACTTTGAGGTGACTAAGATTTCATAATGATACACTTTAATTTGATTTGAGTATAGGTCTCATAATGATACACTTTGAGGTAAGTATAGGTCTCGTAATGATACACTTAATCTGAGGTGAGTTTGTCTCATATGATATGATCATCACTATCTTAATGTTGTTCCCAATTACATCCGAGGCTTTTACTTTACTTCTTTATTTGGTTCTGGTTTTCTTCCTTTTGGTTTGGCTAATACGATTTTTATTTGAAAGTCTACCGTCTGACCTCCTAACCCCCGAGAGGGAAGCCCGTGTCAAATCGTCTGTCCATCAGCAGGTGTAGCAGATGCGGTGGGCCTGACCCCAGAGGTTTTGGTAGTGGCTCGTACATGCCAATTTCGTTACTTCATGAGCAATAAATAATATGTAAACCAATGATGTAACGCGAGCCATTTAGTGATAATGCTCACCATTAACAGAATCGTTTCACGCTGTCGTCGGCAAAATTCGTCACTACTGCAGCTCAACTACGTTAAAAAATCCGTAAATTATTTTCAGTGTCTTATTTTACTAAGAATCTGATCTTTAGTTACTACGTGACTCAGTATCACTGACTAGCCAGTGTGTGTCTGTTTTTTATTAATTTAGTAAGTCGTCTATTTAAAGAAACTACTACATAAATATTTTATTTTTTTACTTTGACACCTTATGTGTATAAGGTGACTTGGTATCGACAAAATATGTATTTGAAACAAAAAAAAACCTTCTCGCAGTATTCTCCAAGCGGATGTGTGGGAAATACCTAAATCGCGACCAGCGTCACGTGACGCTGGTCGCTGGTGGTGCTTTTTATCATTTTTATATATTTTTTTATTTTTTTTTACCCTATATATTTTTTTGTCTTAATACATATTTTGTTGATACCAAGTCATCTCACCAAATTCAGAGACCTAATTTTGTGACACCTTATATACACATATACACGAGCGGTCTTAATGCCACAGGCATTCTCCACCAGCCAACTACTGGGTGCTTCAAAAAAATGTATACACACTTTGAACTTCCATAGAAAATTTATTTACCGTTCTACAAAGTTAAATTTCAGGAAAATAGAAAGCTGAAAGTCCAATGTAAATGAAACATAAATAACAAATGTTAATACTGTTCAAATTGGTGACCTGCAGCATCAATACAATTCTGAGTACGAGTCACCACAGATTCTGTACATCGTATCAAAACGTCCAATGAGATTTCTCTACACACTGCTTGAATCTCATTCCAAAGAATGTCTAGGTTACGTGGTTTACGTTTGTACACCTCATCTTTTACTGTGCCCCACAAGAAGAAATCCAGTGGTGTAAGGTCTGGAGAGCGTGCTGGAAACTCGATTGGCCCCCTGCGTCCTATCCACTGGCCCGACAAATTTTGATCCAGGTAAGCTCGTACGTCTCGCTTTCTATTTTCCTGAAATTTAACTTTGTAGAACGGTAAATAAATTTTCTATGGAAGTTCAAAGTGTGTATACATTTTTTTGAAGCACCCAGTATATGTCATGTAGAAAATAACAAAGTAGGTGGGTCATAATTATGTATCTTACTTTTAATTTTTAGGGATTTTGAGACAGGTGACCTGGAATCCGAGAGCAAGGAGGGTGAAATAGAAGTACTAATTACTGAAGCTAGTGAATTACAAGCTCAACTGTCTGAGCTGCAGACTGCCAGGTAATATAAAAAACTGTATATAAAGGGTGTTAGGCAAACGTTCCCGAAAACGAAGACATATTTTCAATCAATTCTTTTTATTTTAATCATGGGTTTTAGAAGGTTTAATTAGCATTATTTAGCTGTTAGCTGTTTATGTATTTAATGTAATGTCAGTACAGTTTAAAACTGCACCGATAATTAGATGCGTGTGTTCTTGACAAAATCCAAAACAATTTCTATCACACATACGCCTCGATTTATCGGTGCAGTTTGAACAGTACAGTGCGTTCGTAACTAATAAAGTTAACCCTAAAATTTTCATGTCCGAAACTAGTGGTAGTTAATAGTAGATTGTTCATCGTGGGTAGAAAGGGACCAATTACTAACGAATGTGTAGTGTGACGCGCAGCAGAGGGTCTCAATACACAAAAGTTGGGAATTGCACTTTCTACCGTGTGATACATAGTGCTATATACTACACCTACAATGAAAATAAAAAACAAAATAAATAAAAAATATTAACAATGAAAACAATGAATTTTCACACTTTTTTTCCCGCTTAGCATGTTAATAATGGATTTTCATATAACGTACATTCTGCTTTTTTTTTTTTTTTTAATTATCTTACTTTCTGAGTAGGTGTAATATAAAATGTGTTCCTTGTTTTAGGGCCGAAGCAGCTAAGATGAGGCTCGATAATCAATTGAAGCGACAGCAGGAAAAAAATATAGTACACAGGTGAGTAGTGATCTAAGTATTTCATGTTTTTTTTTTACTTTGGACAGATTTCAAGTGCTTTTATTCCTGATCTAATATGCCAACCCCGTGGCCTTCGCATTTAAGCCCTTATTTAACTTCACAGTAACAAGCATTAAATTAAAATAAAAGTTAGTGTGACAGCCATTCTCTTCGTCAGTTTTTGCCACAGAGGGCCAATGGTTTTTTTGACATGCAAGTATTTCATGTTAGAAGTGACGGATTCATAGCCAACCATATTCTCCCCTCCATCATGTCACTAATGGTCCGTCATAATCATCTTAACGGCTTAATTAGGCGTCCATTAACTATGTGAGGTGATTTCTAAATCTAAATACATACATAAACTCACGCCTATATCCCCGAAGGGGTAGGCAGAGGTGCTAGCACCCACATTTCGCCAGTTTATGTTTAGGTCCCAATGTAATAGGTGGCGAGCCTATTGCCATTAACCGGGCACTTATAAACCTGCGATAAATACACACATAACTTCGAAAAGCATCGAAAAGTCATTGGTGTGTGCCATGCTACCTGGGATCGAACCTGAGAAATCGTCTCAGCAGTCCATTACCCGTACCACTAGGCTACCGCGGTATTCTATGATATTCATGCATACAAATATTTGCACTAAGCGGGAATCGAACCCGCGCCCTCTGTCGTAGCAGTCGAATGCACTACCGCTACGCCACAGAGGCTATCAAGATATTTCAACCTCCCCTCTCCCCTTGGTGAGATGTCGTGGGATTTTGCTCAACCCCATGAAGGGTTACATAACGTGAGATTTTTGAAAATTATTAGTGCATCGTATCTTTATTATAAAGGGTTGCTATTATTTGTTATTGAATGATCTTCACATCGCTACGTATGTAAGCAAGTTAAATTCATGTAATTTTTCAATATTTCTTACGGTAAAAAATATTACGTGAGTTTTGTCGAGAGCACCCTCTTCCCTACGTTGGGGTGAGGTTTGGGTTGATCCCCTCCTCTAAACGCCTTACGAATTAATGGACGCCCCCTTATTCATACAGGGAAATGTATGTCCCAGGGCCCTACCACGTGTGGTGTATGTCGTGGTAAGGCTCCTGACCACCTGAAACTAGACTGATACTCACACATAGATCTATGTATTGTTTAAATGAACATTCAGGTAGATATTAATTATTAAAATCCTGACTACCCACAGTGCTCTTCGTGAAGCTGAGGAAAAAGACAAGAAGATGCGCGAGCAGACCAGAAAGGCAATCCAGCACACAGAAGAGATTAAAGAAGCCACTCTCCGATACGAGGCTGAGAAGAAAAAGGGCATGGAGGACATGGCTTTAATTGAGAATAATTTTTGTAATGAGGTATTATTACGTTAAACTTTTTGTCTACTTAATATTACTAAGGAGGTAGCAAGCAAGCATGTGGCCTCTTGTTTTCACCCGACTGCGTCAGCGAGGGTAATGTTTTACGCTATGTATGTACGCAGCTTTCTTTGTTCTTCTCTATGGGCCTAACGGCTGGACGAATTTCGATGAATGAGGTCACAAATCAAATCCAACATCTTCCAAGTGTTATAGTATAGAATGAATTTTCAGAAGTAAAATGTATGTTGTTTAAAAATATTTTTACCCCTTTTTTTTCTCGTGCGGAAATCCCTTCGGATACCCCCCCGCCGGCCAGCGGGGGCGGTTATGTCGGGCTTGAACCGCCTAAAACCGCACGCCGTCTCGGGTCTACAGACGCCGGGGTGTAAGGTTGCCCATAGAGCATATCCCTCGCACCCCGACTGACCCTGGGCCATCTCCGGTTTCGAGATGGCCCCCTCGGGTTTGGGAACTACGGTGTCCCCGTCTTGCCCCGGTTTGGGGGAGGGGCGCTAGTCGCCACGCCATCCCGCCCTGCTTCTGTTGGGGTGACAGGCGGCCTCACCTGCTACCCCCAGAACCCCTATACTGCCAGTGGGGACGCCGTTTGACCATTGACCAGACGGGTGATCAGCTCTTCTATGTGGGGCCATTTCACCCATTTCCCCTATAACGACTGTCATACATATTCGTATGGCAACCGGGACCGACATCTTAACGTACTCTCCGAGACACGACCAGACCAATGCAAATACTCATATTCATGCATACAAATATTTGCACTGAGCGGGGATCGAACCCGCGCCTCCTGCGTAGCGGCCGCTTTCAATACCGCCACGCCACGGAGGCTGTCCCCAGAACCCCTATGGGTACAATTTCTTCAGGGGTTAAAGGTGAGATGGCTATGTCGGAATCATCACCTTAACGTTGTTCCGGTTTGCATCTGGGGCTTTCATCTCAGCGCCCGTGGTTTGCTCAGTCCTTCGCCTCCTTTTATTTAGCTTTTATGAGAGCCACTGCTGTCTGATCTACCAACCCCGAGAGGAAAAACTGCGCTGATACCTTTTTTTTTTTTTTTTTTCGTGCGGAAATCCCTTCGGATACCCCCCCGCCGGCCAGCGGGGGCGGTTATGTCGGGCTTGCACCGACTAAAACCGCACGCCGTCTCGGGTCTTAAGACGCCGGGGTGTAAGGTTACCCATAGATAGTGCATATCCCTCGCACCCCGACTGACCCTGGGCCATCTCCGGTTTCGAGGTGGCCCACTTATTTGCTCTCCACTGTGCCATCTGCTAATCAGAGGGACACGTGGAAAGCTTCCGAACAGCCCTCAAAAGGGCCGTCCCCGCCTCGGTCGGAGTTGGCCGTAGGCGGCAGCGTCTCGGGAGAGAGGCGCTGCCGTCTCCGTTGCCCAGGGTGCACCGCGTGGAGGTCCCCAACCAAGCACCCTTCCCCAACCAAGCACCCCAACTGCGCTGATACCTAGCAGCAAGCAAGTAAATTTGTTTTTACGTGTGAAGCCACCACGAATAAGTTCTCTCCGGGACTAAAGTAAGGCTTAGTCGGAATCGAACCTACTAAAAGTACACGGCTTTCCTTCACGGGAGTATACTGCTGGAAACTGGGTTTAACCTGGGAAAGGAAATCCTGGCAGCGTATTTGAAAGTCTAACATATATATCTACCTCATTAATATATTAAAATATTGTTTTTTTTTCAGTTGAAGGCCCTCGATGAAATGGCGTTAAGCAAAATGGAAGAGGCTGCGAAAAAGGTTGAAGAAAAGCTGAGAAATATACGTAAAGAATAGATCTATAAGTGTATGTTATGTATTGTTTGAATATTAAAATAGATGTATCAATTTCAAATATCTATTTTTTGATGGCTCCCAAAAAAGTCTAAAGTACTCATAGTTTACAACACTAGGCCAGTGTGATATCAAAAGTAGGCGATTTATGGTTCTTCATCCGACCGCATTCATAGAGTGCAAAAGCGTCCACTGTTTCTTTCTTTCTAGCCTTTCTTTACATGATATGGTTTATCTTGGCTTTTACGGAAGCGACTGTCGCCTTCAGGTTGGGGAACCTCATAAGAAAAACCTGCGCAAGAGCCTCGTCCGTCAATCAGCAGTACAGTTTTTAGTAATTACCGTAACTTCTGGTCCCGTTTAAGGCTGAGCGCTCATTGGAGACAAGACAGACTTGTCGTGACGTGATTTGTAGGTTATTGGTCAGCTTTGTTTTGTTCTAAGTATGCGTATTTTAATATGAAGGTCTTTTGTAAATTTGATAGTGTGCAGTAACTTTTGTCGTTGACTGTACTTTCTATTTTACAGACTCACATGGATGGGTAAACTAACACAATACGAAATAAACTGTTTACCCACATCGAATATTTTAATTGTAATCATTATTATACTTAAACATTATTTTTGCAAGTGTCAGTCGGGTACTATATTAATTCTATATTACTATTATTATTATCACAAATATCATGAAAGTACTATAGGGCATACGCTACACGCGACGGAGACGCCGTCACGGAACTTCTAAGCCGGAACAATAATAGATACAAGTTATTGCATTTAAGTGACACCATAACGGGCACCCTGCGCCGAAGATCGGTCGCTCCGTCACATCGTCATTTCTATGCAATAACATGTACTTACGCGGAAGATCTGCAACGGAATTTCCGGTAAGTGTAGCGTAGGTCCAAGAGTCGACACAGTCTTCAGTCAAGGTTAGGGAAATATAAAGTATCATTCGTATCATAATCACGAACTACAACTTCAGAATCAGAATAATAACCAAGCGTGATATTTTCAGAAGAAAACACAGCTGTACTCATGTTACCAGCTCGCAATACAGGATTCACGTCCAGTCCATAGAAATGATGGTTCTTGTAACCGCCATCATAGTTCACTGCGACAGTTCCATCTAAAGTCGCCTCATAATCTATCTGTACTGTCATAACTCCCCTTGTCGCATATAACTCTGCTCTTGTACTTTGATTTGGCTGTAAAGTAATTTCCAATCCAGTTTCGGATCCTACAGTAACTCTTTGAGATTTCATCACATTCTCACCCCATTTCGAGGTATAAGTCATAGTCGCTTTACCGGAAACACCCATAGCTAAAATATCAAAACCGTAAGATATATTTAGACCAGTAGTTAGCATGCCATTCGTCTCCCATATCGAAGCAATTGTGTCTTCTACGTCATGGCGAATACGAGCTGTATATGTAGCGACTTTGGTGCTTGGATTTTTAAAAGTTTGAGTCAAGACTAATACAGGGGTATATTTGATTGACAACATCTTCACTCTGATCGGTTTTAAGATCCTATTGATTTGTTTCCAGCTAAAAGTTTGGTATAAATCGTTCCAGGGTGTTGGGCTTTTCAAGAAGACATCGTCCGGTTTTGCACCCAAGTATGATTTAACAGCTTCTTTAAGTTTTATATCGGAGAGTTGAAACGTGTTTCTTTCTTCATCGGTGACGATGTTAACGTCGCTGCCGGATATGTGGACTTGCCGTTCAGATTCATCTTCAGATGCAATCACGTCTATGCAAATGTTCGCCAGAATAAGCACCGGCAGGGCTAGGAATACGAGCCAGTGTAGAGCATTCATATTGCCACGTTCTCTGAAACAAACAGAAATAGGACTTGAAGACCATTAAAAAAGTACATATAAGTAGGTACATTAAAAACCCCATTATTCTGGGAACACCCATAATTTCTGAAGTATGTAATTCCGAATTAACAAATTCCGAATACTATAATTCCTAAGGAACAAAATACCGACTATTAAAAAATACGATATTTATTTACGTATAAATACGAATTTTTGATTTAGGGTATGATTGGTCAAGTCTGACAATTGCTTCGATTCAAACGGGTTTTTAATGCCCATTTTTGTTTCAATTCATCAAATACTAATGAATTTTCGTTTCTTTAAAGCATGTAAAGGTTCTAATTGGTCAAGTCTATGAAAAGTTCTAGGTAACTCGTCAAGACTGTTTGTAGTAGGTACAAATTGGTCAAATGTTAGTATTTTTCGATTCGTCAAGAGGATTAGGAAATAGGTTATTTCAAATAGATATATTTTATATTTTGAAAAAAGGTATATTTTGATGCCAAAAAAATTAGGTTATTCGTGATAATGCACGAAGAAATCGCCGGGCTCCATCGACATCTCTCACTGATGTATAATTTGTATATAATGTGTGTTTAATGTGTAGTATAATAGATACTTAATTAGTTTATATTGGGACTCAAACATTCATTAGAGTTACTTTCAGATAACAGATAATTACATAGTAAGTAAATCAGTTTTGCTTTCTTTTTTTTTTCTTTTTTTTTTTCATACCACTAAGGTGGCAGACAAGCACACGGCCCACCTGATGGGAAGCGGTTAACGCGGCCTATGGACGTGTGCAACACCAGTGGCGTCACACTCGCGTTGCCGACCCTGTAAAGGAAAGGGGATGGGAAAGGAGTTTGGGAGGGGATGGGAAAGGAGTTTGGGAGGGGATGGGAAAGGAGTTTGGGCTCCGGCACTCTCACTCATCAAACGGAACGCAACAGTTCAAATACTGTTACTTGGCGTCGATATTCTGTAAGAGGGTGGTGCTTCCCCGGTCGAGTCGGCCCATTCATGCAACGGCCAAAATGACTGTTGCTTGACTCTACCACCTAACAAAATTCTTTGCTTTCAAAATGCTTTCTTTAATAAACATTTTCCCTATTTCATTTAAATTTATCGTAATTATTGTACCTCCAGAATACTTAATTTTGTTTATTTTTAATAACGACTGTGGCGCGGCGGTTAGCAATCCGATTTACTTCAAATTACTTATGCAGTTTTACAAGGCGTTCAATTTTCGGGCGTGTCTCTATCTTCATGGTCTATTCAGATTTTGGATAATTGGAATTCATATTTATGATATTGCGGATTATTATTAATTCGGAATTTTTATGGTTCGGTATCTTGAAACTCGGCATTCTAATAATCGTAATTATTAACATAAGGCATTTTAAAATTCAGATTTTTGATATTATGATTTATCATATTACCAGCTGTCCCCCGCGGCTTCGCTCGTGGCATACTTCGCCCCGTGTCACCTATTAATCCCAAACATGCCTGTAAACTATTTTTTCTTCAGGCAATTTTTTAAATTATTTTACTTCAAGGAATATTATAAAAAAGAATTAGCGAAATCGGTTCAGCTGCTCTCGAGATTTGCGCTTAGCAACACATTCAGCGATTCATTTTTATAGTATAGAGATGAATCATTTGGAAATGGAATACGGAATTTTTGAATTCGTGATTGTGATTTTCGGAATTAGGTTTTTCGTATTTATGTAGAGTAGCCCCTTTCTTCTACCATTGTGTGCCAGAAGGATTACACCATGTAAATGTAAATCCATAAAATAATAAGAGAGATATAAGAGCCGGATATAATTTACACGGTACACTGTTCATAAATGTACGTAATAGCTTCGTAATAATGTTCTTGTGTCTTAATATGTGTAGCGTGACATGTTTGTCGCGCACTTCTCTAAATGACGTTGGCCGAAGACTTCTACAATCATCATCATCCTAGCCTACAAGAGCGACTGCCGTTTGACCTCCGAACCTCGAGAGGAAAGCCTACTCCAGAGCCTCTTCCGTTAATCAGCAGGTGCAGATTGCCTTGACCCCGATGTTCCTGGTGATAGGTGTTATGTATGGGGCCACCCATCCCACCCATACAACTAACTCCTCCCCTACGTCATGGCCCGCTAATGCTTGTTGGGGTTTCTGTGGTTCCTTCCAGGTCATAGAGTTCCGTGACAGAACAGCGTGTGGTCGGCTTGAAGAAAGAAATTATGCGTGTATTGCATGGCAAAAGAATAATAAATATTTATCACACACGCGCAACGAAATCGAGATAATTGCGTTTATCTGTTTCTTTTTATCTACGCACGTACCTATCTTAGGTCATCTTGTACGTACCTACCTACGTGGTTTATATCATATCATGTACCTTTATTTTTTTGTGCGGATATCCCTTCGGATACCCGCCAGCCAGCGGGGGCGGTTATGTCGGGCTTGAACCGACTAAAACCGCACGCCTTCTCGGGTCTACAGACGCCGGGGTGTAAGGTTACCCATAGAGCATATCCCTCGCACTCCGACTGACCCTGGTCCATTCGCAGTGTCCCCTCTGATAACAGCAGAGGGGTATCTGGAGCGACCCCCCACCCACGCGGGCCTTGCAGGTCTGCCATACCCCGACCCCCTCGTGCAATGGGGTCAGCTGGCCCTGAAAAGGGCCGGTTGGTCAGACTCTTGGCCGTTGACGTTGACACCAGCTACTCCAGAGGAGCAATCAATGATGCGTCATCGCCCTACGTTGCCCAGGGTGCACCAAACTTGGAGGTGATCCAACAGTCGCACCCCTCCCACCTGTCGCACCCCTCCAACCAGTCGCACCCCAACATCATGTACCTCTTCTTGAAATGGGGCATCATAAGACAGTATCACATACATACATATGCTCACGCCTTTTTCCCTCCGGGGTAGGAAGAGACAATAACCCGCCATCTGCTTGCATGAAAGGTTTAGTGACAGTGAAGGAAGCTCGTGAAGTATATAAGGAGAGTATCACAGTTTCTTTTATACCACTTATATACACACGAACCAACCTGATGGGAAGCAATTATCTTAGCACTCGCGCTGCCGACCTTGTGAAAACCTGATGCCTTAATTTTGAGTTCTTTTAGAACCCAAAATTGTAATCGCTTGAGAAGTTTTCATTTGGGCTTGTTCCAATTATCCCACCCAGCCAGCCCACCTAGGTTGAAAGGTGTAATTATTTATTCTACTCCATCCCATGGCAGATAATCCCGAGAGATGACGGCAAGGTCGAGTGGTGCCCTATGCTAATCAGAGATAAGTGGATACTGACCAGCTCAGAGAATGGGCTACTGATGACTCGGGTGTATACTAGCCGGAAGATAACAAAGTAAACAAAGAAAATACCACTGCCCAGGGTGAACCGGTGCGAGTTACTGACCGGCGGTCTTACGCGGCGTAATGTAACATTCGCTGTTTGAATAGAGCATTAAGCAGTGTAGGTACCAAATCTATAAACAAGCGGTCGGTTGCTCGCTTGTTCATAGATTTGGTACCTACCGTACTGAAGGCACGAATGTTGGCTTTGTAATATGTTACATTACGCCGTGTAACAACGCTGAGTAAGTACGTACCATAAAGATTCCAAAAAAGTATCACCAAAATTGAAGTGAATAAATTGCAAAAAGTCCTTCAAAATTATTCATGGAATACAAAAAAAACAAATGAAAGATAGATAGGTACTACTACCAGGGATAGGTATGTATTTTGTATCCTTTAAAGATATTCCCGCATCTTCCATTCGCCGACGACATCGTCATAGTTGCAGAATCGCTGGAGCACCTGGTGAGATGCTACACAGCCTTAATGGAGCCTCTCCATGCATCGGTCTTGGTGTGAACTTGAACTTTTGTTACAAGATTAACGAACATGTCACACCGAGACCGATTGCCATCGACACTCGAAGTTGTTCAACAGTAGGTATGTCTACCTTGGGGTGTGTGTTGGGTAACCTCCTCGAGTGTCGCTCCGATTCCGATCCCGCTGCAGTCCGGGGGGAACGAATCGGAGCGGCCGATACACCCTGGGCGGCGGTCAATGGCTTCCCCTTCATAGGGTTGGCATTGATCGTCGGCCAATACCCAACGTGGCGGGAACACATCGCTCTCCGTACTCCTCTGCTTTCAGAGGAGACAGGATGAGCGATGCTGTTAGTGGTGAGATGGCCCAGGGTCAGTCGGGGTGCGAGGGATATGCTCTATGGGTAACCTTACACCCCGGTGTCTGAAGACCCGAGACGGCGTGCGGTTTTAGTCGGTGCAAGCCCGACATAACCGCCCCCGCTGGCCGGCGGGGGGTATCCGAAGGGATTTCCGCACGAAAAAAAAAAAAGGTATGTCTACCTTGAACAGGTTATCTACCTCGGTAGAAACAACTTCGAGAAAGAACTCACCAGAAGGATCCAATTAGGTTGGGCAGCATTCGGCAAACTACGTCAGGTTTTCACTTCTCTTTATCACATTGCCTAAAAACAAAGGCCTTCGACTATTGCGTCCTATCTGTTGTGACTTACGGTGCCGTGGACATTGACAGTGAGGCTAGTCCACGACTTAATAGTCGCGTGTGAAGGATAAAATTCGTAATGAGGTCATCGACAAAGAACTAAAGTCACCAACATAGCTCGCAGAATAAGCAAGCTAAGGTGGGCTGGCCAAATCTGCTGAAAGACCGATGGCTATTGGAGCAAACGAGTCCTAGAGTGGAGACCGCATATCGGCAAATGGAAGGTAGGACTTTCTACAGCAAGATAGACGACCTGAAAAGGTAGATAGGGATAGACTGGATGCGCAAGGCGGAGGATCGGGGTGCTATGGCGTACATTGGGAGAGACCTATGTCCAGCAGTGGACTGCAATAGGCTAATTGATTGAAGATAATAGGTAGGTAATATACCTAATATTATCTAGTCTTTAAAAATTATAATAGATCTTTGCCTATGACATTGCCGAAATTTTCTTACAAATTCATGAGTTCGTTATTCCTGTAATTTAATAGCTATTTCCATTATTTCTATTTTGTTTGAAAGTTGATTTCAAGATTTTACAACTCTGAATTAAATTTTGTTTTTATTGACCGCGTGATAAATTAATTCGATCTTCAAAAACAGTAGGTACTTCCTAAATGCTATCCATTTTGATGATAAATTTCATATTACTTAACAGCTGTCACTTTTCAAAACTGTAATAAAAGTTGTTGTTTGTTAGCTTAATGTCGTCTCATTCATACACAAAAATACATAAAATTTGGATTTGTCATTCCTAAAAAAAAACGACCTAATATAATACAATTTAATGAGCCGTAGGATTTCAGTCACAAAGCTTAAACACAGAACATTTTTAATTTCAATAGTTAATTAGGAGTACCCAGGGCCGTCTTTAAACTATTTGTGACCCTGGGCACATTAGGATAATAGGGCCCCTATGGCCTTGAAAGAGCACTATTTTGTTGGAATAGACAAAGAAAGTAAGTAAACAAGGTTCTACAATCATTTGTATTTATTTACTGACTGTAAATGAACAGGCTATCTATACATATATTACTTGTCCCGACTGACTGACTGATTCATCAACGCAGAGCCTCAGACTAAATGTGTATCTTTTAGTCTAAGCGCAGAGCCTATACCGCTGCAGCTAAAACTTGAAATTTCGGCAGTACCTAAGTAGATGCTTTTTATGATGTGGTGGATACTAAGGAAGGATTTTTGGAAATTTCGCTACTGATTTGGCAAAATAAGGGATGAACGTTTGTATTGAGGTCCGTCATTTTCAAAGTCAGAAGCACGAAATTTCATACACCTGCTTCTGGTAAGAAATAAATAAATACGTAAATACGTAATCAGCATTTTTTCAAATTTTACCCCTGAGTGAAATATGGGTTTGATATTGGTATTTTTGAAGATAGAAGCTCGAAATTTCAGATAGTTGCTTCTGGTTAGAATTAAATGTACACATGTATCAGCGTTTTTGAAAGTTTTGGTACTAAGGAGGTAAAATAAGACAATTATATGGAAAGTCCGCCATATTCGAAGTAAGAAGCACGAAATTTCATATAGTTGCTTCTGCTTAAAAAGTACACGTCGTGTACCGCCGTTTTTTTTAATTTCACACTTAGAGGGCTAAACAAGGGATGAGCGGTTGTATGGTATAACGGACTTATATGGAAAGTGCTTAACTTTTGAAGTGAAATTGTATTCTTATACAGTCATATTAGTAGATATTTAAATTAATCTATACATACATACCTACCTACTAATATTGGCTAGCCTGATTTTCGAGCGAGCGTAGAGTAACTTCACGCAAGTAAAAACTAATAAGCAACTAAGTATTGTAGTCAGCCAATATCATTTGATTTTTTCAAAACCAATGTGTTTTTCGGTAATTGATATCGGTTATCATTTGGTGATCTTGGTGAACCAAGGGGCCCCTTACGATCGCGGGGCCCAGGGCACGTGCCCACAGTGCCCAGTGGAAAGTGGGGCCTGGGAGTACCTATTAGTAAACTAATTATCCGGCTCGCATCTTAGAAAATGAATAAAACATTGTAAGTAATCCATGAAGCAGAACACAGTTACAAATATACAAATTTTACGTGGGTACTTACAAATAATAAAATATTATTAAATATTTTTTACTCGATGAAATGTAATAACTGCTAGGTACTCAAAACTTCACTTGCCTATACTGCGAAGGAAAACACTGTTCGTTATTTAACTATCGCCTAACCAACACGATCACGATACAGATGCATGGGTAGGTACTATGTGCTTGTGCATCAAAGAGTATATTGTGCATAAACAGCGTAATGAAACTATAAAGCTACTAACTTGTGACGTCTGAGGTAGATAAAATGCAAGCGAATGGGGTTGAGTTATGTATTGATATTGATATTAGTCGGTGAAGTCCCGAAAATAGATGCGAAGGTAATTATTAAAAATATGCATATTCGATAAGATTTTAAAAATGAGAAACATTGAGCAAATTGTGTATATTATTTATCAGATCGTAAGTTTTCATTATTTCCTTTAAAATTATTTAGGGGGTCTTCTCCTGGCCCCTTAATTGAAGGTATTATTGCCCCCTAAAATTTAAGAAGACATGGTGGTGATCAATATTGTCTTGGAATAACGAATCGGGACATGCTGCTTGTTTTTTTGCCAATAATTCATGTTATACTGCCTCTGCCAGGTCCTTGTAAGCTGGTAGACTCAACAAGTGTTAACATAACGTCATGAGAGGTGACATGCATGCCAAGATGGTCTTACCACCAAGATGCAGAAGATTCTGTGAAGCGAGGCTTTACCTCGCTTCATCAACCGGAAAAAGCAAATGTTAGCTGGGAGCAACTGGGAAAAAAGTTAGGATGATGATGGAAACCTTTTTTTTTTTTCGTGCGGAAATCCCTTCGGTTACCCCCCGCCGGCCAGCGGGGCTGCTTATGTCGGGCTTGAACCGATTTAAACCGCACGCCATCTCGGGTCTACAGACGCCGGGGTGTAAGGCTGCCCATAGAGCATATCCCTCGCACCCCGACTGACCCTGGGTCATCTCCGGTTTCGAGATGGCCCCCTCGGGTTTGAGAACCACGGTGTCCCCGTCTTGCCCCGGTTTGGGGGAGGGGCGCTAGTCGCCCCACCGTCCGGCCTGCTTCTGCTGGGGTGACAGGCGGCCTCACCCGCCACCCCCACGCCTGCGCTCATGGAGGACGGAGGTCGTTAAGGGACCTCCGGCGCCTGAGTCACCTGCGACGCGCGGCGAGCAAGTTGCGGGCTCGGCGGGTCGGGAGAGTTCTAAATCTGTCCCGGGCGCGCTCCGCCATCTCCTTCGCGAGCATTACATGCTTGCAGAAGGAGGTGGCGGCGGGCCACGCGCTCGCACTCCGCACCATTGCCGCAATCATGCTGCCGAGCGAGAGGACTCCCACCCCGATGGCTGCCACGAGGTCACGCCTCGGCGCCTCCCACGCCGGGCAGTCCGACAGCGTGTGCAGCCCTGAGTCCTCGCTCGCGTCGCAGTGATGACACTCAGGCGTTGGCTCCTTCCTGATCCGATGCAGGTGGTCCCCGAAGCACCCCTTCCCGGAGACCACCTGCGTCAGTCGGTACGAGAGGCTTCCGTGTCGCCTCTCTAGCCAATCTTCCATGATGGGCCTTACCGCCGCTATTGCGGCGTGCCCTGCGCTTGGTCGCTCAAGTCGTTCCTTCCACTCCACCACGATGGCCTGGCGGAGCTGGAACTGCACGGCCTCGATTTCTCGAGGCTCGGGGTTCCGTCCCTGCTCCGCGCCTCCTTTCGCCACTGGTACAGTTGCGAAAGGGCTCTCGCCTCCAGGTCCCATGGCGGAGTTCCGGCAAGGAGACTCGCCGCCTCGAAGGAGATCGTGCGGTACCCGCGGATGACCCTGATGGCCATCACACGCTGCGGAGCGCGCAGCATCCGCACACTTCCGGCCTTCAGGGCCTCCGCCCATATTGGGCACCCATACAAGGCCATGGACCGCACGATCCTCGCGTAGAGTCTCCTGCAGGAGTCATCGGGCCCGCTCATGTTGGGCAGCAGCCGCGCCAGAGCGAGAGCTGTGCCTTTCAGTTTGAGGCCAGACTTCGGATGTGCTCTCCGAAGTCTCATCGGCCGTCGAGCACGAGCCCCAAATATATCATTTGGGGCTTGATGCCGATGCGATTACCTCCCACGATGAGACTGGATCCCTCAGGTTGCTTGCTCCGAGGCCCATGAAAAACAGGGCCTCGGTTTTATGCAGAGCCACCTCGAGACCCAGCTGCCGGATCCGCTCCACGACTTGAGCAACCGCGGTCGTGGTCTTCAGGGTCGCTTCGAGGTACGTCGCTCCGCACGCCGTCACGAGCGTGTCGTCCGCGTAGCACGTGTGATGATGGGTACCTATTGTACAACAGTTTCCACTTCGTGAAGATTTGAACATATCCCTGGCTGAAAAATGCACGGTAATGCATGGTACCTAATTACAAATATATTAGAGGTAGGGAGGGATTATAGCTATACGGGGCACTTATATAATAAATAAATAAATTGAGCCGTTTTTGGTTGAGACGTTGGGGTCATAGACATGGGGTCCAAGTGCCCGTTTTGACTACAAAAATTTGGCAAAGCGGCTGATCGACGCTACACGTGATGTGACCAGAAGGCTGGAATTTATCTTGCACGAAGAATTAGCATTGCCATTCAACGAGGCAATGCTGTCAGTCTTTTAGAAACATTACCAGTCGGTGATGATGCGTAGGAATTCTATGACGCATGTATGTAAATATTTTTCTATCTTTTAGGCTTCTTTTAGGTTTAGTTTTCTTTACATTTATTTATAACTAGCTGACCCGGCAGACTTCATACTGCCTCAATCGATAGCACCTTTTAAACCTTCTCTGGACCTCCACAAATAATTCAAGACCAAAATTAGCCAAATCGGTCCAGCCGTTCTCGAGTTTTAGCGAGACTAACGAACAGCAATTCATTTTTATATATATAAGATTAGTTGTACATAATCATCTTATGTTATTCTTGTAAATGTTTTTAGCAATAAATCTTTTTGTTATAAATAAATAAATAAATCAAATTTCCTTAAACTTATTTAATACATATTATATTGTTGTATTTTTAATAGAAGTCTGGCTATCGGCTCTGCACTGGACTGTTTTTTAAAATCTATACATGGCAATATTTTTGAACTGTCATGAGTGTCATGTCACTGTCAAACGGATTGTCCCGTTTTTGTGTTTATAGTGTTTTTCAATCAATATTCTTTTGAAATTATTGAAAAATGCCGAAAGCTATCAAAGGCGTTAGAAAGTTGATATTTACCATGATCGGCAAGTATCAAGACATAAAACTTGATAATGAACGAATCCAGAACGAAAAAATACATCGCTTAGACGAAATCCTTACAGCTGCTGGTAAGTATTCTTGATAGTTGGCTTGATATTTATGTCCGGGTATCATGTGTGAATACTATTTACTATTTATTTTTCTTGTATGTGTTTTAGAAGGTGACCTGGCGAGAGTCAAGACGTTAGTGAAAGAGTTAAAATGTTTTGAGGAAAAGGAAGCGTTGAACTCTGAAACGAAATATTTGGATACAATTGCTACTATGACAGGTAGGTAAATTTATGGTTTTGTAAAATGTCTTAAAATCTTTGTACGATTATTTTCAATGTTTGCATACAAGTTTACTTTTGTTCATAGTATAGTGGAACAGTTAAATTATTGTTAGGCTTTTATATTTTTTACATTCAATTACATTTTTATATTTTTCCTTTGCAGAAATATCTGTTAGAACTATTAAAACAATCAAGAAGGAGGGTTCTATAAACCAAGGAGAATGGAATACACCCGGCAAGAAACGCCTTCGTCAGGGCACGGTATCAAATCTGGATGACTTTGATTTAACGGCTATTAGGAATAAGATTAATGAATTTTACTGTGTAAAAAAACAGGTTCCTACTCTACGGAATTTACTTTTTGAACTCAGAGAGTCAATTGGCTTCACCGGCTGTCGTGAAACATTACGGCAGATATTGAAAAAAAATGGTTTCGAGTTTAAGAAAAACCAGAATGAAAGGTCTTTGCTCATAGAGAACTTTGAAATAGCTGCTTGGAGACACAGATATCTTCGAACAATTGCTGAGAAACGACAACAAGGGAAACCAATAATTTATCTTGATGAAACCTATGTTCACCAAAATTATAAGGTAAAAAAATCATGGCAAGGTCCTTCCACTAGTGGAGTGATAGACAAAATGTCGTCTGGTAAGAGACATATTATAGTACATGCTGGATCAGAAAAGGGTTTTGTGCCCAATGCACTGTTAGTATTTAGTACCAAATCAAAAACAGCTGACTATCATGATGACATGAACGCAGAAAATTTTATGAAGTGGTTAGGTGAGAAATTGATTCCAAATTTGACAGAGCCTAGTGTGATTGTGATGGACAATGCTAGTTACCATGTTACACAAATAAATAAACCACCAACAATGCAGAACTTAAAAAGTGACATACAGAAATGGCTTAGAGAAAACGACATTCCATTTGAAGAAATTTATACTAAAGATGAATTACTGTGCCTCGTTAAAGAGAATAAGCCTGAACCCTTGTATAAAGCAGAAGAACTTCTAAAACAACATGGCCACGAAGTGCTTAAACTACCTCCATACCACTGTGATTTAAATGCTATTGAGCTCATATGGAGTTTAGCTAAACGAAAAGTGGCTAGCAAAAATATAGGAGTGCCAGGGGCAGAAATGGAAAACTTAATTAAAGAGTCATTTCTTAGTGTAACGGCTGATGATTGGAAGAAATGCACAGATCACGTTATTCACGTCGAAAATGAATACAAATTAAGAGATGGAATCACAGAAACAGCACTGGAACGATTTATAATAAATGTACGTGATGATGATGACGATAGTGACAGTTCATTTTCAGGTGTTGAATTTATAGAATCAGACTTTGATTATGAATCATAATAAAATTATAAATATTAATGACTTGTAATTTTTTATCTTGTATCCTGGACATGATCATTATTTGCATGATGAGCAAGCATGTATGTTAACTTTATGTGTAAGTTGGAAATTTATTTTTTAATAAAAGCATACTAGCAACAGAAATTACTAGTATAAAACTGCTTGTGTGGGTTCATACCGGTAGTGCAATGACTGGGGATCGAAACTGTAACCTCAACATTGTACGTCCAATGCCATAACCATTAGGCTACAGTCACCGTTAATTCATAAATACCGGAGTGCAAGTTTGGGCCGCAAACGGGACTAAACGCTATAATGATGATATCTAAGCTAATTTTAAAGTTTGTGCAGCTTATCCGACTCAGTTTGTTATATAATATGTACAGGTATGATAACACGTAATAAATAAAAATGTATAAAATAACTTTAATTGAATATAAAAAATAATAGTATCAAACGCATTTCTTCAGTCTATAGTCGGTGTTGTCACCCCTTGTTTTTTTGAATTTACCGCTCTTTTCTTGTGCAAAGAACCGATGGCCAGACTCTACCTTCTCAGACGAATATTATGTAGATTGACAGAAACATTTTGCTATCGTATTGTCTATGACAAAATATTAAGTACACTAGTGATAAATAATATTATTTCATCATATAAATATCGATTTGATTCATAGATTGTAGAATCTCGTATAATATTTATTTATTTATTTATTTATTGTTATTATTTTATAAAATTTAGTATTATTTTATTAAACATAATCATACCTATCTACTTGATTTATATTTATTTCTGAACGACTTTGACGTGCACTAATGACAGATCACCAACTCATACGAAGTATAATCCAACCATGTTAAGGTCGATTCCTGTCAATACATTATCGTATATTTTTCAGACTTATTAATTCAGCCTAATAATAATTTGTTTGCTAATCACAGAACTAATTTGCGAATTTATTAAGAATAAAAATATAGTGAATAATTTATAATTTTGGATTATTATGGACTTATAAAACTTGTTTATTAATTGAATATGAGGGGTATATGGGTTGTGTGTTTATATTTGCTGAAATTTTCAAGTTGTATAGATCATGATTTCAAAGGTTTCGATGACAGTATTTTATTTGGAATCAACTGGCCGGGCAATAAAGAACTTGAAAATTTAGTTGATGGCGAAATTAATCCTCCTGCGACTCCAGAGGTAAGTTTAGTACTAAACTAAGTACATTTGTAATTTCGTTCTAGACCATAGGGGTCTAGAACGAATTTCTATCGAATTTTCCAGGAACATATACGTTTCTTGTAGATTCAATGCTTATATGCAATATGAAATTTTACACATATTGAAAATTAATACCTCTCCGTTGGCATCATATATTTATAACTTCATAACATAACTTCACGCCTGTATCCCCGAAGGGGTAGGCAGAAGTGTATTGCACACCCACAATTCGCCAGTTATGTTAGGGTCCTAATGTAATAGGGGGCGAGCCTATTGCCATCTACCGAACACATTACTAAGCGAGCAATAATCAACATTTATAATACACACAACTACGAAAAGTCAGAGGTGTATGCCCGGGGCGACTGGGGATCGAACTCGGTACCTCGTCTCGGCAGTCCGTTACAGCATATATTTATTTTAAATTGATTTTATTTCTTATTTGTTTTGTTCTGAAATATTGGAACAT
This sequence comes from Cybosia mesomella, assembly GCA_946251805.1. Taxonomy (NCBI): domain Eukaryota; kingdom Metazoa; phylum Arthropoda; class Insecta; order Lepidoptera; family Erebidae; genus Cybosia; species Cybosia mesomella. Next base: position 5,696,064 of record OX276395.1, read on the forward strand.
GAATGTAACTTATTATCTTCTAAGCCTTTTCCCAACTCAGTTTTGGTCAACTTTCAGTCTAATAGTGGGACACAATTTTTTTTATGAAATGTTGGAATGTTGTTCTTGAGCTTGCAACAAAAAACTGTTTTTCAGTCCAGAAACTGCCACAGCAATATAAAAAAACAATTCAGTGTTGTTACAATATAGAAATAATTCAAATAGGTTATAGTAACTTTAAAGTTGAGTAAGTTCAACCTCAAAAATATAATAATAATTACTAATTTTATTATTTTTGCCACAGCTACATAAGAAAGAGATCCTCAGAGTCACAACATCAAACAAAGAAAAATATGATTGCAAAATACCAGAGTTACAAGCTAAAGAGACAACAAGCATTGGAGAGTATGATGGGCCTTCACCAATAAGCCTCCTAAAGCCACTTTTCTCTCAAAAAATATGTTCCTATAGGCTAGAGAGTTACTGGAGCTATGAAGTCTGTCATGGGAGGTATATTCGACAGTATCATGAGGAAAGAGAAGGTCATTATTCTTTTATTATCTCATCTTCATCATCATAGTGATTACGCAATTGCATCGAAAGGTAAAACAGGTGTTCTTGATTAAATTGACCTTTTCCGGCCTGACTTTGTGTAACCTGCGTGCCAGAGCCATGTCCATTGTTTAGCAAGTGCACCGACTATCAGGTAAGGTTGCCTTGGGCTTCAAGGATGTTGGTACGTCGCTCCACTCACTTATTATCTATTCAGGTCAATGTTGAGAACAATATTCTTAGCAATCCATGGATTCTCAATGCGTGTGCTGGGTCCATCGCGTTGCTGAGTTGGGAACTCGGGACAGTGCCTGGGACTTGCAACCCAAGTGTAGGTTTAGAAGGGGCCCCTTTTGTTGATGTACATCAACACTCACCTTCACTACCCAAGTTCCCCTCCCTGCCTAACCAAATTTGATTTCTTATATTTATATGACGTAAGATGGACGGAAGACCTGAAAAAGGTAGCTGGGATAGACTGGATGCGCAAGGTGGAGGATCGGGTGCTATGGCGTACAATGGGAGAGGCCTATGTCCAGCAGTGGACTGCAATAAGCTAATTGATTGATTGATTGATATGACGTTGAGCTTGACTAATCTGAATCATTTCTGCAGAAAATAAAATTAATGTTTGGTCTGAAGTAGTGCAAATTATAAAAAAATTACCAGCACCATGTGCAAGGGACAGATGTCTGGTTTCCAACAGTGCAACATCTACTATTATTTCCTTCACAATACTTTCCAGTTCCACATGCAAAATTAATTTCAGGTAAGCAAGTCAAAACTCAAGAATATTACTTGGGCCACTGGAGTGCAGAGAAGCATGCCAAATTGGAGGCCACTGAGTTCAAGGAGCCATATAAAATGACAAAGGTTGAAGGAGCTAAATTGCCATCCGTGGAGATGGTTCTAGATGAAGGTATTTTGTTAATAATAATATACACATCTCAAAACTATCTTGGGATATTTAATATTTTTGGTGTATTTTGAGCATGAGGTTGGCAATGCATGAAGAATATTCAAAATACTTTATTTTTACATATTTATCTTGATAAATTATAAAGTAATATATATATTTTGATATACATATAATGATTTTGTGAAAATCACCTGCACGAATTTAACTCAGTGTTACTTGCACGACATAGACGCCCGCATGCGCGTACAGCAGCACGGGCCCTTTTTTTTCTCATGCGGAATCACTCTCCTACTTCACCTCACCGGAGCTAACGGTGAGGTGGGCGAATGTAGGAGTCGAACCGATCAGAACCTCACGGTATTTCGTCACATTGGCCTGTGTGGCCAGGGTATCTGGTATACCCTAGAAAGAATATCCCAAAACCCCGACCGGCCCCGGCCGCCAGCACTGGCGACCCTGACGTGTTGTTAGGGATCTAAATCCCCCCATTCCCTATAGACAAACGCGCGCGGAAACAACGCGCCGCCACCCTGGGCCTGCTTCTAGACTTCGGAAATGGTATCCGAAGTCCTACCGCCCATCGCGTACGAGCCCCAAATACCTCATCGAGGGGTCGATGCCGATGCGTACACCTCCTATGACAAGACTGGATCCCACTGGTAGCGGAGTCCGACTCTGGGGTCCAAAAAAAAGAGCCTCAGATTTGTGGAGGGCCACTTCGAGACCTAGCTGCCGAGTACGTCCAACGACTCGGGCACCTCCCTAGTTGGGCAACTACGTCCGCGCAGCGCAGGCCCTCGGTATGGCTTAAGCAATACTTTGTAGATTTTAGTTATCTTTCCTTAGATAGTATCAAGTTGTTTATTTCGAAAGTAGTTGTTGCCCGTGTCTCCGCTGCGTGAAATATGGGTTCCACTGATCCCGTTCTCGCAACTCACAGGAACCTATTCCAGGAATAAAAATACACATGTGCTATTCCAGACCATAATCTCTCTTTGTGCCAATTTTTATCTAGATCCGTTCCACCGTTTTGACATGATTGAGGAATACACTTTCAGCCATAAGTCCATCCCTTAATAACACAACACTAACACAATTTTATTATTATTTTTACTAGTAAGATCTGACCTACATTACTCATACTGTTACAGGTACAGTCTGTGACTTAAGTGGCAAACCCCGCTTAACTAGAGTATACTACGTATGCTACACTCATGGGAAACACGAAGTATACTCTTTCAAAGAAACCTCAACTTGTGAATATGAGATAATCATACTATCTCCCTTGCTCTGTGAACATCCTCATTTTAAACCAAAGGATGTGAGCGAGAACATTATAGATTGCTTACCAGTTGATGACGCACCAAAGAAACCAAGGAGTTTGTTAAAGATGGAGGTTGATAGTTTGCGGTTCCATCATCAGACGATACGAATGATGAGTAATAGTGTAAGTAAATTTTTTGAATGTGTTGTGTGCAGTTTTTTTTATAATGATAAGGTATGCTGCACTATTTTCTATTTAGTATACGATTATATATATCTGTTTTGTGGTATAAAGTATTTGATTGAAAATTATTTTTCTGGGTTAGTTTTTGTAGAGCTAGCCATCTCTTTTACAATCTACATATGTTAGACTATGGGGGGGCTATGGCTAGTATCCAAATTTATTCTAAACTGCGAAAGTTTAATATCATTTTTCACGCCTGTGAAACGTGCTAAAGTATCAATAAATTATTAGCATAGCAAATTAACCGTGATTGCTGCGATCGCATATATAGGCACTGTTTGTACTATAATTATAATGTAACATCACGCCTATGTCCTCTAAATGGGTTCGCAATTCAGTATACATGTTCGGTAGTGTGTATAGGGATTACCAGGATTCAAGAAATTAGTTACATTCTCTAAAAAGGGAGTCTAAGTCGGTGCCGACCTACCAATCTACCGGCTTGGCACTGACTTCAACAGAAAAGTCTTAGGCGTATTTTTGTCTTTTGGATTAAATCTGTAATTCAGTTAATTTTCTTTTTTCAGTACCTGTTTTCATGATTATATTATATATTTTTTGATTTTTACAGTCGGTTTTATCTTTTTATTAAAATTTTACCTAACTAAATTCTGGCATTTCAGTGCTTTATTGTCATTGTAGTCGTTATTTTTTTTAAATTAAAACTTCACTTAAAACTTCATTTAAAGTATATCAATTGTCTACTAAACATTACGTATCTACTGGCAAAGTATGTTTATACGACGTGTTTTTCACTTGGATCATAACTAAGGCAAATCCTAGATGCGTCCACGTTAGTATATTACAATACCTACTGGGTCCATATACCAACATTAAACATAGATAAAAAATATAGTATATGCAGTAAATTATAACTTCAAAATTTGAAATTGGAACATGATTAGTCTCCTGGGCCTGTAGACAAAGTCACATTCTACTAGTGGAATCGCTTCGAAGCGAACCTTCAAATGTTCAATATGTATGGGAGTGACATTATTTGTTACACGTGACATGTCGACAAATGTTGTCTCTCCCATACATTTCGGTCTTTTGAAGGTTCGCTTCGTTGCGATTCCACTAGTAGAATGTGACTTTGTCTACAGGCCCTGATCTTATAAGCCAAGGCCAAGCCAAAAACTTTATAGTTCTAGTTATTATATTATAAATAACATTATATAATTGACATAATCACAATGTAATTTGTTTAACTGACACTTAATTTTAGAATAGTAACTAGTTTGTGTTGTCGTCTATTTTATACCTATTTCCCTGTTAATTAATTTACATCTACCCTCATCATTATTTGAATTTTGCAACTGGCTTGACTTAATTAGTTTGAGCATTCACATGTTTGGTGTCGATTGTACGGAACCCGATTAACTAACGACATATTAATGATGTCTGTTTGATGTGTTGCAGCACGAAATATTACTGTACTTGACTGTACTGGTATATAGAATTAGGATTGCTGAAGTAGGGAGACAAAAATAAAATTATATTGAAGTTATCAACATCGTACAGTCGACACCATATTAGTTTGTAGTGTACTACAATATAGCTTAGTGGCTTTTTAACATTTTTGTTGGGTTGTTCAGGATAACGATCCTAAGGACGTTCTAGCTGTATTGAAAGTTGAGAAAATTGATAAGGTAATTATTTTTATTTTGTTTTAGCCAATGACTTCTTACTACCACTAGACTGGCTGTACAGAACAAGAAATAATAATCGAAAGTCCATAAACCAACTAAACTCTCTCCAACCATTTATTTAACTTTTGACAGCTCATTTTGTCATCAAATAGTTATGTCCTAATGCGTAACCTATTCGATTTCAAATAAGAATCGATTTTATTTTTAAAGAAGTTGCAACCGATTTTACACATTGGATATTTTATTTTTGCTCGTAATTATATATTTTTTAACATATTTTTTATTGTATGTCAGGTCTTTGACTAAAATAATAATTAACGATGATAATTGTTTTTTTTGTTCAAAACAGCCTGTCTCGTAGTATGTACATAGGAGTCATTGGTTTTAGCACGTATTTCGTTATTTATTGTTGCTTTTTGTGTTTTTCAGTGTGGTAAGTATGCATTATTCGTAACTAGTTTTGATCGAGAATGTAAGCCTACTCAACGATAGAATATATGAGTAACATTCAACTCAATTTAGTAAATATACTGATTTCTTCATCCTAGCGTTGTCCCGAATGCCTCCAAATCTTAAACGTTGGGGCTCGGGGTCTTTTTTATCTCCGTAAAGAGAGAAACTACCATTTGACCCCCAGTCCCGTAAGAACAACCTGCACTAGAAGTTGATTTGGGCCCCGATGATCTTGGTAGGCCTCGTACAATTTAATGAACATGCGCCTAACTGTATACTATGGGCCCGAAGAATCCAACTTTAATTTTCAAGAGTCTTCAAAGCGTAGAATTTTTCACTGTGCCGGACACACTATTTTTAACCTTTAATGTACAGTCAAATCACCTATTCCATTTAGTTCAACTCAAATTTCAACTCGTTGAAATTACTGCTTCACGGGGAAATTCATTACCAACTCCGAGAATTTCACCTTTTAATATTTTTTCAGGATGGTGAAACGCATCTCAAATTTGAGTTGCACCCACTAAATGAAGAAGAGGATCTAGTTGAGGATGCGAAACCCCATAAACCGCTTATAGAAAAGTCGCTACCAGTGATCACTGATGATTCGCCGGTGAGAGCGTTCCTGAATGGGGAAAACTGTCTAAATGGGGTAAGTGTTTAAAATTGCATACTTAATATTAATATTCGAAAACTTGCAATTATTGGAAAGTGGATCGGGCCGGAAGGGTTTTGAATCTACTGTGTCCATCACCTCTGATCGTTTTCAGAGATTGTTGCCGTAGCCCGTAAGTATTTCAAAATAATAATTAAGATCTGTTCAAAACCTGTACAAACACTCTGATCTCTCAGAGCGCTGGCCTTCTTCCCGTGTCCTTATCCAGATTAAGTAAATCCGCCCGTCCCGTCACCCCTTTGAGGAAAGGGACTCACGAATAAACCGCCGTAACATTCACCGAAGGCAGCAACACCTTCGCAAAGGAAATAAGAACATTACCACTTTCGTTGCCCAGTATGCCCCACATGATTTTCTTACCCCGAGGTGCTTTCCACATAGACAGACTGATATATGCGGAGCTCCGTTGCGAGCGCAGGGTGATGTGATATACTGGCTTGCAGGTTTTAATCATTGGGCCCCGAAGATCTTGGTGGGGCTCCATACGCTTAGAATAGGCATGATGGCAGTACCTAAAAGTTACTTTTTTTTTTATCAATGATAGGCTCACGTTTGACCTGTATCTCACCTGGTCGTAAGTGATGATGTGGTCTAGGATGGATCACGTTTGCCTAGAAGGAACCTATTCACTCAGAATTGAAGATTCCGAGGTTTTTTTTAAAGTGTGGTATCCCCCACGGGCTTCGCGCCCACCCCATCGTTGGCACCGATGGGGTGGGCGTGTCAGAATCGGACCGACTAAAACCACACGGTGTACACCCCAAGTGTCCATTGCCGGGCACCCCGGGTAAGCCCTCGAAACGATAACGCCAGGGTTACCGGTAGACTTTGGCCGCCACCGCGGCCTCGCCTGGTGGGGTCGGGTTTTATCCCGCGTCGGTGAGTTGGCAGGCGTGTTTACGACACACACGACACGTCGCCGTCTTGGCCTGCTTCTGTAAGAATGGCGAGTCGGCCAACTGCCGTCCTCAGACCCCGATCATGGAGGTCGGTAGTCCCGGGCGTAGACGAGTCTGCGGCTTCTTTGTCGCAGACTGCGGAACTCTGGGAGCAGGGTTCTCTCCCGCTTCCTCTCCGCCGCCTCTTTCTCGCAGAAAGAGGTGGCGGTGTGCCACTTGCTCCCGTCGGAGACCATGGCTCCCAAAATGGTCTCCAGCGAGAGATCGTCCACGCCCAGGACCGCAACGAGATCCCGGCGTTGACTCGCCCACGCTGGGCACTCCACCAACGTGTGGAGCGCCGTGTCTTCGCCAGGATCCTCGCTGTACTGGCACTGCGGCGTTGTCTCCCGGTGGATGCGCCACAGATACTTACCGAAGCACCCGTGTCCGGTAATCATCTGGGAATTCCGGTAGGAGAGGTTACCGTGGTGCCTCTCCAACCACTCCTCCATGACCGGCCTCACCGCCGCGATGGTGGATTCCCCCCACCTTGGTTGCTCAAGTCGCACCCTCCATGTCTCCATGAGTTCCTGGCGGAGCTGGGACCGCTGAGCCCTGATTTCTCGGAACTCCGGCTAATGACCCCGCTCCAGCGCCTCCTTGCGCCATTAGTACAACGACGCAAGGGCCCTCGCTTCCAGGTCCCATGGAGGGGATTCCAAGCATTATAGGATAGTTTTTCAAAATCTGTCGTGATGACAGATTTAGCCTATTATGTAATAAAATAATTCAAAGCGGGAAACATTTCAGGGCACCGGCTGGTGGAAGTACGAGTTCTGCTACGGTAAACACGTGGTCCAGTACCATGTTGACCGCACAGGCGAGAAGACCACCTTAATGCTGGGCAAATTCGATGAAAAAGCTCATTTGGACTGGATCAAGGAGAATAAGGGGAAGGCGCCGAGACCTGTAGGTCAGTAACCTTATTCTTAGTGGGATTGTTTGTGGCATAAATTATATATCACAAACTAAAATCTAAGGGTATGTTCGGGGAGCTCGCTTTTAGAATTATCAGCCGCTTATACCCCTTTTTTTTTTTTTTTTTTTTTTATCGTGCGGAAATCCCTTCGGATACCCCCCCGCGTGCCAGCGGGGGCGGTTATGTCGGGCTTGAACCGACTAAAACCGCACGCCGTCTCGGGTCTACAGACGCCGGGGTGTAAGGTTGCCCATAGAGCATATCCCTCGCACCCTGAACGGCGAACGATACGAAACCAAGCCGTCTGTCATTTTAATAATTGTCATCATTCACTCAACCACTAATAGTTAATTACTGGACAGATTAGCACAGTATGACATTGTCTTGTTTCCGTTGCATACAAGTTTCCTCTGAACTAACCGTTGTTACATTTAATTTTAATAATAGTCAGAGTGTACACTGTGCAGGGTCCCAGCTCAAATAAACTTTGCGAACCCAACGGGAAATCGCTATGAGGACGGTTTAAGAGACTGAAATTTTCTTGACAGTCAAATACACTATTTCCTAACAGAAATACTTATCGGAATTCATCTTATTATTATCGCTCAATAATACTACTGACTCAACAAAGCTGTACGATTACACCTCGTTTTAATATATTTGCAGAACAACGTACATCTGTATCCCACTTCTACGCCGGTGGCGACGTATGCGATAAAACGGGGAAACCCCGGCAAACGGAAGTTAAACTTAAATGCTTGGAGAACTCCTCCAGTCCAGCTCAAGTCTCCCTCTACCTCCTCGAACCGAGGACCTGTCATTACATACTAGGAGTTGAATCACCTCTTATATGTGACATATTACCTTTAGCTGATGATAATGGACTTATTAAGTCTGTGAAGTCCGCTCTCGAGAGTCACAGCACTCCACCAGAGTCGGCAGAAGAAGCAGAGAAGTCATTCAAGGACAAAGTTTTAGAGAAGTATGGCAATGATTAGATTAAATAAAGTTCTTAATTTATGTCTATGTCGTGGTTTTATTTCTCACGGTACGGTAAGACGATATGAACCCCAACCGTCACCCGGACCCAAGCCCATGGGGGACAGTGATCTCTCCTGTTACTGCTGCGCCGCCTTTGGCGCGCTTCACTGCCTCGTAAAAGAAGGCGGCGGCATTCTACACACTCTTAATGATAACCATGGCCAACACCAGAATCTGCAGCGTGAGTTTTCCCGCCCTGACGGCTGCTTCGAGTGTACGACGCCGCTCTATCCATTCTAGGCACTTTGCCACTGTGTGAAGCGGCGTGTCCACGTCGGCTCCCGGCCTATACGATGCAGGAACCCACCGACTCAGTACAGCAACCCACCGAAACGGTTCGAAACTCACCGAAACAGTGCAGGCACCCACCGAAACAGTACAGAGACCCACCGAAACAGTACAGAGATCCACCGAAACACTACAGTAACCACCGAAGCCGTCCAAGCAGACACCTTCCGCTTCTTCATCAAGAAGACTTTCATGTAGAAAAAGGTTAAAGTGTAAGAAAAACAATAGCTTTTTTTTAACTTGACATTTATTTACATTCATATCAACAAAACGGGTGTTTGTATAAAACAGTTCTTTAATAATTTTTCATACCAATTGTATATCTAGTGATGGTGCCTAATGTAAAAGTAATTTATATTTCTTGCTTCTGTTTTAATTTACCGGTTTGTATACCGCGACTCGATAAATTATGTCAAGCTATCTTGGCCTCGTGTTGAAGAAACGTTAAATTTGATATCATAAATTGCACTATGATGCCCAGATTTCTGTTCAAATGTAGGTATAACGTTAATATGAATATAAACATTTTGTAAACAGTCAAAATTTTGCAGTCTAATTTATTTTCCTACGTGTTTTGTTACATAAATGTGGATATTTTTAAGGCTTGTTAACCAATTATCAAGATTTCTAATCTGCTTGAAGTCCAACCAGATATGTAAAGTGGACGTCAAGTGAGTTAAACAATCTGGTTAGAATCTGGGCATATAGTGCTTTGGTTTTAAAATGCAAGAATAGTAAAACAAACCTCGAAAATTGTGATATTGTTGAAATTGAAACAAATATAATATAATATATCGGCTTCCTTAGGAATACCCATATTGGTCTCAACTCAAAAATCCGTCGTGTCTTAAGTTTAAGCTTGCATGTTTCATATAATGGTTAATAAGTAAATAATTTAAGCTTTCAAGGCGACATTATTAAATGCTCAAGCATCGAGTTTGAAAAAATAAGCTTATGGCATTTATCCGGTAACATTGCAGGCTCCTGACAATATACTAACTTATATCGACCAGATATATCGACTTTCGAACCAATTGTGTTACTACCCACATCACTATCGGGAAATAATTAAAAACAAGGGAAAGCTTTTTACTCACCACAACTAGGATTCGGATCAGTTCGAATAGATTCTTCGTCTGCCGATCTTTTGATATCGACTTTCAAAATAGTGTTGTGTGGATAGGGACCCATATGTAGTAGAATTAGAAAAAGCCAAATGTTTTTTACAGTTACCCTCATAAATTAGTTCGAATATGTCGATAGAAGTTATCAAAATTCAATTTTAAATTATAACATGTCGTTCCTTTCACATATTTTTCCAATATTTAATGGGTGGTAATGAAAAAACTAAAGCAATAGTAACAATAAGGTTACCCGTCAAACACCTAGAAAATTGTAGGTAAAAAATTCTATTCACAATATTTTTGACGTCTATCTAGATCACACATAGATTCTTGCATATCATTTATGGGGCTGTAATAGAGGATCCATGGGATTACAATTAATTCTTTACATACCTAGACATAGTTAATAGATATGTGACGTCATCACATGATGCCCACCAGCATTATAACCCAAAAATAATATTCAAGTATCCCTAAGGGGCAAACGAGTGGTCGTGTCCAGGATCGCAGCTCCATTTCTTTACTATTATTCCCAATGTCCACTTTTTAACAATACGTACATGCCTTTATAATAATTAATTTACCTTAACAACAAGTAAATAATGATTGTAAGACGAAGAAAAAAGATGTGTTACAGTGTCGACTAATGAACTTACTAAAGGAATCACAAGACAAAAATATGTATCGATGTAACATCTAAAAAGGAAACTTATTCAGTCTAGATATTGTCTTTCATTAGACATCAAAAACTTTGACTAAAATTAAACTAAATATATACCCATCTCGATATAAACTTTCTTTTATATAATAATAATACTCAACTAAATTTAATTAAGTTAATAGAATAATGATGCACACTTTTACATCAGTTCTTTTAGATGAAAACAATCACTAGCGATGCGCAAAGCAAGTACAATTTAGAACGAACTTCGGTCACAAGACTAGTCTCCGTCGTCTGTACGAACAAATAAAGTAATACGCGAGTTACTATTTCCGTTTTGTCTTGTGTCTTGCTAATTACGTCTTGATGCAAGACTGACTTTGTACATCACTTATTATATCTGAGTAAATCTTAACTTCAGACGTATGATTGGTCGTAGCTTTCCGAAATAAACGCATTGGCACAAGTGATTAACAAAATATAATAAAAATGATTTATAATGTAATCTTAAATATTTTCGTACGAGAAAAAAAAAAGAATAAATCTATATAGTTTTCCCCAAGTGGTAGTTACAAGTTTCCTTATATTCCCTATTGAGCGTTTTTATAACAATAAGTGGTCATATCCAAGAAATAAATGTAATTAATACTTAATTTACTTTTTTAATATTTAATTAGAAGGTAAGTATTTGCATAAATATTTACGGGTTGGTGCAACGGAAAAACACCGGTAAACAACGACAGTTATTTACTTTTATATATTTTTGGTTACTGGCAATACCTAGGTTACATTTTGAGTTGCATTTTCACCTTATCAAAAGTTTTAAAGTTTAGTAACAAAATGTTTCACTTTTCAGTATTAGTTAGTGTTAACCATAACTAAACTGTTATAATTGAAACACAGTATTTTTCCGTTTCCAAAACGACCATAAATAATAATTAAAATATGTAAAAATAAAATGTGCCAGTGACTATTAGATAAATAGTGATGAACAGTATTTTTTTAAATAGAACGTATAAGAAGATGAATGAAATACCAAACTTACAGACGAAAATATTACTAAAGGTAATAATTAAATACTTATACTAACAAATTTTTTTGACTAAAGGGCCAGTGTTCGATGTGATAAAATTGTAAAATATGTTGACTTTGGGAAAGAAAAGTTACATTTAAATACACAAACAAGCACAGTAAGTAGATAAATAAATTATTAGGATATTTCAAATATTTTACGTTATTATGAATAAGAAAAATAACAGTAGGTACCTACTTAGATTTATTTTACATTTAAATAAACTGAATAATAAAATCAACGGCATAAGGTAGGTGCCCAAATATTTAAATAATTTTTACGCCTGTACATACTTTTTCTCTAGTGCGGGTAGTAAGATATTTTTCAAAATGTAATAATTTTCTATATATGTACTCAGTATTAAGGGATTCATATAATTCTCTAGAACCTTATGTTGCCAATTTAGTGCATAACTAATGCACGCGTTTCCGAATACTTTTTAATCGAATTTATATGTTTAAACATTACTTTTTGGTAACTTAAACCTGGTTAAACTTATTTGACAAGATCTACAATTGTTTTTCCACAATAAGGCTTAATTACAAGTTGTTTTGTTTTGAAATGAGACTTTCTCTTAAATTATTTGTTGTTGAAATTAAATTTTGATAGTAAAATATTTGAAATATCGCTGTATGTTAGAATTCGATGGACATACACGAACAAGGTTCGCGCAAGCCCTCACGTTAAGTACACTATCTGACAACAAGTATGTTAAACAATAAATACACTGATCACTTTGAGATCGTTTCGTTAATCTAAACACCTCTTAATTTTAAACGAAAAAGACTGACTGCAACTGACAATGGCCACATTAATTATTTTACAATTAACTATGAAGTTGGTAACATGAAGATGAAAGAAAAATAAGTGTAACAAATAATAATTATACATGTTCTAACGAACGTAACGGTGTATAACTCAAATACTTATCGGTTATCGGCACTTTGGTACCAAGAAAAAACCTTTGGATGATGAAAATACATCTTTGTATATGAATAAACAATTTCTTAGCCAGAAACATAGTTGTAGATATAATATTTCTCCAAATTGGCTCTTTGGCGTCTACGAATTGTATCGATTCCTGAACTTATGCTTAATGTGACTAAAACTTATATGTTAAGACAAAAAATAATAGTTATAATTAAAAAAACAATTTGGGGAATACTTTGGAAACGATAAATCCTTTGACACAAACCTTAACCTTACTCTTATTTAGTTAACAACTGTGCACATGGACTCCCGTTTTCGAACGTACCTTACCAAACTATTCAGTTCAAGTGCACCGGATACATCACAACAAACGTTCGGAATCTTACAACCTCTTTGCATAGTTTTTTTTACTTTTTGTAAATTCACTAGGAACGAGTTCTGGAATATTTCTAGTATGGTCTTGATAGTTCTTTAGAACGTTTCAATTGAACTTTGAGTCTCTTTGTACCTATTTGAAAGCCGTTCATGGCTTGTATCGCTGCCTGCGCGGAGGCGGCGTTGTCATACGAGACGAAGCCGAAGCACTTAGATAGATTCGTCTGTTTGTCTATGAACACTTTAGCAGAAATCACGTGGCCGAACGGCAGGAACGTAGACGCGAGGTCCGTGTCCGTGAACTCCTGTGGCAGATGGTATATAAACAGGTTACCACCCTCGGGTCCTGGAAAAAAAATTACTATAAATAATATATTTATCGTAATGTCTTGCAAACAATATTGACGTAAGACAGGTTGTAATTAAAAATTTAATAGGTCATGTGTACAAAAGCAATTTAACTAGATTAATTGAGTTTGTTTCGAAATCGTGACCTCATTCTAATTTTCCCCTAGATTATTGAATCGTAAGCTGCCCAATTTCTGCTAGTATGATAGCTTGATAAAAAGTCGTTCAATGTGAATCAAATCGTTGTCAAATTATCATTTATAGTTTGAACAATGCCATCCATCAGGAGCGACGTATCCTCTCCCACTGCCTTTCTTAAGTTTTTGTTTAATCTAATTTTGTTCTCATCTTAATGATTAGGAGATAAACATATCGCCTTAGCTGTTGCCCGCGGCTTCGCCCGTGTGGAATTTTGTAGCCGTTCCCGCAACCCATGGGAACATATTACAGTGATAAAGATTATGTGTTATTCCAGGCTTCCCTGTACCAAATTTCAGCCAGATCCGTTGAGCCGTTAGAGCGTGATTGAGTAACAAACATCACAACTTACAAGCATCTTCATAAACTTTCAAATTATAATATTAGTAGGATAATACATCCTATTGGCCCTGGGGTAGAGTGAGAAACTCCAAAAACAGCCAAATGTAAAACACTATTTTCAGCGCACAGTAAAATTTTCATAGCGTTCTATACGAGTATGAGGCGCGGAGTGTGAAAGCGTCGACCAAAGGGCGCTCAAAGATAATCTAACTGTAAAGCTATCTAGGGACGGTGTGAAGCAGGTTAGTATAAACTTAAAACCCCCGATCCGTTAGCAACCTCTCTGGCATCTGCACTGTACTTATAATAATAAACAAGTACTTCAATTACTTAAATGAGAAAAAAACAATGCACTACACAAATTGCAACCGTTGCTGGAACAGGGAACTGGCGATTAGCAAAAGTTTGGCACGACTCCAAAAATTATGGTGGGTACTTCAATTTGCAAAAAAACTACTGCAAAACCAAATGCAGAAAAACTATTGGATATCTAGCAGGATTTTTGTCGCATTTTAACTCAGTGCTTAAGTTAAAATGCACGGCCATTGAAATAGCTGTGTAGGTTAACGATTTTATTTTTGAGTGTGCCCTGCTCAGGTGTGCCCTTCCTACGACAGGTAGGTACTTAGGGTATACGGGGCCCCATCAAGATCTCCGGGGCACAAGTCAACCTCACCTGCAAGTCGGTACATCTGCTGATTGACGGATGAACTACTGACGTAGACTTTCGTCTCGGGGTTGGGGGATCAGACGGTAGTAGCGACCGTAAAAGCCAATCAAACCAAATTATGGCAAGGAGGAGCAGACCTTAAGGTTCAAAGTCAAATATTCGAGTATGAAGAAAAGAAGGGGCACGTAAAGGCTTCCTACGGTGTGTGAAACTGCGGACGAACCCGGATTGGTCCTCACCGACGGACTACGAAAAGCGAGTCGTCCGCGGTAATGCTGACAAGTCCGTAACGGTGCATCGGATCCGCAGCTTCGGAACGGACCGATACGCACCACCAAGTAATTAATGCGTGGCGAGCAGCTGTCCATAGTGGTCTGCCGTTTGCGATAATACCTTTAAAATCACGTCCTGGAGAGCTGTCCTAAAAGTTACAGGGTATATTTACCTTCGACCTGCTTGCCAGCCGCGGCGGCGGCGGCGGAGCCCAGCACGGAGCCGAGCGGCGCGGCCGCGAATGCCGTGCCGAACTGCGCCGCGTACGCTGAGCCCAGCGGCTCCGCGGTCGACCCTGCGGCACAATCACATACATTTTAAACACAATAAATCATGTATATGTCTCACTCTTTATACAGTCTATACACTGTCTATATTCATGCTATTTTGTTTGTCGGCTGTTTTAATTTTTTTTATGGGGAGTAACCGTTGTAATTTCAAAATTAGATTAAATTTATTAGTAGTAGTTACCGGTATTTTAGAACAAGCAGAAAATAAATGTCTAAATTAAAAGGAACACGACAGCAATGACTAAAGATACGGATATCCTAATAGGCAGGTATCTAGGTACTCAACGTCAAATCGATGTTAAATTACTAAAGACAAGCATTCATGTTATGTTACTGTAATAGATTAGAGTTATTGCAAGTTACCTAATTTATTCTAAACTTTAACTGGGAAAGGATTAGGTTACGCGATAATTTTGAACAACTTTTACGCTATAGCTGCCTTTGAAATTAACTTATTTAAGTGTAGGTACTTAAGATAAAAGCTTAAACTACTGAAAATATTATTTAAAAAATCTACGATACTTAAAACATACAGCAAAGACGCTCCTCATAAATCCCAAACTGTAAAACGACAAATTCAAAGCTCTCCATCAAACTACAACAACACTGCTTGCCATATTCACAGTGTCATACAATATTAGTATCGAACGCAAATATTTAATACACAGTAAAGAACAAAATAAACAACATACACATCTCATTAACAAGGATCAGAAAATTTAGTTATTTAGCACTTTCATGCGGAAACAATCAACAGTGTTAATTTTACATGAAAACTTCTTTAGATCGTATAATTTTGCATTTTATGCAAATTGTATGAGTAAATAACATTTAGCTGAGATATAATTTAAATAAATGCGACATATATTGATGATGAACATCAAAGGCGGAATATACGAGGTTACATAGTCTACATTCAGATTAAAAAGTTACTTTACGACTGTTTATCATGCATCGGCTTGATGCATACGATATTCCGATCACTCTATATTTCACGACCATTAATCACAATCGAAATTTAAAATGTTTCATAGTAGAAGTAGAAAAGATATTCTAATTTTAAACTTTAATAAAATGAATTAGAGTGAACGCATTTATAATTCTGACCCTCCTGTCCAAAATGATATGAATCTCATATGTATTAGACCTATATAATTTTGCACAGGAGGTACAAAATAATAGCGTCATCTTTTACAAAAGTTGCAATTAACGTCTATTAACAAAACAACGGAATCTCCACTAAAATTTATATTTAAGTACCTACATCTATTAAATCAGTATCCTTTTTGCTATCCTTAGTCCTCACAGCTCATTCTCAACTCCGTGTTATCTCTATTTATAAGAGAGTGAGAAGTAAAGATAGCACAAAACTTATATAAACTCTTGTCATGTCCCCGATAATGTTATGTTGCCTAGCAAAAGCAAGCAAACGGCATGCCAGTCTACCTGTACAATGCCAACATAGAAATCATACCAGGCCAATAGATTCATGTGATAAACGATACAGAGAAGCCATTATTCTAGAAACTGACTAGCCTTGGATCTCGAGTAAACAGTCTGTTTTTCACAATACAATAGTCTTCATGAAGGTATAGTATACAAGTATAAAACAATAAAGTGTATTTATGTTCATCGTTCAAAGTATAATTTATGCTAATACTGGACGTTACTGGCGTTGGATAAAAAACTACTGAAGACAGTGTAGTGTACTGTTTGTTTTAAGTAAATAATATCTACTAATTGTACGCTACTTTATATATATATATATATAAAGTAGTAGTATATATAGTGCTTTATTTTTTTTAAATGCCTTTAATACAATGTGAAAAAATTGATTTCGTATCGAAAACGTAAATCCAGGCGATATAAAAAACTTACCTATCCATTAATTGTGTTCTACATTCAAATATCAAAATCTATCTTTTTAGCATAGTTTTTTTTTATACCCAGGATACGAATTTTACCCCTACTTATAACTAATTCAGAATTTTTCGTCATGTTTTCTCGGATCCTCTAAGGTCGATAACTTCGTGTAATTTTGATTTGAGAGATTTGATAGTGGGTAATAAAAACCGTATCAAAATTAAACAAAGCGAATGATAAGTGTTCTGTGTTGCTATATGTTCCAAAAATAATTATAGTAGTCGAACCTCTCGTATTATAGAAATCGAAATTTTTCAAGTTATCAATAATCAGTATTCATAGTTAATCTGGTCCTGCCGTTTACAAATAAATGTACATTCAGGTGTTTGATTATATATTATTTACTGTTAAATTTATACGCACTGCGTTGACACTATACGATTTCATAGCTGTATATTTTAGAATGAATATGTTGTTATTACATGGCCGAACACTGGGAAATATAGCTCTATGACTATGAAAATAATTCAAGACGACCCATCAAAAACGGATGTCACCTACTGAGCTAGTACTTCCTATTCTAGACGAATAGTATGTGTTTTTTTATTTTAGAGTCGTATCCATGTTTATTCTCTGTCTACAACTGTCAGACTGATGTACGATAGAGAGAACGCTCTACAAAACTGAAGTACACCGAGCTTAGCCGGACACTCTGATTTCCAACGTGCCAACCAAAACGCCGTTTACTGTAATTTTGGTACAGTTTTCGATCTTCAGTTGAGTAGACGTCAGGTCAAAAGGTTGAGTAAGGAAACCGTAAACCGATATGGTCTAGGTTAGGTTTTGTTACTTGTATTATTCCAAAATGAACAGCTTGATATAAAATGTTAATGATCGCTATATTAAAAAAACCAACTAAGCGAGTTACGTATAAGTGTCCTTTCAATACTGTCACATATATAGGTTACTAATAAATAAATTCCTAAACACCAACGTCACTAGATATGATAGACAGGTACTGTCATAATTAAAACTGTAGAACTATGGCAACATTGTTCCTAATTTTGTCTAAAATTGCATCAGGCAGTCACAAATTAACTTTTTAATTAAAATCCTCGGCAGCCAGTCTCATTTATCACATCAACCTTAGAAGCTTAAATTGTCATTCCAAGTCAAAAACACACATTTTTTTATTCCATTGTATTTTTACCTGTGATGTTTGTCTTCCCGAGAAGACCTGAAGTGTGAAAAATGTTCATCGTTAATTTACTTTTTTTTTATTTTAGCCCATAACCTGAAATAGGAAAGTTGCGGACAAAAAAGATCGTTACATGATTTTTGTTTTGACTTTTATCTAATATGTAGCTCCAATTAAGGATTCAGACAGGTGTAGCAATTAGTGAGGATTTATTCGGCGCAAAATTTCTGCTGAGGGAGGCAAAAATTCTGACTAGCCCCAATATTGTAGAATAATATAAGTTTTGCTTTGAAGGCAAAGTTATTTTTAAAGTAATACATGGCAGGTTGGGAATAGATTTTATTCAACTGACTGAATAATATTCTTTTTTAGAAATCATATTGTAGTTTAGTGAGAAATTAAGATAGTATTTTGAAGCTTATATGACATATGCATACCAATCTTATATGACAAGATGTTTTTTTATATTTTATTACGGTGTAAATGAGTACTAAACTATAATTTTATTAGGTACTTTTTATTGGGGTGCTTGGTTGGGGACCTCCACGCGGTGCACCCTGGGCAACGGAGACGGCAGCGCCTCTCTCCTAGGGCGGGAGAGACGCTGCCGCCTACGGCCAACTCCGACCGAGGCGAGGACGGCCCTGTTGAGGGCTGTTCAGAAGCTTTCCACGTGTCCCTCTGATTAGCAGATGGCACAGTGGAGAGCAAGTAAGGGGGCCATCTCGAAACCGGAGATTGCCCAGGGTCAGTCGGGGTGCGAGGGATATGCTCTATGGGTAACCTTACACCCCGGCGTCTTAAGACCTGAGACGGCGTGCGGTTTTAGTCGGTTCAAGCCCGACATAACCGCCCCCACTGGAGACCCCCCGCTCTCCAGCGGGAGCGGTATCCGAAGGGATTTCCGCACGAAAAAAAAAAAGGTACTTTTTATTGATATCAAAATCAATTCTAGAATTTTGTAGGTCTGTATGAAGTAATAGTCTGTTTCAAAAAAGGATTTACAAAAAAGAACTTACACAATGGGGGCGCTGCTTGCTGAGGCGCGGCTGCTGGCTGAATCTGCGCTGCTTGCGTCACTACCGGTTGTTGCGTCATCGCAGCCAGCGCAGCCAAGTTCTGCACCGACACGGGGGCTAGGAGACCTCCAAGTTGATCTGCTGCACCACCCCCCATCGCGTTAACACCCCCAACCCCGCTAACGGCGCTCCCGCTCAGCCCTGCACCATTGAAACCGATATCCTGATAGTTAACACCTACGCGAAAAGAAAAGCAAAGCATAAATAAAAATAAAATGGGAATAACTTAAATACTGGAAGGAGTTGGGATCGCTGTTGGTTTGGGTATCAATTTTGATTTGATTTTAGATAAACGATAACTATACTATATATATTACTAGCTTTTGCCCGCGGCTCCGCCCGCGTAGATGTCGGTTATAGCGACAAAACATAGCCTATGTCCTTTCCCAAGGTCTAATCCACCCCTGTACCAAATTTCAGCAAAATCGGTTCAGTGGTTTAGGCGTGAAAGCGTAACAGACAGACAGACAGAGTTACTTTCACATTAGTAAGGATTAGCGACTGACCAGTGAGACATAATTTATTCTTTTATAGATTACAGAAAAAAAACTATGTGATGATACATGGACAATGGTCGTTGTAGGTGGACAAGTGGCTCGGGGTCCACCTCGAAAACCATAATAATACTTACTGGCCAAAATCAACATATTATTAAACAAAGTCCTACGCCACATCTGTCTGTCTGTCCGCGATAAACTCAAAAACTACTG
Organism: Cybosia mesomella; assembly: GCA_946251805.1. NCBI lineage: Eukaryota > Metazoa > Arthropoda > Insecta > Lepidoptera > Erebidae > Cybosia > Cybosia mesomella. The sequence continues at coordinate 5,716,121 of OX276395.1, forward strand.
CACTGATTTTCAAGCCGTTTTGACCAATGGATAGAGTGGTTCTCGAGAAAGGTTTGAGTACATATATAACTTCTCAAATTTTTGTATACATTGGCTAAAATATAACGATATTTGTTGGAGGTGTCGGAAAAAAATAAGTCATCTGGGAGTTTTGAACCAAAACGGTGCCTAAACCTTTTGAGATATAACAAAATGATATATGGTGAAAGTGTGTATCTTATATAGGTTGTAGTGGTAGAATAGGGTCCCATGGGTAGCGGGAACTGGGTCAGAATTCCACGCGGGTGAAGCCGCGGGCAACAGCTAGTTAGTGATATTCTGAAGAAAGGGCAGTTCAGAAGAGTCCAAACACAGCTAACGGTATGAAAGGCTAAACACAGTAGTGAAAGTGAAGAAAGATTAGGTTACGGGAACGGAAACAGAATTGAACGCGGGTGGAGCCGCGGCCATCCGCTAATAATAATATTACATAAGTGCCGTCGTTTTACGTGTAGCGTTTTTAAACTTCTTCATTAATATAACATTACCAACATTGTGGGGGAAGGAAAACTGGGTTAAAAGGAAATACAGTGTATTATAAAACAAATGTAACGCAAATTAAAACATTGGACACTAGCTAAATGCTTAATTTAAAGTACATAAGTGATGAATCTCTGTGGCGTAGCGGTACAGCATTAGACTGCTAAGTCAGACGTCGCGGGTTCAATTCCCGCTCATTGCGAATACGTATATTTGCCTTGGTCTGGGTGTTTCTATGTTTAATATGTATTTATTTCCAAAAAAAGTACGTAAGTATGATTATCCGAATTCTAGAACACAAATGACAAGCTTTGCTTAGTTTGGGTCTAGATGGTGCTTCGTGATATGTCCTAGAATGTTTATTTCATATAAATTCATATCATTATCAGCATAACATGTGTCGTTAGTATCATCATGCAGTTTTCAATGTCGTAGGCAGGTATTGTTTACACTTTACTACACGATAAACGAGTGTTACAAGTTTACAATTTAAAATATACAAGAGTAAGTTGCTATGTCAATGTATTAAACATTTATTTATATCAGTCTGTAGATTTCAGAAAGACGGCAAGATCATTGAAGTATTTATCAGTCCTAATTGAGTTTTACGCGAAAATAAAGTAGACAAGTACGCTGTATCTAATAATTGAGAGGTAGGACATGACGGTATTCCCATCCAACTGAGCAGTCCGACTGGGGAAGTACCTCCGCCCTACAGAATACCGCGGCCATAATAACCTCGTGTTGTGTTCCCGGCGGTGAGTAGGGTAGCCAGAGCTCATTGAGATTTTTTGTGCTGTCAGAGGGAAGCATCTTCCTTCTGACAGCACAAAAACTAAAAAAGAAGGGAGGGGCGGTAGTAGCCTTTGGTCTTCCCGGAAGACCAAAGTCTTAGTCTTAGTCTTGGCTATTCCTGCTTTGCAATTTCTTTTTTTTAGGGTCGGCAGCGCGATTCTGTCGCCCCTGGTGTTGCACGCGTCCATAGGCCACGGTGACCGCTTCCCATCAGGTGGGCCGTGAGCTTGTCTGCCAACTGACCACTCAGTTTAAAAAAAAAAAAACAGTAGGCCTAACATGAAACATCTGCTGTAGCGGACCGACGTTTCCGGCAATCGGCACCATGAAACACATAGAAATCCGAAATCCGAAGATCTGAAATCCATGGTTTAAAAGTGGTTTAAACCTTTTATAGAATTGTAAACAAGACATGAAATATAATAACTTTGTTCTCTGAGGATTATAAAACTACATATCTATTCATTATTATGCTCATGGTTTACTGTGTATCCACTTTTGTCGTTGACTGTACCTTCATGGCTAAATGCTACGACTTTCGTTCGTATCTCGTGCGGCTCCGAAGTTTCGGATGCTTCATGGTAGCCCCACAGATCCTGTAGCTTGGTTATTGATATTACCTACTTATTACAAAACGACGTTGTCGTGAAACTGCACATTGCCGTGACGTACTAATTCACGTCACAATAACGTCATGATCAATATAAACTGCAATAATCGATAAGTATCTAGTTGTAGTTTTTGATTCCTGAAAGGTAAATAATATTAAGTACCAAGTTATGGCACCTGGGGTAATTAGTGGTACCAACCTTGCAGCAACGTCGAACCCTGTCCCTGCAACAATTGCTGTTGCAATCCAACAGCCTGTAGTTGCTGTAGCAGTTGCAATTGCGTTGCTGGCGATAATGCCGCTTCGGATGCAAGGTACGTCGCCGGTGCAATCGGCGCGGCAAGCCCCCACAGACTCGCCTGCATTGCTTGTAATTTCTTCTGTTCCTTCTCCTTTTGCGTGTCAGCAAACTTCACGACTAACGGTGCTGAACAACCTTCCATGGTTTGACTGTGGTGTAACGCCTGTAAAACAGATGACAGGATTTTTGTTACAAATATTCCCTTGTGTTCAAATTAATTTAAACAGTGGTGTAAATTGATTCGTTGCCTCGAATGAGTTTAGTATGAAACTCAACGTCAGATTCACACCATCGCGATCACTTAGTGCAGTCACGAACAATTAGCTGACACCATTCGCTAAAAGCTATTGAATTTTTACCCCGAAGGGAAAAAGGTGTGAGCACATGTATGTATATATCTTTACAAGGATACATACATACAGTCACCCGTTTTTCTCAATGGGTTAAGTAGAGAGCACATGTTTCCACTTGTTACGATACTGGCATACATCTTTCGCTTCTTCTTTCATAATTGTTATCATATACGCTGGCCGGCTAAAGTCACCGACATAGCTCGCAGAATAAGCAAGCTAAAGTGGCAATGGGCTGGCCACATCTGCCGAAGGACCGATGGCCGATGGAGCAAACGAGTCCTAGAGTGGAGACCACGAATCGGTAAACGGAAGGTAGGACGTCCCCCAGCAAGATGGACGGACGACCTGAAAAAGGTAGCTGGGATAGACTGGATGCGCAAAGCGGAGGATCGGGTGCTATGGCGTAAAATGGGAGAGGCCTATGTCCAGCAGTGGACTGCAATAGGCTAATTGAGTTGAGTTGAGTATACGCTGGCCGGTGGCGGGTACTCTTGACCCGAGTTTTCTTTCTTTATAAGCAACAAATTGTTTTATAAGTAGAAATCGCAACGTAACATTTGGTTGTAAGTATATAAATCACACACAAACACACCCTCAAACAGTAGGTATGTGTTCTCGAAATAATGAATCTCACACTTTATAGTGAATGACTTTAACTATCTACACATAGTTTATGTTATTTAAGAGCACGTGATATTTATTCAACTACACCATTTGAATAATTACATCGAGTATCGAATAATCAAATATACCGGGTCTTAGCGAAACGCTCCCGAAAACGAAAACAGGCAATGCCTGGACTCTGTACTGAAAATAAAAAAAATGACTATTTTTTTTCGACCGGCTTAATTTTTTTTAAACCATAAAAAAAACTTTTATTTACGCTTGTTATTACAGGTAAATGAAACGATAATTATTAAAAAAAATGCATCGGTGTAACGTCTGTGCTAACACGATGGAGCGTGAATAAGTCTAACAAAAATATCTAAAATATAAATATCTCAAAAATATCTAGGTAGGTCAGTTGGTAGGGCACGCCGCAATAGCGGCGGTAAGGCCCATCATGGAGGATTGGCTGGAGAGGCGACACGGAAGCCTCTCCTACCGACTGACGCAGGTGATCTCCGGGAAGGGGTGCTTCGGGGACCACCTGCATCGGATCAGGAAGGAGCCAACGCCTGAGTGTCATCACTGCGACGCGAGCGAGGACTCAGGGCTGCACACGCTGGCGGACTGCCCGGCGTGGGAGGCGCCGAGGCGTGACCTCGTGGCAGCCATCGGGGTGGGAGTCCTCTCGCTCGGCAGCATGATTGCGGCAATGGTGCGGAGCGCGAGCGCGTGGGCCGCCGCCGCCTCCTTCTGCGAGCATGTAATGCTCGCGAAGGAGGTGGCGGAGCGCGTCCGGGAGAGACTTAGAACTCTCCCGGTCCGCGCAGCCCGCAACTTGCTCGCCGCGCGTCGCAGGCAACTCAGGCGCCGGAGGTCGCTTAACGACCTCCGTCCTCCATGAGCGCAGGCCTGGGGGTGGCGGGTGAGGCCACCTGTCACCCCAGCAGAAGCAGGCCGGGACGGTGGGGCGACTAGCGCCCCTCCCCCAAACCGGGGCAAGACGGGGACACCGTGGTTCCCAAACCCGAGGGGGCCATCTCGAAACCGGAGATGGCCCAGGGTCAGTCGGGGTGCGAGGGATATGCTCTATGGGCAACCTTACACCCCGGCGTCTGTAGACCCGAGACGGCGTGCGGTTTTAGTCGGTTCAAGCCCGACATAACCGCCCCCGCTGGCACGCGGGGGGGTATCCGAAGGGATTTCCGCACGATAAAAAAAAAAAAAAAAAAAAAAGGTAGGTCAGTTGGTCAGAGCATTTCCACTGTAAGGGACTGGTCGCGGTTTCAAGTCCCGTGTCCGTTCTCTTTTTTCGATATAAATCTATCAAAAAATGGTAAAAATTATAATTAGAAAAGTTGAAAAAAGAATCGCTTATTATTTTTTTATCTATCTTCGTTTTCGGGAGCGGTTACCTTCTATAAACCGGTATATGTCAGTCCTTCATATCGGAAGATTGAGCTGAAGTTGTAAATAAAACTAAGAGAGACATTTAGGCTCATGGGGATCGTGATGAAACACATGCACAACGTTATAGACGACGCACTTTTGAGAATATTACTTCTGGAATCAGAAGATGAATACAGTAGTGATGACGTAAACATGTCATAGATGACGCACTTTTGAGAATATTACTTCTGGAATCAGAAGATGAATACAGTAGTGATGACGTAAACATGTCATAGACGACGCACTTTTGAGAATATTACTTCTGGAATCAGAAGATGGATACAGTAGTGATGACGTAAACATGCCGGTCTCTGATATTATAATATGTATCTCATGGGTCGTCACTAGATATTCAGAAAAAACAACTACAACTGCTACTAAATTGGGTTAAATTATTTTTTGCTAGGGACTGAAGCCATTTTGTCTCGAATGGAAAACAGTGAAATATAAATGTTGCTGTAAATCAGCTCTGTAGCTTATCTACTTTGGTTCTTATTACAATTGACAAGAGATAATTTTCTTTATTTTACATCACTGACATGTATACTTTTTTCTTAATTATTTCATATGATTTTTAATATTTTCTTTCCGATAAAATTAGTGTCGAAAACGGTATTTTTTATATATTTAATTGTTTCGAAAATACAGCATTTAGGAACTTATCTATTTTAAATGGCACCGATACATTTATATAGTCGAGCTCCAAGTCCTGACGCTAAACATAACATAAAAAGCGTGAAACGGGAAATAAAAATGGAACGTAAATTGAAAAAGTTAATGAAGCAATTGACGCTCATAGCGTACAATAAAAATGATGACTAGCACTCAAAATTTACATTTTAAATTACAAAGTAATAAATTTAAAATTAGTTTAAACGCAGGTTTAGACAAGTTAATTGTTTTGTCGCATTTCGTTTATTCGCATTCGCACTAGACGAAAACATGTATATTTCGCGTAAGTCCAATTGGCATGGTCGCATTGGTCCACTACATGATTGAAATAGAACTATTTTCCAACAACAAATAAACTTGAACAAACAAAGCGTTTTGAGAAGTGGACCAATTACGAAGTGGACGATTCGTGTAATGGACTATATACGCGAATATGAGGTTACACGAAATGGACGAAGTGGACCAACCACTGCGAAGTGGACAAAATGCAACGAAACAATGCGATGGTGCGAGGTGATGAAACTAATGTTATAAGTAAGACAATAAGTAAGCATGTGGACTTCACATTCAGACGAACAAACCGACCAAAGATAGTATAAAAGTGACGTCTGGTTACCAGGTTTACCTTGATGGCGGCAATGGCGGCCTGTTTGGACACGAACGTAACAAACGCGCAGCCCTTGCTCTGTCCCTGAGCGTCGCGTAACACCGTGCATTCCTCGATGGCGCCGTGACCAGCGAAAAGTGCGCGCACATCGTTCTCAGACAGCTTCTTATTCAACATGCCCACGAATAACTTGCGTTCTGTTGGCAATAGAAAAAAATGTATATTAATAAAAAGTATCAAATTAATTTTTAAACGGTCATCGTCATCATACTCTCTTAAGGGACCCAACGCCCCCACTAGGAGACTGTACCTGGGGATCGTGCGAAGCATGGCCCTGTACGGGGCCCCCGTATGGGCGGAGACTCTGGCAGCCCGCCACGTGACTGTTCTAAACAGCCCGTTAAAAGCGATGGCCGTCAGAGTCATCAGGGGTTATCACACGATCTCCGTCGAGGTGGCATGTCTCCTAGCCGGGACCCCTCCTTGTGACCAGGAAGCGAGAGCGCTTGCGTTGCTGTACCAGTGGCGCAAGGAGGCGCTGGAGCGGGGCCATAGGCTGGAGCCCCGAGAAATCAGGGCTCAGCTTGCTCTTGGAGCCCGAGTTCTGGTTTGTATGTCGGTTTCGGTTTTTCCAGGAGCGACTGCTGTCTGACTTCCCAACATTGACAGGAAAGCCTGTTCCAGAGTCTCGTCCGTTGTTTAGCAGGTGCACCGACTTACTGATGAGGTTGGTTTGAGCCTCAATGATCTTGGTAACGCGCAGTACACCCGTTTCATAAAGTTCAGTTTCAAATGATATAGGCTCGATATCTTCGGTAACTCTAAACAAATCATATCAAAATTCAAGAGGCTACTGTTAGTAGTGCAGTTGCAATGAAAGTGCTATTAATTTGATTTTTATACCTTTTAAGTGACTATAAGGTTTCAAAAGTGTAGATGATCTGTTAGATTGTAAGAGGGTATTGTACCTAGCTGAGCGGATCGTAACTGAAATGTGTTTAACGCATTGTGGTATGTATTAATAAATGAATAAATAAAAAGCCTTTATTTCCATATCCTTAATTTCCATTTCAAATGTGGTATTTGTTTGGAAGTATTTAGTTAGTTACTTAATTATTGTCTAATTGTTTGTAAGAGTTAGTTAGTTAAATGGTAAATTATGACTCTCGATTATATCATATACTAATCAAGAAAAAACTTGAGGTGGAACACTTAATATGTATTCACTGTCGATTATTAATGAGGCGTGTTATTGAAAGGGTAAAGCAGGTTTCATACCACGTGCCAATAGCCGATTTGGATTTTTTTTATACCACTGGGGTAGCAGACAAGCACATGGATGCGGTTACCGCGGCCTATGGACTTGTGCAACACCAGGGGTGACACACTCGCGCTGCCGACCCCATAAAAACCTTCTTCTTCTTCTTGAACGACCCCATATTATAGACACTTGGGAAACCCATAGCAGGGAGATCATTCCACAGCCTAAGTATAACTTCAATTAAATTTTTTAAGCATTTTGTATGCTTACTTTTTTCTAAAGATTAAAGATCGGAAAAAGAGAACATCTAGGACGGGACTTGAACCCGCGACCAGTCCCTTACAGGGGGAATGCTCTGACCAACTGAGCCACCTAGACACGTCCCAGATATTCGAAATTCTCCGATACATTATACGTCTTAAGGCGACGTTGGAGCCATCTACCGTAATTCTTGCGAACTACGGAGTAGTTCGCAAGAATTACGGTTCGCAAGAAGAAAGAAGTATAACTTATACTTAGGCTGTGGAATAATAATAGGAATGGGTTATGCTGTATAACCCATATTACTAATTTGATCGGCCAAAACTTGGCCACAAGTCACTACAAAAGTGTTATCCGGTGCCTTACAATACAGAAAATATAGAAACTGTTCTATTTTTGAATTTAGTGCAAATAGTGGATTCTTTGTGCTCTTAAGTGCCACATTTCGTTATAAGCGATTCTTTAGGTACACAAAGGAAGCGTGTTTCTTCACTGTACGCAAACGTATCATTTCGTAATGGTCTTAGTGATAATAGCAGCACATTATGTAGTAGTTAATGTGTGTCATTATGGGATAGGCAATTTTTAATAGATTAAGGTTAAACGTTTTTTGTTTCTTAGTGAGAATTTTTGTATTTGAACTTATCGATTTCTATGCTTATATGTTACAAGAGTTTTGATTGGATTCAGTTGGATAAGCGAGATTTTAGGCATGACATGAGCACCCAAATTGTGTCCACCGATCTGTACGAGATCCATTTCGTGATACGGGGATATACTCGCGCAAATAGGCTGGATAATGGACAGAATATTCAGTACTATACACAGCGTGTTCGCCTTCAAGATTTAGTATCATATAATTGTGTTCATCACAGAGTTGGAAACCGGGAAGTTTGTTCAAGTTACTCAATAAGACAGAGATCAAATACATCCCTAGTTTGATCTATTCTTCTCTATTATTGGCCACTTTGGATCTTTTGTTTATTCATAACAACCTTTCAAAAACCTTTACAATTCTGTTACCATAATCATATATAAGATATAGTAATTCACCCAGAGATCAAAGTTGCAGAAAATTGATTCAAAGTTTCCATGGAAAATGAACACTGCATACGTAAACACATAAACACGCAAATCAGTTCGGTTTCCGAATCACGTTCGAATTTGCGTCGCATCAGGACCAGTGTATTGTCGCATACAAAACATGAGGGGCATCGTCAGAATCCACCCGTGATCCTGAAATATGTACTCTACGATCTCCGAAGCTCGGCAGCCCGCGGGGTTAACTCGGAAATTTACGACCTTCGACCCAACCAGCGGCGGTCATAAAGCATTTTCCGTATCGGTGCATGCGAATTTTTGATGTTGTTAAATCTATGAAGCCCGGACAAGTGTGCGGTTGAAATGGCCTGGGCTTAGATTTCGAGGGTTTTTGGATTCGTATTTTATTCGGTATAGGAAGTGTGGAAAATGAAATATTTTGCCGACTGATTTTTTAAGTAACCGGTATAGTTTACAACGAAAATTTTTGTAGCGAGTCATTTTGTTGCTAAGAAGAACTGAAATCAAATCAACTTCTAATAGTTCATCTTCATCATGATCACAGCGTTAGTCCTGATTGCATCCGAAGCTTGTATTTGGGAGCCCGGGGTCTGCTCACTCTTTGTCTTGATTTGGCTTATTTGACTTTTGCGGGATTGACTGTCGTTTGACATCCCAACCCTGAAAGCCTGCGCCAGCCTCACCAGTCAATCAGCACGTGCACTGCACCGGCTTACAGGTAAGCTTGGCTAGGGGTCCGAAGATAGTTCGATTGTCGAAACTTTATGCGAATATTATTCACTAGCAGCTGCCCGCGGCTCAACCCGCGTGGAATTTCGATCCCGTTTCCGCTTCCCGTGAGAACCTATTCCAGGGATAAAAAGCCTAGCCTATGTCCTATTCCAGACTATTATCTATCCCGGTACCAAATTTCAGCCAGATCCGTTAAGCCGTTCTGGCGCGATTGAGTAACAAACATCCATCCATACATCCATTTAAACTTTCACATTCATGATATTAGTGGGATTGAAATAAAACCATTAAAGTTAGTTTTATTTCAACAATTCTTTCCTTTTTTAGAAAAGCAATAAACAAAGTATGTAATAACGAAGTGTATGCAACCAACTGAAAATCTAGGATCGTGATTATAAACTGCAAGTACACGCGTCATTTGCACAGATAAGACTCAAAAGTTCACCGTCATAGGAGCGCGACATATATTGTTCTGTGTAGAATTCAACGTTCCGGGATCTTAATCACACGACCAAGAAGCGAGATTGAAAAGGCAGTTCCTCATAGACGGTTTATTTTTCTTTAATTTTATTATTATTAGTTACGTTTTTATTTTTATATTTAGTAAACGTCAATTTGACTTCACCTCGCCTGATGGTAAGCTGAAGGTAAAGTCTCAGGAAAGAGGGTCACCATTGCATACACGTACCATGTTAACAATGGTGGCACTCAGCTTGACGGCCTCATCAGAAGAGGATTGTCGTCGCAGCACCGCGTGACACCCACCGGTCCCACTAGTGCTGCGACCACAATCCCCCTGCCCGGCTATGCACTTGCTGACCCCTGAACGCAATTGGATTACTATGGAGGGTTTTTCACAATCGTGCACGGTGGTACCCGGCCGAATTTTGTGACAAATTTGTGTCATCAAATTTCTACCACCAGTAAAACCTGTTGAATACGTTATAATATTTATTCTTCTGACGGCCTCTGTGGCGTAGCGGTAGTGCATTTGACTGCTACGAGAGGGGGCATGATTTCGATTCCCGCTCAGTGCAAATATTTGTGGGTATGCATGAATATGTCTACTTGCATTGGTCTGGGTATAATATATATGTATTTATTAAAAGGTATATAAGTATGTTTATCCGCATTCTGGAACCCATGACGACTTCTGTGGCGTAGCAGTAGAGCATTCGACTGCTAATTCAGAGGTCGCGGGTTCGATTCCCGCTCATTGCAAATATGTCTTTTTATTGTGGTCTGGGGTGTTTCTATGTACAATACGTATATATTTACATAAAAAATGTATATAAGTATGTTTATCCGTATTCTGGAACCCATTAAACAAGCTAGTTAAACTATGCTTACTTTGGTTCTAGAAAGCGCTGTGTAGAATGTTGTAGAATATTTATTATTATTATTATTTATCTTAACGAGGCCCCCATTTATCCATAATATACCAATACAGATATAATATTGATTGTCATAACGAGAAATATATATCAGTGAATTGTTAGATGCCATATATTTTTATCCTAACGTTTTTTGATATCAGAGATGTTAAAAACCTCTTGGTGGGTTGGTTTGGGCCCCATATAACCTCTACCTCATTGAGTATTAAATTCATTTCTACATATTCGCACGTGAAATTATTACACATTTCAGTTTTCAGTAAAGCCGCTTCGTAAAGCAGGTAAGTAGCAAATATTTCATGGCGGCAAAATCAGCGCTCCCGTGCGAAGATTACCATGAAAATTGTGAGAGAAAACGAAACTCAAATCGTGTAATCGTCGGTAATAATGCAATGGCACGTTAATGAAAATATTTGAAATAAAAAAGCGTATGTCAATGAATTTGTTGCTTGTAACTTAACAGGTTCCCTTTCCCATGAATCATATATTTATTTATTTATCCACATACATTGATATTACAGGTTAAAAAACATCATACATGATGTAATTTTTGAACCAACTTAACACGTCCTTGCATCACATATGAGCAAAATTCTAGGTGATTTCAAATGGTTCCGAAGGGTCATCTCGAAACCGGAGATGACCCTAGGTCAGTCGGGGTGCGAGGGAAATGCCTTTTGGGCCACCTTACACCCCGGCGTCTGAAGACCTGAAACGGCGTGCGGTTTTAGTCGGTTCGAGCACGATATAACTTACCCCGCTGCCGGCGGGTAACCGAGGAGATTTCCGCAGGAAAAAAGGTGATTTTAAATGGTTTTTTGAGTGGACGCTGCATTACAAATTTAATTGTTAGTATAGAGACGTATTGGGCACGTCTAGTTCAGAAAAAAGTAAAACACCTGGTGATTTTTTCGTTGTAGTTATCTTTTTATTGATTCAACTTAACTGATAAATTGTTACCAAATTGTAGAATATACTGCTTCCGGGCTGTATATATGTTTTGTGTGATTTATATATGTTACCAAATTAAAACAAAAGTGAAGCATTTGCTCGTTTATTTTTCTAAAATTATATGTTTTATATCGTATATGTGTAAAAATATACGCTTTCAAAAATATTTTCATCTTCACATGTTCAACGATTCATATGATACACGGGATGCATGGACACAGATTAGGAGTTACTATGTTTGTAGTTCAATTTGAAACGTCATGACTTGACCGATTAATTTTTTTTACTGATTACCAAAGTCTAAGTATATGTGGGTAGCCTTAAAATATATGTAAAGGCACATCCTTGCTTATTTGATCCATCTGTGAATGCTGAGCGAATGTGGGTAGTCGGGCGAGGAGAAATTAAAACCACGTGTTTAGACGTTATTCGAAATCAAATTATTATTTCAGCGAAATATAGCCGTTAATATAATCACTAATCACTACACAATTATATTGCAATGACACTCCACCGAACACGTCTTGTCTTCGCGAGATGCAAATGGATTCCTCCTCGTTTGCCTCTGCGTACAAAAGTGTCCGGAGTTGCGTCAGAGTGAAGAAACGTCAGAACGCGCCTTTCAAACTGACAGTTGTCAACTGTCATGTCACTTTTGACGTTTCTTGACTCTCGAAACACCAAGGCGCCGTCACGGCCGGACTGACATTCGCACGTCCTCGTGCGACAGCGTACGCCCCGTGTTACCTGCAAAGACAGAATACCACTGTAGTCCACTACAAGGCCTGCTCGCCCATCCCTGACCAGCTACTCAGTTACGTCACCTGTTTAAACAGATCCGAGTTCTCATCTCTCACTTTAACTACACACACTGGGCGGGCCTCAGGCGTCCCTTCGACCAGCTCACCAAGTCACATGGTGAGATGGACCGGACAACCAGTCAGCGCCCCTTCCGCCAGTCACGAAAATCACACACAGCTGCTGCAATTCACTGATCCGAAACGTCGACCCCCATAGGCCAGTTCCAGACCAGTACCTTGCCACTCAGCTCACACTCAAGATGTAGTGATCTGACCCTGGGCATCGACCCGATTTAGGCCAGCCCAGTCGATCAGCCACACCATACACCACATAAGACAACATAGTCTGGTCATGGGCATCGACCCGGTTTAGGCCAGCCCGCTTGGCCAACTACACCGCACCCAACAGCGGAAACAATACCATGAACTCTAGATCTGATGTCGGCAGAAGAGCAGGATTTACACACTATTATACACTCATCATTTACTATTCTTCATGTTCGGAAGCAGAGAGGGTGTCAGAGCCGGCAGTCAAAGTGTTTAAACTAGATACCGACACAGTATCACTATCATCATCAGATGTTACCATTCCCTTCTCAAGACTATGGACTGCCGCCGTCTCGGCCCCTTCTGCATTATGAGTTAAGGAAGTAGCTACTTCTATTAGCCCACTGTAGCCCCCGGGCACTGCACGTAAGTTTTCATGGGCGTATTTATAGGTTCGGTTAGTCCCATCAATGTCTCGCAGCTCATATCTATCGTGATCTAATACCTTGACTATAGTAAAAGGACCTTTGAACTTTCGCTGTAGTTTAGTCTGGTTACGTTCACTGCTTTTGATAAAGACATAGTCACCTACACTAAATGGCCTCACTTTTGCTTTACCCCGGTTAAAGCGTTTTTCTTCCGCTGAAGCTGTCTTTTTGATATTTTCCGAAGCGTTATGCCGAATAGTATCTAAATCTAAACGGGGCTCAGGTTCTTCGTGCACGGATAAGGATGATATCCCTAGTGATTGTGCCCGTATACCGAACATTAGCTCTGTGGGAGAGTAACCCGTTACTCTGGATCTGGTGCTATTCAACGCGAGCTGGACTTCGGGGAGTTCATCTCGCCACGTTTTGTTTGGGTCATTTTCTACTATTGTCAGCAGGCATTTTAAGGTGCGCATTATCCTCTCAACTTGACCGTTAGCTCTACTAGAGCCAGTGGCGATAAGGTGAAGCTCTATACTATGTTCGCTACAAAATTGTTTGAAATTTGCACTAATATAGCATCTACCCTGGTCCGCTATAATGCGCTTTGGTGCGCCAAATAAGCAAATTGCCTTTTTGAGGCATTGGATTGCGCTTGCAGCATCGAGGGAAGGTGTGTACTCTAAGAGAACATATTTAGTGAACGCATCGATAATTACGGATGCGTATTCTTTCCTATCACTCTTACCACTTAGTTTGCCCGTGATGTCTATATGTATTGTATGCCAGGGTACGGACACTTTGGGTATCGGATGAAGTCGAACTTGCTGTGCCCCTGAGCATCCTTTTGAAGCTTTGCATACTATGCATGAATCTACAAATCTACGCACCTGCTTGGACATTTGTGGGAACCAGTACTGCTCATATATTTTGTCGAGTGTCTTATCTGCCCCGAGGTGCATAATTTCTGAATGGACATGATTTATAAGTGTCCACGTGAGGGATCTAGGAACAATCGGTAACCACGCGCTGGTTCTATTGCGGTCAATTTTCCTATACAGTATACCTCTTCGCACGTCATACGTGTGTGCAATCGCTTCGGGCAACTCGTTGTTTTCGTGTTTGCTGATAAGGTCACATATTTCGCTATCGCGCTTTTGCTCTACGGCCAGCCAACCCTGATGTAACTCTATAAAATGAACTTCCTTGTTCCTCTTGCTTGAGTCACTGGCGTCATTAATTCCTTGCGCACTGGATATGGGCTCCAAAATGGGATTTCTAGATAGATAGTCGGCATGGCTCATGCTAATACCCTGTTTATGGACTATATCAAAATCGTACGCTTGTAAGAAAGCCCACCATCTATGTACGCGTGGAGTTAAATCGGTTTTTGATTTGGATGCTTTTAAAGAGTTACAGTCTGTAAAGACCGTGAAATGCTGGCCATACAAATAATGTCGGAAGTTCTCAACCGCACGAACAACCGCCAGGGTCTCCAACTCGTATGAGTGATACCTCGATTCCGCGTCAGACGTTCGACGACTAAAGTAAGACACCACGTGAGGAGCGCTATCTTTTCTCTGGATTAATATGGCCCCGTAGCCTTCAGAGCTCGCATCGGTGTGAAGTTCAACAGGGGAGTCTGGATCAAATATTGTTAGTACCGGTTCTGACGTAAGAATATCGACAATCTTTTTGTGAATGTCGTTGTGAGCGTCTGTCCATTTAATAGGACCTTTCAATTTCGTTAAAGGGTACAAAGGTCCTACTACACGGGTGAAATTCGGTATGAATCTTCTGAAATAAGAAGCCAGACCTAAAAACTGCCTAACATGAGTGGCTGTTTTTGGGGTGGGAGCATCAACTAAAGCCTGTATCTTTCTGGGGTTTGGTGTTACTTCTCCTGCTCTTATGACATAACCGAGGTAATCTATCTCGCTTTTCATAAATTTGCACTTTTTGAAGTTCAATGAAAAACCCGCTTCAGAAAGAGCTTTCAAAGTAGAGTCTAGACGCTCTAGCCCTGTAGTGACGTCGTTTGAGTAGCACATGACGTCATCCATGTACGCCAGCGCTACTTTGTCTTTTAACTAAGGGCCCGAGAGCAGTATTGATGCACCGCTGTTACACGGAAGCGGCATTTCGTAACCCAAACGGCATGGTCAAATATTCGAATTGACCTTCCGGTGTCACAAATGCCGTTCTCGCCACGCTATCGGGGTCAACTGGTATTTGGTGATAGCCCGACGCCATGTCTAGTGACGAGAAATAGTGCGCACCGTGGAGACGGTCAATTTGTTCATCAATACGCGGTAACGGATAATGCTCGGGACGCGTGTTGGCATTGAGTTCCCTATAGTCTACGCACATCCTATCAGTATTGTCATGCTTTTTAACTAATAAAATGGGACTCGCAAAAGGAGAACTACTTTCTCGGATAACGTTCGCTTTTAATAGGGATTCTTTTTTCGCGGGTGCTAACCTATAAGGACGCCTTTGCACGGTCTTGTTCGGATCAATAGGATCTATCCGGAGAACGCCCGTCGTGACTCGTCGCGTTGGGATATTGTCGATGAAAAACTCACTATATTTCTCTAGAATTCTAATCAAGGCCAACTTTGCATCACCTTGTAAGTCCGTATTAATATTCGCAAAATTAAATCCGCTAGACTTGTCAGCTATGTTAACTTCTTTATGCTGAGAAAAGGTGATTCGATCATTATCGATATGTACGTGCACGTTCCCCTCTAATATATCCCTACCTATTATTACCGGTTCAGCAATAGTGCCACAGGTACTATGTGAAACAATACTGAGAGCGAAAGGCCTTGAACGTTGATGGGACTAATGACCTGGGAAACACATTCTACATCACCGCTACCGATGCCCGTCAGATACACTAATTCACACTGCGCAGTGCCAGGAAACTTGTCCGCGTAGCTATTCGTTACTAAAGAACAAGCAGATCCACTATCAAAAAGAAAGGAAACTGGCTCACCGGATGATGTAGTCAACGTGCCGCTCGACGCCTTGCGTTCACACACATTGACCTCTTTGACCACCGCTGCTCCGCTGCTGCCCGCTCGATCTGGACACGCCGACGCCACGTGTCCTGGTCGTCCACACATGAAGCAGGTGATTGGTCTAGCAGCGGCTCTGGAACTTTGGGGACGCGTCTTGTCCGAAGCAGCAGGTTCTTCTTTTCGCTTGCGGCAGTCTATCACTTTGTGACCCGGAACACCGCAGCGATGACATGTTCCCGTGAAGCGCCATTCATTAAATCGGGTCTTCTTAACATCCGGATCGTGGTTATCACTGCCCTCGTGCTTCCGTTTCAGCGATATACCGTTGAGAATTCGTAGAAGTTGAGATCTAGTGGTCGGGTTGTGAGAGTGGAGCTCACGACGAATCATTCCATCTTTCTG